>JAKEPQ010001016.1:10955000-11555000 GCA_024500445.1 Entomyzon cyanotis
GATATAAGGACCTTCCACACATGTAGTTATTCATGTTGCAACACTTATTAAAAAACTCTTCTTTCTGCCCACAAAACCCTTTTAAAATACCAAAAGCAAATTCGTCATTTTTCTGTTGTCTCTGGATAGTATTTTTAATCAAGTTAATGCAAGTTTTCTGCCCTTTGATACTCTGAAGCACTCAGTTTAATAAGGGAACCAGAACAGCTGTTGTGTTTTCTTAGCGGGACTTTGCCATACATTTAAAAACGGAAAGAAAACTTACAAGTCATGAAAGCCTTTTAATTTGGCCTGTAAGAGTCAGACCCCCATAATTTATATTGTTTGGGTTATATTGTTTGTTATTTTGTAGTTAAGGAGCATTTTTAAGAACTGCTGTTTTCAAAAGACAGATCATAAAAAAAACACTGATGGTTATCATGTGACTTATAGAACTATTAAGTAATAACAGGACCCTGAACTTATTTATAATATTTTCTTCCAATTCATATATACTGTAGTCTAAAGCAAGGCATCTTCAGTGCTTTATTCTTTCTGTCCAGCCTCTAGCAGGCACTTCTACCTGTATATTTTCTGAGGGGAGTTTATGAATCACTGTTCTCCCAGCTTCATGTGCAGATCAAAACTGCTATGACAGATCGCAAAGATGTTTTTGAACCACATAGACAAGAAGACACTTAGAGCAGAACTGTACAGACATTAGCTTTTGAAAATAGGAGGTGTAATCTGCCAACTACCATTTATAATATATTAGAACAAGATATTGCACAACACATGCAAAAGTATTTTGAAATGTCCTTGACTTTTCAAAAGCCAGACTAGATCTTTCAAGTATTTTTCTTCAGTCTTTTGAGCCTCTCTTAGTTAGAGAAAGAGCTGCATAGGACTGTTTCTTATTAAGTGTACAGCTTTTTATTTGTGCATGAGAGTAGGGAAAAATAAATGCTTTTCCTGTTGTGATCACATAATTTCCAGTAAATGTCACATTATCCGCATTTTGCAAGTGTCTTTTCTTCCTAAATCTCTGTTCCTGCCCTCCTATTCATCCTAATAAACAGTCACTGCTCAAATGTAAGCAAAAAGTCTAGATAGTGCCAGCAGTATGAAAATGACAAGCACTTCACCTAGCCTTAATTTTTCTTTCCTCCTGGTGGTGTCAGAGTAGTTCCTCAGAAAACAGAATTTGCTCATAAAAATCCAGATATTAAATTAAAAAATAAAAAAAAAATAAAAAAGCATATGCAACCCACACAAAGGAATGAGCCTATTTCTATTTAAATTAGCTTATCACAATGCATTTTTGCCCTTTGCCTAGTTATTCATGAGTGACTCTGAATTCTGAATGCTAGCTCAAAAATCCTAGAAAACTAATGGAATTGTTTTGAAGGAACAAAACACCTGAATATTCAAAATGGGACTTCAACAATGCTCTGCCACTGCATGGAGGGGCTGCTGCTGAGCTGGAGGCTCTGGCCAGGTGGGAAGGTGCTCACTTTGGCCTCTCAGGGCCAGTGGTCCCTGCTGCCTCCATCTCAAGGGGTTATTTTTGCAGTTTTACAGAATTCCAGTCTGTGGAATGTGTGACACCAAGATTGGTGCGTTGCTGATTTGTGCTTTCACAGGGCAGGCTTGGCAAAGAGGTGTTGAGAGAGGGTGGTTTGGGCTGCTGAAATAACAAACTGAGAGGCAATTACCGACTCCAAAACAGAAAGATGGAAGCCCTTCGGTAAAATTGCAAAGGTTCAGAGCGGGTGGCATGGTAGGGCAGGTCCAGCATGGGATGCCATAGGGCAGGTGGTGCTTGGGCTCTAGCGCCAGGCTCAAAGCTGGGGATGTTCACGACAAGTTACACTTCTCTCTCAGATGTGCATGGAAGACACAAGGTTTCCTGGCAGAGCTATATGACAAGAAAACAAAAATCGTGTCTCTCCTCAGCTTCTTTACCCACCTGGGTATTAAAGACTATTGATAACAACACTAAAAATGCCCTGTTAGAAGGTACATGTAAGTATTGAACAGAAGTAGGAGCTTAAAATAAATTTACCATCCCTAAACTGAAGCATCATAACCCACCTACTTTCTAATAAAACATTTATTCTGTTTACTGCAGCTCTCAAACCAAAACCTTTGTTTCCAAAGAGGAATCATTTTTCTTTATGTTTAGTTTGTATTGAATTGAGAATAGTGAAGTATAAAAGGAAAGCTTCCAGTTGTCCTGTAGCCACAATCATCACTTTCAACAAAAGCACAGAATGAAAAAGGGAACACTGTGTTACATGTGAAGCACAGTTTGTTCTGACTGTCAAAATTAATCAAAACAGCAATATTTTAATAAAAAGCCCTATACTTATTTTGCACACTGCAGCTAGCTTAAAGAAATGCACGCTGTGATTCCATCCTAAGAAAACTTAAATACCATGAAAAATAATAACAGTAATGTTGCTTTAGACGTAACAATGTAGAAGCAATGTATTTTATTAGACCAACTGGTATATTAAGCCCCTGAGATCTAAAGACGGCCTTGTACACCCAAATGCTTGGTTTTTTGGTTGTGTTTTTTTTTTTTTTCCAGCTGTACATCTCAGTTTAAAAAACAAATATTATTTCTACTACAGATTCGTACTTTTCTGCTTTGTAAAGCTGACATGAATTTTTGGACTTGTTTTACATCAAGAAATGTTATTTAGAGCCAGCTTACCATTTCCAAAGGTTATAACCATAAAAATCATGAAACATTAAAATAGGATTTGGGTAATTTATATGCCTATACTATAAATCTGCATTTGAGTTTGTCAGCTAAAACTCCTTGGATAGTCAAGAGATAGAAGTGGAATTCTGTAAAACTCAACCCATCTGATCTTCAACCCATTGGCACAAAGAGGATACCAGTCATGCCATGGAATTCCCAGGCAGAGCAGCCAGTGGGTGTAAATATTAAACTTAGGTAAGAGGAGTCTTATCTCTACAAAAAAAGTACACAACAGATCATGCACTCACCATAAATGTAAAACTTCCACAATTTGAGTGAAATTATGCTGTGGGACTAATGACTCCATAAAGGGTTTATTAAGGACTAGGCATGTTTCTTGTCATATCGTGTGTCTGGACAAATATAATCTTCTTGTTCAACATGGCAAGACTGCAGTGAGGTGAAATTGAATGATTTAGAAAGGGGAAAACTCACAGACATCTTTCTACTCTAGTTCTTCCCTCTTCACTGTGTTTAAAGAACGTGGAGGAAATTCACCGATTGATATCACTCCTCAGTCGTGTTAGTATGAAGTTATATGTAATATTTTTGAATTAATCCAGTTCTGGAGGTGAATACAATACTCCAAAGCAAAAGGAAAAACTGCATTAAAGAAACAGAAAAATCTCATTGCTGGTTCCAATTTCTTTTTTGTATTCAAACAATTATTGTGTGTTCACACAGGAAAAAAAAACCGAGTTGGTAAAATTGTGTTCCTGTATTAATCTCACATAGGTAAGTAAAGCATCAGAAGTTAAATTATTATACAATTTTGATTTAGTAATTTCTATTCCCTTTCACATATTTTTAATTTTTAACTTTTTCAGATGAAGTACCCCAGAATACAGAGTTAGTTCTCTTGACTGCCTAATTTTAGCCCTGTAGGTTTTCCAATGAGTCAGTAGATGTTTTACTTGAATTTATTCCAGTAAGAACTGAAACAAACTGTTTACAAAAGTGAGTAAACTGGGAAAAACTATAGTTTCAGACAGATTCAAAATTAAAATCTGTACTTTAGGGTCATGTAGAAATAGATGGGCAGGTTTTCCCTTTTCATTATGGTACAAAAAAGAGATTTTGTCTACTCTTTATCCTGTTTTGGAGGGTCACTATGCAGTTACCATGCATTTTGCCTGTTACTAAAGCATGAAGAAAGTATATTAAAATTACCTTTTGAAAATTATTTTGCTCATCAATTGAAAGAAATTGCATGAGAGAATAACCAATAAAACATCAAGGTGATTTGCAGAGCTGGATTTTTTAAAAAATTATTTCAATTTTTAAAATTAACATCAGTTCTGAACTTGCATAACCAGAAAGTCAAAAGATGGAATATTGACTCTTTAAGTCAATGGACAAATGGACATTGATCTCAGAGAAACTTAGACTTCAGTCTTGAGTCACACTTGTAATAGAATTCCAGGTAAAACTTGTCTCTTAAATTTGATAGGCACTGTTTTTTCTATTATTTACATACTATGATCTTTTAGTGATTAACACTGTGAGACAACAGCATGAAACAAAGCCTTTCTTTTTTTTTTTTTTCCTTGATGGGTGGTAATGGGGAGATGATAATATTTCTGAGGATGTCAATACTCTTTAAGAGAAGTTACTCTTTTAATATAGTGGAATACATATTAGATACCTTCTAAATTATTTTGAGGCTGTTATTCTGTTAGCACTGTACTCATATGATACTGCTGCAGATAAAATGAGGTGTCTTTCCTTTTCTTCTTTAAACAAAAAATTTTCTGCTTCTAACAACATTTGTAATGATTTCAGATACATGTATTGTCTTGAATTTCTCCCTGAGCATATGTATCATCAATATCATGTTACTTAGTAGCTGTGAGTTGAGAACTTGCCTAAGGCAATTGAAAGACATGGAAAGCATTGGGAACATGCTCTCCATTTTAAAGCTAAATATTGTTAGTCTAATTGTGTATAGACTGTTTTTAAGAATGTTTACAGATTGTTTTTAGGATAGGAGCAACACAAGGTCCAGATGGTATTGTACTGGTAAATTTTATACTCTGGTTTATTGAAGTACCATCCTGGAAGAACCACTGTACATAAAAATTATTTAAAGCTTTATAAGAAATGCTTTGGAAATGACAAATGCTTGGTTAGGACAGTATTGGTGGATTTAACATACTCCAGAGGAACGTAAAAGTAAAATGAAGTCTTCAGATTCCACAGCAATAATGTGAAACATTAACATTCAATGTAATTTATCTACTTTTTAAAAGGTTGTTTAACAAGCATCTTGGGTGCCTTAAAAACAGATTTATTTAATTTTTGTAAGATATTGTTGAGCTATGGGTATATATATGTCTTTTATGTCTTTAGTAGTTACTAGCACATTTTTGTGATAAACATTTTTGTCTGCAATTTCTTTCTCTCTGTAGAATGGAGTTCATCTTAACAACTTCACTACACTGAACTGAAACAATGGGAAGCAGCATCATGGTAACAACATCCACTCACATTGTTTTTATTTCAATATTCTCATATGACTCATGAAGAAAGGGAAATTGACTCACACAAAAAAACTTCCATAACTTTGGAAATGTCATTCCCCTATCATTTTTCCCTCACCTGACATAAAATAACAAATTTGTTTGGAGTTATTATTTTGCCTTAGCATTTAACATTACACACAAAGTCCCAACTGAGAAAAAACTCAACATCTTCAGGAAAAAAAATAGTATAAGTTTAAAAAGACATCAGGTTTATAATAATAACACTATGGTTAGAAATAAGCAAAATTGTCATATATTTAACAACAGCATGCACAGTAATGCACTGCACTTCTTGCATAACATCTAATTTAAGTGGAATTCTTCATTTTGATTATGGATTAAGATTTCTTATATTTATTACCAATTATTAGAAAAAGCCCCCTAACATTTACTGGTACCCTATTCTCCACATGGTGTACAGGACTCCAGCAGAAGTTATTATGGCATCATAAACTATTAGTGGCCGCATCCTGGAGGATTTTTAGTAAATAACAGAAAGAAGCAGTATGCATGAAGCAGGATATTGTCCAGAATGACAAGCACGTAAACATATTGCCCAAAGAGAACAAGTTATTCAAGGTCTAATTTTAGGGAGAGAAAATTCTCCTTCTGAGGCCCATAGAGTCTGTTTAATTACATCATAAGTTTTGACCACCCAGCTTTGCCTACTTCTTTGGATTACTGTCTAGAGGATCTTCTCACTACCCTGACTATGATGGGAATAACCTCTAATAATTAAAATTGGTCTTTGTGAGCACCCCAATCCAGCACGTCAAAAAGGAAGACATGCCAGAATGTCACCAGCAGCAAGGTTGAAAACGGAGATGGAATTTTGTCTCCCTTTAACTTTTGCATCTGTTCTTTGGCTAAATTGCTGAAGTTGGTTATCATCATTCATAATTTCAATTTATAATAGAGAGTACATTACATCATCTGCACTTCCTTGGAAGTAAAATACATAAAGGTTTGTTCATTGCTGTCTTCATGTAAGGCTGGCTTTGAACAACACTCTAAATCCATTTACAATAAATATGTTAAATGAACATTTATAAAGAATGTTTTAATCAAATATCTAAATGATGTTTTGATTATTATTACTCAAATGCACACAGGAAATTAATTTAGAACCTTGTTTTCAGGTGTACTAAAATGATTGCACTATAAAAGAAGATCACTCATTTCTAATTAAAAAAAAACATTAATTCCACTCTTCAGCCACAAATTTGTTAAACCTACAGGATTTTATGCATTTTAAAATGCTGGGTTAGTATTTTGAACATGCTGCTTTCATAATGAGTCCATTGTTTGCTTTATATTTATTAGTCTTTGCACAGAATAATGGTAAATAGAACTTCTTTCTGAGTATGTACTGGAATTGAATTAAATTAATGATGAACAAAAGGAATGAACATCAGCTCTGATAATTATAAGGATCAGCTGAATCAAGGAGGTGCTGTGTACATTCAATATCGTTCATCCCTGTCATTAACTTCAGAAACCAAGCAGTACTTGTGCTCAAGCTTTAAATGCTTAGAAAACAACCCTCTTTGTTCTTTAATACTTTTCTCAGCACCTGTGGAAAATAGAGGTACATACTTATGGCAGCACCTTTCTGCATTCTGATGTATTGAATGAGAAAGAGCAGCACACCTGGAAAAATTTGAAGCCAGTATTTTTGAGGAAAAAGAATGGTGAACATTTTGTTGCACGATTAGAATACAGTCCACTTAAAGCCAGCTATAACCTTCAAAGTGTGTGTGTCCCTTTCAATTTTTATTTTTTGTTTGTTTGTTTGCTTGTTTGTTTTACTCACAGTATATAGTGGCTAGACGTATAACAGATCCACACGTCATGAGCTGTGAGTTCAGGTATATAATTTAATAATAATTGTTTCTTCATACTGTTTACTTTTACAGTGATCTCTTCAGCTCTACAAATACATACATACATGTAGTCATTTAGAATTTTCTACTATGCTTACAAAGACTAATTCTTTCAGAAAGCAAAAGAGACAACACTTATTCGACATATCCCAAACTTTAGCAACACTAAGATTTGATTACTGCATGACTGAGAGAGAAATTGCATTTCTTTTTTTCTGAAAAATCTAAAGACGAAAAAGTCATGGGTTGAAGATGTAAGAGAGTAAACTTACTTTCAAGATTATTGCACAAATTTGTTAAACCAAGAAGGCTGAATTTAAACAATAAAAATAATTCTGTGAATTTATTCTTCCTATAGCTTCTTTGTCATCATGCTCCAATCTGTAGATCTAAAATTGTGCTCATTCCAGCAGGAGTTGTTTTCAAGGTAATGCTTAGGGGTCTAATGATTGAATAAAGAAAACAAAGGGTATCTCTGAGGAAAGGCTTCAGGAATAAGAACCTACTGAGTTCTTGCAAGAAGTCCTTGGTATGATCATATGAGGTATAAGGTCTTCTTACATTTTAACAGAATGGAAAAAGTACTTTAATATTTAAAACTAAAAAAGGCATGGAGGAAGTGAATAAGTAATATTCCAGCTGCAAGGCTGACGGGGTCTGTTTTCTTTATGATGTTCATGATGGAGAACTACTTGTTATTGCAGTGGGGACAAAAATACTCTTTCTCAGACACAGGCTGGACTTCATCTGACCTGATGGAAATCCTTCAAAAGTGGAAAGAGTTTGAAAATGCTTTAGTACTATAATTTAAAAAATAATATTATTAAAATTAATATTTAAATTAAAAAAATCACTGAAGGGAGATATTTTTGACCTATGTTGGGCACTATGACTAAATTAACACTATACTTTTCTAATAGGATTCTTTCCCGATACTAAACATACTCTTAATTAAGTATGCCACAGAGAGCAGGTATGCCTTAATTAAAATTCCACATATAAAAAGAAAACCGCTAGAAGTCTACAAATTACTTTGTACATTGCATGAATTTTTAGAACATGCAATTGCATAACCACAAACCAAAAAACCCCACCACTTATGCTTTACATGTGAATATTGTCATTAGTTACAAGACAGAATAATCAGTGTCTAGGTTTTTTTTTGCAAAGCATGTAATTTCTAAGTCAGATCTCAGAACAATAAGGAAATTGATTCAACTCACTTAGACAATAATATGTTTTCAGTGTGAGATACAGATCTTCCAAAATTTTTTTAATTTTCCATTAAGATCAAAGGAAAAAAAACAGCCAAATCCAAAACAAAACAAAAAACCCAACAGCAACAACAAATCTGAGCCATAAAATAATTGTTACTATAAAGATGTACCTCAGGTGGAACTGGGTGGTCATAATCTAAGCTAAGAAAGGGCAATATTTTTCTCATTTTTTGGAAGGAAGGAAAAATATCTTTTTCCTTCCTTCCAAAAAATGAGAAAAATATCTTTTTCCATTGCTTAGGGATTTTCAATAACCAGATGTCCTAGGTTGCAATATAGATGTCTTTAAGTATTCTATTACCACCAGCTGTGGGCCGTTAGCCGCTATCACCTGCTAATGACCCACCCCGGATGACAGGCAATGGGCCATCAGGGACCCACCGTGTGACTCATGGACTTATCTCATCCCATTGTGGGATGCTTTGCCCAGGAGGGAGGAGCCAGGTGTTCCCACCTGGATATAACCTGGCCTTGGAACTGCCTGAGCTAGCCCTGTCTACTGGGTTCCCAGAGGACAAGAGCTACCACTGGATCTTCAGCTGGAGACCAGACCTTCACAGGATCACTGCTTTGACTGGACTACTTCAGTTGGACTGCTACTACCACCCTAACAGGGTGTTAGGTTGTATCTGACTTTGTCAGTGCTTTTCCTTGTATTATTTCACTTATTTTTAATTTCAATCTTGACTTGTGATCTCCCACTGGTTTGTTTTCAAACCAACACACCAGACTTAGATGAGATGGATACCACCTATAAAGTGAGTTTGTTCTTTTCCTAAATGTGTGAATTCCCTTCTTATTTTTCAACATTAATTATAAATCAGAATATGAGACATTCCATATTTCACCATGAGGCACACAAGTATTTTAGGGTGTAAAGCACTGAGATTATTATAACAAGAATCTACAACACCAATATTAAAATGAACATGTGTATATAATTATATCCATAGTTAATAGTCTGTAGGAGCAGCAGGTTTCCCTGTAGAAGACAGCAATTCTGGGAAAGTGCATTGTGTGGGGAAAAAAAAGGGAATCCTTAAGTGGGTGACCATCCACAGTTGCCCAGAGAGAAGTGGTGAGGAACAGGTGTAACAAAAATTAGTAGTACTATGAGTAAATATATCTGCTTGTCCTGTTTATTCACATAATATTATAAAGATATTATGAAGATCCTCAGTATTACCAAAGGAATTTACTAATTTGGAGGTTGTCCTTAAATCTTCTGGGGTTTGCAGAGGTGGAAATTGAATAGTTCCCTCCCTATGCATTCATTCATTTTTAGCACATCAAAATCAGCCAAGTCTCTTTCTGTCTCTGTCTAGTTAAACATTAAATACTGAACTCCTACCTACACTACAAGTGATGAATTACATCTTTTAAACTATTCCCACAAATAGTAACATGCATCTTGTTCCAGTGCTTTTTCCCTTTCTCTTTTTTGTCAGTCTGAGCCTGTTGAAAAACTGCTGCACAGTGGAGCACCAAGCACAGGGACAGAAGTGATCACTTAAATATGCAGAGAATGCTCTTCAAATCCAGGTATCAAATATTGCAAAAGATAATTGACAACCTCCTTCTGGTACAAATCACATGCTTGAAGAATCTGTCTCTGTTTTCTTCATATCAGAGTCAATCAAACAGAGTTTATGGATGTTTATTGTGAGGTTAATCACTCGACAGTAATTGCCTGTCTGTACTGACCAAATAAATCAATGCTATACAACAACAAAGAGGTCTTGGTTATTCAGTTTAAATAAATATGATTGATTACATGAAATCTCCCAAAACAACAAAAACAATATGGTTTCCAGACTTATCTAGCAGGGGAAAATTGCATTCATTAATTGAATGTAATTTCTGTTAATGTGGTGGGAAAATGGGGCACATTGAAACAGAATACAAACTTTTCACCATTGAAGAAAACTGTTGCAATTCAACCTAATTCTTAACATAAGTGTGTTACTAGTCGCTGGTGTGCCTCAGATTTATATATTAGATAAATATAGAATCTAATATCAAGATCAAGGAAACCCACAGGATCAAGAAAACCCACATGATTATTCTTGAAGATTTGCTTCTTGGTTTACTAGCTTTTTAGAAGGTGTAAAAACGTATACATGCCAGCCTCTTTGTCAACCATATGGATCTAGTTCACCTCTAATTTTTCAGGAAAATCTTTATTCTGCCTACTTTTATGAAATATATCATGAAACTACACAGCATAACATAGATCATGATGTAGTCCTGACTTTCATTGTAATCCTATAATTGTAAAAGCTCATTTTGTACCTTGCATATGTTCAGCTATACATTTTACATAATTTTAAAATGGACTTTAGAGTCTGGCGAGGAATTGAAAATTCAGTGGACCATTCTTCACACTTTTCTGCTGCTGTGTTACTATTACACTATATATTTTGTTTTCATCAGTTATGGATTTTAAATATTTATATGGTGGTTTTAAAGACAGGTTATATTAAATATATCTTATGTAATTGCTGTTTGCTGAATTGTAGAGTTTATTCATGTTACATAATTACTATGTGGAACTTGATGCTTCAAACTGTTTTCGAAGCCAAGACTAAATGGATTGAAAAAATAATCAGACTAATGTAAAACAGATTAATTGGTACCCCACAGTGATGATTGAGATCAGGGAGTTCTTGAATTTTAAACTACAGAAAGTGGAGAGAGAGTAACAGCAAAAATGCTCCTGTCCCTCATGCTGTGCTGCTCAAGCACACTTGCAATGGCCTCACTGGGACAGAGCTACTGCTCTTGGCTTGTGGCTGCAGCTCTTCTCACACCCAAAGACAATTAGAGCTTGAACTATGGAGATATTGCTACAGCTATTTTTATGTACCAAGTAATTTAATCACACGACAGAGTGCAATAGACTTCATGATTTTTTCTTTCCTGTTAGAGGTGATGCTTTCTGAATTTACCTGTTCCATGACCACAATTTCCACTCAGAAAAACAAAATAAATAAAAAAAGAGGTTCCCACAAACTTTCAGAACAGAACAGAACTCAGACTCGTTAAGGTATTACAGATACTGCTGTGAAATATTCAGGACAGTTTTAATGTATCAAACATTCATATCTAGGCACACAGCAAAGTTGTGTGGAAATAGTATAATGACTCAAAACCACTCAACTTGAATCACAATACTCAGTGGTTTGTTTGGTTTTTTTTTTAATATAAGAGATAGAGCCTGTGATTACCTGTAACTGTTAATTCCGTAGTTCTTCTGACAACAAAGAATCCATACTTTAGCTCACAAGTGTAATTCCCAATGTCATCCTCTCTAACTTCTCGAATGACAAGAGTGTCCTTTTTAAACACAATACTTGATCTCCACGTCTTTGCCTTGCATTCCTGTTTAAAGAGAATATCAAACTTCAGTGATTGCATTCTTACCCTTCAAATGGACCAGTGTGGACAATGCTGCTCAAAGCCAAGGTGGCTAGGCAAGAGTCTGGGCTAGTTATACATTTAAATAGACTAAATATCTAAAAATCCAGTCTCTTAGGTGTTGATTAAAAAGAATTTTATCAGCTGATTTGATATTTATGCCTCTGGCAACAAAAGGGAGTTGATTCCTTTGTTGTTTTTGTTTTTTTGTTTTTTTGTTTCTTTACATTAATTTGCTGAGTGGCTCCTATTTAATTTGCTTATTTACAATTACACTTATGTCTGCAATCTATCACTTTTATATTACCAGCAGCTCAGGCTGCAGAGGATAATTATATTTTTTTTCTTTTTAATTCAGTTTAAAAAAATATAATTAAAAAATGCAGAGAAACAGAAGATGAGAATGTGGAAAAATAAGGATGCTATATATCTCTTTCTAAAAACATCTTAGAATCAAAGCTCTCTGAACCCAGAAAAAGTGTGCTTTTAATCTACAAAAATATTTTATTACAGAAACAAAATCCAAGATGAGGACAAGCAAATAATTGGCTACATTTTTCCTATCTTATATGTGCTATCATTTAATTTGGTCATTATCTCTCCAGATCACAAAATTTTACTTTTTAGGTAGTGTACCCTTGCATACCATAATTATTCTACTGCACTGCCCACAAGCAGCCTTATTTGCAAAATCTTGGCCCTTAAGTAATGATCCAGAAATCAATACACAATATTGAAATAAAGTTATTGATAAAAGCAATGAAATTATATTTTCAAATATAAAATTAAGTATATATGTTGAAACCAAAGTTTTGGTAGTCTTTGCTGAATTTTACACTGTAAAATTAAGATGTTTGTTCAGGCAAAGCATGCATAGTTTACCAAAGAAATTATTTTAATTTCTCTCTCAATTAGTTCCTTCTTTCTTATCATTGCTTCTGTTGTCTTCTCTTGACAAAATTTAAAACAATCCAAACTCCATAACACATATAGATCAAGAAAATCATAAGAACATAATATATTTTTGAGGGTATAAAACTCTTGCATTCCTTACCTTATACCACAGAATTTCAGGCTCCCTAAATGGAAATAAAAAATCCTCAATTTCAGGACACGAGATTTCCTTGCTTTTGCTAAGTTCAGCTTTTTCAAAATATTTCATCTTTGAATTGTAGCAGAGTCCAGTGTCATTTTCACCCACTGTCAGCGAAATGGATACTTTCATACAGTAAGTTGAGTTTCTGTAATGCAATAAAAATAGAAAGAAAAGTCTAAAAGGAAAAAAACCAATAAATGCTGATATACATGACATTTTTTAAAATTTGATGCAAAATTTAGAAAATCAGGCATTATTGACATGAGACATTATATATTAGACATGTATTTTGTGTCTATTTTATAGCTGGTCACCACAGTTTTACTTCTCACTCCACACTGATGACAGTATTTAGAAGGCATTGGCTGGCCTTACTCTGTAACTAAGGGTTTATCTCTCCCTTCCATTAAAATCCTTCTAACATTAGTGCCATTACTGTGCATTTGAGAACAATTTCCCCAAAAATAAGTAAACGACATCAGGTCCACGTATTTACCAGTGACACCAGACAAGCAAGCTGCTCACAGTCACGACTGTGGCAGCTCTGGGGTGGAGATCAGTTTGTAGGACCACAGGAAAACGGCAACTTGGAACCTGAGCAGCTCACCAAGAGCCACATATTCATCAGCTCTGAGCATGCCTTAAGGTGGAATTGGCAGCATTTTGCAGCCTTTAATTAAAAAGAATCTTGTGATTAGTTATAGAATGAAGGATGTTTCAATCTAAGGCACTGCCAGTTTTTGACCTTGGCCTTCAGTGCCCATACTCTGGGGACAAATGTTCTGCATTACCTACAGACTTCTCAAGCTTGTGCTCTTTCCTGAAACTTGTTACTACATCTGCTTCTGGATGCTCATAAATGAGGCAGCCAGAGACCAGGGAACATTGCCTTCTCCCATTTCACTATGTGGTTCAATCAGGTTAAAAGACAAAATGGCTTGAAATTATTTTTTTTCTTTCATTTGAGTTTCCAGGTGGGGAGCAAATGAGTGTATAAAGTTGAGTACTCCCCAGGAGCGCACTGTGACGGTGTAAGATTTCTCTCCTACTGTTTTGTAAATGCATTTTACCCCTGACCTGCTAACAGAGGATCCTGCAGAGAGCACTGAGGAAGCATTCATCTCCTTATCTCCATTCTCAGCCTCTGCGAGCTGATTGCTTATTTATAATGGACTTGTGTGTATCAGACATGGCAGAATCTCAAAGATCAATTTCTTAATATCTGTTTTATTTTTCTGTTCAATGAGAGGGGATAGAAATGCTTAAGGATAAAGAATAAGAAAACTTAATTCAAAGAACTCTAGAACCCAATTTTCTACAGAAAACGTAACACTGTAAGTAACTAAAATTAGGGAATAGTCTTAGAAACATAAATTCTGGACAGAATGACCCTTAGCTATCGATCTAATTAATGAACTTGTAAGGAAAACAAACACAAAATTATTTCCTCATAATGAAGTAGTAAGTCCAACTTCTTATTTTGTTCAAGAATCTGGCTGTATAAAGCAAATAAAGTTGTTTAAGCTTTATGCAAATCAAAGAATGGATCCATTGAATATGGAACACTCTTGCTGCTTTTAAGCTGGTGAAGAGCCAATACCCATTCTTATCCATACATGCAATTGAAAATCACTCACTCTTTAAAGAATACTTTTCATTAGTGTATCTTATATTCATTCTCCATTAAGGTCTTACTTGGAATATTTTATTTATGTGTTTGTTTGTTTATTATGTGTCTTGAAAATATCATAAAATGTCACTTAATTCTGTTTTTCCAAATTGGTAAAATGCTTTTTCTTTGTTCTTGAAAGACTTATCCCTTGGAAACAGGTTCTGAACAAACCATCAAGTTCTGAGGTTCAAGAGTGAACTAACTAGATGAGATGAGAATAACCTGTTATTGGATGAGGGGAGCAGTATATAGGGAGCTGTTTGGCTATACAATTTTCACATTTAAATACTGTCTTTAATTCCTTCCTGTGTGTTTGAGCATCAAGTTTTTTCATGTTTTTGAATCCTTATTTAAATACTTTTAGAAGGACATGGCAGGAAAAAAAAAAAGGGAACATTTTACTTTCTTCCCATTCTCTGAAGAAGCAAGGTAAGTAAATTTTTGCACAGGCATCCTTCAATATTCTGAGTGAACTGTGCAAAAATTATGATTTAATGTTTTGATGTACTAAAGAACTCTGTTCTGCAACAGTGACAATGCCAATTGCCAGAGATAGAATCCCGTCTGAGGCACATCCAAGTTTCCATCGCAACAGCAGATCCTTTAGCAGATGTAGCTAAGGCTTCCTGCTCCATAAGAGAAGCATTTTCGAAATATTTCAGAATGTTTAAATTCATTGTTTGGAGTGGATCTTCCTAAACTGTCAGATACAAGGTTCTGAAAAATTTGGGGTGGATTTTTGTCAGCTGAGTTCCTTTACAAAAATTTCTTTCAAAAGTCCTAAGTATCATCAAAAACCCCTACAGTTCCAGATGCCCACTGGTGCCACAGACTTTCTTATTTCAACGCTAGATACTAACTGCACTGTCAATCTGACTCATCTCATACTCTGTGTCAGAAACCAAGGCTGTTAGGATGAAACAAAACTCAAAAAGGCTGGCACAGAAAACAGAGCAACACAAAGAGTACGAGAAAACCAAGATAATGGGCTCATAGTACAGAGAGAGTGAAAGAAAATTAAATAGTCCCTGGGTAGGAATGAAGAAGAAGGAGGGGGTGAGTTTGCTGATTACAGCTAGAGCATGAAGGATACAGTAGATATCAAACCTCTCAGGTAGCAGAAAAAGTATGAGGCAGCAGAGCCCTCTGGAGCATGAACAGACTAGGGAGGGTAAAAAGAAATTTTTCCATATGTTTCTTACTAGAAGGATGACATAAGAAACAAATGAAACAAACAAAAATCCCTATGATATGAGTTTAAGGAATTTTAGTAACTGGTATTAGCTAAACTGTGCTTTAACTCACTAATCCCATGATACTTTTGTGGGGTTTCTATTGTTTGTTTGCCTTGTTTTTTCCTGGACGTGGTGATTAGAAGAGGTGAAGAATTATTGAATTATTTGTTCCCTAATCTGACCAGTCACAAATAGTTGCAAGTATAAAATTACCTAGGACCTTTTTGTACATATAAGTAAAGCTTTTCATTTTCTTCAACAGATTTTCTACCGCTAAAATGAGATCTAAAAGAACAAAATACAGAAAAAAGGAAGCAAAAAACTGTTTGATGATTTTTATTTAAGACAACAAATCAATTTAAATCAGATTTATCTTAAAATGAAGTTAAATTAACAGGTAACTTGTTAGAGAGGAAAAGAGAAGGAAGGAGACACAAGCTGTAAAACACACACAGAAGAATAGCTTCTCTAAATTTTAGCTTTTGCAATATTCACATCTACATTTAAAGTAATTGTTTAGAGAATTAAGCACTTAAAGCACAGTTTCTTTATAAATACATCCCTAAAATGGGCCAGATGGGTTTACGCTTGCAAAACTCTGCTGTTTTCCTCAAAAAAAAACCCTCTGGTAATTGTCAATCTCCTCTTTAGTCTCACCAGAGGGAGCACAGTGGCGGATTTATACAGCTCAATACCATCCAGGCAGCATCCCTCATCACCTCTATTCATGACAGAGGGAAAAGTGGGACTCTTCCCGTTACTTGTCCACTCCAGTGCTTTGCCATTACTCTATTTACTGGGGTAAACAAACTGGAGAGCAAACAGGAAGCCAAAAAAATCTCTCTTATGTTTCTCCTCATCATAGAAACTGAGTCGGAAAAGTAACTTTATTTCCAGCTCCTTCTGAACTGGGCATTTAAAAAGAAAGGATGAGAAAATTCTTTTCTTCGCAGTTTTATTTAAATTTTAATAAATGAACTTAGCCACTGATGTCCATATCCACTTTCTATAAATGGTCCACCACATTTCTGGGGAAAACTTTTGTTGACTTCATTAATTAGTTTTTTCATGATTTTGCAGACACAATTTTGTGCTTTTTCAGTCCAAGTAACTTCTGTTAGAGTTATTTGGATGCCTAAAAGCTGGAGAGAAAAGCATTCATTCAAGACAGAAACAAAACCATGTTATTGATAATCTACTCGTGCTCTTGGCCTGTAGCTCCAAAGGCTCTTTGTGAGCTTTAAAACTTTCGCACAAAAATTTTTTAAAGCTTTTACATAGCAGCAGGGTTGTTTGAGGACACGCCTGAGGCTTTGGGCACACAGTGAGGGAGGAAGCCAAGGTACCAGGGGATGGCCAGGATTGCTCTGGGGCACTGAGGTCTCTTGGTGACAGGATCTGCCCCCAGCAGTTTGTGGTTCTGGAGCATTTGTTCAGGACAGCAGCTCACAAACTTTATGTGCAGGATGCCCTTTTATTTGATTTGAGGTGTGTTTGTTTGTTATTTGGGGTTTTTTCCCCCCAAACTCTGGAATGGCTGACTCCCACACTCTCTGGCTCTGATATCTGAAATCACAGATTGCCTTTTCCACAAAGCTTCCAGAGCCAACAGAGCTGCAAGTGCTGGGGCAGTGCTTCAGGCATGGGAAAAAGAGAAGAAAAGTGGAGGGAGATGGACAGAAGCCGGCTGGAATTTTCCTCTGTGCCTTAGAAATTATCTCCTGCTTCCATACCCTGGGGGGCCAACCCAGTTTGGAAACTGCTTTTGACCTCAATTGAATTACATAAGCCCTGATTTCTTCCCTCAAGGGTCACCTAATTATGTGCATGATACTCTGAAATAACCCACCGCACACAAGCCTCCAGGATTATTTGAATATCAATACTCTGCAAGACACTTGTTTTAATAGGTTTGAATTAGACACACTAGAAAATATTGTTTAGTTTTAACGCCTGCTTCCATCCTTGGAAGCCAAACCTTCACATTTTATCTTTTTCTGACACACGTGGTATGCACTGCCATCCTGAGTTTCCCCCTCACTCCAAACCTGTCAAAAGAGAATGTCAAAATGCAAAGTCTAACTGCATTAGAATAATGCTTTCCTTGTGTTAGAGGGAGTACTGACTGATGTGAAAAGCCTTTTATTGATGTTCTGAACAATAAAAATTAAATCAAAATGAGCCTTTACAAAGGGAATTTAATTTTCTCTTCCTTATAATACCTTAAAGCTGGGGTTTTTTGGGTAAACTAGGAAAAATATGTAAATTCTTATGTTATTGACTTTTTTGTATGATCTCTCTCTTTTTTAAAGTCAAAGTGAAACTTATTTCTTTATGAAAACTGGAATCAATCTCCTATTGATTTCCACACTTTCATAAAACGTCGCTTTCTTAGTACAAAATACTTGAACTAAATTATGACAATAACTTTAATTATTAATTTTTACAGGCAATTACATGGAAGGCAAAATTACATAAAATTAACTAATTTCCCCATGAAACATTATCTCTAGCATTAAAGCTTCCTTTCAGATAAATTAGCAGAAAAAAATCTGTAATCTTACAGGACAGGAATATAAAAATATTCCTATAATGCAACTCTGTCTGTACTCCTACAGTATATGAATATAAATCTAGATACACTTTATTTGAAGGTAAAGCTCTCTCACAGAGAAAATGTGTCTATGTGTCTATCCATACATGCCTATAAAGCAGTCATATGGGTATATTAGGGATTCCAATAATTGTAAAACTAATGATAGAGGTATGTGATTCAAGAAAGTTACTATATAAAAATTTTAAAAGTGTATTAATAGTATGCCTATATGTTATCTAGAATGAGAAAAGTTCCATTTTAAAGACAACTTTCTATTAAAATATCTGGTATCAGAACTTCAGAGAATAGCACTTATATATGGATTGCAGGTAAAAATGTTAAAGGTAGGCAAAAAGGATAGTAATAAATCAAAAAAGCATTGTACTGCACAGGGCACATAGGGTGAGTAAAATATGGATTGCCACTAGTCTGAATTTAATAGTACATTTGATATTTTAATGCTAGTTACAAATTTAGTGCTAAATTAGCTACTCATTTCAGCAAAGCTTCAAAGGATCGTTAGTGACAAAATTTTTGGCCAGTGAGTCATAAAGGGCTAAAATGGAGATGAGTCAGGATGATACTAAATGTTTTCACTGCAGCAGATCAATGTATATTCCCAGAGGAGACAGAAGTATGAAGAGCTGTGCAAAAGTGTACCCTTACAGATGAAAATCCCTTTAGCTTTCAACAAACTGCAGTAGGGAGATAATACCATAGCATGAAATGCCTCTAGGTATACTATCTCCTCATAATTCAGGAGATGATGGCACTTGCTTTTTCTTGGGAACCAATGATCCTGAAGAAGAATAATTTTTATACCCTTACTTAGCACCATATGCCAGAATAGCAGAAATGCTTCTTTTGAAAATTACAAGTTAATAGAGTTTTATTATTCTTCCCATTTCTTTCTTTTTTTAGAATTGCAGAATCATAATATGTTCGAGATTGGATAGAAACTCTGGATGTCATCTGGTCAAACCCCCCCTGATCAAGTAGAACCACTTAGAGCTGCTTGCCCAGGAGTGTGTTCAGACCACTTTTGAATATCGCCAAGATGCAGACTCCACAACATTCCTGGGCAGCCTGTGCCAGGGTACAGCTGCCCTCATGGTGAAAAGTGTTTCCTGACGTTCAAATGGCATATTCTGTGTTTCAGTTTGTGCCCATTGCCTTTGGTGCTGTCACCAGGCAGACTGAACAGAGCCTGGCGCCATCCTGTTGGCACCCTCCCTTCAGATGTGTATATCCAACAGTGAGATGCTCCTGCACCTTCTCCAGGCTAAAGAGTCCCAGCTCTCTCAGCCTGTGCTCCTAGCAGAGATGCTCCAGTTCCTTTATCATCTTCATGCCTCTTCATTGGACTCTCTCCATGTCTCTTTTGCACCAACAAGTCCAGAACTGGACACTGTACCAGAGTGGTCTCCCCACTGCTGAAAAAAGGGAAGGGCCACCTGCTGTGGTGTGCTGGAAATCCTTTGTCTAATGCAGCACAGCTCATCATTGGCCTTTTTTGTTGCAGGGACACATTGCTGGTTCATGTTCAACTTGGTTTGCACCAGAACCCCCAAGTCCTCTTTTTCAAAGTTGCATCTATGGTTCATGGAGCATCTGTTTTCTTGGGTGGTTTTTCACTCACAGGGGATGGAGGGGAACCATTTTAAAAAAATATTTTTTTGCAAGTGTTATATAAAAAGAACAGAAAAAAAAAAAAAGGTTGGTATGAGAATGACTAGAAAAAATGCACACTATGTGAAAGTAGAGGTCCTTAAAATTATGTCTACTGGATGGTTCACCAGAGCCTGCTCAAGCAGCTGTGCTTCTGTGTTCAGGAGCAACTGAGTGTTCCCACATCCTGATGACTCAGAAGGTCAGCAAATGCTGGAATGTATCACCAAATCATCCCTCTTGCAAATGCAATTTGCCTTCTTTTACAGTACTACAACTGAAAGCATTATTGAAAACGTGGTGCTGCTGAATGGCTTCTCCTTTGTTCCCTCTCTGCTTGATGAACTCACACAGTTCTCAGCTAAAGACAGATCCTGTCATTCAGTCTCAAATGGCAAGTTAGTCTTCTGTTCAGCTGTCAAGCAGATGCATACAGAATATCCCATGAAGGTATCTGTCTTGTTTCTGAATGATTAGATATTTATCTGTTGCTCACTCTGCATGAGAGTGTTCTTTTCTGAATAGAAAAGTTACTCATTGAAGGTAGATATGGAGAGAGATATCCAACAATTACAACATTTGTTATAGATATTAGAAGAATGGCATTTGCACATGAATAAGATTACCTTGAGAATCTTTCCATAACTCTTTCCCATATCTACCCAGTAAAAATGGGAATAGATAAAAAAATCATCAAATTTATTAGGTTCAAGGCTGTTTGATATTCAAGGCATACGGATGACACGTTTCCAGGGTCCTGAAAATTCTCTAATGGGATTTAATGACAATTCTGAAGTTAAAAAAAAAAATAATCCTAGACTTATGACTCCTACATTTGTTATAAAAAAAATCCAAACTACCAAAAAAAAAGCCAAAAAGCAAACATAAAAAACAAAAAACAAACAAAAACCCCACAAACAAAAAACCCCCAATCCAAACCAAACAAAAAAATAACAAAACCAAAAAAACATAAAAAACCCCAACTCAAACAGTTTTTGTTATACTTGTTTTACACCTACTTTTCTAATAAGAAACAACAATTCAGAAATCAGTCAGACTTCCTTACCAGTCATAGGATTAAAAAGAAGACACTAGTATGACATTTCACAGAGCATTGATGTGCGCAGATGGAGCTCAAAAGAATGTAGCAATTTTTTGCAGAAGTCATTCTTTGGAAAAACATAACCTCGTACTAAAGCAGAAATTCAGAAATGCACAAGAATTTTTATGAAATTTATATGACTGAAGACCTCAGAGCAAGTCCTGAATTTCCAAAGGCAGCAGGATTTGAAGGAACAAATCAATAAACAAAGGGATAAAACGCAATTTGGATTTGTCCTTCATTTGATGACCATAAAGGACACAGGAAACGCATTTATTAACCATTTTTGACTGTTCACATGAACAGCTTTACCTCAAAATAGTTTCCAAAATTCCCTCAGTGTTATCTGTAATGACATAATAAATATTTTTATTTCACTCTAATTTTTAGCTCTAAAATGTGATCCTGATACACTTCAGGCTGTAGCTGAAGATAGTCATGGAAGCCCAGACAATATAAAGCAGTATTTACATTATGTTCATATCAACAGCATCCCTGAAGACAAACATGGGCAGGGAAGGACTTCCACCCACCCCGGCTACCTACTCTGCCCAGCATTAAGTGTTAGATCTCAGTTCAGCCTCCAGAGCTTCTATCTAGTTTGCATGTCTGCCCTTAAATGTGTTAAACCCCACCTTTATGTCCATACAGTCAAAGGAAATTGTAGAAAAATAATCATCTTTACAGAGAAGAAAAAAGAGCTCAGTGAGCTATTTTGGGTAAACAATATTCAAGGATCCCTTGTAAAATATTTTCTTGAAGAGGCTGGACCAGCTAAAGGGGCACATTTTCTGTTGTAAGGCTTTCAAAGCATGAGTTGTGACTCCATGCTAAAGAATTATTAATTCCTTTCTTCCACAGAATCCCCAAATAAATTAATTCTTGTTTTCCTCATCATCTTAGCATAATGTGAAAAATCAACAGCTGTGCACCTTCACTCCTCCTAATGTCATGTTTCCATCTCCAGTGACCAAACCAAGTACAACACAACACATCTGAGAATTCAGCAGAGACTCGAGTTTCAAGTAGATGCAATTTTACTATTATTTGTCCCAAATTATTATCTACCATCAGGGTAAACAACTCTGATGTGACAAATGAAAAGGTTTCGGAGGCATCAGCTGCGCAAACAAACAGTGTGAGGATAAGGCACAGGCAGGTGCCAGACACCAGAGCTATATATTTTCATTTCTTGATTTAGCTTTCAAGCTTCCTGCTACATGTCATCCTCAGAAGCATGAATCACCCAAAATAGCCAGACATGAAAATCCAAAGTCATGTGAACAGCAGCAATATGAATGTATGAAAGCATTTCTACACAGAAGCCTTGAATAATTTAACCTAAATCAAGTGTGCTCATGTAAGTAATTTGCATTTGACAAAAATGAGGTTTGCTTTACACATTTTAATTCATACCTCAAACATAAAAGGTAAACTGAACGAGTTCAAATATATTTCATATAATTGAACGTCACTTCTCTGTCACTTGGACTATGATGCAACATTCATGTGCCAGAGTCTTTACACAGCACCTCTCAGCACAGATGCAGGAGGGGCAGGAGCAGACACCTCTCTCTCACACATATTGTTTCTTGGTGGTGGACTCACAGGAAAATCCACTTCATTTGTCAGAAATGCAGAATCTCCACATTGGCTTGTCTGGCTGCTTCCTCCTATAGCAGGACACAGCTTCCAGCTGGGCTGGTGCTGCCAGCTTAATCTGCTGTTCTTTGTGACCCAGCTTCACCCACAAATTCCCCACTATCTAAATATAGAAATAGCTGTATAAGTTATACATTCCATTTATAAATACACTATGGCTCAAAACCCTGACATCAATTTTTACAAAAGGTAGAGAATGAATGAATATGTAAACTTCTTATGACTTGAAAACTTAACCTATATTGTCATTTATGTACCACATTTTCTGGTTTATATTTTTGTTTCTGCAATTTATTTCAGTCGCATTTTTTTCCTTCATATTGGGAAAGAACAAAGAGAACCTGTGAATTCCTATATTGATTAAACACTTTGTCACATTCTTCATGGATGAATTAATATCCATTTGCAAGTTTTTTAATATTCAGAGCAATTTGAATTAAATAGCTATTTTCTTGACATTTGTTCAGAAACATGACTTGTGCTTACATTCTTGACGTCTTTGTTGGAGTCATCTAACAAATTTACACTGAACAGCCTTTTATCTCCTTTTTCTACTATCCCCTTGCCTTTTATACTCTACTCCATTTCTTACCCACACATTAGTCTGCTTGTACCTCTAGTCCTACCCCTAAAAAAGATCCATGCATCCTCAGAATCCCATCAAAAGAACATTCAGCAATATTTTTTACATAAACAAAACATGCTTTTCCTCCCTGAATACCATAGGAAGTCCCACATGCTCTCCAGTCTGAAGGCCTTTCCAGGAGGAACCATCTCCAAGTGGTTGGATGGTTTTCTGCTTACACATCATAGGGATTTCTTACCCATCTCTGCTCCTAGAACCCCTCATTGAGCCTTTTTTTCCACAATCAACTTTAGGCACTAGAGTGTGACTAACTTGGCACTACATATGTGATAGCAGACAAGGCATCAGTACATTTATTTGAAAACTGAAGAGCTTCAGCCATTTCTCAAAGATGACACTGGGTGACATTCTTGACAAGCTACTGATTTCTTCCTGGTATCCCTTGTTTTCCTTGCTGGATCTTTCCCTGCCTCTCTTCATAAATTATGTCTTCTGCTCACTTGCTCACTTTCCTAGGCAAAGATCTCATGAGGTTTCTCTCTATTTTTTCATAAATCATTCACTGTCTTTCTTCAGTATTTAATCTAAAGATTTCCAAATCACAGCATCTTGTGGTAAAAGTAATCACAGTTTGTGAGTGTATTCATAACTACTTTTGAATGCTTCATATTCTGGTAAACCTGAGTTCTAATGATTTTCTGAAACTTTCTATAATGTGAAGCTAATGCACACAAAATGTCTAATCAGTTTCTGCATCTTCCTAAAAAACTTGAAATACAACTTCTGTTTCCTTAAATTTCACTTTTACAGCAGTGTTTCTTCTGCCAGGTTTTTCTCTGAAGTTATAATTTTCTTTTTACTTACCATTTTTACCCCATTCTATTATATTACAATCATGATTTTTTTTACATCAGTGTATAAATACTTCTAAATATGTAGATAATGTACCAATATAACTTCCTTAAGTCCTAGATATTCTCAAAACTTTTAAATTTTTGTGGTCAAGAAAACACCAGAAATATTTATCTTCTATGCTAATCCATTTTGGTGCTACTAAAAACCAAACAAATAAAAAATACTATCCAAAATTCCAGATAAAACTTCAGGATAGCAGAATTATAAATGTCACCAAAAAAACTGTACTGTGAGAAGAGACTGAAAGCACACAAAAATCAGAAAAATCTGTTTCTTTCTGAGCCACTTAGGAGTTGTTTGTTTTTTAACAGAGCTTGTTATGGGAAATCTTCCATTGTAATTATGGATCAGCAAATGTTACTCCATAACACTGATGTTTTCTGTATCATTTTTTCCCTTTCCTCTTTTATTTTGATGATAAGAATAACTCATAAATATTTCAATTTCCAGTTTCTGAAAGATGAAGTGTAACAGTAAAATGCTGAGATCTTAAACAACACAAATTGTAGTACACAAAAGAAAATATCCAAGGAAAGTGGTTTTTTGAACTGTGCAAGACACTGATGCAACACAAATGCTTCGAGGAACATGACTTTGAAGCCCTCATATTATATTCTGCTTCCTTCATCTGCTGGTTGAAATGTATGAGAGACTCTTAGTACTATTGAGAACAATAGCAGAAGCCCTACAGTCTTTAATCTACAGAGGCAGATTGCTCCATTTGACATTACAATTTCCTACTCATTGGTGTTGGTGACAAGAATATCGTTATTGTTATTGTAAAATGTGTTGACACAGAATATTTGGCTCTTAAGAGTTTATTTGCACCTTCTTTAAGGATTCACGTTAAGTTACCAACTTTTTCTGTTATTTTATTAAATCATTTTCTACATAGCTAATTTTTGAACCTGTCATAAATTACCAGTGACTGCAGAAGAGCTGTTAATCAAATGAATGTATATATGTATATTGAAATGCAAATTGACTCAGAAATTAAAGCTATGTTATCAAAAGTGGAACAATAAATATAAATTTTCTAGATTTTATGTGTGTTTGAATCAGGAAATGAATAAGCTCATTTCTCATAACAGTCAAAATAACTGAAACCATGGGAGTTTTATGTAAAAGGCCAGAACTCAAAAATAGGTTCAAATATATTGCAGCATAAAAGTAAGCATCAATTTTAACGTATGATAGCTCTGATAAACATCATGGTTACCCCAGGAGCCCTTTAGCATGACAACAACCCAGCTATTAGTCTGAAAATAAAACAGTTATAAAACCAAAGTTGTTTTCACACAATAAAAGACACTCCTAAGAAAACAGTATGAGAAGAGCTTTCCTGGATTCATATGTGTTTTTTAGTTTTCCAGCTATTTCACAATGCATGTTAATGATATTACTCTTTCACAGTAAACATGGTAACTGAAAAAAAACATGAACCAAAACCATAGTGCACCTAAAAGTATTATTAGCACATGAATCTTATCTGTAACAGCAAGATTAAGGCTCAGTAGAAATAAAATATTTGATTGTTCGTTACTCCTGCAGCTGCTCATTTCAGACTACAGAGCTAAACCAATCTACTAGGATGACTTAATTCCACAAACTGTGGGGTTTGTTTGTGTTCCTCCTTCAGAGCATCAGCATACACAATTATCCAAACAAGATGTGTGTTTGAAGGAAAAGCCATATCCCTTGATCAAACTTTGTTTAGAAATAATGGAGGCTATGTCACTGTTTATAACATAGTCCCAGGAAGCTATTGAATTTTGGAGGAATTTTTAGATTTATTGGCCCTCCTTTTTAGATTTATTGTAAGCTACCATTTCCAGAGAAGCAAGACTGGACACAAAAATG
Source organism: Entomyzon cyanotis (assembly GCA_024500445.1). Taxonomy (NCBI): domain Eukaryota; kingdom Metazoa; phylum Chordata; class Aves; order Passeriformes; family Meliphagidae; genus Entomyzon; species Entomyzon cyanotis. The sequence continues at coordinate 10,981,241 of JAKEPQ010001016.1, forward strand.
TAAGTCTGCTTTGGGAAGATTTTACTTATTTGAGCAGACTTTCTCATTTTTTGTGCAAGCTAATACAGCTTCATATCAGGAGTTATGAATCTCCCTGCAGAGAACAGAATTGATTTTTTTTCGTTTGGTGTGGAAAAGCTGTGCAATGGAGTTCTGTTCCTGTATCAGCTCAGTGACACCTCATCATTACTTTGTGACTGAAGGCTGTGCTGAACACTTGGCAGAACTGGGTTTATTCTGTTGACAAAGCAGAATTTTGCCACAATCTACTGAAATGCCCAACCAGAGGAGGGATAGACTGCCTGTTCCAGCACACAGATTCCTCCAAAACACTTCCCTGCTGTAGTTCCCTGCACAGCTAGACCCAAGTCTCAAATAAAAAATATCTGTGGTGCCTTCAGCCAGAAAGAGGGTTTGTAGTATTCTAAAGCAGAGGGAAGTCCCTACAGTGGCATGCAGCATATTCAAATATATGTGTAGATACCTAATGTTTTAAAATTAGGAGAATTTTACCTTTTTTTTTTTTTTTAATCAAAGCATCGTCTTCATTCTGTCATTAAAACAAAAAGTAGCAAGTCCCTGACTTAAAGGATTCCTATGTACCTTTACCTTTTTTTACCATGTGTACTTACGTTATTAGCGAGATGATTATACTTTACTTTTCACTGTGAACTTAACTCATTTACATACTCAATATAGATTAGTATTTCCTACTGCTTAACATTTCAGGCTATGAAATGTGACTTCAATACTTTCAAACATTATAACCAGTTACTAAATCTCGTTGGATGGGTTGGAATTCAGAGATGTTGCCATGAGGCATGCCATGGAGAGGCTCAGGAGGGTACATGCAGCAGGGTATAATCTGACACAGGAAAGAAAAAGGGAAAAAAAAAAAGAAAAGAAAGAAAAAGGGAAGGGGGAAGGAAAAAAGGAAGATTCTTCAGGGCAGAGAAAAAGTCACATTATTTTTCACAATGTCCCCAAGGCTCCTGAGGCCCTCAAGTTAAAACACAAACATGGACAGATCCTGTATATCAAGTGTACCTCAAAAGAGAAAGGAGTTGTTATATAAACTCTGTATCCTGTCTCCTCACCAAAAAATCCCTGAATAAGATAGTTTTCTTTGTGGGGAAAGTGTCAGATCTGACTGCAGCACCACTAAAATATCATTCTTTTATCACTTGCCCTCATTTCAGTTTTAATAAGCTCTCTTGGCTCTCTTATCTTTTAATGTTCACTCCACAGCAATTATATAGAAATGCAAATGCCATACCCATTTTTATAATAGTGCCTCTTATAAAACTGCAATGAAGACAGCAAATTATATATTTGTTAAATGATCTATCTTCTTTTTGTCAACAAAATCTAGCTAATATGAAGATAATGCCCCTATATGTAGCATATGTGTGTTTGCATGTTTTATAAACATGGGAAGATTATTGGTTACAATTCTAGCACAACTTCCGATGAAACATTAGACTTTGAAAGCTCGAATCAGTTAAATCAGGCAGGCAGAGAGTTTATGAATATTCAGTTTGGATTTCAAAACAGCTGCTCTATTTGACCATTATAAAAATTGCCACCTTTTTTATTCACTAAATACAAACATCCAGTAAAGTGATATTGCATGCACACAAATATCTGATCACTATTTTAATTCAGATGTGTTTTCATACAGCCATCTTCCCTCTTTAAAGGGAAACCTCATTGTAGAATTAAAAACCAAGAAAATTCAGATTTATTTTTCTCTGTCTCTGAAACAAATCCAGCAATCCAGTCAAGACACAGAGAGTACAGCACACAAAATAATTCAGCAACTATCCGTCTTGAACAACATGCTGTCACAATGACAACATCTGATCACTCCCACCAGTAGAAAAATTCTCACCCAAAGTACAAGGGGTACACTTTGCCACTAGAATTTTTCTGACACAGAATGCCATCCTTCTTCTGCTCAGGTATTTGCCTGTGACCTCAACCAAAGGCAGCCAAGTGTTTCTCACTCTGTAATATATTTACCTCATCATCTGTGAAGTGAAAAAGTGTTATTTTGCAGAGGAGGAACTGAAACAGGAAGACTACTTCCCTACTCCTCACAAATGACTAAACATCACAAAAATAATTTAAATACAGGTCTAAATATTTACCCTCCAAAATCAACTCCATTTCTAAATTAACACATTTCAAGATGAAAAAGCCAGAAAGAATATGTGAAAGAAATAGCTACATTCCTACTTTATCTGCAGCATCCTTGTGACTGTACCATTTTGCCCTCCACTTGCTCAATCTTTGTACAAACTATCCATAGCTATGTGTAACAGCAGGGTGGTAGAATCAGGAAAATAGCAGGAGTGAAATCAAGATGCAGGCAGACTAAATAGCAGGGACTGTGTCAAAAGAGATTAAGAACAGCAGGTAGATTAGAAGAACCAGGCAAAATGAAAGGGCTGTATTGGGTTTATATGGCAGGGTGGTAGCAGCAGAGGGCTGCAGAGGTGGCTGTGTGAGAAGGGACAGGCTGACCCAGGTCAGACAGACTTGTTCCAGATGCCTCCAATAGATCTGCCTCAGGACACAGCTGAGCTCAGCAGCCAAGCTGGCCATGTCCCTAGGAAAGCTTATTAAAGAATGCAATTAAGAAAATCCACAGTGCAACTGCTGTGAGAAAAGACTGAGAGAAAACTGGGAGAAATAGTCTTGCAGACTCTAAGCATGGTGAAAAAGGAAGGGGAAAACCTTCTCTAGGTGCTGGAGCAGAGCAGCCCCTGCAGATGGCCATGGTGACTCAGGCTGTCCCCCTGCAGCTCAGGGAGGATCACACTGGAGCATATATCCCATGGAGGACCCCACACTGGAGCAGGTGGACAATCCATGAAGCAAGCTGCAGCCTGGGGAGATCCTGTGCAGAAGTAGGCTGTCTGCCAGGAGCTCCATTCCATGGGAGACCCATGGTAGAACAACCTGTTCCTGACGGACTGTACCCTGTGGAAAAGACTCATGTGGAGTGAAGCTTGAAGAACCACAGCCCTCAGAAGGACCCACCTTGGGTACCCTCATGAAAGGCTGTATCCCACACTGGAGCAGGGTAAAAGTGTGAGGAAGGAGTGGCAGAGATGAGCTGCTATGAACTGACAGTAACCCTCATTCCCCATCCCCTGTGCCACGCTGGGTTGGTGGAAACGAGACAGAGGACTTGAGAAAGAGGAATAAAGTTGAGTCTACAGGAAGCTGTTCTTAGTTTTGCCTTTTTTTCTCAAAGTCTTACACTTAATTTTCCCTCAGTCAAGTCTGTTTTTCCCAGGAAGGTAACAGGTAAATAATCTCCTTGTTTTTTTCTTGACCCACAAGCTTTTTCAACTTATTTTTCCCCCTATCCTGTTGAGAGAGGGGAGTGTGAAGGCAGAATGGTGGGCATATGGCAGCCAGCCAAGTTTAACATCCCACAAGGGCAAACCGTTAACTTCCTAATGGCACTGAAAGTAATTTTGAATCCCAAAGCTATAAGAAAAAAATTGGTTTTAATTTTTACTGCTGTTTAATTCACTCATGATATTTTATTAGTTATACTATCCTCCTTAGCAATACCCTCAGATATTAAAAAATTACTTTGTTTTAGGTAGGCTATTATATATTGTAAGCTTGAAAAATTAGACACAAGTTGCATGATTTTCTGCAGTTACAGAATGAACACAAAGATGACATGGTAGGCAGGAGCATTACTTGTTTAAGCATTGCTGTTGGAGACTAGACAAGAACATCACTTTGATGTAAAATACCAAGTTTTTTTGAATCCTAAAAGGCAGAAAAAGACCATAAAATGTAGCATGATTGAAAAGCTGTCTTTAGAAAGACCAGAATAAAACTGCATTGCAAAAGAAATGGTTTGAATGAAATGGGGGGGTCATATAGGAAGGACTATAAAAGTACTATACCTACAGCTGGATATACCCAGAGCTCTTTTCTAAATTTGAAGTGATTTATTTTGTGTTTTAATTTTTAAAGGTGTGTGTGCTGCTTTCTCTTTATCTGACTATTATTGACCTGTTATTTTGTCTTCCTTCTTTTTAAAATCTAGACTACAACAATAGCAAAAACATCTTGAATATTATCTTAATGTGCCAAATAATACAATGAAAAGACAAATAAATGCAGAATCACACAGATTTTCAATAGTAGTTCTCAAATGGTTTCCAAAACACTGGTAGCACTGGCTCAAAGATGATGTGTCTTGAGACAGAGGAGTAGCTGCTGGTGGTGCAGAGCAACCTCTCCAGTATGCAACAGTATGTAGTTACAAAATGAATTTTTTAATAGAATACTTGGTGGTTTTCAAAATTACTTTCAACTTCCATTTTGGTGTATATATAATATTTAATAATAATAATAATAACAAGAATAACAAAAAACAACTAAAAAACCCACAAAAACAATTTTAATTGATGGATCATCCCAAATAAATCACTCCAAGAGACATGGAGCAATCCTCCTTAGCCATACTTTGATGTTGTTATTCAAACACATTGCATCTCTCTGTGAAACTTCTATTTCATTTACTCTTACATTGTAATTAACACACAGGAGTAACTGAAAAGGAGGCCAAGCAGCAGTAGTGTTCAGCAGAACTAGCCCAGTTACTGCTCTAGGTCCCAAGGGGTAGCAGTGCTACACTGCATGCAAACAATCTGGCTGCTCCCTAGGGAAGAACCCTGAATGGGACACAGCATTCTGTATTTCTAAAAGGTCGAATCAGGAGTTTGGATGCTTTCATTTTCGAGCCAGCTGAAGCAACTTGGATGCAGCTGCTATTTACTAAGCAGGCTGGCCTCTGTGATCAATTTAATGGGTCACAATTAGACACTCAACAGTAGAGACACATAAATGTTTACAGCATAGCACAGATACTACAAAATCTGTATCTCTCTCTGCACATCAGTTTTAAACCCACTCTTACAAATTGCTTTATACTGAAAATTAAGAGAAATCCCATATGCTTTTCCTGTGCTTGAAGTCTTAGGAGAGTAATGTATTATTTGTATTCTAGTAGTGTCAAATTCGCCAGTCAAAATGAATGCCTCCCTATTTTAGGTGTTGTGTATAAACACTCAAGAAGAAAGCACATGACTAAAGGCCTTACACAAAAGAAGAATAGACCTTTCATAAAGAGGAGGAAGAGTGTTTAGGACACAAAATTACATGGTTTGTTAAACTCCTTGTTTCAGAAAATTTATCTTTTTTTTTCCTAAAATTGAAAAAATAAGTAAGATGAGCATGCTCAGACTGTAACTGGTGACAGGTAAATCACTGCTAAAAAGAAAACCTTGACTTTTAAAGAAATTTTTGAAACTATTTGTATTTTAAGGAGAAGCAGAATGTAGGCAGAGAGGGCAAAAAGCCTGGCAGGAGTAGAGAACTAGAGAAAGCCCAGCTCTGAGATGAGTGATCTCTGAAGCATCACAGAAAAGTTCCTATCTAAAGACAGTTGCAGTGAACAGGAATTTTTACACTTAACTGCATAACTTCGAAGCAGGGGTGTTTTTTTTGTTTCTTTCCTGTCTGAGGAGGAAGAAAAGGTGGAGTAAATCCTTTAGGAAATCAGCTAGCTTGTCACCATGTGCCTTCACGAGGGCTTAACTAGGCTCCAGGTCTCCTCTGCTCACCCCACAAAGGTCAATACTGGAAACAGGAGTAAAAAGTCTCCTGAGTCACCTCTGTGCAGCACTGGAAATGCCATAACTTTGGCGAGTCAGAGCTGCTCCCAGAGCAGAGTCCTTGCAGCACACACTGCCCAGAGGGGCCAGCAATGCCTCACGGAAACAAAACCAAGCTCTGCTGCTCCATGCCATTTCCCAGGCTGCATTTCTGATGCTTTCAATATCCCAAAGTAAAAAAAAAATCTTGTTGCAATTGGTACAGGGTCAGGGAATTGTGTTCGTAAGGAAACTATTTCTTTAATGCAAGTAGTCAGGAAAAGCTGGGGCATAATATCTTTATTTTCAACTGCAGTTTTGTCTGGAGAGCTGAGGACAGAAAAAGAAAACGCTTAAAATGATATTAGTTTATAAAATAAATCCATAAAGAGTTGCTCTTGAGCACAAAGACCAACACGGTGCTTATATCTTTTAATAGAGAAATAGGATAAGCTGCAGCATGAAGGGCACACTGTGCTCCAGAAACAATCAGTAAAATATGCGTTTGTCTGGATCTTTAAGTTACAATTAAGACAGCATCCCATGAGACATAGGTTAAAGATTTTGAGAGATTTACACTTCCAGAAAGTATATTTATAAAATGGGAAAGACAATAGAGAGATGTGGCAGAGACATCCCAAAACAGCCCACCTCTGTGGAACGCATTTTTAAATACCTTCCTCCATCACATTAGAGAAAATGCTGTGACTAAACAATTTCTTGTTTTCGGAGAGATGAAACAAAATAGCCTTGAGAGAAAAGAGGAAAAAACCCCTCACTTTGAGAATTATTGCCTTTGTCAGCAGGTGTTACTCAAATTTCTTACATATGGTGCCAAGAAAAAATATGCTTCTTCAGACATAGTACAGTGCACCATGTAATTTTGACAGTCAGATAGTTATTTCTTGAATTCTGTTCAGAAAAATGCATTTATTAAAACTGAGCAGAACTTAAAGTTGCTTCAAACAGTCAAAGCTAACTGAGTAAATACCCATATGCCAATATAAAACCCACCCAAAAAGTAACAGTTGTGTACACAGAAACAAAATCACACAGGACATATAACAATAAACAATCTCCAGTGACTGCAAGCAGACACTCTTCCAAGGAAAACCAAAGACTACAAAGAAAAATCTTTTTCATGAGAAAAAAAAATCTGTAAGTACTTTGAGGAAAACTAAATATTTCCATTAAGTTTAAAAAAACAAAAAAACCCAAACCCAGACTAATTTGCCAGCTGTCCACTCAAGCACACTTTAATTACCTGTGTGAAGACCTTTCCTATGATTTGCCACAGAAGGTATCCTCTGTAGGGAAGGTGGATAACTTCAGTAACCTGGGATTAAGGAATATCAGGAACATGGAGCTCAGCTATGGAACTGCTCAGATATGAATGCAGATTATGAAACAAACACTGAAAGTTGCACCCAGGCAGACAAGGTTCAGGAAGCACAATGGCTTCAGCCAGCTGGTCACCAGTGGTGCTCCCCAGGGCTAAATTTTGGGTCTGGTCCTGATTAACAGCTTTATTGATGATGTGGATGTGGGAATTGAATGTACATTATTTTGTTGTATCCACTCCTTGGATTTTGAAATCTTAGCCTTTTTCTAGTACTCCTCTTTACGAAGTTTCAGTGTAGGTAATATCTTTTCTAATAAAATTTTTATCAAATATTCAAATCTGCTTTACAGTAACTTAGTTTATGTTATTTATGCATCATGATTGGGTTAAACTGAAAACATACAATGTTTTCACATGATCAGATACTAGATCTGTACATTTCTATATCAAATTTCCTGCTCTTTAACTTAATAACCAGCAATTTATACCTGCAGATAGAATGTTATCTGGTCCTCCTGGCTTTCAAAGTCAGCATGTTTTTATATGACAATGTGCAATTATTAACTGGTCAGAGAATAGTAAGGATAAATGCCATAACTTGGGGACTATTTTGTGGCTAGCACAGACCTTTCCCATGAGAAAATCTTCTCTCTTCTTCCTGTGTTTTATAAACAAAGATAAAGTTTGGATGTTACTAAAACAGCGTCTCGAGATATGGAGGATTCAAGCCTGGCCAATCAGCCTGGGGGGAGGTTTTGAATTGGCCCAATCTGAGTGATCTTTGAAAGTCTGTATAAGTTGGAATTAATTAATAAATTTAGAACATTGCCACACATTCGAGCCTCAGTCTCTCTCTCTCTCTGCTAGCGGTTCAACAGCAACACTATTCAAAATCATTAAAGAGATAAGACTCCCATTGCCAGCAGAGCAATATTAAAAACTCACTCTGAAACCTTTCAAAATTCAATTTGATATTTTACATAAAGAAGGAAAGTGAAAATTTATAAGCATAAAAATGACATTAATGTCCATAGATAATTTATATAGAATCTAGTAAATTCACTAAAACAATGAGTGAGCATTTGAGAGGTGAGGAACTTGAATAAGTTTACCCAGGATGAGTTAAAAGTAAGGTTTATTTGGCCTTTCCTGAATATTTCCATGTGTATGTGTTTTTCACCATTAAAACTACAGCAGCAGAACTATGAATACAATATTGAACCATAAAATCCACATTCCACTCCCAAAAAGAAACCAAATCAAAAGAATGCATATAAAGTAAAATCCTCAGTCTTTTAAAGTCTGTACTGGGGATCTGATACTCTCTTTAGCAGCTTTTTGAGTGTTGCTATTATTAGATGGAGATGTTTCAGAAGGAATGGTTCATTTGGAACTCTCAAAGATAGTTGAAACACATTATTTTCCTATCTACTAGGGTTCCTCATTGGCTTGTGAATTCCTTCCAAGGGAAATTTAGTATAAGGATAATGGTACATAGTACTTCACTAGCACAGTCTGAATTTTACATTTTGTTTGGATATCCCTGCCCTCCTCAGACCAGGGATTCAACTGTCTAATCCACAGTAATAATGTGCAGTGTAGCTCTTAAAGATATCTTACATGGAGAAAATATGTATTATCACTATTACTATTCCTATTGCTATTGATATTTTTCATTATTATTATTATTATTATTTTAAACGTTGCAAACGTGTTTTATCAGACTGACTAGAAAATAAGCAACAAAATCACTAGCATCTGAATAATTTTGGTCCACGACATACTTCTGTCTTTTCTTTTTCTTTGTTTCTTTTTCTTAAATAATGAGCATTACAAAATCTTGAGGCCTTCATGCTGGTCCTTTCCATTGGAACAGAAGAAAGTAACAGTTGAGATCAAATAACCCCCTGGAAGATGTCCTGCAAAGTAACAGAATGTCATCAGCCTTAGAAAAGGCTTTGCTGCTGGGCTGCTGTCTACTTTTGCAGAAGTCATCAGTATATATATCAAATTTACTATATCCATCAAATCGTGTTCTTGTGTATTGTGCTCCATGAAAACTGTTTCTTCTGTTATTATTCCTCTCTGAACATACACTTGTGGCTGCAACTGCTATTGATTTTCCCAGTTAGGGACAGGCACCAGGCTGTACAAAGAAGTGCTCTGTTATTACTGGTGGAAATGAACTGTTTCCCATTCCATCTTCCATGTTACCATCCATGGAAACATCCATCCTGAACCACCCTTGCACACTCTGCAGTGCAGGAGAGTCATAGCCTGGGGAATTTTTTAACTCCTTACAATAATTTCAGTCACACAGGAGCAAAAAATAATCAAAGTTAAAGGCTCCAAGTGTCTATAGAAAGGTTGGGTTCCCAGCTGAGCTGGTTTTCTTTGCTGTGTGTCCCTTTGGAACTGCTGTATGGTTTTGGCTCTATGTAAGATGCCTTATGTAAGAAACTAACTCAGGCCACATTATCCTCTTTTTTTTGAACATTTTGTAACCAAACATTCCTATTTAATCAGGTTACTTAAAGCATTAAGTCTGTATTGCCAGACACAGGACAGTGTATTCTTTAACTTCGTGCTGCTCTTCTGTGCCATTTACAACATGTGATAATTGACTCTATTTTTAGTAAATTTTATGGTGTTTTTACATTGCTAAAGTTATCTTAAAGGTAACTGTACCGAAATTTCCACTAACCCATTATATTGAAGATGTAGATATTTAAATCAAAGTGGGGTCTTTTTGCATGGGACCAAACGCCAAATATTTAACTTTTTTTTTAAAGGTAATATAAAGACTCTTTAGTAATCCCTATCAGGAATATATTTTTAATTTTTTTAATACCATCTGGCTATGGCTACCTTAGTGATAAGAAATATAGTAGAACAGAATATAACATTGAATAATGTAACTCATACACTGAAAGATGTATGCTGTTTCCTTGATTTTCATAATGAGAAATTTTAATTAAGTATTGGAACAGTAAGAGGCATTTGATCTCTCTGCTGCTATATAGGTAAGCAGATCATTGATAATAAACAATGATAAAATTGTTTTTCACACACAGAGGCAATTCTACCCTTTAAAGCTGCTTCCATGCTGAAATAAACATCAGATTCTCCTTGTGATTGCTTTTAGGAAATTTATTGAGTGAGAATAATTGACTGATAAACTCAGAAGCTCTTTTTGATTATATGAAATAAAATTTTCTGTAGGTCATCAAGCAACTCACAATATCATCCGTTCCTCAGGGTTCCTGGTCATAACTGAAAGACAACATGCAGATTAGAAATTATGAATGTATGAAATGTGTATGGTATGAAATGTGTATTGTCTATGCAGCCACCACTGCACTGATTGGCACTTGAGGTGTGCGTATGCATATGGATACATATGGATAAAAATAATGAGTGTATTCATTGTGATGAGAAATACACTATAACAGGTAATTAGGGGGTAAAATCTTGATGCAAAGCCTAAGGAATAGAATACAAATAATAGAAAACAGGATTCCAGGCTTGGATCTGCAGCTGTTTGGTAGCTTGATTTCACTGAACACTACCAGTTTCAGCGTGAGAAAAAAACAGTATGTATGCTTGCTATAAGCCATTGGGTTTGAATAAGGTGTCCTGTGGGACAAGTTCAGATTTGCACTTGTGTTTAGAGTTTACCAAGTAAGCTCAGGATCATTTTTTTAGGGGCAGAGAAGAATACTGGAGTGATTAGTGTTAATAGTGAATATTTTTCAAGTGGCTGAACATGAAAGACCCCAGAAATAGCACAGGAGCAAAATAGCAACAAAAATCTCAAATTATAATCCTATAAAAGTATTTCATGAGAAAATCCTAAATTACAATCCTACAAAAGCACTGCATGAGAAAGATAAGCCTGAAGATAGATGATGATAGATAGATAGATAGATAGATAGATAAAAAAATCAGAATTTAAATTCATTATAATGAAAAAAAATTCCTTAAGATGTTAAGAGAAATCTTGTCAAAACATTACTACTGCTTGTGCCAGGAGAGACAACACCTAGGCCATGCATGGCTTCCTAAGTGTGGACTCCACCATTACTGACAAAAAAAACTGCCATGGAATATTTCCCAAAATTGAGCCATTCTTTTTCCAAAACCTCATAAAACTTCTTTTAATCTTCATTTTTTTTCTAGGTTTCTCTCACAATCAATAAATTCTTAAGGTTGTATAATGAATTAAAGATGAAATTTCTGCTATCTGATCCAAAATCATAAAAATATACACCCTTTGCAAGTAGATATACATGTAAATGGTTGGAAAACAATTTGAAAACTGCAAAAAGACACTTTCCAGATTTGATGTAAATGCCTCCATTGACCATAGAGGCAATGCCATTGCAAAACTATGGAGACATCATTATTTGCATGCCTTTTGGAGCCATTTTCATGTAGTGTTTTGACTGAAAAACAATTAAAATTCAGATCTTTAGAGACCCAATGGCAATGCTGTCACAATGCAATTTTAGACAATTCAATTTAGATGCAGCAGCTGCTTTTCAATGAGATCTTGATGTTTACCCAATTTTGCTGCTGGGTTAATTGAGTCATATTGAGGTCAAGTGGCTTGTCTGCAATCACCCAGATGTAGGCTCACTGAGAATTACAGCTCAGGACTATCACATTTATAAACCTCTGTTTCCCCCAGTAGGGCAAAAATACAAACAGTAATAAACTAATCAATGAAACACTCTCAGTAGGAAATTATGTCAGCTGCAACAGCAGCAGATTACTTGGATTACTTGTTTTGCTGAACAATAACCATTAAGTAAAATGGAAGAAAATACATTAATGTGAAAATGCAAATTATAGGAGAGCAAAATACTTTAGAATTTATCTCATCTTTAAAAACTGACTTATTTTAAAAATGCCAACAAGTTCAACTTGAATAATAACCCAAGCAGTAAAGTTTAAATAACATCTCTTCCTTTTGCCACAGGACAAAACAATTTCTTCCTGAACTCATTACATCAACTGACTGCTCCTTGGTCTGAAAGCCAAATCCAGAACTGTAGGCAATCTGGAAAAAACACATCCCCAAAGAATAGCTTGAGCTTCTCAAACCCTTTGCTGGATTCAGCTCAGCTAAAGCTATTCTGGGAAAAGGTGTCATGGAAAACAGTCCTAGCTTAATAGTCCCAGAAATAATTTTTAAAAATTGTAACTTTTCAGTGGCACACATAAATAATTAAAATTGGTGTATTTTTACTCTGAATATCATATTCCTCTCACAAAACTGTATTTCAAACGGTTAAGTAATCCTAGTTTGGAACTTATGTATCCATGACTAAGCTGCAAGTTACAGTAGGAATTACTGGAGCATAACTCTGCCTTTAGAGTCCTTTGTAAACAGTCTCAAAGGCAATGTGTGGTACTAAAATATACACCATACAGAACCAGGAAAAACAAAAAAGTTTTTGTATGTCACAAAAAGAAAAAAAGCAAATCACCATTAGTTTAGGTTTCGGTCATGTTGTTATGAGGGAAATATATTTTAGAAGGTGAGCTCTCTCCATTTTAAAGAGTTTCTCTCTCTACAGCTGGTATTTCAGCTGGTTCACCAACTTTCTTCTCTGGAGTTATTTTGAACCAGAGACACAATCCTCTGATTTCCAAATACAGTTTTAAAATTGACATTTCATTTTCATATTTAAGTGTTATATGGAAATTTGAGAAACACCATCTTGTAGTTGTGTTGAAAATCTCTATTTAAAGCAACATACTGTTTACCATTTAGATTTTGGCAAAGAAAAATGATAGGAAGATGAAAGATAAATGACAGATAAAGATAAAATTTATTAATCAGATATTAATCAGACATAAAAAGTTCATTATTAAAATAAATGTTTCTCTTTAATTTTTGAGTTTAGAATGTGTTATCAGTTGAAATATTCATAATCACATTTTTTCACATTTATGTGCAAGCATGAATAATAAAGAGAAACAATTAAGAAATCATTATATTTTCCTGCCTTTTCTACCTTATTTTAGAAGATAATTTAAGAGTTATTATAATGATTTTTTTGGGTGAAATTGGAACTGGTAACTGAGAAAAGCAACTTCAACTATTTCCAAATTGTCAAAAACCACCATGTGTGTAAAGAATCATCAACAACATATTATTGACATATGCTTTTGACTAATTTATGTTATTAAACATTTTCTAGAACTTTAGCTATTATGAACTGCTGAATGAGTAAAACTCTAAAATGCTTCTACCACAAAAAGAGATGCTGTAATATCACACAAATAGGAAATATCACATAGACTATCACAACTGTATATTATGGGGAGAAAAACTTTCAAAAACTCTTTTTTCTTCTCCTCATTTGCATTTCCTTTGGTTAGTACTAGTTTTAGTAATTTGGAGATTATTTTTCTTGAACCACTGAAATGGAAGTTGCCTCTTCCATTTCACTGGTTCAAGAAACTAAGTCTAAATTTCTTAGCGTTCCTTTGAACAAAAAATTTCTCTTTCTCATGTTTTCTACTTTGAAAACACCTTCCAAAAATCTTTATGGCAAGGTACTGCATGTTCTTATTGGGAAACAGACCAAAGATTAGAGAGACAAGAAGATCAGAGACTATAGACTTAGATCAGAGACTGATGATGCACAAGCAGAATTATTAGTGCGTGATCATTACTTCACTAGGACTTTATGATTGTAAGACAGATAATCAAGCTTTCAAATATTATATGGCCCTGTTTCATTTTTCAAAGTCTTCAGTGATTCTGTAGTGATTTTAGTTACTGAGAGAGGAGAGTTTGAAAATTAGTTGTTAAATAAAAATAAAATAAAATAAAATAGTTGTTAAAAAAAATTAAAAGTGGGGCACAGGAAGGCCTTGCTGATTGATAGGGTGCTACTTATTTCATTCTTTGGTGCAGAGTTCAGATTTCATGTCAGAAAGAAAGAAGAGGAATGGAAAGAACTGAGCCCCTTTCAATAAAGCAAAGTCCCTAAAGAAAATATTAGGAAACTGCAGACTAAAATAACTGTCAGTTGATAGAAGATCAATGATAAGCTTTTAGTTATTTTGTTTAACAAATGGGCAATCTGCAGGAGTACCTTATCCTTCATATCAGGTCTATTATCTAGCTCATACCATAATAATATTATTCACATCAGGTCTATTATCTAGCTCAACTAGGATAAGTCCTGAGCCTGGGAAGGAACAACTCTGGGTACCAAACTGTGGTGGGAGACACCCAGCAGCTTTGGGGCAAAGGACCTGAGGGTCCTGGGGAACACCAAGGTGAACATGAACCAGCAATGTGCCCTGGCAGCAAAAAAGGACAATGATATCCTCGACTGCATGAGACAGAGCATTGCCAGCAGATGGAGGTGGTGCCACAGCTGGAGTAGTGCCCAGCTCTGCGTTCCCCAGGTCAAGAGACACAGGGACACACTGGAAAATCCACTAAATTGATTAAGAGATTGGAGCATCTCCTCATGTAAGGAAAGGCTGAGGGAGCTGGGACTTTCTAGCCTGAAGAAGTCTCAGGGGGATATCACTGGTGTTTATAAATACCTGAAGGGAGGGTGTGAAGAAGATGGAGCCAGGCTTTTATCAGTGATGCCTAGTCACAGGAAAAGAAACAAAGAAAGTTCTGTCTGAATGTCAGGAAACACCTTTATCTATTTAATTTTTATGTCCTATGCTCTTGGGATCAAGTCTCTCATGATGAGACAAGTGTTTGGTAAAACACAGGAGCTGTCACAGGGTTTAGTTATAGTGGATTAGGACCTTTTTCTGGCATACAGCTCCCTGTCAGCAGTTTATAAATGTAACTGCAAGAAAAATGCAGCCTAACATTAACTGCTTGTTCTTAGAGCATCATATTCACTAATTCCATGATGCATGCTTTATACCTTTTTAGGGGTACTTTGGTATGGTTGGAGAAGTTCAGCTATTCTGGATGAGAGAGGATAAGATGCTATTTTATTTAATTTTTGTCCTTCTAACTCACGTGGCTGATGCCTCAAGACTTGGATGGGTGCCTCTTCTTTTGTCATCGAAATTAAGTCATTAATTCCTGTGTCAGAAGAATCCAGTTTCAACCAAGAGACACAACTGATCACAATTTTTAAAAATGTAATAGGAAATGGTGTGGAAAGCTTATCATTGTGACCTTGCCAGTGAATCATGAGAATAATGTTAAAAGCGATCGGCAAGTCCAGTGTTACATACATCTTTAGAATTGTATGATTAATATGTGAATTTAAATTTTCAACTACAAAATTTGAACTTTTATAATGAGAAATATGATAACAGTAGGAGACAATTCCTCAAGGAGAGCAGTTGTCTTTGTTAATGCATCATGATAGCTCAATCTTATCTTGACATTTATGTACACATATATGCATACACAAGCACTGTATGTATACAGCTAAACACTTCAGGTTTTTAGTTTGCTGATTCCAAGAACACTAGCATTTGCTTTGTCTATATTACTAAGATGAATAGATAATACTCATGTTGCTTGCATATGCTAAGCAATAAATTTTTCTGGCAGTTCATTAAATACTTGACCAAAGCCAATAATTTTAATCAATGCACAAAGCCCTTGAACATTTCACTGTCATGAATTTTAGTGGTACTTTGACAAAAATAAAATACTTATGGACAACATGACCTTATAAGCTCCCTCTATTTATATGCACCCTTTCTATTTTCCAAGACTTAAATATGTTGCTAGTAGTGATACAATTCATAATCTGCAGTGCTCTTCACAATCCAATCTTATGTACATACATACATAAGATTTATTAATTGGTTTCACATTATTTTTGTCCCTCACAGATACTCTCTCATGCAGAAGAAAGACATAAAGTTCCTTTTTCCGACAAAATCACAATGAATTTCAAAAATTCGCAGGCTACCTTGCCTGCCTGTCTATTCACTTCCGTGAAGCACCTTGTCAAAATTACCTATGCAGTTTTGTCTTTTCATGTACAGTTTGAATTATGTAATAATCAAAATAACATGAAATATGAGACAAATTATTATAAATTCAAAATCTGATAAATACTTACAAAGGTCTGCCTTAGAATTGCAGTAATCATTCAAAGGATGTAAAGAAGTATATCCTATGTTCTGGAATTCTTTGAAACTTTTTTTTGGCTACTCATAACTTCTTTTTTCTTTTTTCATCTTGTATGACTGGACATTTACATGTTATCATACATGCATCATGTCCTCTTTCATTACAGTATTTAAAAAATTGAATAAAATGACAATGAAGAATGAATACACATGAATGAATAATAAGGCTATGGGTCAGACATAAACACTTATTTAGCACAAGAATACAAACCCCAACTATTTCACAGCATTCAGTTCATAATTTTCTTCAGGTCTATCAAGATCTCTTGTTAAGTTTCCTAGATATAACAATTTTAGGCTCCTTCTAAGGAAAGGATTTATTTCCTTACAATAATATCAAGATGCACCCTGAGGAATAAGAGCTGTGCTTCCATTGCCAAATATTTTATTTTTTTGTAATATCCAAAGAGATCATACTATAACTCTGTAGTCTAACCACCTACATAATGTACACAATGAAATGCATGATTTTAGTACCAGAATGTAACTTCTGTTTGAGGTGTAGCCTGTACTTTTCAAAGATCATTTTATTCAGTTTAAATGTTCCAGCAAATGAACAATTCACCAATCCAATAAGTAAATGGCTCTGAATACACTAGTCATAAGTCAGGAATTTTTTCTAGCCTGAGTGCACATTGCTCAACTTGTCTGCCACAGAACCTCATCCTACCTTTCACTGAGACATCCTACTTGATGTTCCCATCCTCTGTCATATATTTAGGATAACAGATGCAGGAACAAAGCAGGAGCTCATGTCTGAGCATTATTTACAATGACTCCATAGACCTTTTCAATCACTGCACTCCTGGGCAGAGTTCCTCATCCTGTGCATATGAAGCATTCCCTGTTCTAAAAATTTTAATGCATATATGATGGAATTATATGGTCATATTTTGGAATAGGCTTGCATTATGAAAATTAAAATCAGTGTCTACAACAATCTAATTTATCATCTGCCAAATGTCTCACTTGCATAAATCTGCCAGGAGTAGTTGTATATCGTCTCTAGAAAAAGGGAAACTGTAATGGCCAGAGAAGGGATTGAAATGTTTAAACAAATGCAGAGTGCTAAGGCAGTAGGGTTATCTCTGGCTGTTGTCTATCAAGGTTCTCAACCTTATCTCATACCAGCCTGGATGCAACTTAGTTCATTAGTTACCTCTGCTGGGTATGACATAACTGATGCACATCTTTCACTTCAATTGTGCTCCTGATATTCCCTCATTTAAAAAAGATGTGTATATAATAACAATCAAGTAGCTACATATTTATAGACTTGACTACACTCTTAGACTTTCAAGCTAAAGCAAAATTTTGAAGTTAATTGCAAGATCCCTGTCTACTAGTGTTTTGAGTTTATAATAGTGGCAGCTACAGTGGTGTTTGCACTATAAAGGGAAGCAGAAAATCATGGATCACAGTATGATTTTGTTAAATAGCTCTTTTTACACTACACTTCTTTACACTTAATATATTGCATTCTTGATTTGACTTGGATTCAAAACTGCATTGTATAAGTGATCAGACTGTATTTCGCAATATTTTACTACAAGTTTAGCCAGATATTTTTGTTTTGTTTTCTTTACTGAAATTACAAATATTTTGAAGGCATGATTAAGTTAGTTATATTATGTTTTTAGGTTCCCTAAAGCTCAAATTTCTTACAATTAGATAAGGCAGTGATCTCTAGCTGCTTCAATCCACCTAAGCTTTCTTTCTTCACTACATAATAGAAGAACTAATGGGCTATGAACTAGGAAAGAATACGTTCAATTTTCCCTATTTCACTGTGTGTTATGAACATACATATTCTAGAGAGAATCCTAAACACATGTATCCCCTTCTTCCTCCTTTCTTATACATACCACAGAGAACTGGAAACATATGATGTGACTATTTGAAAATGTTGGGCAGTTCTCCAGGTGAAGCCATTTATCCCTAGCAAGAAGCTCACCTGTCAGATTGACAGAAGATAACCATGCCTGTGCATATTTTCTGCTCTCTAAGTTGTAAAAGTTTTAAAAAGGGGAGACATCATTTTCATTGTCTCTGTGGAGAAAATATGTATCTTCAAGGCTTTGGATGAAAATGCCATGATGATCATAGAATCATAGATTATCTCAAATTGAAGTGAATGCCTAATAATTGAGTCCAACTTTCTGCTCCTCACAGGGCTACCTAAAACTAAATCATACAGAGATATGATGGTAAACATCGAAATTTTAAGTAAGCATAAATAATGTGAATTATGATATCCTTATTTATTTGTGACCTTCAGTGGTTTGACTAATTTTGAACAAGACAGAGATTATTTTTTTGCATAAATGCACTAATTCTTATAAAGTTCATGACCTCATTGGGATCATAAAGTTTTTTGACATACTCTGTATGTTGACCCCTAACTTTTAATTGAAGTGGTAATTTGCCAATTAACGAAGCTGAAATGACTGAAATAAATAAATCATTTATGCACTTTAAAAGAGTACAGAAAAATAAGCTGCAGCAATTCTGAGTGTAGTACATAATGAGCGAATCACCCACATTTGATTTTGATTGTTATCTTTATTGTAACAACAAATTTACTCTAAACCCATGAAAATTCCCTGCCAATTTTTATCTAACAGTTGTTGAGCACCTTACATTAAATATTTTATCTTTTTGGTTTTTCTGGTGACAGAAAATCAAACCCATCATAGTCAATTCTCAGTGACTCTTTGTACACTTTAAAGAAATATCATCCATATGATTCAGATTTATACAAATGCAAAGATATGTAATTTCTGTATTATAAATTGCAAATGCTGCAAATTTGATATACAGTGCTTCAGCAAACATAGATTTGACTCTCAAATGTCTTCCAGATAGAACTACTGAAGAGTCAGAAAGAGTTAGATGCTGGTTCATATTAAAAGCTCAAAACGATATTAATCATGTATCTGTTCTCTCAAAAACATTACTTCCCCTTTAGCAGTCTTCACACTGTTGAGAGTCTATAATAGTTATTCTGTCACTCAAATTAAATTTCTTTGATGCATTTTCTAAACACCAAAGAGCAAAACATGATGGTTAAAGTAAGTATTGCATGTCAATGAGATTCTCAGTGGCAGCGAAGGACAAGCAGATTGCTCATGTAAAGTCACCATTTGAATGAGACTTTGAGAAGAGAGACTGACAGTAGGATTTGCTGTAGTTTCCCAGAGTTAAGGTTTTAATGTGATATCTGCTGTTCTGTGTCAGAAACAAATGTTTCACTGCAGTCTGCTACAGAGCCTCACCCACAGATTTATTCCCCTTTCCATCATTACAGAGGGAAGACATACATTGTTGGACACCCTCGATATCCCACATGAGACAACATCCACTGCCCTGTGCAAATCACTTTACATCAAGTCTGGTATGAGATACAGCAGGAACCCACTGTCCAGCCCAGCTTATCTCATTAGTCAGCTAGCCATGCCTGCTCTGCCCTGATGGGACTGAGAGACTCCTGTTTTCAGTGCTTGAAAGATGCCTTCCAATAAAATCTGGGTCAAACATATTTTCCTCATGTGCAATTTTGCCTTATCTGTCTCACTGATACAATGTAATTGTCAGTAAACCTGGTGCCATGCAGGTCCTCAGACCACATCACAGCCACAGAAATGGTGTTTACTGATTAATCTCATTGATCACATTATTCTGTCTATAAGCACATTAATCCAAACTCTTGTATTTCAGCTGATTTAATTTCATTTGGCCTTTGCTGATTTTTCTCATGTGCTAAACACACTCAAGATTTGAACATGTGTGGGTGTATTTTTCTCATAAAGAATAGGAAAGTGCAGCTTAAAGTACCACTCTAAACAAATTGTACATTGTTGCACACACTGCCAGTTTATTGCTCTAATTAACAACTAAGTAGTTTCTCTCTGGTGAGCAATATGAGAGGTTAACAGAGTCCTTGTTTTCATTCATTCCCTATTGAAGACTCACTGTGACCAACAGGTCTAGTGCTGGGACCTGCATGATTTTAGAGTGATTCCCTAGATAAAGTTCCCACACAAAAAAAAAAAAAAAAATCCCACAAATTTGCTCTGGTAAGGAAAACTATTTATAGTGGCAAAACTGAACACTTTTCCAAAAGCAGTGGACAATATTTCAGGACAGAAATATAACAACTCTTGAATAATGAAGAGGCTTGAGTCTGAGAGGCTATTCCTGAGGCCTGTAAAGGAGTCTGCACACTCTTCTGGCTTCAGCACTTGAGAGCCAAATGGAAAAATTGGCAATTTCAATAAGCACAAATGGAATATTTATTTTCAGTGTATCATAACACTCCAGTAGATCTCACATTTGTCTGAGGCCATTCTTCTTCTCACTTCAAGTGACGATTGGATCAATACAACAATGCTGTTGCAGAAAAAGGGATGTCACTTACCAAGCTTGAAAACAATGCAACTGTGAAGGAAATGTTTTGGGGAGAGGATATTTTGGCATGCAGCAGCAAGTGCTCTGCAGTGGGGACATCAGACACACTCAGTGTCCCCTCCAGCATTGGCTGTGCCTGCCTGGGGACACTTGGCCCTCTTGTTCCTTACCTGGGAGACTAAGGGAATGATACACCCTAGAAATGTGAAAGCTCAGTGTGTCCCTATTAAATCTCACTGTCATCTTAGAGATGTTTTTTAACCAGGAAAAGAATTCAACATAATTTTGAATAGCAGTAAAGGCATACAATTTGTTAATAACTTTTCTACCTATAGTGCTGCAGAGCCTGGGGTAAAATTCACAGGACAGAAGAGTGGGAGATAACATATTAATTTTAGCAAGGTGTGCACACCCCACTGAAATTAAAATCATATAACTCTACTGCCATGTAATCTGTATATTTTAAATACCTGAACAAAAAATGTGAAGCAAAAACCCTAGATGTAAAGGACTGCAGTAATTAAAGGTTCCTTAATCCTGCCACCCTGTGTGCCTATATTACAATGTTATCTTTAAATAGCATGAGCACACTTATTTTTCCCCAGTCTTTTCTCCACTCAGCCACTTTCTTTTCTGATTTGGAGCTCTGGATGTGCAAGCCCCAGTAAATGTTCTCTGATCTCATCTTTCTTTCTATCTTACTGCTCAGTATGCAGGTCCTGGTTTTACTTACTGCATATCCTGAACTGAATACAAAGGATTTCATTTCCTTATAAGCTCGTATATAGTTTTATTGCTTCACTATCCAGGTTTTTCATTAACCTTTCACCTTTCAAGCTAGAATACTGGGCTGCAATCTCCTAGGAAAATATTCTTCCTTCTTCTGCCCAACCTGAAAACTTAGGTTAAACAATTTTTAAAGAGCTAGTTTTTTTCACTGTAGGGTTAGCTGAAATTTTTGATCCTTAGATTAACTCCTCTCAAATAAACCTTGACTGAATGAAAGTGGCCCTGACTGCATGAGCAGCTGAAAAAGCTTACTCCATGGGTAAGCAATGAAAACTCAATTCCTGAGTTCCAGCTCCTTAACTGAGTACTCAGTGAGTACTGTGAATACTCTCACATTCAACTTTAAGTGGTTATGAAGGACATTTCCAGCAACTCTTGAATTTTACTTCAAATGAAAACACATTAGTGTGATAGAAGTAAAGAATGTGTTTGTAGTTTTTAACAGCTCTGAAGCTTTTAATACAAATGGATAACTGCAAATCCAGGTCCCACAGGAGTTATCAGCCATTTTCCAGCGACTAGGAAGTCAGAGTCTCAGTTGAAAACTCAGACACTTTGAGAGGGAAGAGATTTCTACTGAAAAGCACTTGTATTTTCTGCACTTTGGTAGCAGTGTAAGCCCTTGCTTGTTGGGGAAAGAATTGTTCCTAAAGCAAGTGAGATTTAGATGCCTTGAAGCCAGAACACTGGCTACAGTTAAAGCCTTTTTTTCTGCAATATTAATTTAAGTGCTCATTCTCAAGATATTCTCTTCCAGCTCAGCTGAGAATAGTGGTAAATCCAATGCCTGTCAGTCCTGGAATATTGCCTATGCGGGGCTCCTGTAGCAAAATAAGGAAAGATGATGATTTAGAAGCTTTGTATTTTGATTTTTACATTTCGTTATTAGTATTATGCAGAATCATACTACTGGACACTGTATCACCCATATGCCTTGCTTGTTTTCTGGTGGAACTGGGTTTTTCTGAGGCTGAGAGTCTGCTCTGTTCAAGTGCTGAAGAGATGGAAGGCCTGGAGGTCTATACACCTTATCCTTCTTTCCTCAGCATTGAGTGGAAAGAGAATCTGGAAGCACACTTTCATTAAAAGCGAGATTAGGGCTTTTGTTTTTCATTTGCCTCAATATAAAATATTATGCTGAAATAAATATAATTTTTATAAAGCCTTGTCTTTTTGCAAGGCTCCACAAGTAGAAAAACAGTACAAGAAAACTGTAGCCAAAAGCAAGGATGTTACTAGCAAAGCTAATTTTAGTATGTAATACTGATAATGAGCACACAACTTTGAATGCATTTGATTAAACTTTTGCCTGTAAAGTACCATATTAATAGTCATACTTTAAACAATACTGAAGATAACATGAACAATAGCAATTTTAGTATAATAATGTCACACATAGAGAAACTGCCTGTGAGTGTCATTACGCATTATCAACAACCACGAGGATATATTTGACTATGTGCTCTTCATTTAATAGCATACAACAGCTGGGGGTTACTGACTGCTGTTTGAAACATGTAAGAATTCTGTTCAGGGCATCTAGATTGAGAATAGCTGTCAACGTGGACCTGAAAGTCATCAATCCTATTATTTCCTACATATGCCTATACATATACATCATATACATCTGTATCTGGGGCCTCTGACACAAGAAAGATGTGAGAAGTTAGAGAGGGTAGGAGAGGGTCCAGAGAAAGGCCATGAAGGTGATCTGAGGCACCCATGCTATGGACAGGCTGAGAGAGCTTTTTCAGTTTAGCCTGGAAATGAGAAGACACTGAGAAGACTTTCCAGTACTTAAGGGGGCTTAAAAAACATTCAGAGGGACTTTCAATGGGCAGATGGTGATATGACAAGAGGAATGGTTTTAACCTAAAAGAAGGTAGGCCTAGTTTAGGTGTTAGGAAGAAATTCTTTATCTAGAAGGTAGTGAGGCACTGGACCTGAAGAAGCTGTGGATGCCTCATCCCTGGGACTTTTCAAGATCAGGCTGGATGAGGCTCTGAGCAACCTGGTCAAGTGGAAGGCATCCCTGCCAATGGCAAAGAGTTGGAAACAGATGATCTTTAATACTCATTCCAACCCAAACCAATCTCTGATTCTATTATTATATAAAAAGTGATACATCTTCAGATATTACACATATACACCTATTCTGTTGTGCAACGTTGGATGTGTATGTATCTGTGTATTAGTGTGTGTATTTACAGCCACAAACTGATCCTTGCAACAAGTGAGAAGAGAAGCCCTTCTCACCGTCTAATCTTGATTAATTTTCTAAATGAAGTCCAAGTTTAGCACTCAAATGTTATATCATAATGCTTACTACATTAAAAGGATGACTGCAGATTATAGAGACAGCCTCGACCTTTGATAATCCTCTGAGCTTGCTCAATTCAATACCACAAGATTTGTTTGGTCACTCTCATCACCTTTGAAATTAGCAGCACCAGGCTATATTACCTTGACAGATGGTAACGCTAAACACATCCCAAATATGCAAATTTCATTAGTTTCTTTCTATAGCAGAAACGTGAACAATATTATTTTCAGTGTTACAAATAAGTTCTAGCTTTTAAGTCTGCTTGTAAGCTTTAAAAGAAGGCATTAAAAACTGAAGTAAATTTATCATTTTCAGACTACCATCAATTCTGGATATATTTACTACAAAACAGTTACTGTTTAGTCATTCTATAGACACCATTGGAACTGAAGACAAAATTCATTATGAAATTGAATCATTGCAAGCATGGGTCTTTAGTTATCTCTTGTTTACATGTGATCTCTGATCTTATGGTAATAGAACAAGAAAGTGAAATATTTGAATCCAAATTACTTAGGTGTCATTTTATTACTTCTAGCACATCAAATCTGGAGTCACTTTGAGATCTCACATGAATTCTCCAAGTACTCTACTCTCTTCACAATGAACTATTGCATCATGTGCATCAGCAATCCTTTGAAAAACCTGCTATTTTGACATTGCCAGACTCAGCAAGTAACTTGCTTCTCTCATGCCCTACATTTCCAAGGCAAAATTTCATTAACATACAGGCTGTGTAAATAAGTATCTTTTCCTTTTTTTCCCTCCAGTTCCCTACATAATCCCTCTTACTTGTGCTTTTGACTAGGAGCCAGAATTCCTATAAAATTATTTAATGGATGGACAAAAATAAAAAGAATCTGTTAGACACATCAGAAAACTTAATTCATTAATTCATGAATTAAAATTATATATTATATATATATAAAAAATTATAAAATAAATAAATTTTATTTAAGTGCAGTCTACTTATTTTTTCACTGCTAATTTTACCACTGTTTTCTATTTCATTAATCTTGTTTTGACTATAATAAGTTTCCAAATGTCCACCTGATTTGCACCTGAATTTTCCTGAACACTTCTCCTCAGACGCATAAAATAAAAAAAAACCCAAACCTCCAAACTTTTTTTTTAAAATTTTTTCACCATGACATCCTCTTGCATTTACTCAATTTTCCATAGCACACACAGACACTCCCTAGATAAATAATTAAACCCCAGCTTGAAGACTTGGGACAAAGATGTTTCTTTCTTTCTATATCAGATAAAGATGAAATCACAGGGGGTCATTTAATCAAAATAGAGGAGAAGATTGGAGAGAAGAGAAAGAGGGACAGAGGCCTCCACCTTTCCACCCTTTACTCTGGGAACTACACATCATCTTCTTCATTATTGGTAATATTGGGTGCCTGACTCTGATTTATGAAGGGTCAGGAGAGAAAAGCAAGGGTCAGAACAAGGACCATGAATGAACTTCTCATTGCTGCTAGGACTTCTTTAGTTCAGTCTTGGTTTGGGAGAAATAGCCTAATTGCTGCAGGAAACAGATGTTGATAGAATTGTTGCAAAGACAAACTGAAAGCACAGCACCTCCTTACCATAGTGGTAGCAGGAAATAGTCAGCAGGCAAGCTCTCTATTAGTAACCTTTCTGGGTTATCTCACATGCCCCCTTTTCAGATTGAATCCTTCTGAAAAAGTCATGCAAAACTTCACCACAGATCATCTAATATTTGATACTTCTGGGAGCCTCACTAGAGATTCACACCAGCTGCTCTTCTTTCCCTTTTCTAAAGGAGGATTTGTAATATTTATTTGCTTGGAAACCTTGGAAATGCTAAACTAATTACTAAAAGTCTTGTTTGTTGAAATAGTGGCTTTTAAGCCAGTCTGATGAATTTTGTGAGCCTCAATCACTATTTTAGATTTGCATTTCAGAAAAATTATGATTATAAATTAATTCAATTCCATTACTTCCTTACATTATAAACTCATCAAATGAGTTTAATATTTTAAAATGCCAGCCTCATGTCATAGCACTAAGTACAGAGATATGTCCCTTAGCTTTCACATCAGCCACTGCATTTCAATGAATGCGATGGGAACACACAAATGAAGTTTAGTTTAGAATTCACTTTAAGATATTTTGGTTCTGTCATCCACTTATATTCATACACCTGTGTGCTACATCTAAACTCCTACTGTAGCTGTCAGTCTGCCTGATGGAGCCTAGAAAAGGGTTTAGCTGAAAAGCCACAAAATGCTCATTTTATTTACCTTAGAGTGGGTGAGTAGTGGCATGTGGCTTACCCAAATGTATCCCACATTCAGCCTCCTCCAGATCAGGTGTCAATATGTCATTCCCTTGGAAGTGTCCTGGAAATGCTCCTAGAGCCTCCAAAACAGCATTAGACACCTATTTCTCCTATCCCTGTATAATGGAATAAAATCTCAGGTATATTTTAACATCAGTTAAATTGGCTTTTTGTCCTGGGAACAAGGAGAATTTAAAAAAGGAAGCAACTGACATGCAGCTTTTTACAACCTAGATGCTTAAAGTGAATTTGATGTCCCCAGATAGCTTATACAGAAAAGAGGTAAGTATTTGCAGGGCAGACTCAAAATACAATATTAAATAAGATATTAGGGACAAACTTAAATGACCAAGTAAGTGGTCCATGTTATTACTAGCAATACAACTTGGATGCTTTCAATTCTGTGAGAAGAAACCATTTAAAAAATCTATAAAAATTTGAAAAAAATTAAAAGGCACTGTTTGGAAATTGAGTGAAAGTAATTTTATTTCTTTGCCTTTGTCTTCCATTTTCTTATAGCATTTTGAATAAAATTATCTATGCTTGAGTTAAATACCTATTATATGGAATTCACTTTGTCTGTATTTTCTCCTTCTCCTGAATTTGCTAGAGGCAGCTGGAAAGCCACTTTTTCCATTCTGTTGCATGGTTTTTGTACTTTTTCTAAGATGGACAAAGTTAGAAGTAGAGTGTAAAACAGACAAAATACTACCTACTCTTAATAAAATTGAAACTCTATTTTTACTATGAACAATGCAGAGTAATGCAACCTAACAATCTGTTAGGCTTTTCATCTCTTAAATTACAGCTACAAAACCAAACATCACAGTCATATTTTACTCTTTTGCTGAAATGAGATCCGAAGGGTTACTTTTTTTCCTCAGAATTATTAATTTAGTTATGACAAGAAGAACCTTGACGACCAAACAGCAAAAAATCTAGTTTGCTGAATGTGTTCTTAGGGAAAAACAAAAAAACCAATTCTAATAAAATAGTGGAAGCAGTAGTCAAACTTAGTTATTTGTTACATTGCTGTGTTGCAGCAATATCTCAAAAACAAAAGAATTAGCAGTAAAAGAAACTGGGTCTTACATAAAAGGCTTCTCTTTAAATCTTTCTTCAAGCACTATTTATCCTTCTCATCTAAGATCAGAGCTGTTAAAATGCAATATTAACAATGCCTTCTGCTCAGTCAAATATAATAATTTCCTTTTTTTCCTGCTATCAACATTCTTCCCCTATTCTAAGTACAGGCATTTGATACTTCCCCCTCAGTAAAAATTAATATATGCTTTAATTAAGTCTTACATAGAATAACAATCTGGACTAGCCTGCTTAGTTCTAGCCCATCAAAACTCCTCACTTACTCATCACTCCACCCACTGCAAGGATCATATTGCTCCTTTTCCTACTCATCACCATGCTTGTTTACTTGTTTTTCATTGTTGAATTCTCATTCAGCCAAGCAAATAGCAAACACACACTGGAATTTAGCTTTATGCATAAGTTATACCAACTTCACAATGAGAAGATGTACCCTGCTCTCACCTGCTTATCTCCTCAGTATTAGGTATTTGTTTTGTGCTAACAATGTGGAAGGTGTTTATCATGTATAATGAAGATGCTAATGTCAGACAGCTGACCTCCTGCAGTGTCAGAAGGTCAGGCAAGTGGAGAATGAGTCGATTTCAATCAGCTGACTTTCAACAAAAATTACCTTCAAGAAAATCCCACGTTTGTTTCTAGGACCAACTGCTTTTGCCATCTGTACAGGACACTTAATGTAAGGTCCAGCTACCCAACCTGTATAAATTCCTAATGTTAGCCTGAAGGCTTTTTCTACTCACCAAGGCATCCCTAAGTCACAGTCAAAAAATTTCATGGATATCTGACTAGCCTACCAAGGTTGTATTTGAAAAGAAGATGGATCAAACGTAAGAAAACATCTCCATAAGAGCCAGATTCCTTGTGATGGTTACCATTTATACAGAAAGAAAAGACCTTGGAAAAGGCTCAGGCAAGCTTACAAATGGACTGTAAAAATAACAAAGGCAGAGTAAATCTCCTCCCATACTCTCTAAACCAGATGAACACAAAGGCAGGGACCAAGGAAAGTCAATCTCTTGGGCTGATAAAGGTCCTCCTGAACTTGCACATCTCTTCATGAGGCTGTCAGAGATGTCTTAGAACCATGGAATTGCCAAGGTTGGAAAAGACCTCTAAGATCCTCAAGTCCAGCTGTTAACATAGCACTTCCACAGTCACCACTGTGCAGCCACTTCCTCTTGTCCTGTCCCTTGTTCCCTGGGTGGATGGGTGATGACACTGACTCAAAGGAACTGATAGAGTAACAGGCTCTTCTGAGGGTATTTGCTGGGTATTGACAGCCCATTTGGCATTCCTTTGAGAAGGCTTATTTCTCTTATCTCTTGTCAGATTCCTTTGTCACTAATACTCATGCAGACCTAGGCAACACCATATTTTTAAACTTTTAATACAAACTGTTTTAAGACTTTAAGACTTCATTTTCAGATACTTTCTCTTTTTTCTTTTTCTTTTTTTTTTTTTTTTTTTTTTGCTAGGTTTTTTGTTATATTTTGGTTTGGATTTTCATTGAGATTTGATATGTAGTTATACGAACACTTACTCTTTTCTTAGGATAATCATTGGTAAAAATTTTATAAAGAAATAAAAATGTTTATGAACATATATGGCCAGGATAAAAGCTAGAGTATGACAGATTTAAAAAGTGGTTGGTACCCAGAAAGAACAATCCCCATTTGTAAACATGTTTTACATTATTCAGGATGATGAAGAAATGATGCTTCCACAAGGTTTATGAAAAATTGATTAAATTTCTTTTCTTTGCTCACCATTTCCTTCAGGAGAGCAAAGATTTCCTTGTACATTCTGTATTCAGGATTTCTGATAATGAATTAAACAATCATGTGCATACATGAAATAGATAAAAATTTCTTCTTAAATTGAATTGGTAATTGAACAAGTTCCTACTGCAGATGGTTAGCTTCCATGGGAAGGAAGGAAGGAAGGAAGGAGAGAGAGAGAGAGAGAGAGAGAGAGAGAAAGAAAGAAAAAGAAAGAAAGAAAGAGAGAAAGAGAGAGAGAGAGAGAGAGAGAGAGAAAGAAAGAGAGAAAGAGAGAGAGAGAGAGAGAGAGAGAGAGAGAGAGAGAAAGAAAGAAAAAGAAAGAAAGAAAGAAAGAAAGAAAGAAAGAAAGAAAGAAAGAAAGAAAGAAAGAAAGAAAGAAAGAAAGAAAAGAGAGAAAAAGAAAGAAAAGAAAGAGACAGAAAGAGGCAGGCAGGGAGGCAGGCTGGAAGGAAGGAAGGAAGGAAGGGGAGCGTTCACTAAAAATTATCTGCATATGTTATTTTAAACTTCCCATTTATTATTTCATGTTTATTACAAAAAATAACTATGTGTTTTTAATAATCAACATAGCATCATTCATAAAGCTGCAATTATTTTAACTAACTGTACAGAAATGAATGGTTAAATAGTTACATTGGTTAAGCCATAATTGACATGATTTGACAGAATTAGATCTTTGAAATTACAAAAAAACAATACTTCCATATTTGAGGATGAACACATCCTATCTAACAAAAGAAATTTATACTATCTAAACCTAAAATTAATTTTCACATGATGAAGAGAAAGAATACTTTTTTCATAAATTCACCAAACTCATATTTCCAATCATGGCAAGGGAAAAAAAAGAAGGTATTCTACATTGTAATGTGATGTTATTCAAAGATAATTTGGAAGCAGTTTTAACTCACAATTTTTTTGGAGACTACTAATACTCTTTTATTTAAAATCTCTCTATGGGATTCTATTTTATTTCTGTCAAATGAAAAAAATACACTAACTGAACTGTATCAGGGAAATTATGTGATTCAATAACATAATATCTGTATGTGTGGATGGATGTGCATATCTATGTGTAAACATAAAAATGTAAAATACAACTGCTGTGAATTTGAATAGGGATATTTTAAATATAGCTAAACTGCAAAAATTAAAGCTGACATTAAAAATGAGTTAGAAATACTGCAACATTTGAAGCCTCTGCCTTCAGATGTGCAAGAACATAGCAAGGGTAATGAAGCTAATTGCAAGGGTAGACAATAATCTAATTTATTTCCTTCCTTCCTTCCTTCCTTCCTTCCTTCTTTCCTTCTTTCCTTCCTTCCTTCCTTCCTTCCTGTACACTTCACACTATTTCAGTCATTACCTCTTTGTCTGAAATGCTGTACTGTGTGTCACTAATAGAAATGGTTAAAGACACTCAAGCAGATATTCAGGTTTGTTACCAGCTGGGGATGAAAATAGATTTGAACCATCTCCACAGTTGCTGCTATTCCCTGTTTGAACCTTATTGTCATCTGAATTTGAATCTTCAAAGCTGAATATCATTGAATAAATTATAGGCAGCATTTTTATGGCTAATAAGTACCTAATGAATTTATTTTATGTATGTTAAAGTTGGAAAAGGTTTTCATCTATAATGTAATTTGTAATGTTTTATTTAAACTTCTATTGTTATCTCTATTTGTCTGTATCCTATGGAATTTTATAGATGCTCTTATGTTTCTGAACAAGACTTAGTTGTTCTTATGCATTTTTCTCAGCTAAATATTACTGATTAACAAAGCAATTAATGTCCATAAACGTTAAGCATTTATAAAAATATAAATCATGGCTTGATGGCCGGGACCCAAGAGTCATGGTGAATGGTGCTACACCCAGTTGTTGGCCATCACTAGTGAGGTTCCCCAAGGTTCCCTACTGGGGCCAGTTCTGTTTATATTTGTATCAATGGTTTAGAAGAGGGCATTGAGTGCACCCTCAGTAATTTTGCAGATGACAGTGAGTTGGGCAGGAATGTTGATCTGATGGATGGCTCTGCAGGGAGAGTGGGACAGGCTGGATCAATGGGCTGAGGCCAACTGTATGAGGTGAAATAAGGTAAAGTGACAGGTCCTGCACTTTGGTCACAACAGTCCATGCAGTGCTACCAGAGGGGACAAGAGTGGCTCAAAAGTGGCCCAGCAGGAAAGGGTCTTGGGGTTCTGGTCAACAGCAGCTGAACATGAGCCGGGTGTGCCCAGGGGGTCAGGAAGGCCAATGGCACCTGGCCTGGGTCAGCAATAGTGTGGCAGCAGGACCAGGGCAGTGATTGTCCCTCTGTCTCCTCGGCCCTGGTGAGGCCACAGCTCAAATCTTGTGTTCAGTTTTGGGAGCCTCACTACAAGAGAGACATTGAGGTGCTGGAACATGTCCAGAGAAGACAATGGAGCTGGGGAAGAGTCTGGAGAGTCAGTCATATGAGGAGTGGTAGAGTGAGTCTGGACTGGTCAGTCTAAAGAAGAGGAGGCTCAGAAGAGACCTTATCACTCTCTAAAACTCCCTGCAAGGAGGTTGTAGCCAGATGGGGGTCAGCCTTTTCTCCCAGGCAACCAGGGACAAGACAAGAGGAAATGGCTTCAAGCAGCACCAGGAAAAGTTCAGGTTGGACATCAGGAAGAATTTCTTCACTGAAGGTGTGGTTCAGCATTGGAATGGAGTGCCCAGGGAAGTGGTGGAGGCACCATCCATGGAAGCATTAAAGGAACAACTGGATGTGGCACTTAATGCCATGGTTTAGTTGATATGGTGGTCTCCAGCAAAATGTTGGACTCTGTGATCTTGGAGATCTTTTCCAACCAAGATCATTCTATGATTCTAAATCACATAAATCTTCACAAAGACCTAACAACAGAAGTCCAGTTTCACTGACCTATGCCTATATTATATTGGACAACTACTGGAGACACTATAATTGATGTTTTCAGGCAGGGAAGGAAAAGATGAATACATGAAGGAAGTGTTCACTTGACAGGAACAATATTTCAGCTTTTTTTAAACTTTAAAGGCAGAACTTTTGACAGAAACTACTCATTACTTACTATTATACCATGTGGGTGTATATTTATGTAAATATATATATATATAATTTCTGGGAGCTGGACTTGAATATATACATTAACTCCTAGTGCAGTTTATCTAGCTATATTCATTGCCCAAAAATTATAAACAACAGGCAACATGTGATGTGACATCCCTTTCTTCATTGCAGGGGTGGTGGCTGCGATTGGCCTGCAGACCCCATGCTCCACCATCGTCACCCATCCCCTTCCTGTTCCTCAGGTGCAGCTCTAGGACATGGTTCTGACCAGCAGTGAACACAGCCTGAGCCCCAGTGGAGCAGAGAGGTCAAAAGTGGTGGTGCTGGTGTGGGAAACAGCTGCAGGGAACAAAACAGTGGCAAAACCAAGCTGAGAGGACCAGTCTAGTGCAGCAAAGTGTCAGCAGGGTGTGACACCAACTATTTCACTTTCAGGGGTTTGTCCATCATTGTTTTCCATTGTCTTAAACTTGGTGTCGCTGTTGAGCTGCTAGCTGAGGAATGACCCAGGTTCTCAGACAAGGAAGGAGAAAAGGTGTCTTTATTGTTTTGATTTCCATATATATAGAGTTTTCAGAGGTCACCCAGATTGGTCAGCCAGAAACCTCCCCCTAGGCCCAATTGGCCAAGCCCGAACTGACCTAATCTGGAGACGTTGTTTGCAAAACATCCAAACTTTATCTTTGTTTATGAAATGTAGCAAAATGTTCTCATGAGAAAGACCTGTGCTAGCCACAACTTGGGGATGAAGAAACCAGCTGGAGAAAGCCCCTGCCAGCTTGTTTTTATCTGGGAAAAGGCACATGGTGCTGGGTGCAGGAATGGCCACCATCATATCTTTGTCCTTGTGGCCACACGGAACTAGGTCAAGGTGGTGAACACCTTTTGTGTGTAAAGCACATTTTTATTTGTTATTAATATTGCTGCAGTTCCTATGTGTCTCTTATTCCAGTGTTGTTTGCTTTTGGTAAATTGTTATCTCAACCCATCATCTTTGCCTTTGTCCCTGCCTTGCTGGCGGTGGTGGTGGGAATTGGCTTATTTGTAGGTCTAATTTCTGGTAGCAAACCACCACAGCAGTCTAAAGCAGTTTAGAACATGTTCTTACCTACCTCTGGATTAAATAGAAATCCATGTAAAAAAAGCATGAATACAGGTTGAGATGATAAACATAAACTATGTCTGAGTAGCTAAATTCAGTATTTATCTATATTTGCTGGAAAATGTGACATCAGATAATTAAGGGTTTCTTTATATAAACAAAGGAGATTAATTATGGTATTTTAAATGGCATTATGGAATAACTGACAAAACTGTTTCCATTTTCATGGCTACTGTTACACACTTATCAGAAAATATTAATCTAAATATAACTAAACATTCTCATTAAGGATCTTAACTTGTAGGTTTTTGCGGTTTTCTTTTAAAGAAAACTGTCATCATCAGAAAAACCATGTTGAATATGCTGTTGGACAAATTATGTGATATGAAATATCTCACAGATTATATAAAGAGCTCATAGAATAATGTTTTTATATACACATTGTTTAGTAAAAATCTCCTTCAGCACACACAAGCAAGTCAGCAATCTGCATTCTACCTCCCTCTACCCTAAGACAAAAAACCAAAACCAACCAACCAAAGAAAACCCTCCAAACAAACAAACAAAAGTATCTGACAGTAAACATCTCCCGCTGCTGGTAGAACAGTTTCCTTATTTTGCTTGCATCACTGGACTAGCTACATTGTGCATTCCTTTTCTAGCCACTCAGTTACTTTACACTTTGGGTTTGACTCTTTCTATTGTACATTAGTGGCACTTCTATAGATATCTAGACAGAGAGGAACACTGAAAGGGCTGGGAAAATATCTCAGTGTAAGCCATATTAAAGATGCAGAAAGGAGCTGAACACCTGTTGCAGGAAGCAGAGGCAGAATCTAGTCCAATTTACAGTGATGAAGCTTGATGAATCAGAAGGTTAAATATTTTTGGAAGACATCTGGTATCCAGCCTCTATTATCAAGTTAAGCCAGAGGTAATTCTAGAGGATGTATGTAAAAATACTGAAATTTCACCTTCTGTTTTCCTTGATGAAACTACTTTACATGAAATAGCAAATTTTTTTACAGAAAAGAAAAGTTAATTAAGTTGAATCACTTAATGAAATCCACATACAACTAAATCTGAAAGTAAAAAAGAAATGTTTTACTCTAGGATAGTGATTCCACGAGTGAAACCAGAATCAGAAAAAGGAACACATGACTTATTCATCCAGTCCCAACCACCTTATAAATCTTAGATTTTGTTATAAATCACTAAATTTATACAAAAGCAAATTTAATACATTCAAGACATTCAATACCAATTTCCACTTAGGCATAAAACACTTCAGGGAAGGGAATTCTGGGTGGAGAAGAAAAAATAACACAGAAAAAAAAATTCTTTGGCAGAAAAGTCTCACTATTAAGAGCCTTGTTTCATATTTGGTCAATTAAAATGCAGTATATTAAAATATAGTACCTTATAACACATGCATAGAGCCCGCTGTCTTGTACCACTGTTGGTCGGAACCAAATGGAGTCTTCTTCTTTGCTCATTCTGATTCCATCAAAAGCTATAGGTTCCTCAAAATCTCCAGGTCCAGAGCTTTTGTACCACATCAAACTAAGTCCAGCACTTTGGGCTAGGGAGTAATTAGCTCTAATATATCCATAAAAGAGTGCACATTTTATACGAACAGGTTCTCCCACTAGAACTTGATATTTCTTGTAATCCACAGACCAGTCAGTGCATCCATCAGCTACAAGAGAAGAGAAAATGACAAGAGATTGTCAAAGGCTTTGGAAAGCACTATTCACACAGAAGTCTTTATTGTGGGAAAGTATTGCATTTGAGAAAAAGTCTATGGAGGGACTGGAAGTATGCTTTTTATCCCTGAAAAATTAACTGCATGTTCATGATGTTTATATCATGTACTTGTCTATAGTGGGTAGAGCTAGTAGGATAAATATTGCTAAATGTTGATAGTTTCTAAGATAATTGAGCAATCGCTCTGTTATCTTTCGTGGAAATCCAGCATGACCAGTTATAAAATAATGAAGGGAAATTAGTAAAGCACAGAGGGCATGTGGTTCACAGCGTGTCACTATCTAAATTTCATCAATCAAATAACTTCAGGGCTACCATGCAAGTGAAAGTCTCAGAAGACATTAGGAGAAGAAGCTGTGGTCTGAACCAAAAAGTGTGAAACTTTGGGATAGATTTGAAGGAGGAGAAGAAATTGTCTATACAATAAGACCAGATGTGCAAAAAGATACTTCCAGGAGAATTACTATCAGTAATTTTAATGGATTATTCAAGAACCTGTTAAACAGATCTTAGTTGGAATTCCTGACTTTCCAGACCTACATATGGTTAATAATGTTTTCCTTTTTTTGCTATTGAATAACATCAGCCCCTGCCAATACTGTCCCACAATAACTGTTCATCAGAAAGCAATACTAAATTTATTTGACATTCTGATCCCCAGTAACAAAACTAAACCCCAAGGCCAAAACCCCACCAACTTCACACCCTCTTCCCCTGTATTTTTAGTTAAGAATACCAAAATAACAAAAGGAAAAGAGCTATTTTCTACAATGCCTTCCTTAACAAATAATTTATCATTTTTTTTTGAAGGAATTTCAACCATGAAAATTCACCATAAGGTTCATGCACTTAAAACTCAGTGCCCAGTCTCAATTAGTTAACTAGTCCCCAGTCCAGTCAGTAGAAAGCAATCAGTACAACCAAAGGAAAATTTATTTCATCTTCGAATTAGTATCTATGTCTCATATAAATATTTTGTCTTTGACACTTTTTTTAAACTTTAAAGGAGCTCAGATAGATATCTAGCTTAGAAAATCCACTTTTGCAAAGCTCAGGTTTCATCCTAGAATTGGTTGAATACTGACTTTAACAGAGAATTCCAG
Source organism: Entomyzon cyanotis (assembly GCA_024500445.1). NCBI lineage: Eukaryota > Metazoa > Chordata > Aves > Passeriformes > Meliphagidae > Entomyzon > Entomyzon cyanotis. Next base: position 11,017,195 of record JAKEPQ010001016.1, read on the forward strand.
CTACTGTGCAAGGTAAAGCAGCATTAGCACTTTGAACCTAGAGAATATTTTTATCTGTTACTTGGGAGAAAAACATACTAGATAGTAATTTTTGAGTCCTATATTTGGATAATGCCACAGTACTTATTATATAAAGCAAAATAAGAAAGACTCAGACACCTTCACACATCTCTGTGCAAGCAATAAACTAAGTTGTTCCAACATAGAGAGATGGCACAAAAAAAAAAAAAATTAGAGTAAATTTGCACTGTGAACAGAATGCACACAAACAAATATTTAATAAATCTTTGGAGTGTCTCCTCCTGCATTTACTTTTACGACCAAGAAGGGAAAATAACAGGTCCCTGTTCCAATTTTCATACCCAACAGTTCCTAAAAATTAGTAACTGTTACAAGTCCCTAATAAGACTTAGTTGTACTCTTGCATAAATTGAAGTGAATGGAAACAAAGCTACACTATTAGCTTCCCCTTAGGACTAAAGAAACTATCTTTCATTTATTTCAGAATTCAATTACATCCTTTATCATTCCATTTTTACCTTTCTGAAAGAGCATTCTCTTTCGCTCATCTGATTTTATCTCTCTGCTTCTAAATCCCAATGCCAAAAATGAATTAACAGCCACATCTGAGCAGTGTTAATTTCATTATATAAGTTACCTGGTAATAGCTTCTTCATCATACTTTGTCATCAAATTGTAATTTTGCTTTTCACTGCTTCATTTAGCTAGTACACTTTGGTTTACATTATTAGTCTGTTAGTTATGTCTTCTCTCAGGATATTTAGTTCTAATGGTTCCCAATTCCTTGAACTTGCAGAATCCATGAGAATATATTGCTGAATAACACCAACTCTGTTTCAAGCCCTTTGTATTGGATGAAGGATCAGCTGTGCAGGGTACATACCACTGACTTTATTTCAGAATACTGTTTCTCATAAGGGACCTGGGGTGTCCTGGTTAATGGAAAGTTGAACATGAGCCAGCAGTGCCCTGGAGCCAGGAGGGACATCCCTGTCCTGGGGACATCAGGCACAGCATGGCCAGCCAGGCAAGGGAGGGGATTGTCCTGCTCTGCTTTGAGCTGGGGCAGCCTCACCTCGAGTGCTGGGGGAGTTTTGGGTGCCACAATGTAAGAAAGACATTAAGCTGTTAGAGAACATCCAGAGAAGGCCTTGAGGTTGGTGAAGGGACTGGAGGGGAACCTGTATGAGGTGACTTGTCTTGCTTAGCCTGGAAGAGACCAAGGGGAGACCTCATTGTGATCTTCAACAACCTCATGAGGGGAAGCAGAAGGGCAGGTCCCTCACTCTCGTGACCAACGACACGGCTTGAGGAAACAGCACAAAGCTGTGCCAGGAGAGGTTTAGGCTGGATATCAGGAAACTGTTTTTATGCCAGAGGGTGGTTGGGCACTGAACAGCTCCCCAGGGAAGGGGTCACAACACCAAGCCTGACAGAGTTCAGGAAGCGTTTGCAGATTGCTCTCAGGTACAGGGTGTGACTCTTGGGGTGTCCTGCCCAGGGCCAGGAGTTGGACTTGAGAATCTGATGGGCACCTTCTAACTCAGCATATTCTATGATTCTTGAAAAGCCTGCTGAGGATCATCTGATCTATCTATCCACTGAACTATTTGTTCATTTGTTGGCACAAACCACATCAAAATGTCCCACCAGATATCTTAGGAAAATATCTACTTGTCCTGGTTTCAGCTGGGATAGAGTTAATTTCTTCTCAGCAGCTGATGTTTTGTTTTTTATTAAATGGTGTTTATCCTAAGTCAAGAACTCACTATCATTATTGTAATTTACCATTACTACTGTATTTCACTTTATTTTCAATTATTAAACTGTTCTTATCTCAACATACAAGTTTTACTTTGATTCTCCTTCCCATTCCACTGTGCTGTTGGGGCAAGAGGGAGGGATTGAGCAAGTGGCTTCATGGTGCTTAATTTTCAGCTATGCCTAAATCCATGACACTACTCAAGCTATTATGAACACTTTCATGCTCGTGTTATAAATTTATATCTTTTATCTAGTGGTGCTCGTCAAGGGACAATACTTAGTCCAGTCCTGTTTAACATCTTCAATAATAGTCTGGATGATGGAGCAGAGTGTACCTTCAGCAAGCTTGACAATAACACAAAACTGAAAGGAGTGGCTGATACACCAGATCGTCATGCTGCTGTCTGGAGGGTCCTCAAAAGGCTGGGAAAATGGGCTGACAGGGACATTGTGAAGTTCAACAGGGAGCCAAGGGGATGAACATAAACCAGCTGGTCTGCATTAGTCCAAGTACTGTCAGTAGGCTGAGGGAGGTGATTCATCCTCTCTATTCAGCACTGATGAGACCACAGCTGGAGTGCTGTGTCCAGCTCTGGGCTCCTGAATACAAGAGATATGTACAAATGGCAGAGTGTGCAGCAAAGGCCCTCAAAGCTGGTTAAGGGACTGGAGCATGTCTGCTATGAGCACAGGCTGAGAGGTTTCTCAGCCTGCAGAAGTCTTGGGGGGATCTTACTAATGAATACAAATACCTGAAGGGAAGGTACGAAGAGCCAGGCTCTTTAACACTGGTGCCCAGTAACAGGACAAGAGGCAATGGGCACATATTGAAACATGGCAGGCTCTTTCTGAACACCAGGAAACACTTTTTTACAGTAAGGGTCACTGAAAATTCACACAGGTGTCCTAGGGAGGTTGTGGATTCTCCATCCTTGGCGATATTTAGAAGCCAGAGAGACATGGTGCTCAAAAACCATTTCTAGGTGGCCCTGCCTTAGCAGGGGTTTAAACCATATGACCTTCAGAGGTCTCTTCCAACCTCAACCATTCTGTAATTCTGTGCTTTATTACAGTTACATTCAGTGATAATCTTAAGGAAACAAATACCCTCTGCTCAATGTGGTCTTTCAATAAAGTGAACATGAGAGTGTTTCCCTTCCTGCTTCAGAAATATTGTACCAGTTAAACTGCCAACACTGACATTCAAGTCACTTAGAACTGTGCTAACCTTATTACAGCTGGAAGGCTTAATACCTTAAAAATCTTCCAGGAAAATCCTCACACTACTGCTCAGCCAATGTGTTAATCTATGAGAAGGTGCTAATTCAATTTTGTCAGGTATAACAGAAGTTCATCATACCCATCATAAGACACAGACATCCTTCTGTGGTATTTTGTGATAACTGATATTTCAGGAGATAACTCTCAATCTCTGCATAAAATGCTCCCTATTCCACTGTAACTGAGGAATATAAACAGAGGCTTAAAACCACATAATGGAAAGAAAAACTGACTGACGTCCTCAAAAACGATATTACTGTGAACATTCAGATGATGATAGCATGCACACACTGTAACCAACACTTATTTACACTCCTCATGTGGTGTGTAGAGCACACTTGCATTTTTCTGTCTAGAAAAACTTGGATGTATCAAAAACTAATTAAAAGCCCAATTTCCAAATTCCTTGAAGAACATAAAGATACATTTTAAAAGACCCATAAATATATTCAGAGAATTCTTTTTATTTTTATATTGGCATTGCTACCTTAAAACTGTTACATATTCACATGTTAAACTTGTGTGTTACTGGCTTTGTAAACAGGGACTGAAAACAAAGGCTTAATGTTAATTCAGATTTTTTTAATATTAAATAAATTATTTCTGCTCAGTTTCATATTGGAACTGTGTCCATTTCCACTTTGACTGGATTTTTTTTACTTCTCTTTGTGCACAAGTAGGACATTGACCAAAGATATTATCTAATGTTTCCTTTCTTAATTATGGCTGCTACTGACACAAAAACAACACCTGCAACTATAGTGGTTTAAAACAACTATGGGGAAAAAATACACTCAATAGTTCTCAATGTTTTTACTTATATTGTGGTATCATCAAGCAGTCAATCATATTTTATTTTATAAATTGGAAAATACTTGAATAATTCAACAGCTTTGAAATTTCAGAACTGCTTTCAAAAGAATGGTTGTAGTGCCTGATCTCTATTTTAATATGCTGCCAGTTATTACTACACATAATAGCACAATACAGGGTCCAGGATAAATATCATTCACACAGTTATTTCCTTGAGTGATTTCAGGGTATAAAATAAATGACACTACATCACTGTCCTAATAATGAGATTGTTCTGCTCAATAAACAAGTGTCTTTCAGGCTGTACTTGCTGGATAGGACTCAACGCACAGAATATTTAACATTACTAAGATGGTTTTCCCCTTAGTTTTTTTGTATCATATATCTCATTTTCAAGACAAAATTCAGTGCTGAAAAGGACAAAACCAGAAAGCTAATAACTCCTGGGTCCACTGCTACCTCATTCAAAAGCTTCAGTTCAATATATAGGTTTCAGGGTTAGAAAAGGTCTTCAAGTTTCCAATACATTGGTTAAAATCTGATTTCCAGACATCTAAATAAATTAGGTCTGGCTGTTGAAAACAACTCTCATAAAAATTAGTAACAGAAACGGCAAATTATCCTAAATTAATTTCACTTACAATATTAAATAAAATAAAAATTAATATATCTATTTTTCTCTGTGTTGATAATTCTGTCCTTAATTTAATTTTCTATAAATAGGATTATGCAATGTCACTGTGCCTTGCACTTATTTGTCAGCTACTTCAGGGTTTTTTAATAATGCATTTGCAAACCTGACAAAGAAGTGATATCATAAGTCACAAAAAATTCTGGAAAGTGGGTGTGTAAAGGAGAAAGCACCAGGTCTTGTTCCTAAAGCTGGGCAATTGTCAAGGAGGGCACTAGGGGATGCAGAAATAAGATGGCAGTATGTAGGAAGAGTAAATGTGATTGGTAGGGAAAGCAAAGGATATTGTAAACATGCAGTGAGAGTTTTGGGTAGGGTGGAGAAAAAAGGCATAACAGGTCAAGAAAACAGGCTTTCCTTAAACAGCTGCTCATAAAACACCATTTCAAAAGTTAATAGAGTGATGCATAAGACTCAAGATTACATTCTTTAGAACAATTTTCACAATATTTTACCATCAAAATCACAGTCTGTTCTGGATAACCCTGTTTGTTCCTTCCTGCTTTTTGCTTAAACCAGCTAGCATTAAAATTAAAAATAAAAAAAAAAAATAAAGATTTTTTAGTTTATAGCACACTCATTACAGTGCCTGAGCCAATTAAGTCTGTGCAACATAACACATGGTATTCTAGTGTGGGTTCTCATTATGAAGACATGCAAAGATTGTCTATTTTTGGTTTGCGTATGCTTTTATTTGATATAAAAATAAGCTCTGACAGGAATGAAGAAGCAGAGCTTAGGAACACAACACGTTATGGAGACGAGAGAGAACATGGTCAGTTCTATTCTTAGACTTGTTTAGATTTTGTTCTTTCAAAGTACTACCAGTATAAAATTGGAAAAATGAAAAAAAAATTGAATTAATATTAGTATTAATATTATCAAATGGCTATGTCAGCTATTTTATACACAATTAAATTTCCTTTTGCACCAGCTACTGTTACAACTTTGCATATTGCTCTACTGCACTTCTGTTGGATGTAGCATTTTCATTTTGAAATGGCATTTTTCATTCTCTTGAAAACTCATATGAAAGTTATATTTTAGTCAGAAACCATATATTTTGTTCACAATCTAAAACTGTGTTGTGGCTGTTATGAGACAGTGCCAGTAATGCAAAAAGATGTTGAAAGACATTTCAGGGAAACAGAAAGATTATTTTGGATATCATCATCTATTAAAAAAGTTAGTTCCTAAAAATTGCACTTTTTCCAACCCCAGTTAAGTTTTGAAAGCCATAGATTTGGTAATTGAGGAATCTTGGCAAATACACTAGCCCATAGGAAGAGGAAAAATGAAAAAAGAAATGTGTGGCTTGCTGTAAATTAATTTAAAATGCTGTGTTTTCTGGCTTCAGAATACTGCACTAATGTGAAAAAGAGTACACATGCCTAGGTATTGGACTGCTTAGAGGCATAATAAGGATGAAAATACCTTTATGTCAATCTGATGGAAGTTTTTATGTCACTCCCTCTTTTGCCTACTCCAAGCTAAATTAAATATAATTTTTGTCTGAATTAATATTAATCCTTTAATATTCACAATGACATTGTAGAAAAAGTTAAAACACAAAAGCTGTTTTAAGAAAAAAAAACAGAATAAATATACTGTTCAGGACAGACCAATGCAGGAGCAAATGCTGCACTTCCTAAGTTCTCACTCTAAACCAAGAGTTTTTCTCTGTTGTTTATTTCGTCCTTTTTTGCTTCTTTCAAATCCTCCTATTCTGCTTCACCATAGCATATAAATTAGGAAGCTTCATAAACACACACTTTAAAGGTATCCTGGCTGGATCAGGCTCTGCTGGATTGACCCCAGGCCAGCAGCCAAGCACCCACACAGCTTCCCAATCACTAAGCCACACATGCCACAGAACAGAGGAAAGAATAGGAAGAGAAAAAGCGAGAAAATGCATTGCTCAAGATAAAAAGTGGTTGAATAAGTGAAGAGAAAAAAACCCAGAAGTGATGCATAAGCACTCCCTTACTCTCTCCCATAAGCAGACCAATGCCCAGCTGGGCTACAAACAATGGCTACCTCAATAGCCAAAACCTCCCAACATTCATTTCTGATCATGACATTATTCAGTGTGGAATACCCCCTTGGCCAGTTTGGGTCAGCTGTCACAGTGCGGTCCCCTCCCAGACTCTTGTCCCCCACCCCTAGGGAGCAGAATAGGAAAAAGGGAAGTCTTGATGTGGTGCAAGCACTGCTCAGCAATAGTCAAAACACTGGTGTGTTACCAACACCTTTTAGTCACAAATCCAAAACACAGCACCGTAAAGGCTGCTGTGAGTAAACATAACTCCATCCCGGCCAGACCCAGCACACAGGTCCCCAGTCTTCTGTGGGCTTCTGTCTGCTACCTTCTTTCAATTATTCTTTTTCAGTTCATAGACTGTCAGTACATTTACAGTTACAGCACAGAGATGGCAGCATAATTTAATCAACAGATGCAAAACACGAGAGTTTGTTTACTAGATTGATTTCCAAAGCCTGATATTAAACTGCATTAATTTCTGTGCCCATCTAAAATGAATTGTTTCTTGTTTGTTATATTTACCATTTTATTTTATTTTGTTTATATGTTTTTGTCTGTATTTTACTTGTCTGTTACATTTTACTCAACTTTATTTGAGGATAGTTCTACATCCTCTATTTCTTTCACGGAATCCCAAAATAGTCTGAGTTGGAAGGGATACACAAGGATCACAAGTCCAACTTTTAAATAAATGGCCCATATTGGGATCGAACCCACAACCTTGGGCTAATTAGCACCAAATCCTTTGCATTCCTTATGTGGCTATACCAGATTATCTGCAGTTCTTTCTGAACCTTAAGAGTGCAAGTTTCTTTCCTCCCTGCTCCCCAAACATACTGTGATTTATTTTGACAGACAACTTCTACCCAGTGTCACTGTCAGACAATTTCTATATATTATATAACTTTTTATATAATCTTTGATACATATTACATATATATGTTTAGATATAGAGTCTCAACATGACTATGTGAGGAAGTCAAGGCTGTGAAATGCTGGTCTTAAACCTCCCTCTGGAATGACTAAATAAAGTGACTGAAACAAAATAGTAACTCAGCCTGAAGGGAACTACCATGAGGAGAGGTTACACTAATTTCTAAAAATTGAACAAGCACATGTAAGGCTACATTTTTTTCCCTGTAGAAAGGAGATTTCCCAGAAAAGAGAAACTCTGGGCCATAATGGTATATCATGTTGCATAGCAGATGGCAAATTATTTAATCTCTTCCATAATCTCTCATTATTGAAACTGCTTCTGAAAATACATTCTGTTCACTAGTAGCTTCATTTTGGAGATTATGAGGAAGATCAAGGATTTTTTCATTTTGGAATTTCAGTGGCACTTGAGTAACAGCTGCACTCTATACCTCTAAACTTTTTCCTACAAAGAACTCAACTGCTTAATATCACAAAGTTGTTGAGTATCAGCTGAACTGCCATAACTAAATATGTGAGAACTGTCCACTTGGAGTAAATACAAGACAATTCAGCAGATTAGTTCATAATACAAGAGGATTAAAATTAATCAAATTACAACATGTACACAGGAGAGTACAATTACCTTGTTGCTGTGACTTATCTGGTGGAAATTTTTTAAGCTGCATAATCATGACTATGTGTCTAGGACTGTGCACAAATGCAAAGAATTGCAGTGAGAGCTTCAGAAAGAGCTGAAACCCAAAGAAACATTTTATTTCAAACAGACATTGAATCAAAGTATCATTTTTACTTTAAATTTCAAAGATTAAATGTTCTAACCATATAATCATTAAGTATAAATAGGGCATGATGTTACCAGGAATATACATATTTTTTAAAAAATTACTTATTTCTGTTTGTTATTCTGTTCTACATTACTTTCACTCCTAAAATACTAGGAGAAAGTAAATATATGGAAGCTGAAATCTTGGATTTAAAATATCAATATTCTTTGTGAAAGAGTATGTTAACTGCATACAACTCCTGGTGGTTTTGATGGCTGTTTCTTGCCTACAGGTAGTCCTGCTAGACTGAAACTGCAGATATGGATTTTTTAAAGGCATATATGTGTCAGACAGCTATTTGTGTCTATACCTGCAACTAAATAGAAGTCAGAATGCAGTAGAGCATAACAGAGCATAAAGCAGTTCTAGGAAGTTTTTATTTATCTTTTCTCATACTGACAAAGTAATTTATTTTTCCCGAAGCTGGCAAGATTTTTTTAAAATAATCTTCAGCATATATCATTGCTTCAATTTGACTTACTGTGTGTGCATTTGTATGCAAAAAGAATTGACCTAGCAATTGCAGTGTTCTTGAACAGGGATATGATGTCAATATTTATATTAATGTCTTGATACAAATGTATGATGCAATTAGCAATCTGTTAATCAAGGCTTTAGTAATCATCAGCAGTTTTTAGACACTCCAGAAACATTTAAACACCTGAAGAGAGAATAATGTCTTCTTCCCATCGATGTTTTGGAGCAGGTTGGTGTTGCCATCAGGCAGAGGCAAATAATGACCAAAGATGGGGAAAAATCCCCAAAAACTGCACCCTCCATGTAGCTGCATCTTCAGCAGGTGACACATTTAAAACATTTTTGTTCTTGTAATAGTCTAATCTGTTATGTTATTACTTATCTTAATGAGTTTCAAACAATATACACTGATAATTCATACTGGTACACTGCTTAGTGTACGTGTGGGCAAGCATCCAACTTTTGGGAAAGACAGATTTTCCTTCTCTTTTGCATTTCTTTTTAGTTCCAAGAGCCCTTTAACATTTTCTGTGTGAATGACTGGAAAGAAAAATAAATTCCTGACATTACTCTGAATCTTACTGCCAGCACACAATACAGCACCAAATACTGTTATGATTAGAAAATATGTATTAACTAAATATAAGGCATGTAGGCATTGTCAGTCTGTAGATTCTCTTTTATACAAAATAATACTGTTATTTAATGGCTACCAAAGGTAGAATATAACAGACTATGGGGACAAAAAACCCAAACATATTCTTATTTCACAAAACCACAAGAAAACCTTCTATTCATGTATAACACTGAGATAATTTATCATCAAATTGCTAAAGAAAGGACACATTTTCTTACGAAACAGAAATGAATTTTTAATTTAAGAAGTGTTTACGATATATGATCTTTTCCTGCAGATGTTACTAAGTACAAAGCATGCTGGTTTAAGCCAAAAGGAACTTCATGAAAGACTTAGCAAGAAACAACAATATTAACTGAACTTTAAAGAGAAAATAATAACTACAGTAAATCTGCGCTCCAGGATTACAAAAAGTCATTATAAATCTGTTTGTACACCTTTTTTCTGTTTTAGGAGAACCCATATTATTATAGTATCTGGCATTTTCCTTCTTTGTTTCTTTTTTGTCCATATTAAGTCAAGAAGCTAAAGCTTATGAAAGTTATTAAATTTTGTAAATCTTTGCTCCCCTCTTTGACATTTCCTCTGTTCCCATATGCCACATGTTTGCCACACTTGAGACAGCTTACCAAAGAGAAAGAGGTCACCAGAGTAATACAGTGGTTCAGTACTTTAATCTCATTAGGCAAAGGAAATTAAAATCACTACTATTTGAGTTTGAGGAGAAAACTTTACACCTTTCACCAAAGTTTACTTTAAAGCTTAGTATGAATATTTTGGTTGAAGCAAATCTAAAGAAATATAAAGGATTTAATTGAGTTAGGTATCCAAATCCCACAGGACTCAGATAAAAAGCTTCCTCAGGTACCTTTGTGGATCAGGTAAGCACACTGATGTGCTTAGCTGCATTGAATTTCAAAGACAAAATCAAAACATCAGAGCATTTCCTTTTCTGTCTTTATGCTATATTTTAGAATACATTCAAAATAAAACTCATTAGATAAAGCAAACAAAATACATTATTATACTGAAATACTTTTTTCCTGATTCTATGAATACCACAGAAATACTTTTTGAATGAGACTCTGAAAATATTTTCAATGGGAAAAATATCATCATCTTCAATTGAAAGACAATTTTTTGATGTATTATAAAATAACTTTTTCCTTCTGGTTAAATGAGCAGACACAGAATATTTATTTGATATTGAAACTGCTTTTTCCTACAGTGACATTGGGACTCATCATCGGGTTAGATGGCTCAAATTTGCCCTAGCAAGAGCTAACCCAGTGGGGAATGAGAATACCCAAAAGCTGTACCAATGGGAAGATGAGAGATACCAGAAGCTGTCCCAGTGGGAAGACGTGAATGTCCAAGAACTGCCTCCGTGGGAAGATGAGAGACACCAAGGGTTGTCCCAATGGGAAGAAAATGGCAGAAAGAAATTCATTATCCCAGCCCAGCATCCATCTGCAATCAGGTCCTTCTGGCAGGGGGAGATCAGGACCACTGGCTCCTGGTTCACCAGTCCAAGAAACCAACCAACTCAAAGGAAGAGAGAGACTGAGCACGCAGAATAATTTGCATCTTTTAAACAATAGAAGATAGAATACCAATTAACTAGAGAACAATATAATTTGTAGTCAATGAACATTAATGCCTTGGTTTGTCAATGTATGTAAATAATGAAAAGTATTGATAGTCGTGATGCTGGCTTTGTGGATTGCCATCCAGCACCCCTTCCTGTGCAGAACTGAAAATAAATCAAATACCTCCACTCCGTGGGGGATTGGCTTCTTGCATAGCAGCTGAAAAAACCCACTTTGAGGTAACAGTTTTGCCATGGACACATTAATAAAACATGGTTTTCCAACCATGTTTGCCTGTACCTGGTCCATCCTGGGAGCAAGATGAGTACAGACAAGACACCAGATTTGAAAATTAATCCCTGCATGGTTGCTGTGGCCAAGACAGTCACCAATCACCACTTCACCAACAAGAGCCTCTCTGGGAACAGGCAACAAACCACAGAGGGCACCTCTCCCAGTCAGCTCCTGAGTCCTGTGCCAAGAAGGTGCTGTCCAGGTGTTTTAGGAATCTCCTGGACCTGTTTGTACAAGCTGTGTGGTAACCCAAATTAACACCTGCAAGTTGAATTCCCCCACAGGGAAAAGGGCAGTTGATTTGGAGACATCCCTTGGTTCCTTAAACAATAAATTGGTGCCACTGTCTGGGTGGCCAGGAGCAGCCTTCCATAATGACAGCCACTTCGTTTGTTTTTCCCTCAGTCCTTACCCAGAGGCCTGGATGTTCCAGCCCCTCCGTAACATCCAATGCTCACAACAGTGTCCTGCACACTCACATGCTGCAGCAGTGCCTGGCACACAGTCCCAGCGGTGCCCTGCACTCTCAAATGCTGCAGCAGTCTCTTGCACACTCACACGTTGCAGTGCTGAATCCTGTGATCACAATGGGGCTTTGCACACTGTGGCAGGATGTCCCCACCTCTCCCACCCTCACAAACAAAGGGTCAAAAAACCCAGCAAGAGGTCATCTCTTGGCATCCAGAGGTCTGAGCCCCAGCCAGAGAGTGATGGAGAACAGATGTGAGACGAGATGAAAAGAAAAGAGATAACGTGACAAAAGACAGCTTTTACGCTATAAAAGACACATGAATTATCACAGAGGTAGAAGTTTTCTACACGTACACTAAAATGTGCAGGACTTCTCTCCGGAACCTGGACACAGGCTCTGGGATTACTTTCCTGGAATTGAGGGAAAGGATCTCCTGTGTGTGTGCTTCACCAGAAATTGGATTGGTAAGATATGCCTTGGGTCCTAAATTATATTATTTCTTTGCTCGTTATAAGAATAGGTACCTTTTCACACACTGCATTTTATCTACTAGTAGTTTATTTTATTCCTGCGCAGTATATAGTTTGCCCCAAGTCCTATGTCTGTTATTTCTGTGTCTATGAAATGATAATTTGTCATATTAGACCTAATCAGCCATTATTAAAGAACTTGTGAATGAGACTGGGTTTTGGGGTGCTGGCTGTCCTTAAAGCTCCTGTCTCCATTCGTAGTACACATTCCTCTGCTGCCACTGTGCCCTTCCCAGCACCCTGCAGCAGTGCTGGTGCTCACAACAGGGCTGTGCACACTCACACTCAACGGGGCTGTGCCTCTTTGCACACTCACAGGGTACCCTGCTTGCACACCCCACTCATGCTCACAATCCCTTCCTAATGAACCTGCCCTGCAAACTCACACTGCACCTTTCCAGCCACTGAAGGAATGAATTTTTGTATAAAGGAATTCAATGAAATTAGAAATGATTGTAAGAGCACCTTATAACCCAAATATTCCTCTGAGACGAACTTTTATTGAGTGATGCTTCACTCTGTTTGATCTCTGTATGGACTTTTTGCTACCTCAAATGCACTGAGGTAAAGAAAACACTAGTATATTTTTCAAGATAAGGTCACAGAGCTGAAACAGATTTTGATCCATGATTATTTAAAACTTCTTCAGGGATTTTTCAATTTAAGAACTAATTCACCTTCTGTGTACCTTCACTGTCCTCCTCTGCACAGATAGACACAAATATACAGTTTAATTATTAATGATGAATTTTGCTGCACATTGTAAGAAATACCAATGAGAATGAAAACCGAGTGCAATCTGGAGCTGTGCAATTTGAGGGTCACTGGTGTCATAGCCCTCTGCTAATACTGTAGGAAGGCAACATGTGAAATGTACAAATACAGGGTCAGATTTATGTCAGAAGAAGGGAGACGTGACTGAAGAAGACAAATAGATATAGATCTCATCACCTGTACAGCCAAACATGAATTTGTGGGTTTCTGCCCAGATGGAGAAGAGAAAAAAGACCAGGGACTTCTTCCATTAGGAAAAAAAGAAACTGCTTCCATCTTTTTTTCTTCCAAACTAAAAGAAATAAAATTAAGGGTAATTAAGTAGGAAAAAGAGTATATAAAAATATAGAGAAAGATCAAAGACTGGATATTCCTGAAAGGCTGAAAAGACATATGAAAAAACAACATATTTAATAAAGTTTCATATGCTTTTCATTAACAGAAGCACTTATGTTGCTCCTTGTTTTGTTTTGTTCTTCCTCAGCATCCAAGTATTTTTCGCATGAATACGATAGCAAACAAGTGAATTCCTGCAATATTTCATATTATGTCCCCATATTTTCTTTTCTGGGGTAAATAATACATATCTATTTAGAAAATGTTTCAGCACAAAGTTCACTCATGAGCATGTTTGATAGTTTTACGATGCGTTAAAATTAAGGTCTCTCTCTTTCTGGAGAAGACTGAAATTTCTGGTAGACAGAAGAAGATACAGAAGAGCCTAAAATTGCTCTAGACTTCTGAATTTCTAAGCAATTAAAACAGTGGGAAGGAAATTTAGCCGGAATACAAGCTCCCTTGTGATAATTGAGTTATTTATTTTGCTTGGACTTCCTACAGCTTTCATGCCTTTGGATAAAAATACTTGGGTCATTCTAGTTGCTTCAATTGGTGTTTAGACACCAGGTTAACTGCCTGAAATAGGGATACAGCAGGAGAGCAATAGTCTACTAGGACTCTCTAAGATGCCAGGAGAAAAAAGCAGAACAACATGTGCAGATATCCACATATATATGTTTTCTTTTTTTCTTGGTTGTTTTGATTTTTTTTTTTTAATTTTTTTTTTTGGTTTGGATTTTTTTCGGTTTTGGTTTATTTTGATTTTTTTTGTTCCCTCTAACTATTACATTACTATTCTGAGTGGAAAAAAAAAAAAAGAGAGAGAGAGAGTTTAGGTATATTTATAAAGCAGGATAAGGTTGGCTCACTTTACTTGGCTTGCACTGCCTGGGCATGGAACAGCCCAATATTAGCACAGTTGAGTGCACAAGCTGTTAAGTTTTGTACTTCAGGTTGGGAGCAACTCTGTGCTAATGAGACTGCACAGCTTCTGGCCTGGAAAGCTGAGAAGCTCTCAGCTGTCAGTGAAGGCATCTCCAAGGGACACAGAACTTCTGCTTCCCCTTGGAAAGCAGTCAGAGAAGTTACAGCAACCCCTCATTCATTTTTTTCACACACCTTCCCCAGGGTTTCCTGAGCACTGCCATTCATTGTCCCATTTTGCAGCAATAAATTAGTGCCACTCCAGCAGCTCACAATGGCTGTTCACATGGTATTTCTCAGCACATTAGCCAAACAGCAGGAGAAGTCATACATGTCTCCCACTTGACACTTGAGTCTCATTTTACACTTGGGTTTGCCAACAGAGTAAGAAATAGTATTTATGAAGCTCCTCCTCAAAGTAGTCTTCTTTATATCAAGGGAAAATTGGGTTTCAGTGTAGAATTGTCTCCAGCTGAGCAATGTTTTCTGCACTGCTATGTGCAAATAAACTTAGTTCTTACACTGGTCATCAGCAGCTTAATTACAACTTTTCTCTAAGGCTTGATCTTTATTGACAACAAGCATACCTGAGGAAAAGGTTTAAATTTTTTTGTGGCTTAACTATAGCACACAAAGGCTTCCCCAACATGAATAAAAAGATTATAGCTTTCAGAAAAGACTGATTAATACAAACAACCCTGATGTGTAAGATTTTGACACAAATCTCTTTTTCTTTCATCTAACCTTTGAAACTCAGACCAACATTTTTCTAGAGGATTATTTTTATTTAGAAAAAAAATCACATTATGATACACAGACCTACTAGCAGCAAAACAGAATAAAGAACATCTAAGGTAAGATTATATGCCTCCTGAAATGGCAATTGCAAATCCATTCTTTAATGTGCCACTAACCCAGAGGGGCAGGTAAGGAAATAAAATAAACATTAAGATAAATCTACTGTATAGTATGTGTGAAATTTGATGTGATTAAGCCTCACTGTATGGCATATGGTGTATTATTTCACACATTTAATAAAGAAAATAAACAGGATAAGCTATGTAAGTGTTAATCCCAAGATTCTCACAGACTTCATCCTCAGGAGTTTGGTTTTCTGTTTCCACAGAAGAGATTTTTTTAAATGGTGACAGAAGGAAGAGAAAAGAGGCTATTTTTAATTGTAGAAATTGAGTGATCAAAATTAAAATCCAGGTCTCCTATTTAACTTTGGACACTTCAGATGATTACATATGAACTCCAGATGATGTGACATTTTCATTATTATAAAAATATTATTAGTAACTTCATAGCGAATGACACACTTAGATTTTTGCTGAAAGTGATTAAAATTCTTCCATTTCACACTTCATTGATTGAATCTCTTTTCCAGAGTTAACACAGTATCTTCATATCTGAACTGATTCTCTTTTTCTCAAAAATATTATCTCTCAGAGAAAAAAACCCAAAACATTAAACCAATCCCTTCTGGATTTTTCTTTTATCTTCTAAATGCCTGCTATATTCCTTCTCAAAATCATGATAATCACACAGTTCAAACTTACATTATATAGCTTTATATGTAACCATATTTTAGACAGGTCACATTTCAAAACACATCTTATTCCATTTATGCATTATAACCCCTTTATAAAAGTTGAATCAGAAACCTAAACCTTCTTTTTTCTTTTCTACAATTCAGCATCTCACCCTATCTCTATCACTACCTTTTATCCAGTTTTTTGAAGAAGAGATAACTACAGAAACCAGAAAAATTATCTGTTCAATTCACAGAAATCATGGTGCCTTCAAAATTGTGTCAGTCTTAAAAAAATTTCTTTTAGGAATGGAAGTTGGAAAAGAAAACAAGGGGACAACATTAAATTCAAAAATATATTCACTTTTCCCTGTCAAATACATATATTTTATATTAATGTTACTGCACAACAATATAGAACTTAATGTAAAATATGCAGCACTTGAGATAAAACATTTACTAGACTTGAATTTTTTTTCTCTTTGTGACAAAATGGTCAAACATTGCTATTCATAACACACCCAGATTTTAAAATGAACACTCCTTCACCAAATTGTATTACCAACCTCTGCATTTGCCTCAGCTAGTAAAAATCCCTTCCATTGGAAAGCTCCCCTTCTCTGAAGAATTTCCCTGACTTGATGACCAGTCAGGAGTCACTCACCCACCTGCACATGGGCTGCTGTGGTGGGCTGACCTTTGGTTTGTGCCCATCAAAGCTGCTCTATCACTCCCTCCTCAGCTGGGCAGGGGAAACAAAATATTACAAAAGGCTCAGGAGCTGAGATAAGGATAGGGAGTGATCCCTCATCAAATACCATCAAAGGCAAAACAGACTCAGCTTGGGAAAATTAGTTTAATTTGTGACCAATCAAAATCTGAGTAGCATAACGAGATGAAAAACAAATCTTAAAAACACCTTCCTCACAGGCCTTGGTCCTTTCCAAGCTTAACTTTCCACCCCATTCTCTCCTTCTGGTCCCACAGTGGTGCAGGGAGATGTAAATGCAGGTTCTGGTCAGTGTGGGTTATGGACAGCACACCACACCTTGTTCCTCCTGCTGCTTCCTCCTCACGGAGAGGAGTCCTTCTCCTGCTCCAGCCTGGGGTCCCTCCCAGGGCAGACACAGACACAGAAGTCCTCCGCAGACTTCTCCAGGGTGAGTCCCATGGAATAAAGCTCCTTATGAAAAAGAGACCAGTTGGTTACTGAAGAAATGTCTTTTTCCATCCCTCTCATCACTTTCCTGTCTGTATTGGAGTGTGGTTTCTGATTAGTGGGAAAGAGGACAGCCATATGTTGTGTCTAGTCCATTACAGAGATGTCAGTTATATATCTTTTCTCTGTTAACTCTAAATTTTTCCTGTTCTGATGTTGCTGGAGGGAATCAGCACAACAGATGGACTACAGCTAGCTGACAAAGGTTTTAAAAGATGTATTTTGTCTAAAAAAGAGCAGAACTCACTCCATTGCAGCCAAGTATAGTAGGACTGTCAAAAAGGACCAAATTAGTAAGTGCCAGAAACACTCATGATAGAGTGGGAGTTTTACTTTGGAAAAAGGTTTTAGAAATATAATATTTTTTTGCTGTTTGATTTCCTGGCATATCAGAAATTTTCAGTCTGCCTAGAAAATGAATTAATTTATAAGGTTTTCACTTCATCTTTGACTTTACCACTTTCTATTGAAGGTATTATTTGGCCTGGTTTGGGTTTTGGATTTTTGGGGGTTTTTTGTAATTTTGCCACATATATGCAACATAGCACTATGGAGTTAATAAATAGTCTGCTATGGAAAACTTTCATTAGAATATAAAATTGTTCCTGTTATGATACAAATAAACCTCCTGACATGGAAATAGAAAAAATTGTCAGAACTAACTCATAGTGTTATGTGACGGATATTTTGTTTCCATGTGAAATATCCTGCAGATCTACTGTAGAAAGCATGTTTTAAAGACCCATTTGAATATCAGGTCCCATCAAGGCATTGAGTGATGTAGAATTATTAACTTCTTTGTGAATCAAGCCCTATTGAAAAGGTGGCTACATAATGTAATAGTAAAAGAATTAACCACTGCAGATAAAAGACATTGAAAATAAACTCTAAAATGTCAGAATGAAAAAATTACACAGTAAACAAAAAGTAATGAAAAATCATCCAAAAATAAATAAGGAACTGAAGATTTCATAAATTCATATTTTGATCTATTTCTTGAGTTGCCAAAAGCTGCTTAGCTTTCAATTTAATCTGCATATAAATGCATTATTCTTTCTTGTATTAGAAAAATCATAAGATCCATTTCAGTAAAATGAATATTTAGAGATACTGCAGGTTAATGAAAATAACCTTTCACATGAAAATATGTGACATATACTTGAATACTAAGTAAAATGAAACAAACACAAACAAAAATGAAACCCCTACTTTTATCACAGTAAAACTATTCCTAAACACTATTGTACAGTGTATCTATGAAAGAATTATGAATGCCCACTTTTTCTCTTGTGTTATAAAGTAATCCAATGTTTTCAATGGTAGAACAGGGCCAGGTCTTCTAAGTCAATGTTTCTTGTTGTCTATCACCTCACCAAAGGAGGAAATAGAGATTCTTAGATTAATTCTTATGTTAAGATCTCTTATTTTTGTTTTCTAAAACTCCTGCTGGAAATTGCTTCACAGTCTTCATCCTTGAGTGTTTAGAAACTGTTTTGTTTTTCACAACCCATATTTAATGTATCCCTTACATTTATCTGTGGTCAGTCTGTACTTGCACTTCTTTGTGCAAGTGCCCTTACTTTATTATCTCTTATTTGTGATTAGCAATTTGGGAAAGCCCTCCAGCCACCTTATGGCTTTCTCTTATGCTTTTCTGAAATGAAGAGGAGAGAAAAAACAATTGGATTTATCAATGTGTATCTTGGTCACTGTAGTACAAGGACCACTCACCTTTGAACAGCTGGAATATTGCTAGTAGTACTAAGAAGCCTATTGGTAGGCTCAAATTGTACTAACAAAAAAATAGTTTATTTTTTGGAGATACATGAAAAATCTTTGAACCAGTGTACTTCAAAGGCAAAATTACAAAACAGCAGCACTGAAAATAATTGCTTCAGCTACTGATGCTACAGGTTGCTCCCAGATGGGTCTAGCATTGTCAAAAGAAAAATGCAAACTTACAAATTTTAATAACCTCTTAAAGAAAATTTTATCAATATCTGTATCAACACTCAATATGATCACATCAGACTATCATCAGTGATTCCTTTAGGTTTTCTCCAGTTTGATTAAAACAAGTATGTGCTGCCTGGCAGATTTGAGATCACTCCAAGAGAACCATTACATACAATTTTCACTGTCCATTTCATCATTGTGATTTATTATTGACATTTTACACATACTGCTACACACAGAAGTGGTGAATCTCAATACAACAATAGCAAAGATTGGAGAGATGCTCTTGTAAGAGAGAGAAAAATAAGCACTATATTTTCTTCATTTCACCACAAGATGATTATAAAATATTATTTAATTAATACATTGCAAAAAATATGGAAAATTGACATTTTCAGTACTGATTACTCAGACTGTCTACTTTAGATATCTATTTTGAATCCCTAAGAGAAATTTGGTTTCCTGCCTACTCAATAGAGAAAGGTCTGCAAGGGGGCAAGTTGGAATGTGAAAATTAAACAGTTAAAATTAATTCATGTCTAAATTGCCCATATTTGCAGATGGAGACCAATGATATGAAATCATGAACTGTGATGGATCCTGTAACAAGGATGGGAAAACACAAAGGAATGTTTTGCTGTGCAGCCACAGGGAAGAACCCCTACAATTTCTAAGACAGAGGGTCAGCACTTGTACAGCAGAGCACATACCTGTGCTTGCAAAAGGACTTTTCCTTTTTGCTAGAAGGACACAGTAATCCCCAGTTTGCCAGTGAAAGAAAATTATATCTCCATATCTCAGCTTTTTAGTTTTGTAGTCCATACATAGTCACTAACAATATACTTCTCATCCATTTCCCCATACCCCTGCCAAGAGCAAGAGTAAGAGAAAAAAACCAAGGTGACATTGCTTCTGAAGACCACTGGTTAAGGATATTTCCCTTCTTTTCAGCAAAACAAAAAATTATTCCCCCTTCCCACCACCATAAGTTTCCAAAAATCAGCTCTCAGCGGCTGTAAAGCAGCAGCCATGCTAGCTAGCCTGTGTGAAGAAATCAGACAACTGAACAAACCCAGGGGCTGAAATCAACCCTCAGCACTTCACAGATATTGCTGCTCAAAAAGATTTCAAAATATACACGCAGATACATTACAGCAGATCGGTTTCACCCAGCGAGAAACAAATTAACATCTGTCTAGAAAATGATGCTCTGTTGTACACTTTGTCTTTCTCTGCAACTCCCCCTCCAGTTTTCATTCAATTTTAATTCCTCCTCAATTCTGTTTTTCTGAAGAGTGAACAACTCGGGGATTGCAACTCTGAACTGCATGTTTTCTAGCTAGTGAAAAATGTATGTGTTCTACTAGGTGTTCTTGCCAAGACAAATAAAATGTAAAAACATAGTGATTTTCATTATTAAGCCTGCTTTGTCAGATATGGGATTTTCAGAGTCCCTGAATTCAGCAATAATATCTGCTATAAGAGATTAGGTAGGCAAGTGCTAATTAAACTGCTGGACAACAGCCAAGCTATCGCTGCTGAACAAGAGATAACTGAACAGATGCATCTCAAACACAGGCAGGAGATGCTACTTTGAATAACTGTACGGTTTTTCACTTCACCAGACCTTTCTGATGATACAGTCTGAAGCTAACAAAGACAATGGATTTTGTCTTTTCGTTTCAGAAAAAATTAAGAAAGCAGTTGAACTTAAAAAAAAACTCCCACAAAACATACTCTAAGTGGCATACAAATTGCACATATGTGTGAGTTCCATTAATTCTGTAAGTTTCTGCAAGACAATCTCAATACCTTGCCCCCTTTCTTTTGCAGGAAGAGTTTATCTTTCACCCACCTGGGGATCAATGTAATATAAATAGAGACTGATGATGTTACATGCCAATTTTGGTTAATAGTAATGGTAGTAGTAGAGGTAGTAATAGTAGAAGTAATAATAATGATAACTTTTCTTTTCTTCTAGAAGGCAAACTATAGGATGGAGAAAGCAAAAAGTCATAGTTTGACAGACACAGAAGCTACCTCACTGTCTCTCACTAAGCATTTCCCAGGGGTCATTTGGTCACACGGATTCAGAATCTAAATTCTGATTAAAGCGAGGGAAATGTTATAGACAGTTTCCTGTTACCCGTTGTGAAAATCAGAAATGGAATTTCAGAACTATGATCAAGTCTTTTAAAGGCCATTACAATTTTCAGCTGGTTCTTCACTTTGATAGCTAGACCTGTTCAGCACCTTTTTCATGCTTTTTATAAATGTGATGCAGTGCTTGTATTGATGAAAAGGAGTACTTCAAACATGTGCTACTCTCTTCTCAAAGAATAAAGTTGCTACATGTATTTTTAAAGAGAAGTCACTGCAGCATCATTAGTTTATTATTAGTTTATTAATTTGCAATCAAAAGTATAACTCAGGATAAAATCTTTATGAGCTTTGATGTTTACTATTTTGCACAGCAGAAATAGCCATATCCATACATGGTTTGGTTTTGGTATAAAATTAATTCTTCCTGATGGTCACCAGCAGGCAGTCAGTGGCAATCAGATGTACTGTTCGCCAGGAAAACAAAATGTGTAGTAGCCTTTACAAAGTAACAGTGGTCCAATATATGTGACTATTGCAATATTAATTAACAGTATTAATAACAAAATATTAAAACCAGCAATATGTTAAATGTATGGAAGATTAAGTATCACAAAGGAGTGATAATACCAAACCACATTTTCTCTCCTTTGACAGAGAGCTTGAACTTCACAGGTATGGTATTTTAAGGGAGCTGATGAAAAAAACTCAAAACCTCATCACTTTTCCTTATTACCTACACTTAGCACACAATTTCTTTTGTCTTCTGAGTGCTCAGAAATCCCTTAAGTGAGCATTTCTAATTGTTCAGTTTCAATGTTTTTTTTACTTAAAGATAAGTGACCATTTAGATCTTGGGGTACTTACATGGCTATTAAACAACAAAAAAAAATTAACAGTGCTGGTAAACAAGCTTTTATCTGTATCCAGTTGCACTTTTACACAGGAATTATTAGCTCAATTTTCATAATTTCAGATGACAAGTTGTCAAAAATATGCTTTTCCCCTTCCTGATGTATCTTGAAAAAGCACTACCTTTCTCCAATTAAATTATTCAAAATTTCTAACCAGACTACTTAGTGTTCTTTAAAAAAAAACAAAAGAGAAAACAGGTAGTTATGCAAGAGAAAGCAATGCATGATGTATACACATTACAGGAATTTGTTAAAAGTGCCATTTTTCTTCTCTCATGCATCAGATCAAGTACTGCAGACATGTATGTAAGGATTTTCAAAGGGCAGTTAGAGAGTATCTATGGAGGTAACATGAATCAATGTTTAAAGCCCCCAGGTATTGATTTATAAATCCAGTAAAACAAGTCAGTGAAACATCTATTTCTTGAAATAATTCTGATCATGCCTCTTTCCCACACGTAATAAAAAGAGAGGTTGAATTTTAGATATTGAATGAAGCCTTGTGCCATGACCATATTCATGTAAAGAAAAAAAAACAGTCTACTCCCACTCCTTCCCTGTCTGACCATGCAGGTGCCACTCTGACAGTCATTCTCTCACCCTGAGCTGGAACCAAGGACTCTCCACAGCTGCACAGACCCCACTCCCACAGTCAGACAAGCTTTCCTTACTGGCTCAACCCCAGTTTTCCCACAGCAGAGTCTCAGACATCTCAATCCTTAAACTAATTTAATCATGGTCCAGGAACAAAATGTCAGCTCGAGCTGAGTGCTCTGAGGAGGGACCCTGAGGTTGTAATGCCCTCACAGTCTAAATGCTGGACAGTCTGGGGGTCCATGGCTCCTGCCGTGGCTCTGGCTGTCCCTCACCTGACTGCACACAGGTCTTGAGCCATTTGTTGTACAAAGGGTCCTTTCATCTCCCCTTCACACTCCTGTCCCCCAGAGCTCTGCCTGCTGCTCCCTCTGCAGCTGCACCTGAGTTCCTGCCTTGAATACATTCACTGACACCAACTGTACTATGATGGTACTTAGAGTTCAGGATACATAAAAAATACTTGGTTTTCACTTCTGTTTTTCTTTTCAAAATGGAATTTCTTTCCATTCACCTGAAAGTGTACTGAGTTCTATTCGTAGTTATACACATTTTTGTTAATGTTCATAGTCTAGCTTTGCTACTTTGGGGGTTTGCTCAGGCCTCCTCCTGTGAGATCCAAACCTGACAAGGAAAAATCATAGAATCATTAAAAGTTAGAAAAAGCCTCCAAGATCGTGGAGCCTAAACTTTGATCAATCAACTAGACCTTGTAAACCTTTTAAATTAGTCCACAGCACTAAGTGCCACATCCAGTTGTTTCTTTAACAGCTCCAGGAGCAGTGACTCCATCCGTTTCCTGGACAATCCATTCCAAAGCCTAACTACCATTTTAATGAAGAATCATGCTGGAGCAAGGAGAGGAAGAAAAGGATGCACAGCTATGAGCAAGTGCCACTTTGTGGTCACTGCTGTAGTCATGGCAGGTCTTCTCTGGATATCACAACCTTGATTCTAAAATACATACACACAGGTTTATTTTAGAGAATTTGAATAACTAAAATTAATAGGATCCCCCACATGCTGAGGGTTTTCCAGATATCAAATGACAGCAAAGTCAAAACCAGACTTCTTCAACTTTTATTTCTTTTTTACCTTCCCTTCAGCCATTTCAAGCAGGTAAGAAGCTGTGAGGCAGACTTTGCATGGTAAAGCACACGAGCACAGGGACAGGTTTGCGAATGGTATTTGCAGTTTTAATGTGCTAGGCAGAAGATAATCTTCCTCTGTTGTATCCTTGGCTTACAGAAACCCACAGTGTGATTAGTGTGCCTTCCCAAGTGCCAGTGAGAAGCCCCATTTTCTGAAGCTTTTGTCAGAGTAGGTAGAAATGAGCCAGCATCTTGCAGCACAGAGGCTCTCAAAATCATTCAATGCCTTAGACATCAGTAATTATTTAGTCAGGAAGCATACAGAGGAATTAATCCCTACCTGAGAACCATTTGTTGTTGTGGCAATAAAACCCCTTACATCAGCATGAGTCGTCCATACTTTCATAATAGAGTTATTTTTTTTTCCCTTTAAGCTTCATGTAATTACATATTCAGAAAAATTCAGTGCAGCAAACTTCAGATTTACCTATCATGTTTTACAGACCTCATTAGGGGAAAAAAGGAATTGTGTAAGAAAACCAATTCATGTTATGTTTTCAAACACATTAAATTTGCAGGTGGGTGTTAGAATTTTGTATCATTTTTCTCTGGCATATATATTCATTGTGTCTATATAAGCATAAGAGTAGGTATGACTGAGCTTAAAGAGTGGTAAGGATGCGTCTAATCTGGTAACAACAAACATTAAAGCTAGCAGAGTTTTTCTACTTTCTTCTATTTACTTCCTCATTTCAAATGCCTTCCTTTCCCCCAACTCAAAATGGAACAAGAAAAACACTTATCAGAAAAACAAACACACACATGCATTGAGAAAAAAAATAGTTCAAGAAAACCAAACCCTGGGATTAGACATTTAAAAAAAACCCCAAAAACCAAAAAACCCAAACTAAACAAAACAAACAAACAAGCAAACCCCCAAAAACCCCAAACCAAAACAAACAAAAAACCAAAACAAACTTAAAAAACCCAAAGAAAACAACAACCCAAAACACCCCAACCAACCAAAAATCGATCCCCCCAAAAAAACCCATCACAAAAAACAAACCCAAGGTTTTTTAAATGGAAAACACCAAGTCATATATCAGATTTTACTTTCTTGGTGCTGTTTCACACACATACATTGGGTTAATTATTTTTTCATCTTCTTATTATATTTAAACCATGGCCTATTTTCTACTATTCATTTTAACCAGAGTCATGAAAAATCCACAGGATTCCCATGAAGTATAAGAAAACATGGTTTGAAAAAAAATATTCCTTGAGTTTGAAGGAATTGATTGATCCAACCTGTCCAAGCTGCTTTTGTCAGATATATTACAGAGGTATCAGTAGCAGCACTACAGTTAATGCTGAATTGAAATGAGTACTTCAAGCAGGATTAAAATTCTCCCATTTCATCCTTCGGTGATTAAAATTAGACTCCAAATGATGTAGCAACTCTTCAAAAGATAAGTACATACCAGGCAAATTACAAATGAACATTTGAAAATAATGCCTTATTAAACATTTTCCCCAAGAGCCTTAATGTGCTGGCATCACCTTAATATCAGAAATATAGAAATGTTTCATAAATGTACCCTCCTCTTAGACACTTTCAAATTCAAAATGCTTTTTAGATAAGCATTTAAGCATTATTAGCCTAGATTCTCTTTTTTCTTGTAAAAGTCATACAAGATCATGTGCTGAACCTTTCAGCACTGCCTAGGCCATGCAAATACTTCTGTGCTTTCTTTGAACTAATGCCTGCTCACCTCCACAGGTCTAACTGTAATTTTTACTATGATCTCTCTTCAGATAGATTATGAAAAGGAAAAAAAAATTGTGTGAACCCTGAGAACTTATTAGATGTTCCCAACAATTTAATTTTTTACTGGAAAACACAGAAAATTCATGCAATTCCTTAAGTCAAAAGAAAAAATAAATTCATAATTGGCTGCTTTCAAGAAGAAATTATAATAGTCATGCATTTTATATTGCCTTCCTCAAGTACGTCTTCCTCTTTTGGATGAGGGATGTCCTGAGGAGGTTCCATGTGAGCACAGAAGGGCTGTGATAGCCCAGTGGGAGCTGCAGGCAGCCAAAAGAAACCAGAGCAGTTGCACTTCACCTCAGCCACCAGGTCATATATTTCCCAGGAAACAGCTATCACAATATCTTGAAAATCAGTTCTGACATATTTAAAGAAACAAACAAATGAAGTATTTCATAATATTGTTTAAGTCTTTTAGCTCTTTACAGAGTTCTTCTGTTTCAGATGATGGTATCTATTGTATTGTGTTCAAGTAAAGAAGGAAGGAATGCTGGCTAAAAGCCAAGTTTTTACATTAACAACATTCACATAAATTAGAGGCATTGAAGAGATTTTTGTGAATAACTTAAACAAATCTACAGTGCTGGTAAAATAGCCACAAATAACTCAAGGTATGTTCAAAATCTTTTTGTGTCCTATAGCAGAAGGGCTTTTTCCTTCAGAAAGACCTTATTATTTTATCAACTTACTTTGACGCATATTTTAATATGATTACAATTTTAATCTATGGATACCAAGATCATTCAAATGGCACAAATGTGGTATTGGAGTTGAACTGTCCTCTATGTTGACACCCTATAGTGTTTGCCAAAAATATTAAAAAATTATATCAAAGCAATATATTCCTGCAGGATATTATCTAGTTGAATTACCTTGACTATAAACCCTAAGTGAAGTTATGCTGTGCAAACTGTAATTTTAATCACCTTAGTTTCTTTTAACAACTTACCATGCCTGTATTATTTGTTGAAACCTCAACAAGTTTCTGTCTGGGTGTTGTGCAAGATTGCATAATAAAATCTTCATAATATCACCTTAATGTGTAACAGATGATTTATTTTTTTATCAAAGAATGAAGTATTTTTTTTTTCCAATATGCATTGCCTTGCATGCAAGCATTAAAGCCAAGAAAAACCCTGTGACTTTTGTATTGTTGTTTGGTCATAAAATAAAATTTAGTTTAGACAATCTTACTGTGTGTCAAGGTGAAAATTACCAGTAGAATGCACAAAAGCCCAACCTAAATATTTGCAAGACCAGAGTATACAGCAGTTAAAAGAGAAAGATGGTGGGAAAGATGGCTGAAAAGAGCCATTGCAGGTTCTGAATCTTAGGTTCTGAATTTCTAAGAACTTCAGGTAGTAAAAGTCATTAGTTTCTGATGGCTCTGCTGGGCAAGCCCACCAACAGGACTGAAAAGCTAATTGGTAAACACCTGATTGTTGTCAGATCCTGCTTTTGGTTTGCATGACGAGTCACAAACTCAGCTTTGGACTTCTCACAGTGGTCTCATTCATGGCTTCCCTAGAAAGATGATTCTGAAGCCAAATAACATAAGCTGAAAGACAGTTTATTTTATTCACTTTATTTAATCTGTATTTGATTTGTGACCTGCAGAGGTCCTTGGATCACCTCTTTCTCTGAGATAAAGTTCTCTGAGTATAACTTAATGGAAATCTTGCCATGCCATTCTTTCCAAGGGGTTTTAAATTTTTCACTCTGCTCTAGGTCTGCTTAAGCTTTGCATTATTCCCAGGCACCTACATAGTCTAGTGGTAAGCAACCACCAAGGCAAATAAGGATGGACTTGACTCAAACAGAACTCTGAGGTGTATTTCCTCAAAGTGTATTTCCTGTAGCTGCTCCCCAACAGGGCAGCCAGACAATTCTCTGGTGAATCATTCAGGAAATTTTCCACTATCCCAGTCTTCCTCCCAGCCCATTCAAGTGCCACTGATTTTGAGTACAGTGAAAAAACTGCACTCTGAAATTCTATCAGGAATTGGACATATGCCATTACTAAAGCACTTAACCATCACCAAAAAAAAAGGAAAAAAAAGGGTTATGGTTTATTTTGCTGTTCTCAGGCACTCCTGCTGCCAAAAATCAAATGGCACTGCTGGAAATCATAATGCTACATAGAGATGGCAGGGTTGTTTTCTTTTTTTCTCTTTTCATTTAGAGAGAAGTAATTGTGGAGGCTGCTCTGCTTTCTAAAAATAGATAACTGCAAAACAAATTAATTTTACATTTGCATTTTATAGCCTCTTCACTTTCCCGCAAAATATGTGAATTCAAGAAAATCAACACACTATTAATCACCTTTTCAAAGGCATCAAATATGCAATATATATTATCTAAAAGCCTCTACTTTAGTTTACAGCTTCAACTTTCTTCTTTAAAATGTTTTACATGAAATACATGACAGAATTGTCACCTTATTTTGGAGTTTATGATATAAACAAGGTCACTGTATAATTCAGAGCATAAAAACCTTTTCTGATGGGGAAAAAATTGAGTCTTAGTGCCACACTATAAAGTTAATTGGGCCCCTGGGAAAAGATATTTCAGGTAAGCAGCTACAGTAGGTATTTCTTTGCCACCACGTGGAGGTATTTTTCTCTGAATCCATCAGTTTACTTGCATTTGCTCTAAGAGAATAATTTAAATTATGCATAAAGCTTCTCTCTAACCTGTTTTATACTAATATCAATACAACATGCAATCTTCAGCAAGATGCTCTTGTTGGAAAATGAAGTTCACTGCAAAAAGCTGTTAACAAGGAGTTGTGAGAGCCTGTTTCTTGTTTTCTGGACTTGTTCTTCTCAGCACTGATCACCTGAAACTTTGTTTTCACTGTTCTGGATAGGGTACCTGCTATAACATGCTGAACTGAAGTGCTTTGCAGTTATTCTAAGCAGAAGCACAGAGGTTACAACCAGATCAAGTGAGCTCAGAGCAATTGTTCCTCATTTTTACTTCCAGGACTAATAGTGTTCCACTCAAGGCAGAACTATTAATTATTGGTCAAGTCTTTTGGTAAAGCTGAAAACCAAGGAAGAACTAATTCAAGCTAAGATGTCAGGTGATGCAATCCTTACCAGGAATAATTTACCTATGGATAATGATGGAATAACTGAAACAGTTGGTGAGGAAAGACTGACTGATGTCATGTACCTAGAGCTCTTCAAGGGCTTTGACACGGTCCCACATGACATCCATACCTCTAAACTGGGGAAAAAAGGATTTGAAGGATGGACTATTTGGTGCATAAGGAATTGGCTGGATGGATGCAGCCAGAGAGTTGTGATCAATGGTTCTTTGTCCAGGTAGAGGCCAATGAGCAGTGTTTTTCCTCCGTCTTGGAAGGGATGCTCTTGAATATCTTTATCAATGACACACAGAATGAGATTGAGTGCACCCTCAGCAGGTTTGTAGATGACACAAAGCTAAGTAGTGCAACTGACACAACAGAAGGACAGGATGCCACCCAGAAGGACCTGGACAAGCTCAAGTGGGCCCAAGTTACCTTCATAAGGTTCAACAAGGCCAAGTGGTGCACCTGACTTGGGACAATCCCAGACACGAGTGCAGACTGGGAGAAGAGCTCACTGAGAGCACTCTGTGCACAAGAACTTGGGGGTTTTGGTGGACAAGCAGTTGGACATGAGCCAACACTGAACGATCACAGCCCAGAAAGACACTTGCATCCTGGGTTGCCTCCAAAACAACCTTAGACAGCAGGTCGAGAGAGGGGATTTGCTCTTCTGCTCTGCTCTGGTGAGACCCTTGCTGGAGAAGTGTGTCCATCTCTGAGGTCCTCATCTTAGGAAGGGCTTGGCCCTTTTGGAGCACATCCAGAGGAGGGCCACTAAGTTGATCAGAGGATTGGAGCACCTCTCCTAGGAAGACAGGCTGAGGGAGTTGGGGATGTTCAGCCTGGAGAAGAGAAGGCTCCAGGCAGACTCATAACAACCTTGCAGTACCTAAGGAGGGCCTAAAAAAGAATTGGAGAGAGACTTTTTACAAGGGCATGTGGTGATAGGACAGGTGGGTGATAAGACAAGCTTTAAACTGAAAGAGAAGAGATTTGAATCAGATGTTAGGAGGACACTCTACACAGGAGGTGGTGATGAACTGGAACAGGTTGCCCAGAGAAGTGGATGCCTCATCCCTGAAAGTGTTCAAGGCAGCTCAGATGGAGCCCTGAGCAATTTGGAGTAGTGGAAGATGTCACTGCCTGCAGCAGGGTGGGTGGAATTAGATGGTGTTTGAAGGCCCCTTTGGTACCAAATAATTTTATGATTAATTCTATCAGTCAATGACTTGTGACTAAGATTAAAATTTACAGTGATGAAAACATCAGGTGAATCTGAAGCGACTGTGATGCATATTTAAAATCAGAAATGCTAGCTTAGGCTGGGGGCACGTAGTCAAGCTTTATAGCTCCTTTAGATCTACCTGTTGATCTGACTTTAGCCTTTGCTTACTTGCTTAACTTGTTAACTCCAGATGTAAATAAATTCATGAAGAAAAGAAGTTCAAGTTTTATGTTTTTAGTAAAGCAGGAGATGGAAATGAGAATAAGAGAACAAGAAGGATTGATTACTCAAAATAATTTTTTTTCCAAAGCACCACCATATATCTCTTTGTTGAAAACTCACATTTGGACAGGGTTAAAAATATTTCTGTTCTCCATTAAGAAGTTATGCCACAGTCTGTACAAATACAAGTACATAATACGCATGAAGCATTTCTGATGCTAATTGTTTCCATTAGATTTTTCAATTATAATGTTGGTGTAACATTATGAGGTACAATCTGGAGTAAAAAGAATGACTGCAAGAGTGAATAGTAAGTTACATTAAAAACTACTTCCAGCTGGCAATGTTTTGCCTTAAATGACTCTTTGAAAATACAATGCAAATTACAGGCCAGCTTGTGCAACAGAAGTTCATACCCGTTCATTGATATTTTTTTAATACAAAATATCCTGTCTATGAGAGCAAGCAATTTATTTTTAGGCAAAAATATAAGCATGCATCTTCACGCCTTAGAAATTAGAGAGGAAAACAAAATATTAGATTTAATCTACAAAACACACAGATTTGATCTACATTCCGTTTTCTGCACATATATGGGAAAAGCACAAATTGTTTTATATAGGACAGTCCTTTTCATATGTGTTTACAGAGAAGAAGAGTTTCTTAACATCGTTCCAGGTATTTTTCCCCACTTCACACAAAAGCCACCTTTAAACATTAAGACTGAACTATAAGGCAGTGAAGTTCTGGCTGTATTGCTAGAATCATAATGCAAGAATCCCATGGATGGGCTGCAGACATCTGCTTAAGTAATATTTATTGTGCACCTTTGAAGCTCTCAACTGCATTATAATTATTAATACATCTTCCCCTCTCTCAATTGTTTTATCAATACCAACCTCTCTGCATGTATTCAGAAGCATCCTATTACCAAACTGCTTGGCTTTTTCTCTTCCAAATGTTGATTTCCCCCCACCATTTCACATTATTGTGAGATCTAGGACAGGCATCACTTAGTCCTACGCCTGAAAAAAAACAGAGGATCTTTAGATACTGCTGAGTCAGAAAGGGTTTCTTTATGCCACAGGAAGGCAGTAAATGACAGCTTCATAACAGAATTCACTACAGGAGGTAAAAACAAAGTAGAGGAATTATTTTGTGCTAGATACACTAGTTTGCTAATTTTGATTATATAATGTTATTGGCACATAAAGAAAGAAACTCAAAGGTGAAAAAAATCTTTTCAGGATTATCGGAATATATATTTCTAGAACTAATTATCTAAAAACTACATTCACATAAGGAAAATTCACCATTAGTCCCTTGCTGTGAGACAATACAAAATTAAATCAGGGGCCTCAAGGCTGGGGCAGAGGATAAAAAATTCACGTTTTATGTTTGATGGTAAGTACAATGAATAGCAGAGGTACTTTTGATCTCATTACCTTCAGAAGGATGTCACTGGTGTCACTCAGTAGAGTCCAACTACTACAAACTTACATTGCAGCCCTTAGCAAATTCTGCCCTTCATCAGTTCTTCATAGTGAAAGTTGTTCTCTCATAGCTGTCTTTTATTTGGTTCCATGGAGTTTGCAAGGTATTTAGGGCTGGGATGGTGGCTTAATGAGCATGTATACACAGTGCTGACCACTGCCAAATTCTGGGCTGCAGCAGACACCATAGTGATTCCATGATTATGCCTTACCACGCTCCTTTATCCATGAACAGCCTTACAAAATAACTTAAAATTTTTATTGCTTTTGACACATTTCTTTTATTATGACAAATATGGGGAGACACTTTTAACTTGATAACAGTCTCCTGTGACTTGAAAAAGAACTAAAACTTCATAAGGCACAATTAAATGCTGTTTTATGATAAGAGTACAGGTAGAGAATTATGAAGAATAGGACACTCCTTTTACATCTCTGTCAAGCATGAGAATTTTTTTATAATTATTTAGGGAATGCAGATGAGAACTATTACTATACCAAGGGTGGAATGCCTATTAAACTATATTTCAGTGAAAAGAAAGACTAGGTAAAAAAAAAAAAAAAAACAAACCAAAAACAGTACTGAAAGAAATGTTGTGTAACATAGAATTTTTTTTAAAACCAAGTTTATTTTCTCACTGCTTAATTTCCAGTAACATAAAAATTCCGTCTACAGCACTCAATAGGATTGGCGAATTTTACCAAGGACTGGTTTGCAACTGAAAAATAATGTTGGTTAAGGGCTTTCTTCTTGCTCTCTTCTTACCCACAGAGATGATCTGTTTCTGCAAATCAAGCTGTACATAATTTGTGCTGTGTCAGAAAACAGACTCATGCACTCACACTGTGCCACATAAGTAAACAAGAGTAATTATAATAACAACAGTGGAAACACTCCTACTTACTAGTATTTCAGTTTCTCCCTAGATTTACCTTAAAGGAAGGGGGAAAACCCACATCAGATCTTGGTTTTTACTGTGATTCTATGATGATTTTGCTGTTAAATCTCCATTATCAAGAGCATCAGTACTGTAAAAAAATCTGCTTATCATAGTACATATTTCTATAATCTCCAACCTCTTTGTGCTCTGAACCTAGAACAGTCCCACAGCCTTCAGCAGTAGTTCTGTATTTTCTTTCACTAGGTATGACTGGGATAAACCTTTCTGGCAGCCTCTGACAGACTACTCAGTCACAATTTTAATTTGAACAATAAATCCTTCTTTAAAAAGGTTTTTTTTTTAGCTTATGTACTCAACAAGTTCTTGGGGTTTGGTTTGCTTGTTTGTTTGTTTTTTCTTTTTCCTTCACCTCCAAAACAGAGAAAGTCTGGAATATTTTAACTATAAAGTATATAAACCTGACTGACATATATAAGACTATTAATTTACCTTCACTGTCATAAATAATATTAACCAGAGTCGCTAACTTATCCTTGGTTCTCCCTATATCTTTTTTTAAATTAACGTGCTACTCTCACATTTTGGACTTTTAACCCTGTGGCTATGACCATCTCTCTGGGTACATGTTCTTGCCACTGCTACTTGTAACTGTGGGTGTACTAACACAATATCAATATCAAAGTGTAACAGCAATATTTAAACACCTTTTAACACATTTGTCTCCCAATTTTTGTTCTATGTGTCTATCCAAATTCAGTAAAGCTGGTGGTCTATAAACCATTTAGGTTATTAACTCTAACAGCAATATTTAAACACCTTTTAACACATTTGTCTCCCAATTTTTGTTCTATGTGTCTATCCAAATTCAGTAAAGCTGATGGTTTATAAACCATTTAGGTTATTAACTCTATCACTAGTAGTTGTTCACAAGTATAATCAAAAGTACTGATAAAATAAGTATAATTTAACATTAGCAACCTTCTAAGAAATTAATCTTAATTTACTCATAAAGGGAATATTTCCCCCTCCTTAGATTTCTTCAAGAACTCTATCAGTTTCCAGTTAATGTCAAAAAAACTACTAAATTTTTCTTCTGGAGCTAGAGAGAGACACTGACTTGAGCTGAAATTGAACTGGATATTTTAAGAAAAGTTTGGAAGTGTCTCATCATTGCATTTGTAACTGGGTTGCTGATGCAAATCTGAGTACACAAACCTAATTTGAAAGGCAAAACATTTGTCTGTCCAAAGTTAATTTTATCAGCAGATAAATTAAGGTCAAAAGGAAACTGCCTTCCCTCCTCAAGTCTCAGACTGCCAGAAAACATAATGTTTATAGTGCCTTCTCCAGCTGACTACAAACCATTACAAATCCTGTGTTTTTACCTGAATGCTAACCTTGCAAAACATAAAGTCACACAGACCAATTGCTGTCTGTACTACAGTTCGTGAAGTACTACAGTTCCCCATATTCCCAATTCTTCTTGCTACCAAAGGCTATGAAGCCATTTTACAATAATTTTTCTACGTAACTTCTCAGAGGCCCATCAGACTCAAAGTTCATTTCTCTTTTTATGTAAGAATAATATGTACTGGGGGTAAAAATGGTCAGGTTTGGGATTTTAAGATGTAGCCCAACTAGAATTTGTTACCTACTTGTAAAGGATTCTCCCCAAACAAACAGTCTTGTTGGGTTTATTCATTCCACATATTTTCCTTTTTCTTCCTGATAATTTGTCCTTTCTTACCCAGTTTACTTTGCAATTTATCTACTGCATTTATTTTTGACTGTACACAATTCCTCCCTTCCCTAAGCTCCTTTTACAAGGCAACAGTAAGTTTCCAATACCACATACTATACTACCTCTTATCTCAGCTTTTTGGCTATGAGTTTCAAAATTAACACCCTGGAGTTTGATGCAAAACATCTTTGCAGTAAGACATATAGAAATACCTGTACAGTCCACTCAAGGCCCATCTATCACTCTATCTAAACTCTATAAACTATTCAGAAAGATAAAATTATTGCCTGTCTCCATCTTACATAAATCTTCACCTCCTGATAACCTATTCGTACTTACCAAACTTTTTCACACGGGCTAAACTTCAATAATTGAACTTCCCAAACTATATCCATAAACTAAATACCTGATCACTCTTTCAAAATCAAAAGGGGTAAATCAAATATTTGATGATAAAAACAGGGCTTTCTTTTCCACAATAGTGTGAAATCATAAGATCCATGCCTAGAAATTATCCAGGATAACCTCTTAGGCAGATTAATCTGTGTAAGAGGTGACTTTTTAACAGTAGTGTGAATGTGCTAGAGGAAAGAACTTCTACCACGTTTATATTCATAGTATAAATTTCTTGTAGGCACACTTAAAAAAAAAAAAAAAAAGAAGTCCTTATTCCCAAACCTAGATTTCAAATGGAAGGACGACTTGTTTTCTTAAAAAGAAATTATTTCATAAAGATCTAAAAAGTTGGTAACCATCTGTTGAGACCTCATTTGTAGCAACCAAGGGGTTTCTTCACTGGAAACAAAAGAAAACTGAGTATTATATTCTATAAAGAATGACAAGGACAATTAAATGCTTTGAGCAGAAAACTGGGAAAATATCTATTGCAGGTTCAGGGGGCTAATTTTTTCCTTTTCCCTTGAGAAAGGAAAAAAAAAAGGTCTAGGAAACAATGTGTCATTCTGCATGCATAGAGGTATTCAATGGGATGCTCATAAAAGAACTGATAAAGAACAACTTGTCCTACGCAGCAAAATAAAAGAGCATAAATAGGCTTGCATGATGAATCACAGCATCTGTGCAGGCCAATCTATACAGAATTAAAAGGAACTATTATGATATTCCATCTTGAATCTAGGGGGAAAAAAGGAAGTGTCCTAATTCAGTCTCTTCCTAGGTAGATTAAATAGTTTTGTCCTTGAAAAAAATGGAAAACAATCAAGACATTAAAATTACTAATAGCTAAATACTTTTCTGAATTTTTTTTTAAGATCATGTACAAAGGAGCATTGTTGTCAACCTCCATCACTGTAAGCCTGGATAATTGCAACTTTGACCTAGTCTTTTTAATATATTCACAGAAAACCTTCCAGCCTGCGTGTTTCTGCATAACTTTAACCTAAGACTTGTCCAGGGAAAAGCATAAAGGCTTTGAAGAAAATATATAATTTATATCTATGTTTATTTAACTATGTCATTATTTTTCTTCCTTCACATTAGTCTAATACAAAGTTATATTCTTTCCTGTTTGAGAAAAAAATTCACAGGCATTTTTTCTTTAAAGTGAAATACCTAAATTCTGGTGTACTGTGTGACTGTCACAAGATACCTAAGGAGGGCAAGCAGATCAGAAGTTTGACTCAGAAATGAGCTAGGATTTCTTAATTTCAAGCACCAGTTTATAGCGTAACCTTACCAGCACTATTTTGGGGTCCAGCTTTCCTTTCCTTCCAATAGAGCTCTTCTAATTCAAGCTCTTCAATGCTCAGAAGTCTCCACATGATGGCACCATAAATACCTGAAACTGTTCTCCTTGACTCTGAAATAAGGTGGAAAACATGTGCCAGTGCAATGAGATGTTGACATCATTGTTACCCTACACCTGTACTCCACATGGAATCAGCAAATGGTTACTTCCTAATATGAAACAATTGTGAATATTTCCCTCTAGCCAAGAAGCTATGATCTCGTTCAAAGTTTTTCGTTCTTTCAGCAAAATATTTGACTAGTAAAACCTTTTCCTCTTCAAAGATAAATAATTCTGTTGTTAATATGAAGAATTTTTTTAATAGCTGTTATTAGCTCCAAGATTTTTGATCAAATGTACCAGGAGGAGTAGCACACAGGTGAAGTTTTTGTTTGAATTATGCAAGAGCACTGTTTTGTTGGGGTTTTTTTTGGAAAGAAAAGTTGCTAAAAATTTTAGTTTTGTCCAAAGTATTGAAGCCAGCTGTAAACTGACTAATAACTTTGTACTTTTAGAAGCAGTAAGGAAGAGCTACTTATCCTTCCATCTCACAATTAGGAAAACTTGATCCTGTTTGCTTGTTAAGTTGCTTTTGTTGGCAAATTTTGCCTTACGTAAACTATTTTTAGAAGTTCCATGAATCAGACCTCATCTGAACAAGAGTTTTTTCATGCAAAGTCTGAGAAGTTCAATTGTGGAAAAACTGGAGGCAAGATTTTCAAAATAAAGCATGGAAAATTCATGTATTTATAGCAGGCTCCAGAAAACTTCAGAGAACTTTCATCAGAATTATGTGGAAGAGGGTCACTTTCACTTCCTTCATTTTCACAAATGCAACACACCTTCCACACTTATCTTAGAGAAGTAAAGGGTGATTAAGTAAAACAATTTTAAGATGGACCAGAAAAATGTCATCAATGGCTTCAAGAATTTACATTGTAGCATTCCAATGGCTGACTGCATCAGCAATACAAAGCATACAATTTACTTTAATGAAATTAGAAAGTGGTTTGAAAGAAATCCAACAGTCTGTTTTAATCCAATGACAAAGCAATGGATCTTCTGATGCTCTGTCATCTTAGGATACAGAATGAACAGTTGGTCTACTCTTTTCTGTCTGGTTTTATTTGATTGTTTGGGGTTTTTTGTTTGGTTTTTTTTTTTTTTTTTTTGGTGGTATTTGCACTGGGCTGTGTGTAATTCCCTGTTGGGAAGATGAGCAACTGTGGGTGTTTCAAGAAGGAAGTGACTAATAAAGAAGTTGAATAAAATGTTCATCATAGAGTCCTTCAAGATTACCTCCTTATGTGAACTCCAAAATCAAACTACCCTGCCCCCCTCTCCCAAGACTGAGGACATAATTCTCCTGTTGACTTTAAATTCCAAATCTTATAACCCTTCTTTTATTTGTTGAATGATATAGATACTGTTCAAGCACCTTACAGAACAAATTACATTATAATTTTTATCTTCACTGAGGACCATGTCAGCACTGACAGAAAATTTCTGTGTATTCAGCCTGTTTCTGAAAACTAACCTACGTCTATTTTCATCAGAGGAGCGGTTGGAGAATGCTCAGATCATGATATAAAGCACCATTTCCCCCCTTGGTTATGATGTATTTGAGGGCCTTTTAACACAGCCTACAAACAAGATCCACTACAGTTTCCACCCTGAAAAATATTTATGCAGATTTCTAACTGTAGCAGTGTGTCTGATTGGCACTGCATATCTGCCTTCCCTTATCCCATATCTAGTTAATAGCTAGAAAGTTCTTTACCCGCAGTGTTATTATTGGTTTTTAAAAGTTCTGTATCTTCCCTCCTTGTACCCCCATTCCCTGAAGCCCTTGTCAACCTGTATCCCCTACGTCCCGGCTGGCTATCCTCTCAAAACCCCTCCCATCTTTCCATCCCTCTTAACCCGATGTTCGCTTCCCGATATTCGGGGCTCTTGGCCCTGTGGAATCCCACTGCATCCTGCCCCCTCGTTCCATCCCGGTCCCATCTGCCTTCTCCTCCCCGTCATCCCTACCAACACACCCTGGATTCCAAAGGCTGAGAGACTGCATTTCCTTTATTCGCCAAGGCTCCTATTATCCTGTCTTCGAGAAGCCAGCCCGAGCACGGGTTCGGGTCCCGCAGGTAGGTCCAGGCTCCACTTCACCCACAGCAGCGTGGTAAGCACACGGGGGAAACCTCTTTTGTGGGGTTTTGGGGTTCCCCTGCCTCCCCAGAGCAAGAAAACCTCATCTAACAGCCACAACTAAATGAAGATCTGGGATTTGCAGTTTCACCAAACTGCAATGAGCTCCCTGGTCTCAGCCACAAAGGCAAGGAACTCTGTGTCTTGGAACAAGGAACAAGCTGTATACCTTTTCCTAGTGAGAGCCATGTGTGAAAGCACCAAAAACTTTCGTACTGCTCCAAGAAATTATTCAATTCCTTTAGTTCCCTCTAGTGTGTCTGCAGGGCAGCAATCTCTTAAAATGCCTGTGATGATTTGGAACATTAGAGTAGAAGCCAAAATGGGGAAATAGTATATTTATTAACTTGTTTAATATATTTTCATTAACATCAATTGCAACACATTGTAAGTGTAGTCCTCTACCTCAATATACAAGGGATTATCACAATTTGTCAGCATAAAAAGCACAGGAACAAAAAATTACTGTCAGAAAAAACCAGTACAGCTTATTATAAGCTCAGAAGCAATTTGGAACAAGTTTAAAATAGATGCTTTCAAATACAGTTGGTCTTGAGTGACTTATTTTATTTTTGCTAATGGAACAAGGTTAAAATGACATGATGATAAGGAGTCTCAACTTTTTAATTATGTATCTCCTTTCATTTTAAGCCTTCATTCTGGTATAATTTCTCTTCTCTGACATAGGCTCTGGCATGACTGGTGAAAGCAGCCTCCATCTGCTGGTATTCATCAGCTGCACAGTCACTGCTGCTGCCACAGGGATTAGAGAGTGTGGCTCTCTTCTGGAAATACAGCCTTGTTCCAGTCATGCCAGGTCTTCTCTAGGGACATCATCGTCCTACTCTTCCTCCTTTTCCTCCTCCTTTTCCTCTTTCTGCTCCTTACTGGACCTGACATTAGGAACTAATGTAATCCCTTAGGCTGAAACCTCACACAGTCCTCCTTGCTAGGGGGTGTATATGGAATGATCAAACATTACAAATAGAAAGGGTTAAAGCACTGGTGCTTTTATGTACAACGTGGGCATTTAATTTTATATTTAGTGACAGCACATCCCTGATTTGGTATTTAAGTGAATTTCCATATTTCCAAATATTTTTTATTAATATTTTTGAGTGTTTATGATTTATGCATAGACTTCTTCATTCACTATCAATTTTCACTGAAATACTTTCTTTGCTAAGTGGCAAATGGAATATTTAAGTTGAAAAAGGTTATTTGCCACACATTTCTGACCTTCCCTTCAAGAAGTTGAAGGAGAGAGGTAGAACAAGGTTGTCTTTGAGTTCCATATTTTTCCTCATAAATTTTGGGTCCCCTGCTACCTCTGCAGGGATAAAACAGTTTCTTAAGTCATCCTTAGGGAAGTTCCCAAGTGTGGGAATGTAGAAATACTGGTGAGAGGTACTGGGAATCAAGTGCTTTACTTTGCAGAGGCTGGTGTTACACAAGGGAAATTGATTCTAACATAGGACATGAAGCAGCTGAGTGAGAGCACTTGGAAACCCTCAGCTTTGTCCCTTTGTGCCCTACAGGGACTGTGCTGATTTTGACAGGCCACACCATGGAGCAGTTTGTCAAGTCAGTCTGTCAAGGTGTCTCCTGGGATGCTGCTCCAAACTTA
The DNA here is from genome assembly GCA_024500445.1 of Entomyzon cyanotis. NCBI lineage: Eukaryota > Metazoa > Chordata > Aves > Passeriformes > Meliphagidae > Entomyzon > Entomyzon cyanotis. The sequence goes on from JAKEPQ010001016.1 coordinate 11,057,103, forward strand.
CATAAATGGGAACAATTGTGACCTAGAAATAGCAAAACTGACTGCTGTCCTCCCACCCAAGCCAACTGTGATCTTGCAATTTGCTATTGACATATTAGCTCTTAGGATATATGTTTCCATAGTGTATTCCTTGAAGTCATATCTGCTGTCTCACATTTCAGTCCTCTGTTGCAAATGCATTCAGCATGGCTTCTCTAGAAATCAATCCATATCTGAGAAAGCCAGAGGAACTAAACACAATGCAGCTTTCATGACTGGAATCCCTGAATCCCTATATCCTTTCTTTACAATATGATGAAATTAGTCAGTTATTAGTGCTTTTCAAGGGATGGTTTCACTCCTCTTTTATCTGCTCCAAAGCAAATGTTTTTCTTTCTGTGAATGAAGGGAAAACCAAAACCACTGCTTTTGGGATGTTATTACTAGGGTCCGTGGGAGTTGCAGTTCAGAAAACAGCCACAGAGCTGTGAACAGCTCTTTCCCAGATGAACAAACATCTCTTGATTTACAATGAGTTATGGGAGATACATTGGATTCCACTCTCAGAATAAAACTGAAATAGTTGTATAGATGTATAAGATAACATGCAGATCAGCATAAATGCATCCATTACATTTGCTTATGTATATATAAACATTATTTTTCCCAATCAGCAAAATTTGCATTTGATATTGTGAAACATGAGGATTTGTACTGATGATTTGGGTTTCTTTTTTATGCTCATGTTTTCCTTCAAAAAAATGTTTATCTCTGAATCTACTTTGTCAAATATCACTGTAATATTAATGAAATAAAGTATCAGCTCGACTTTACAATACTTTAAAATAATTTAATAATTTATTAAGACTTTTTATTGATCATGCACTTCTAAATATCATAAAATCATAGAAACATTGAACACTTTGTGTTGGAAGGGAATTTTAGAGGTGTTCTGGTCCAACCCCTCTGCAATGACAGGAACATCCTCAAACAGATCAGGTTGCTCAGAGCATAGTCCAACCTGACCTTGGGGCATTTACCACTCCTTTGGGCAACTTGTTCCAGTGTTTTACCACCCTCATAGCAAAAAAAAACCACAAACAAAACCACCCTTCCTCCTTATATCTAGTTTAAATCTAATGACTTATGGTTTAAAACTGTTATCCCTTCTCCTTCAGCTATCCCTGCTAAAACATTTCTCCCCTCTAAAGCCTCCTTTGAATACTAAAAGCTGCAATGTGGTTTCTCTGGAGCCTTCTCCTGGCTGGACAATCTCAACTCTCTCAGTCTGTCTCCAAGGCAGAGGTTCTTCAGCCCTTCAATCATCTTTATGGCCTCCTCTGGACTCACTCCAGCAGCTCCATGTCCTTCCTGTGCTGGGACCCCAGAGCTGATGCAGCACTGCAGGTGGGGTCTCAGCAGAGCAGAGCAGAGCAGAGCAGAGCAGAGCAGAGCAGAGCAGAGGGGCAGAATCCTCTCCCTCCCCTGCTGTTTGGAGGCAGCCCAGGCCATGTTTGGCTCTCTGGGCTGTGAGTGCTCATGTCCAGCCTCTCACCCATCAACATCCCCAAATCCTTCTGGGCAGAGCTGCCCTCAATCTGTTAATCCCCAGCCTGGATTGACACCAGGGCTTTCCCTAACCCAGGCTCAGGATCTTGCCTGGCCTTGTTGAACCTCACAAAGTTCCCATGGGCTACTTCTTCACATCACATCCCTCAGGTGTGTCATCCACACCACTCAGCTCCGTGTCAGCTGCAGATTTGCTGAGGGTGCAAACTGTCCTGTCCAAACTATCCCACTGCCTGTGTCATTGCTGAAGATATTAAACACTACTGATCCCAATAGCAATGCCGGGGGGACATAATGATTTAATGATTTAATAATGACGCTTATGAGATGGCGGTGACTTCAGTGTGAAAAACCCAGCATATCCTATCACATCATTTCTGGTTCGTAAAAAATGAACTCCATTTGTCATGGAGTTTAAATTCAAGTTCATTTAGCTTCAATCAATATATTTACAGCTCCTAGAAAAAAAATACTATTTTAAGATTTTTCTCCCATGAAATAGTAATCTTAATCTTGACAGGAGAAGAAATATCTCCACCTATAGCAGTAATAGCAGTTCCACTGATGCCAACAGTCACTTTTCATTATTAGCTGCATATATAATTTCAGTTATTTAAATTTAGATGTTCTTGACCTAGTTTCCTTTTATTTTTAATCTAAATGGCTCAAATGTCTAGGAAAAAAACGAAAATGTTTCTGTAGAGATTGGCAGCTTTGAGCACTGATGATATGAATGCTGCATACATGTATTTACTTGTATGTTACCACCCAGCTTCAATATAAAAAACTGAATCAAATGAGGAAAGTAAGAAATAGGCAAAGCAATGTCAAGGATGACATTGCTAACCTGTTTCGTGAGGGGCATGGAATAAACCTCAGCCTGACATGTGCTCAAGGCTGAGCTGCAAGCAGTCCATTGAAAAGCAAAGGTAATCTTATCAAGGAAGATGGGATAAATTGGTCTAAAAGGAATTGTCAAAAGCACACAAGGAAGTTTCTCAGTTTAGGCATGATATGTAAGTATTCTGTATTTTTTTTTAATCTCTTCTACAGGTTATATAGCTTGGGATGGATGAATGAACCATCTCTTCATGTGGGAGAATCTTAGGGTTCTCTGATGAAGAATCTGTTTCATCACACATTTATTTTTTGAACGCTCATGGGCCTTCGATTTGGCCTCAGGCTAAAGGATTTTAGAACCAGCAAGATTTCAGCCTAATGATGCATTCAAAAGTGGCTAGGTGGTATGGCTTCTACTCAAAATGAGGAGCAGAAAACAAGATTTGTCATTAGAAGGTGCACTCAAGAGTAATTAAAACAAATTTGAAGTACAGTCCTCCCTGGTACTATAACATCTGTTTTGTATTACCACATATTTGGAGTAACAGTTGGTCTTTGCTCTTTATGGCTTCATAATGAACTGAACCTTAAGAACTAATTCCTAAACATCACTAGTTTGGATTCCTAAGCATGCTCAATTTTATGCTTTCTCATGCCCAGAAAGGATTACTATCTTCTTATTATTGATAAAATATAAATATGGAGGGGATTGCTGCTTGTTGCCAAGACAGAATTTAAAAGAGAGAGTAATATATAATTTTTACTGCATGCTACAGCTGCAACTGTAAAGCATCAATAAACACTTAAATCTGCCATGTTTTGCTAATATGAGATAGGAATAAGATGTCATTTAATCCCACAAGTTAGAGTGGATTATGTTCTGGTAAAGCTTAATATTATTAAATAATGCAAGTTCTTGGGTCTAAATTGATGCATATTTTAAAGCTAGTTAATGCAGCATTTGATTTGTCTCTTTTGTCTCATTTGAATGGGTTTTCTTAAACTATGAAAACCTGCTGAATGCATGGTTCTTTGTAGAAAGCTTTATGTTTTTAGAATATGCTGGGCATTCATCCTTATAAATTAAGTACAATGTTTCACACAACTTTTTTGAATACTAGTGAATTGCAAAGGTGATCTCTTGAAATACAAGAATATGGTGCTTCTGCTAAAGAATCATAGTTAAGCTCTTAAAACACAAAATATTTAAAGAGCATTAAAGAGAGGAAAGAGAAAATGAGGTTATAATTTTAAACTGATTCAGTTGGAACTTTATTTTATATTCATTGAACTTCACAGCAAAGTCCCGCTGGCACCAGTTTTATTGGATTAGATATTAAGTGACAACTCTACACTCTGCAGTTAGACTGCCAAAGCCAATGTGGTTTCCTACACCGCTTTTAATCTTTATTTCATTATTTCTGGCCTCTTATTTTTCATATTCCTCAACTACCAATAATAGTTCCCCAATTTTCAAATTGCTGCAGTCACAGGGGCTGTTTTCAATAGCATTATTCTGCATCAGTTACCAGCTCTCTGTTCCACTTTTTCAGCTATATTCAGGTGAAAGCTCTGGAGCATAAGTCTCACAAGGTGCAACTGAGGGAAGTGGGAGAAAAGAAGTTCAAGGGAGACCTTGTCCCTCTACAACTGCCTGAAAGGAGGTTGTAGCAAGGTAGGCATTGGTCTCTTCTCCCAGGCAACAAGTGACAGGATGAGAGGAAATGGCTTCAAGATGCACCAGGGGAGGTTAAAGGTAATTACTAAGAAAAAACCTCTTCTTTGAAGGGGTGATTGGGCATTTGAACATGATGCCTTGGGAAGTGGTAAAGCCACCATCCCTGGAGGTATTTGAAAGATGTGTAGATGTGGCACTCAAGGACATTGCTTAGTGGTCAGCTTGGCAGTGTTACAGTAATGGTTGGACTCAGTGATCTTAAGGGTCTTTTCCAACCTAAACAAATCTATGATTCTATGTTATCATCACACATTTTAAGGTACTTCAGACAAATATTTGCTTCTTTCATTGCTTTAATTTTTTAATTCAGATTTGAAATTTGTGTTTGGATGTAATTTCACAATGGTAAATTTAACTAAAGCTTTATTGGTTTTGCTTTTCTTCCTCTGAAATGAAGAAGTATATCCGGAGTGGAAAAGATTTTTACCCTCACAGACTGCCTTGGTGAGATTTGCTATGGTCTTTTAAAAACAAAAATGACAGAAAAGAGAAGACAGACCAGTCTGTCTCACCTTAGAGCCCTGCCAAATCTTGAGGCACATCCTCCTGGAAACCATGCCTAGACACATGGAAAACAGAGAGGGCATCTGTGACAGCCAACGTGGCCTCACTGAGGGCAAACTGTGCCTCTCAGATTTGGTGGTTTTCTGTGGTGGGCTTACAGTATTGGTGGATAGGGGAGACCAACTGGTGTCATCCACCTGGACCTGTGCAAAGCTTTTCATCCTGTGCCACACAGCATCCTTGTCTCCAAACTGCAGAACCATGGGTTGGATGGGTGGACCTCTCAGTGGATAAAGAATTAGCTGGAATGTCACACTCAAAGATTTCAGTCAATGGCTTGATGTCCAGGTGGAGAACAGCAAAGAGTGACGTGGCTCAGGGATCCGTACTGGAATTATGTAACACCTTTGTCAGGAAAATGGACAGTGGGGTTGAATGCACACTCAGCAACTCTGCAGATGATACTAAGCTGAGTAGTGTGGTTGATACTCTAGAGGAAGAAATGACATCCAGAAGGACCTTGACAGGATAGAAAGATGGGCCTGTGATCATTGGAGCCCTGATCATTGTCATAAAAGCCCAAAATTCTTAAAAGTCTTGCAAAGTTAAGTCTCCCTGAACAGTTAAATCTCAAGATATTTTGTATTAACTTTCTTAGTTGCCATCTTTAGCAGTAAAGACTCTAATGCAAAATGCTTCCTCCCCTGCCATCACAGAAAGTACTTTTATGACAAAAGGATAAACCAAACACTTTCTGCTGTCAACAAATCAGTGCTTCAAAATGTTGTCTGCATAAGATATCTAAACTCCAATGTGGCTAGCACAGGTTCTTCCCGTGGGAACATTTTGCTATATTTCATAAACAAGATAAAGTTTGGATGTTTTGCAAACAGTTTCTCCGGATTGAGTCAGTTCGGGCTTGGCCAATTGGGCCTAGGGGGAGGTCTCGGGCTGACCAATCTGGGGCACTTCTGTAGACTCTATATATATGGAATTCAAAACAATAGAGTTCCTTTTCTCCTCTCTTTCCTTGTCTGAGAACTTGGGTCAGTCCTCAGCTAGCCGCTCAACAGCGACACTCCAAGGAAATCAAAACCCTAACCCTTTGTGATGAATATTCAAAAACAGCTCTCCAAGAACTACAAAGTTTGCAGTATGCACTCTTTTCACTTGCATGCTTCAATTAGTTGCCAAATAGATAGATTTAAGTTCTGAGAGGTTTTTTTATTTCTTTTTGTTTCTAACATATCCTACAGAAATATCCCTACTGAGGAGACTTCAAGTGAGCAGATATATGGAGCCATGAGTAAACGCCCTGTATTTTAGAAACTGAAATTTCTATGCTAAAGTCAGGGAAAGATGTCTGGATGTGTGTGCTATGACGTTAAGAGATTTGCACAGGAGTTGTGTAGGACTGCATTGAACTTAACATATTTGTTGGAGGACACAAAACTGGTATGTGGCTTTCAGATAATTTTAAAAATGGGCAAGCTGTATAAATAGCAACTGTCTACTGTTGTAGACAGCCAGAAATTATCTAATGGAGTGTCATATGGTTTTCTGTTCTAACTCAGCAGAAAAACATTCTCTGACTTCTCAGAAGTACTCAGTTTCCTCAGCAAAGAGAGACACCACTTTCCAGGCTCTATCTCATCTTCCACTCCAATGTGATTGACATGGAGCTTACTGGCTTATATTTATTTTTATGAAAACTTCAGTGGCACTAAAAATCTCATTCTTTTCCCTTTAATTTATTTTGCACTCTTGCATCACTCTATTCTTTTATAGTTCATTCCAGTCCAAGCCTCTGCAGCCACAAAGATTTCCTCTACAGTTTCTTATTGTGGAAACTTTTTCCTAATTATAACTTATTTAAGCCTGAATTTCTTTGTTTTATTTTCAAAGCATTAAAGCATGCTAACACAGAGCTAAAAATAAACAGAGATTCAACCCCCCATCCCCATCCTACATAATGATATGATGCACAGGACACTTGCAAAATTACACAAAAATTTCAGTTTCTATGTGCTCTGCTAAATTCTGTGGGTGAATTTTATAAGGAGAAGCTTCTCTCATGCCTGTCATTTTAATTCAGCAACTGTTTACAGATGAAGGTCTATCCCACCCTTAGAGCTCCCTTGCCTCTCAGAAGTGCTCAGAAAAAACACCACATCTTGTATACCTTGTACATCTTCAGTTAAATACAAGTCCAGGGCTTTTGCCAGAACAATTCTTCAAAAATGTCAAGAAAAAGAATCCTTTTCTTATTTAAGCTACTGGCAGAAATTACACAAATTTTGCTTGAAACAGATTTTCACCAAAAAAAATGGCAGTTGACAGGTTAAAGAACAGCAATGGTTTAAAGTTTCACTCACATCATCCTGTGTTGGTAATATCCCAGTCCAAAACATGCATGAACTGAAGTTAAATGCTTTTACTTTCTGGTACCAAAACACAGTATTAAGAAAATGTTCTTTGAAAACTCAGCCTGAAATCACTGTTGTTAGAAAAGTATAAGAGAGGAAAGAACCCAAATTTACATCCTAAAACTACCGTGCCACAATATTCTATTCACCACAATATTTTATACCTAAACACCCTGTAATGCTAGTGTTGAAAAATCAAAACACTTTGAACAACTTTCTCTGAAGAGCTGAGTTTCAAACTTGACATGATCTTGTGGTCACTAATGACAACATAAGTGTTCTTAGGATTAAGTAGTTTTAATAAAACTTTTGTGTTTTTCTAGGGCAAAAAGTTCATATTGTGTTTTGTTGTGTCAGGAATGGTCATAGTATTGGTCAGCTTGGAAAGAAAAACCTTTCTTAAAATTTAGAATTAAAACCCATGACGGATCAATCACTGAGTTTGGCATAAACAGGCATTGGGGAATACGACAATGAAGAAAACAGGTTTGGAAAGTTTTTGAAATGCCTTTTGTGAAGAAATTCTTGATTGCTTGTTTGACTGCTCAGCTCCCAACCATAGCCCTTTTAATATTCCTAAACATTTAGGTTTTTACTAGAAAAATTATAGTGATATCAAGCTTGGCTTTTAAATTAATGGATTGTTTTTAAACCCCAATTTGATATAATTTTCAGGAAAGGGAGAATGCTAATGTAATACTTTTTAATGTTACAATTACTTTGAGTTTGTTTTGAACATAGAAAAAACTTAAAAGGATCATTAAATGCTTCCATAAAGCAAAACAACCAATCTCAAAAGCCTGTTGTTACACAAAAGGAACAACAATGAAAGTGCCAGCAAACCTCTTCCTGGTTTAATTGTTTCACTTAAAGGTACAGGCAAGTAAGAAAATTAATTACACACCACAAGCTGGTGTGAATAACTTCTCAGAAAGTTCCTTTCAGGATAATTCTACAAAAGAAATTGAGGAGATGAGCATAAAACTTCAGAGATATTCACATGTATATTTAATATATCTATGTTTGACTTGTATTTTAAACTGTAGAATAAATGGACAGCTTGGGCAATGTAGTAAAATTTACATCCAAAGAAATACAAGCTTTTAAATACGGTTGATGTATGTGTATGGTGATACACAGGATTTTCCCTTACAGAGGGGAATATCTGAATTCAGCACAGTGATAGCTACTGCTTTGAGGAAAGCACAAACTTCTCTTCAAAAAAACCCCCAGATAATTATTTTGGAGGACATGACAGATAGTATTAGAAGTCTATGACATGGAAAAAAATTCACAAAACTATAGTATAGTTGTTTACTTCTAGACATTGCTGCCTACATGAAATCTGTCTGCTTGCCAGCAACTCATTAGTCACAACTTTATTACTTTGCAAAGGTTCAGGACCTGCCTCCACAGGATACCAGAGAGGTGATACACAGACCATGCTACTGACATGTCAGAGAAAGATCACTTGACTGTGAAACATAAAATTCAGACAAGTTGCTCATTTCACCACCAGTATAATAAAAAATTAAACTGCACTGATTTTCAATTTGCTTGCATTTTTCCATTAAAATAGATATGCACTGATTAACAAAAGGAAAAAAAAAGAAAAAGAAGAGGAAGAATGTAAAAAGAATATAAAGAAGACTGGAAAACTTTATTGCCCCAGCAGAACCCCATAGGCACAACTCGTACCTGCACACATATAAAAGTTCATCCCATATCTTAGTTATTGACAGCCAAGTCTTCAATTTAATAATAAATCCTTTTACCCATTGAAAGTAATGTGCTTATTGCATAGAAAGTATTCTTTTTGACACACATTTTTTTAGTAAATATTTTTTGCATGCTAAAAGATCTGTAGCAACTGACAGAAATATTTTCAAATAATGTTTGAAACATGGATGGTCAATCCAGAGTTTAGACATGTAAAACACAAAAACACAGCAATCCAGGAGTTAAGTGTTCCAAAGCCAAGGGAAAACAAAACCAGTCCAAACCCTAAACTATTATGTTTAATAACAGAAACTTTATGGAAATATAATCTATAATAGAATCTAACTAGAGTCCATGTCAGCAGATTAAAATATTTTAAATGCAAATTGAACTTACAATAAATCTGTCTGATAAAGAATTAAAATTAAAACTGCAACCTTAGCAATAGTTGCAAATAATCTGTGTATACATTATTCATTTCCCAAGCACATTTCATTGACTGAAAGTAAGGGCTTTTTTAATTAAATATGTGTGTGTATTTGTATGTGTATGTGTGTGGACACATAAAATTCTTTTAATTGAAATATACTAGTAAAGGATATATGAAAATTGGTAATTAAAGCAGTCTAATATTAGAAATATAATTATGAAAGATGTCCTTAGAAATAATGCTATATATTATTTTATTGTAGTAATATTATCATTAAACAGGAATCACTAACTACCAAAAAGAGGAAGATAAGCTATATTACTAGGTTACAATATAGTTTTTAACGTTGTATTATTCTTATAGGAAAGAAAAAAGTTGCATTTGTTTCTTTAGGACAGAAACAGAACAAAGTTATTAAATTGGCTATCTTATATTCTTCCCCTTCCTGCACCATATCTTGCTTCTTGTGATATTCTAGCTAAGTCTCCAAGACCTCTTTGCACTTACAAGCAGAGTCAGCTGGCAGTTATCTGAGTGAAGCAGATAATTCTGGTTCACTTCTATTACAGCCTAAAATATAGATTTTTTTTCTTTTCTTCAATCAGATGCTCTGTGCCATCCAAAGAAAACAATTTGATCACACAGGAATGGAAATCACTATGAAATATAAGGCATGGCAAATGAAACAGACAAGTTCCTCTTTTATGAATATTTTAAAACAACTCGACTATCCAAGCAATGTCTTTCGCAATTTTCTCAACTTTTCATATTCCTCACTTTTCCTTTATTTCCCCCCTTTTTGGCTTCTTCTCTACCCTGTCTTTATTGCTAAAACAAGATCACTCATAAAAAAGAAAACGAAACAAAACCAAACCAAACAAAACCACAAAAAAACCCACAAAGAAACTTCCCATCAAAACCCTAAATCCAGAATCAAAACTGTATTTTTGTAAGAATTGCTCTTTAATCTCAGTTCTACATTCTGCTCGATAGTACTGGCTGCTTGTTGCTGAGATGTTTCCATAAGGCAAAATTTTATATGTCAAATGCAGATAACAGAACATGCACAATTAATTATTCTCTGAAACAAAGCCTTTGTAAGCCAAATAACAATTATTTAGTTATTGACAAAATCAATGCATTTTATAGTTACCTGAAGCAGAAACTTGCAGGGGTTGGGAAAGCAGTCACTAATGTACTCCTAAGGTTAAGATAGACACGCTGGATCCTGCTGCTATTGAATAGGTTGAAGATGCTGATGAAAGTTTTAATTCTACTGAATTTGGAATATGTTTTCTAATATTGGATATCCAGTAACTTCACCATTCTACTTTTACCTGCTGTCTTTGAAAAGGTTTTTCCCCCAGAGGGTGGTTGGACACTGAACAGCTCCCCAGGGCAGTGCTCACAGCACCAAGCCTGGCAGAGCTCAAGAAGTGTCTCAGGCACAGGGTGTGACCCTTGGGGTGTCCTGCACAGGACCAGAAGTTGGACTTGATGACCCTGATGGGTCCATTCTGATTCAGTATATTCTAAGATTCTACGATACAGAGGCTTTGCTTACTTAATTCAATATTATTTAAGGGCATCTTCAGTAACAGAACCGCCCTTCAATTAGAAAAAATAAATAATCAAACACCAAGTACACAGCTTATAGAGTAACATTAGGCTCTGTGAACTGAAATATTTTGTTTGATACTTCCTAGCTTGAAACTGATTGTTTATAATTATCTCTTCTAAATTACTCCCACGGAACACAGATTGATCAGTGGATACCTGAGGTTTGTGATAAATACCTAATGAGAATAAGACACCAAAACAAATCACGGTGAGAGACCATTGTATTGACTTCAGCTTCCATCAAGATCTGAAACCCAAATGCAGGAACAGTTCACACATTTCATGCTACAAGTGTTAAAATATAATGACTTAAATTGCTACTGTTCAACTGATTAAAAACATTTTGGGGAAGTTATAAGCAAACGCTTGAAAATACTTAGCAATATTTATGTGTCACAAGTAATCATCATGCACTGTCTGTAGGTTTCCATAGAGCTTCATATTTTTTAATTGAGTGAAAAAACAGTAAACAGCTTTTTTAGGTGTCGCACGTTAAAAGAAAGTTTCTGTTGTATTTTGAATTAGTTGATTTACCATAATCATAAAATATTAACATATTATTATTTATTAACTGGATTTCAATGAACTAAACTGAAAAATTTAAAAAATTATCCTCCCCCAGTTGTAAAAAAAGGCTTTTATTACTGAAATTTAAACCCTTCTTGCATTATGGGAATTTTTTTTATTATTATTATTTGTTTGATTGCTGTTTGTTTATTTCTTGTTTCTTAATTAAAGCTTTATCAAAGACAACACTCCTCAATGCAGGAAGAAAGGACTGCATCTTCTTAGCATCTTAGGGCATTTCAATGGTTCTACACACTCAGGACCTTTATGAACAAAACTATACAAACACAAGTAGTCCACATAAACAAATAGCTGAATGCATATTTGTACCTGTTCTCCTGAAAAATCTGGAGGAAATCTCTACCTTATCAGGTGCTTTGCCATGAAGCTTAATATAACTCACAGTTTCACCTGTTTTCATAGTCTTAATAATGTCAGATATTGAAAATGCACAAAATAGTTTTTTAAGTAAGTGTTTTAGACACCTCATGGACCATTACTTTATAAATCTAAAACTGAAACAAGAGTCATTTCTTTAATTTGATAACTAGCTTTGAAATACAAATTCCTGACTCCTGTTTTTTTAAGAAAGGTTTTTTTATGACAAGTGACGAGGAATTATATAAATGAAAAATAAAGTGACCAGTACCCATTATTAGGTATCATGTCAAAACTGGTGTACCTCCTAAAGAATTCAGTTTAAAGATCTGAGCGATTCTCTTCACACACTTTTAGGAAAAGAGCTGTCCTTTACCCCTTCAGCTGCCTGTGAGAAAATCCTTATCTTGTTAACTCCAGCCAGGTACACAAACCCCAAGACCAACGGTACTCTCAAAGATTATTCAATTATATCCTTGTAAAAAACACAAAAAATAAACCTTTGTCATAACACAGGTCTCTTCAGAATGAGCAAAATAAATAAATAAAATATAGGGTGAAATGAAATATTTACTCTTACATGCAACGGGTAGCCTACTGGTACTTTTGGCAGGAAAGTGCAAATAGGAGGTGAGCTAAATGAGAAAAGGAGCTTCCTACTGTACATTTTCACATCCATGTGCATGTTTGGCAATAAAAGGGTTTTGAAGTTTGAATTTGAATTCTGGCTGTTCAAATGTCCCTAGAACTTTTCTGACAGATTTCCATTGATCAGGTAGAGGCCAAGTCACTATTTTTTTCCATGTGGCTTTTATTATCTAATTTAAATACATTAACCCAGATAGCAGGATTCCTGGCATTCCCCACCTTTAGCTGCCCAAATGGAATGACCTGCAAAGAGTAAAAGAGACCTCAGGGGGCTGCCAGTCATGATGAAGAGTTATGAAAAGGAGATGGTCATGGCAAATTTCTGTAGATGCAGATAGTGGATTAACTTTCTTTCATGATAAAGTTACATTTATTTACAAAGAGGTGAACAGAATTATGTGCATGCTTGTTAATCTACTCTTATATCAGTTCATATGGAACTCGATATGGATAAAAAATAGCTTGATGACACACGAAACCTTATTAATTATCCGCTTATTGAAGTTCTAAACTCTCACTGGGTGATATTCATCCCTCCATTAATACAGGAGTAGGAGCTATCATACATTTTAGCTACTCAGACCAGTTAGACTGTGAAAGCCAGATCCAAAAATCATCCTGCAGCTGTACAGCAGAGATGTAAATGAAAGATGACTGTACATCCTTCACAAAGTATTCTAGAAATTGTTAAAAACAGGTTTCCATCCAAATGAATTCAGTGTAAATTTCCTAATTGATTTCCGTTTGAGTGGGTTTTAGAACCAGGTATTTAATGACTGGTCATGCTTTCAGTTTGCGGATATAAACAGTAAAGGAAATACTCAATTTTATTTTATATTATGCAATGATTTCTACTGAAAATTGGCAGCTGCCAGCATTCCAGAAAATGAGATCTCTAATTTATATGCCAAAATAGCAGCATTTAGCAGCTGAGAGACTTGATAAATCTATCTCTAAATGACTATTTGCTAAATCAAGTACATATTTATAATTGTGTAAGATTATATTATTTCTCCCAGAATGAAACCAGAAGTTTTCGGCATAGAAACTAATCCACTGGATTTAATCAGACCACTTAATGGATACTGTAGGGCTGAAAATGTTTCGATGATAAGGTCCAGACAGAAGTTATACAGATCTTTTCCTATCAAAATATCAAGGAACACTTTATTATATTGGGCAAGATTTAACTTAGCAATTACATTTAAGAAATACTGCAAAAAATATTGGTTTTGTGTCCTTAATGAAGTCAAAGTATAAAAATCAAGAATACGCCAAAATACATTAGAATGTATTCACTATACAAGTTACAGTAAAATTCAACTGGAAGTTTCAAAGCTAAGCTTTCATTTGCTAACAAATACAAGTAAAGGAAACTGATTTACTTTGGAATTCCAAACAGTGACAGAAAACATGCAATGTACTGGATTAAAGTCCCTAAAGTTAAACTTTTTTTTTTGCTATTACTGCTTCTAGTGATTAGTGTCTGCAGAATAAATTGAAGTTAATGGGATAAATATAAAAAACTCAATTTAGTTTTCAGATATGTAAAAATTTCATATCAAATTACAATGTTAATCATGAATGGGAAAATTCTAATCAACTTAAGTTAGTTTTTATAAATCAAATATGTTTAAATTGTCAAAAAATAACACTGAAACATTTTCTGTCTCACAGTTTGAAATGAGATAGTATTCTGATTTTTTTCTCTAGTCATTTTTTAAATTTAAAGGATAGTTATAAGAATCTTAAAATGAACTTTTCAATAAGTTGAAACTTTCAATAAGTTGAAATTTTCATCTACACTTAAGTTACAATACCTGTTTATTGTTATTTTTATTTCATGGTTTAATTGTGGTTCTTGAAAGCTACTTACACCTAAGATCTTAGTTTCACCAAATTTCTTGCACCTCAGATCATTCTATACCTATAAAAATGGAATTAAAATCAAACATGAGATAGCGGGCTTATAGTAAAGCTAAAGTTGCTATATTATTTCACGGAAGTCAGAGACAATACCTTTACAGTCATTTTTCTATGAAAACTATTTTTTGTTACCAAGCTTGACTACAGCAATAGTTTTCATAAGTGTCAAAAACCACAGATGGTGTAGTAGAGTGACTTGATATAAATAAGCTACCTTGCCTCTATGTATTGATTTTGCCAAGTTTCCCCTCTTTCAGTTCCTTTGTGAGAGTCATAAATAACTGGTGATGCTATGATTTCACTTGTTTGCATAACTAAAGGTGCAGCCAAGTTTGATAATCATGACTGGGAGTTGGTCAGTTGATATCCTTTCTTGCAATGATTATTAACAGAGAGAACAAGAAAAGCCCTGCACATTGTCCCCTCTCTCTGTCCAAATGGATCTCACATTGTTTCATCAATTTGACTCCAGTTTGTAAGATCACAACTTATATTGTACAACAGAGAAGCAGCATTTCATAATTCCACGACCAAACATGTAACACTTTCGAGAAATATATACACAAACACATACTCAAGTAGAAGAAATACACAAATTAATGAAGAAGAGAATGCAAGAAAATGCAAAAAGAATGCTGCATGTGTATACAAATAAATGTCACCCTTCTATGACGACTTATGGAGCCTTTCTTCTTCAAACTTGATGGCATAAATGAGCTTGATAATAATTTGTTGAACATTTTAGTTAAGACAAAGCTTTAAAAGAAAGGTATGACTATTTAACTGTATGGTTTGAGTATTTTGGTGAATTTATGTGAATGGTTTAAGTAAGAATATTAAAAACAAGATCTCATTCAATTAAATTAGTATTTACAGACTGATGAAGATTTAATTTTCATAAACACTTCAGAATTCATACTAGATACCTGGAATTCACAGCTCTTGGCATTGCAGCAAATATTATGGCAACTGCTAAAGTTACTGTATGGCATAGAATCACAGCAACATAGAATGTCCTGAGCTTGAAGGAACCCACAAGGATCACCAACTCCATCTTCTGGTTTTGCACAAGACAGCCCCAAGAGTCTCACCATGTGCCTGGGAGCACCAAAATGCTTCTTGAGCTCTGTCAGACTTGGTGCTGTGAACACTTCCCTGGGGAGCTGTTCAGTGCCCAGCCACCCTCTGGTTGAAAAACCTTTTCCTTATAACCCCCCCCTCCATTCTACTCAGTTTCAGGCAAATTTTAGGGTTGTTTGTTTGTTTGTTTGTTTGTTTTGACTGATCATTTTCTCTAAAATTTAATAAAGTATAGTTTTACAAGTTTTATATCCCTTTTTGTTTTTTCTTGTTCTACTTCTGACACTGTTCCTCCTTCTGTTTTCCTTATCTATAATAACTTTGCAGGATTTTTCACCTTTTTATTACACGTTTTCAGTGCCAAACTTTTGCTTAAAAGATCTTTCTCTTCCCAGTCTCCAGAACCCTAGAAACCCACTGAAAGATATCTTACAAATATAGCCTTGAGTATCTGACTTTCTCATCTTACACATCTCAGTCTTATCTAGTAGTTTCTTTTTCATGTTCTTACTTAACACATTTCTGCATTTTATACTTCCAAAGCCTTTCTTAACCCAAAATTTCAAAAGATACAACTTTCAATTTGACAGCCTATGAAAATCATGCAAATTTCTAATTTCTTAGAGAATTTTCCTCTAATTAACCTGACCTAATTATGACAAAAATTAAAGAGAAAATACTTCTCTTTTTGAAGTGTCTTCAAGGCACTTCAGCATTGAGCTGGTATTTACCTAAGGTATTACTGATGAATTCAGGTATTTAAGCCCACCCTAACAGTTCAGGAAGTTTTAGGAGCTTAACACCTAAGCTCAAGCTAGTTAATTCTCACGGAATTAATCCTTTTATGAAAGCCCTTTAGCTAACATTGTTTCAGTTTAGGGTTTTAGGCAATCTATTTTGATTTAAATTAAATGAGTTCTTGAGTATTTAAAGTAGTTTATTTGTTACTTTTCAGCTTCTGGGAATTCCAAATTTGGGTCTCTTTTAATAACAGTTACTATAAATTACAGAAAAGGTTCGATATATGGGTCAAATTATTTACACCTCAAGTTCTATCAACATTAAATAGAAGGAAAATAAATTCACACTACCTCTTCCTATGATTAACCTGATCTTTACCCACAAATGCACAACCTTTTGATGCTGAACAGTGCTCTCTACACCTGTGGAACCTTAGAAAAAACTTTCTGCAGCACCACGAGGGGACAGCATGCAAATAAAGGACCTTTAACAATGCTAACAGGAACTGGGTGATTCATAAGCTAAAAGAAAACTCTTCTGAGCATCCCTGAGCTGAGCTAGATCTATAAAGTTGATTAAGTGACAACTAATAATAACATTTTATTTCCTTCCCAAAGAAATGAGATGTGATAGACACTATACAAGGAGAAGATCTGATACTGCTTATGCAGGACATTCTTAATTAGGTCCCACACTGCATATCAGCTTAGTTTAACATGGTGAAACTCAATTAAGCTGCTTTAACTCAGACAAGCCCTTGAACCAGTTGAGGTCCTTAAAATGGTATACAATTTGCTTTAAAAGTTAAACAAGTTGTAAAGTAGCTGATTCAACTTCTAAAATGTGTTCATTGAGTTTTGACATTGTTCCCTTGAATGAGTGTGACAAATATAGAATCATCATTTATCCACTCAGATTAATGACTAAGCTAGTTTTACTTTTTTCCTGTTGATTTCTGATGGCCCTGCATAGCCAATTTGCTGATGTGAAAGACAGCTGGAACCTCTCATGTTTTATGAATGGTAAAGCAAAACTCTGACCTCAGTTTAAACTGTGCAGGATTCTGACAGCAACAAGAAAAGTGGGAATGTATTTTAAAGACAAATGTTCTGCATTTGAAACAGAGCAGTTAATTTGGCTTTTTTATCTATTTCTGTCACAAAATTATGCAGTTTTCCATGCAAAAGAAGCAATCCCACAAATAATTTTGAATCATGCTCCCCTCCCCAAAGAGAAAACCCAGAAAAAAAGTGAAACTCTTGGGGGAGAACTCAAGCTACTTTGAACAAAAAATGTTTGTCTGCATTTATAGCTAGTCAATAAACATGACACCAGTCATTTTAGGTCACTACAATGAGCTGCACTGCAAAACAAGTCAGAACACAGCAGGACATTGTCTTGGTTTCTCTGCATGGAAAACAGTTTAAAAACTTCATAATATCAAGTGCTAATTCAAACAGCTTTGCGCTGAAAGTCAATGATATGCAGCAAATATGCAAACCCAAAAATACTGAATTAGGAAACACTTTTGGATGAGAGTCACTTGTGAGCAGGAAATGCTGTCTTAGGAGCTAAAAAATAGTACAGCTTGTATTGAAAATTATTAGCTTCTTCTGAGTACCTAATAAAATTTGAGACCACAGGACTGAAAGATATAACTCAAAATATCCATGCACAAAATGATTGAAAATAATTTCTTCAGTCTTCTTTTTTTTTTCCCTGTGATAACTCAGAATTTTCTGATTGATGTTTATCTTTCAAATTTTATCACTTATAAACCTCAGGTGTACCTTGTGTGTTACTCACCTGTTAATACCTGGAGAAGACTATGAAGCTTATACTCATTAAATAATAATTTCTGCTGTCTCTCTCTGTCTTCCTCTCCTGCTATCTTCTTAGCCTACTGAGAACCTTCAGCCCAACTGTGGAGAGAGAGGACCGGGAAGCGAAGTGAAGGGACGCACTCAATTCTTCTAGTCCCATTTAGAAATTTCTGTGACAACCACAGCGTGCATCAACTCCACTCACAGCTGAAGAAATACAGCAGGAAAGCCTCTAAAAGGACTTTTCCTCTGGAGCTGTAGCACTAAGGACCAGTCACATCTACTGCCTGCCATGTTGATCAGGCTCGCGAAGCTGTAAGGCGTTCCTACAAACACCACACTCAGCAGAGCTCTGCAGGAAACAAGAGCAAGGTTTCTTAACTATTCATTGACACAATTTAGGTTAAAACTAGAAGGTTATGCCAATTTTCTGAGCTAAGACTAAAATAATCAGACAGAAGGTGGCTGGGCATTGGAACAGGCTCCCCAGGGAGTGATCATGGCACCAAGCTTGACAGAGTTCAATTCTTGGAAAACACTTCCAGCACATGGTGCTATTTTTGGGGTGTCCTGTCCAGGGCCAGGAGGTGGACTCAGTGATCCTTGAGTGTCCCTTTCATCTCAGGATATTCTGTGGTTCTACAGGCTGAGGGTTTGCAGTATGAACAAGTATCAGTAGGTTTTAATTAAGACTTAAAGTGGTGACAGTTTTAAGTCAAAGAACTTAGACAAGTTCTTGAGCTTTAAATACATTTTTCATGTCATTTTGAGTTAGAACACGACACTGAATGTACCTAATGTCTTACAAAATCTACCCACCTACAGCAAGTTCCAAATTTATAAGATAAGACTTCTTCAATTGTGAACAAATTCCTACTGAATATGCTGTATAGCTGCATACTGTGTGCTCTGAGGGAAATTAATGATTTTAGAGGGATATTTTTGCAGAACCAGAAATAGAAGGAAAGATGAAAGATTACTCTAGAAGAGTCCACTAAAAATAAATCCTTTTTTTTTTTTTTTTGTATAATCTCTTTAGTTTTTAGGAGGATCATGGAAGAGAAAAATATATCCCCAGGACTTTACAAGCATCCAGAATGCTACATCAGTTTGCTTTAGTAATTAGCACTCCTGTTGACAAGTTCCTTATATATAAATCTCCCATGTCTTCTTAATGCAATAAGAAGTTCCAGACAGATCTATAACTTTATCATATGAATATCGTGTTCCTTGAGAAATGTGAGTGGGAAATGAGTATTATGCTATTTGTAAAATCTGTAAGAAATTAGTGGAACTCTCATGAATTGTGCAGACTTGTCACTTTTACCTGGCATTTTAACTACCAATGTCATATGACAAAAGTGTCAAACAAGAAAATGTTTGTGTTTCATGTATTTGGACTCAGCATTTAACCTGTGTAAGTGTACTAAGCCTAATAGTAAAATTACTAACTTCCTGGAGAGAAAGACCTACAATCACACTAACTGTCAGCCCTCTGTTCTTTTATCATGTCATGCTCCCTCTCCTGAGCTTTAGGTTTTATTTTTAATGTCTCCAAGAAATCAAGCTCTGAAAACAGTCTCATTTTGAAGTCTTATCCCATACTCTGGGATGGTTAAAACACCTTCAGGGAGGTTAAAGGAGGTTTAAGAGTCCTTTTCACAGATAAGAACCAAGATGCAATACAGCTTTCACTTCAGCAGCCATTAGGATGAAAAGTAATTGAGGTTTTTGAGGTTTTTGGATCCCTTGGCAACAGAAGCCCTACAAACTCATAGTTAAATTGTTGCAGTAGATAGCTTTCTACCTCTGCCTTTGGATGCTATCTCATGTGATCACACATTCCCCCATGACATTTTAGAGGGGAAAACAAGCAACTTAATCAAATGAACTTTGCCATTTCTTTTTTCTTGACAGTTCCTAGTGTCCAGATGCACATGAACAGTTCTGAAAGGCTCTTTCTTTTTATGCAGCATGAATTTCTACTTAGTTTTCATGCAAAATTCTTAGGATCTAATGTGGCTGGATACAAACACATTTCATGTCTCCTATAATGCTCTCTCTTCCATTTATAATCTCTGTCCTAAATATTTTTCAGTTACTGTGTTCTAGAAAGAACTGTTGCAGTGCTATGCATAACATACTTATTAAAGTGATAAAAAAACCCCTATGATGAGAAAAATTTGGTTTAGCTGTCTGAAAGACAAACACTACTAAGTGAGGTACAGCACATGGTATTACATTTTTCCCTTAGGTTTGGGAACAGGAACAGCTCCTGTGAGAAAAAAAATGAGCTTAAAGCTGCCATCCAGACCATGCACAGTACATATTTTCCTTTTTCCCTGAATGTCATTTGGTATATACATCCCTTTATTTTTTTACTGCTGGAAACCTTGAATGTCTTTCCCCCTCCCACATTTTATGGGTTTTATTAAGCATTGTATATATTTCCAATTTTCATTTGAACTTCTCAGTAACACAGGTGACATAATTGTCTCATCTATCTTTCCAGTCATAGAAGCACATATCGGAAAAAAAGCATCCTGAAATATTAAAACAAATGCAAGCTGCCTGTAAAAATAATTATGATCTTAATTCTGAGCACATTTTTTTGTTATGGAGATTTAATATTCCTTTTGAATCACTCATCTTTAGAAAAACTGAGGTAGCATCCATCAAATTTTAGGCCACTAACAAAACAGAAAGGAGCAGGGATAGTAACAAAAATTAAGAGCATTATTAAGTGTAAGAATAATAAAACAGCCACTTTATAAAACTCAGCTTTTCCTCTCCACTCATGTATTCTCCTTTACCTTCTTGTTCAGCTATTCCCCTTCCAGTCATTTGTAGCTTTCCTCTGAAACAGAAGTTTTATCTGGCATCCTAAACTGTGTTTATGCTGAGCTAGGATCCATCAGAAAAAGAAGACAAACTGCAAATGTTGAACATATATTTTTAAAGTCTATAAAATGGTCGCAGCAATTATTTTTAAAAGTGTTGACTGCTTCTGTTGGTTGGGGTTTTTTATTTTTTTTATCAACTAGCAAGTGCAATGTCAGGAGTTGCAGTGTTCTTTGAACACACAGGTGTTCAGTGAAGGACTGGAATGGGTGGGGAAGGTTTGGGAACTGCTGTCATATCAGGAGGCTGATGAAGGAGGAAGAGCAGCAACCTCCCACCTCTTGGTGCTCCAGCCCACCACCTGCTCCAGCGGAAAATGAAAGTATTTTCTCACTGATCACTTTGCCTGCTAATAAAATCCTACCAGGTCCCAGTCAATATAAAGCCTTCTCTTGCTGTTTATATTCATGTTCACATACCTGAGCTTCATCAGGAACTCCCTGGCATGAGTCTCATAATTATGCTAATTTTCTGTTTGGAAAGAGCTGTGATTTTTATTTTCTTTCCCCTGCCATGTTTGAAGGCAGCTGCTATAGCTAACATGTAGTCTATTCTAATGGATTCCCAAACCACAAACACGAGAGAAAAATATGGCATTTTAAAATATAGAGCAATCCTTATAGTGTTTTATTTCTGGTCTGAGAAATCACTGGAGACTGCAGACAAAAAAATAGAGTAACTTTTCTCCATCAAGTTGTATTTCAAAAATCCTACATGTTGAATGAATTAAAACTTAATTGTATTCTCTTTGCCTCTGTTTATACTGGCCTACTAAAAAAATGTAATTTTATGATCTAAAATTGTTATGATGAGGTGTAGAAAAGTTCTAAAACTGGAGATTAAAACCGAATTGTATAAAGGAGAATTTGAAGATGACATCTATGATTTTATTAATTTTTTGTTTTATAGACAAAATAGTCACAAAACATCTGCAATAAAACTGGTTTCAA
This sequence comes from Entomyzon cyanotis, assembly GCA_024500445.1. Lineage (NCBI taxonomy): Eukaryota > Metazoa > Chordata > Aves > Passeriformes > Meliphagidae > Entomyzon > Entomyzon cyanotis. The sequence goes on from JAKEPQ010001016.1 coordinate 11,078,942, forward strand.
ATATCTTTTATGTAGTTTAGGCCTGAGCTTTAAGCTATATTTTCTGTGACCAAATTCCCTCCCATGATCTTCCCTCCCCCTGCCTCTGGTTAGGTACTATTTGATATTAGCAATGTTATTTTCTATTTCCAGGTTAATAATGCCTTCAGAAAACTAGCTATTAAAGAATCATCCAGATTTTTTTTCCAGTGCATTTAATCACCACCTTATGATTTTATGGGTGATAAATAAGAAGTTGAATTTTAAACACACTGTCAGGAAGATGTTTATTTATAAATTAATATTTATATATGCTTTCATGGAAGAGTAAATTAAAAAATGTTGGTATACATGATTTAATGAACGACCTTGTGTTTATGTTTCCCAAAGGGACACAAGGTGGAAGCTGGCCTTTTAAGCTGGGAAAACTGTTCCAATACTGATCTCACTACAAATTTTAAAAATTCCTCATCTTTTGAAAATTACAGAACTTTCTCGACATATATTACTTCCTCACACCTTGCTTGTGAACTGAATGATTTCAAAGGGAGGAAGTAGCAGTTGTCCTCTGTTGTGCTCTCACCAGCAATATGAGACATGAGGAAAGATAACCTCTGCTTTTTTCCTTATAAAGAGACATCATAATACTGGTTTTTTGAGAGTTTTCAATATCCACAACAAAAATCTATCCTTACTGCATTCAGAATAAGTAGAATTATGAGGTCCTTTTAGTGTCAGTACAGCCATCCTTGATCCTCATGCTTTTCCTCCAGAAACCTCCAGCTCATGTTTTTCCAGTACCACCTTAATGGTCCTACTACTTAGTTGATTTATAAACTCAACAGAAGCCTAGATGCTTAGGGAAATGTTTGATATATTTAGGGTTTGTGTTTTCTTTGGCATGGGGAATGAACACATTCAATTCAACCACAGAAATCTTCATTAAAAAGAGTAAAACAGAGAAAATAAATGTTTCTCTCTAATGAGAAGATCAAATGTGCATTTGGGTTGAGAAGACCCAAGTGTGTGGTTATGCTTGGTAGCTGGACCTGGGGACATGGAGTTGTGGCAGCTTCACCTCCACCTGATTAGCTTTCACACAATTTATGCAAATCTCTTCTGTGTTTAAGAAGTGTTTATTACTGCAGCCTTGGAAGATCATCGTTGTTTTTAAATATTTTAAAACCAGAAGGCTCTAATTGACACACAAATAATTGTAATAATTCATTAAACTCTTGACCTTAGTCAACACAGAATTATTTCCACTGCTTCCTCAATAGAGCTCTTTAATCTCCAGATATTTCAATAGATCATGTGTTACAAGAGGAACAAAGATGAGTAAGCTCAGTAAGACACAACACCAATCTTAACTAAAACATCTTCAAATACAAAATAGATGGTCTTCCAGAACACAGGGCATACAATTTCCTCTCACTGCTCTCATTTGCAAAAAGAAAGCTCAAGTGTCATGAACAAGCATTGAAGATTCTCTTTTCAAAGCACTCAGGCACTAATTAAAATTCATTTTTCTCTCAAAATCCCACTGTTTTAGGAAATAAGAAATACTGATAACTGCATAAGGCACCTTACCTTACAGGTAAATATTCTGTTACTGCTGTTTCACTACTTCCATAACCAAGGTTTCTCACTTGTAACAAAAGCAAGTAAACAGAAAAATCCCTTGCTTAAAAAAGCCATAACATAACAAAAAAAGCCCTCCACTCTCCACACAATGAATGTTTTATTTGTTCTGACAACTGTTCCATAGCTCAGGAGGTGTTCATTAGCTGAATAATGATCCAGAATGAAGGACAGAAATTTTGTAAACTTAAAGCCTTTTATGAGACAGGGTTGTGGTAATTACAGTCATAGCTAGGTTCAGTAAATGCAGTGGCACTACAACCAGTCTAAGTGACTCTGAAGAACACTGGGATCATTAGACTGCTTCAAATAGTTGTAAAAGGTTAAGTACAGATAGGTAAAAATTTATGCATATACCTACGTGCACATTTATATGTATATACACACATATACAGTAAGAATGTAGGCAATATATGGGAAAAAATGACTAATAAGTCTATTGAGGGATAAATACACATTTTTAGATTTATAATATCAATGTTTATATTTCTACCTCTGGTTAGCAAGTAGGCAGCATATATTTTGATTCATTAATTATCAGTTTTTGCCTTTTTATTTTCTGTTTGTTTACATAAATTTGTTAGATCCATCTACAGTGCCAATGCATTGAATCTCAGATCACAAAACCACAGCAATATGAAGTTCCTCCCTGCTGGAATAAAACATTTGAACTGCTTTACAGATGGTCAGTCAGTCCCCTATTAAAAGTTTTTGTGCTGCAGAGGAGGGCAATGATCTGACAAGAGTGAGAACCTCCAAGGAACATGAACAAATATTTCAAATAACAGGAAGTCTGCACTCTCTTCAACACATCTCTCTACTGTTGACAAATAAAAAGGTAAACATCCACTGCACCTTGAGAAAAGGCTTTTCTCTTTGTCCAGTATGTCCAATCTCCAAGTGTCTTTTTAGACCAAATCTGACAGGAGCAGGAGTCTCTTCCTCTTCTGGACATCTCTCTTGTTTATTATTAGTAATCACACAAACTAATTTCCCTCCTTATTGACCTCTCCAAATGGCTTTTAGATGGGAATTAGATGTTTTTCAGTATTTATTCTTCTCTTGGTCATGGGAAGAATTATGGGATTTGAGATATTCATAACGGAATAACCTGACAATGGAACATCTAAATATTTATAGATGATAAACAGAACTTCTGTCTGGCAAAATGCAAGTGCCTGCTATGCAACAAAAAGAGTTTGATAGTGAAGCTCTTTGTACTGAGAATTCCTTCAATAGGGCAAAGGAAATAATGAAACTCAGCGAATATTCAGTACACTTTAGGCTTCTGTCATTAAAACAATTAAATATATTATAACGGTGCAACTCAAATCACAAATCCCTTTTAAATAAAACTGGATATACCACAGCAATTTGAAGCAGAGAGTTGTTGGGCATATCTCTTGAGATCTTTAATGTTTTAACTGGGTTTGTATTGAGCAGATACTGAGAACTGCCCACCTTGAACTTTTTACAGTATATCATGCTACAACAAGGCTACTCCAGTAATCTTTTTTACTATACAACAGAGTCTTCAGATTGTGTTTAATATCAATAAAATTCTACATCCTTTTAAAAAAGTAAATAATCTTGCTTATATGAAATTTGAGTATTTTTGAAGACTTTTCAATACATGTAAGTCCTTGATGGCATCACAGAGGGATGATCTAGTAACCACAAAGCAAGAAATATTGCTATTTACTTAGTTTCAGAAGGACCTGCTCAGTGAAAGCAAAGAAGAGATTCAGACTGCTGTAAAGGAGAAAAAAAATAGGAGAGCACTGAAAAGAGAATGTGTGGGTTCTTTCTTTATCACACTAGAGCCAATTCTCAGTGTGAAGCCCAAAACAACAGTGGTTCTTGAACAATTTACTAGATGCAGTAGTTGAGACCAACTCCAGGGAATCACAAACAATTACTTGTCTGACATAAGAGTTTCTATATGAATTACCATTTAAATCTAGAAATAAACTATAAAAGAAATAACAGTAAGAACAATCATGAAGTTTTATCAATTTTAGGAGGCACAATTTCCAACACGTCTCGCTTTAGTCATTCTAATAGAGAAGAATTTTTACATTTTCTCTCCTGCCCATAAAATACTACATACTGTAATTTCTAGCAATACTAACTCAGAAATGTTTCAGGTGATGCTCTTTTCTAGACCAGCACTCTGTGTGGTGTCACCTTCAAGATCTACCAGAGTTTGGAAGGTCCCACCAGACCTTTCTAATCAAAGATCAAGCAGAGCTATGGCACAGAAAAGCAGCATATTCCAGTCATTCTACAGTTGGCTGAAAACTCTCAAATGCATGAGTAGAGGGAGCAATTTTCCCAAGAGGAGACAGAACCTCTGCTGCTATTCATGACCTTCTTTCTCATGTCACACTAACTCCTCTTTGAGGGAACAGGATGACTGCTCTGCCTTTGTCATTACAGACCCCACCTTGATGTCAATGGTGAAGGTCTTTAATACAGTCAAAATACATAAAAATACACTGTAGGATTAAAAAGAAGCTGAATTAATAAGTGAACAGGCACTGCAGATGGCACGTGTGTTCATCTTAATAGACAATTTTAGAAACTGTGGTCTGCTTAAAAGAGTATAGACAGGTTTTACTGCTTTCCCAGATGAAATTTCCTGCACATATGTTTTATGTACAAAAGAGAAAATTATTGCATGGTAAATTTTCCAAAAACAGCCTACAAAGTGAATTCTAGGGATGTAAGATTTGTCATCACAAAAATCTACGTGATGTTTATTTGCAATCATTGCTTCTTAACATCATATAAATATTTAGTGACTTGATTTCCATGCTTCAGTAGCCATCCTAAATGACCTGACTGTAAATCTGGAGGGAAGCTATGAAGTTTGTTTTCCCAAAATATAGATGAATTTTCTTCTCTTCAATCTTTTCAAATTTTTGACAGCAAAGAATGCTGAAAAATGTAGTTCTATTATTATCCACCAGCTCTATTAGTCTATCTCTTTGGAAAGTACTTTCCCTCAGACTTTGTACAAATCAGAAAAAAAATTATTCTCTTTTATCAGAGTTAGAAACATTCTTCCCCTTCAGTGAAAATTTGCATTAAAATTATTTTAAAAGCAACTGCATTGTCATCACTCAGTTTTCTTTGTCTCAGTTTTGAAGATATTTGGAAGCATTATTTTATTAACCTCTTTCCATGCAGTTATCCTGTTTTTAAACAATAATTTCTTCATCATATACCTGTATATTTGTATGCATGGAATGGAGAAATAATGGTTAAAGAAAACAGACAAATCAGGATGGAGAAATAGTATTTTAAGAGCAAAAGTCTGTGTGTCTTCTGATGTGCCAGACTTGTAATAAATCTACATGGCAGCTGAAGTGTAAATGGTGTATGGTCACAGAGTTGACAAATCAGACCTGCAAACAGCTACAAAGAGAGGAAAATGGAGGGAATTTCACTGCAGAACAAAAAGGCAGACTTTCTTATTTGATGCCAATTTACATAAAAACATAGCATGTTGTTTGAAACAAACACATGCAAATAAAGTACATCAGTGAAACCAGTCCTCTGACAGGAACCCTGAATGACAGTGAATGGACTACTGAATGGAGCCATGCACAAAAAGCTTGCTACCAATCTCTTTCTTTTCCTCCAATCCAGTGAAGCAGAATAATACCTCGTTGCCTGTACAGTCTTTCCATTCTAGGCCAGGAAAAACACATACTACCTGACAGAATCTGAGACTCCCTGGTGCCAACTTTCAATTTAATTATACAGACAGAAAGGATTCTGAAAAGACTGATGTGTCAGTAGCTATCAAGATCATTAAATCCAATTCCTGTGGACAAAATCTCGAGTCATTTTCAAGAGGCTAAAATGGAATGGCTCCTGGCTTTTATAAATTAGTTTTGAATCAATACCAAGGCTAACTCTGCTTATTGCATACAGAATATGCTTTCATAAAAATCTGGGTTGAAGAAAAGTATTTGGGCCCTTGTGAAGAACAGGCTCCAGGGCTGTAGCCTGCACACTGACAAGTTGTTCTCCAGGTTTGCTCTATTTGCATCCCACACTTAGATGAGCTCATTTGGTAGCAGAGCTCCCAGGTGTACATTACTTTGATTCCTGGACCCTGTGACTAACCCACATGCATCTGCTAAAATAAATTAAAGTCTGATACCATTTCCTGACTTTAACATTTCCAAAACCAATGCAAATTCTTTATTGACTAGGTTATGTTCACAAAAGAATTTTGAATCCTGATTCTAGTCTCATTCTGCTGTTTCTCTAGTACATGGCCCTTAAGACCATTAGAGTCACTCCTGATTTATACACACACATATAAGAAGATTACTGATGCTGTGTTAAGAGCATATGTGAGCATTGGCCAGGAAAAGCTATTTTCATACACTAAATTTAATTGAAAGCATCCAAGAACCTATTGGCTTTCAAGCATTGATTTAATTATATGCATCCAGAAGCCTGAGAATATAGGTTTTCATTTAAGTGAAAAACTGAGTACCTCACAGCATCACAGAATTCAGTAGACCATGTCATTATTTCAAAGCTCTAAAATGCTTTTACTAAACACATCAATAAGGAAAGACACTATAAGGAAGAGCATAGGCATGTTTTCTGAAAAGTGAGAAAGCAGACACTCAGTTAAATTTTAAAGGTTTTGCATCTTTTCATGCTGTGTTGCTGCAGTTTCCTTTAATGCATTTTTAAAGAAAATGCCCTTGAATATATTTGAATGCATAGCTTCCCATCTTCCCATCACAATTATCCTAACCACGATTTCAGTTCTCAACTTGAACCCTATAGATTTAAATGAAGTGTGTGTCTAATTTGAATGCGAATCTCCCCAGAATGCCTGAGAAGATCCAGAGAGCTGAGTCAATATAATACAAGCAACAGTCAGTATAACATAAGCAATAACCAGTATAATATAAGCAATATGCACACATATTACTTGAGGCTGGAAACGGTCTGACCAGATCTCTCCTCTAATAAGTGAAGACAACAAAAGGAGTAATGAGCATGATCAGATCATGTTGATTTTCTCCTTCTCTTGTGAAATACTTCACTCCAGTAACAAACCATTAACATGAACCAAAACAGAAGTTAGATAGTCTTTCTTATGGTATCCTCATACTCAATGTGGGAAATTCTAGTTATTCTAACAGAACAATACAAATTTTTGAATCCTAAACTACCCATAAAAATAAGTACAACAAATGCTGATAATTACAATGGCAATATTTTTGTGATGTGTTTGTGTCCCAAACCTTTGATCTATTATTCATGCAATGAAAGCCCAAGAAGATTTTTCTATTTTACAAAGATTATAAGAGGTTATAGAGATAGCATCTGAGCTACAGGATTTGGAAGTTTGCAGCCATATTCTGTTTTCATTTCAGACTAAGCCCATACTTGCACAAGTTCACCTACCTCTAGCTAAACTGCGTTTTTGACGGAAAGGAAATGCAAATGTATGCCTTGGATGGGAATTTCAGACTGTACATGCAGATCCAGCTAAAGATATTAAATAAAAAATCTTAAGCGCCTGGAAATACTGTAAAAGGAAATTGGTATAATGTAACCAAAGTTCAAAGTATATTCTTTGGTTTGGATGAAGAGCAACTTGAAGCAAGCAAGTGGAATTTCTCCAGAATTAAAAATGTGTGAGAGTACAATTAGTCTTTCTTTGTTCTCCGTAGTGATTTGACAAAATAAAAACTGTAAATATAGCTTTCATTTTAAATGCAGCCAGTTGAGATTACAAAGAGTGCCAATCTTTTTCTCCTTATAGAGCAGCATCACACATAATGGAAATTATGTGAAGAAAGAATTTTGCATATCTGGTCAAATCTTGCTTCAATAATTTATTTATCTCCTAAATTTAATAAATTGCAGAAAGTTTCTTGAGTAGATAAATACACTCAGTATTAAAAAATATGGGCTTTATTTAGTATTTGAACTTGGCACCAGCTTGTAGGTGTTGACTCTTTCTATACCTGTCTCCCTGAGTCTTTACCTTTCTCCCTCACTATATTACTTTTCTCCATAAGTGGCTATGTATATGATGAAATAAGGTCTTCATTTAAGAAAAACCTGGATGAATGGTGCTCATTCTTAATGGAATTTTCACCAGGTTTGTTGCCCTCTTAGGTGGGTTTGTTTCTACTTCAAATTTTCTATAACTTTTAGGTAATTAAATATTATGTCACTTTTATCTTTCAATTAAATAAAAAAGTGCTGTGGGAAATAGGAAATGAAAAAGTACTTTTCAACAGTCCAGAAAATAATCCATGTTAGCACAGGTATATTCACAAGATTTGCTCTCCTGATTTGTGTATTTAGTGGTACTTCAAAGGTGTCAAATTGTCAAAACAATATCACACCCAATTCCAGTAGCCAAACTCCTGCATTTCATGTGGGTCACTCCATTCCTGCATGCCCTGTCTCCTGATGCTTCTGCTCCTCACCTCTCCCCATCAGAAGCTCTTATCAATGAGTCCTCTTTGGGTTTCTTTCCAACTGGTGGAAATAAGGGTGATACACCTTGACTGCACCATGGAAAGAAGATCCTTATACGCAGAATTTTAGTACTACCATCTGCCAATCTCTATTCCATCTCATGTCTTCTTGAGGGATAAGTCTTTCTGAAACTAAAATGTTATACCAGGCTGTTGTAAAAGTGACAGATAAAGTATATTTTGTGATCTGGACTCTTGTACTGACCCCTCAGAGGTCTTCTCTCATCCAGGTTTCAAGAATTTGTAACTTGCTTTACTCTCACAATTGTAAAATAAAAGTTCATTTCCCACTTTTCCTTATTGAAAATTATCTTTTGGGTCCAGAGAATTTGCATTTCATTAAATTGGAGTCTTAGAATAAAAGTTTCAAGACACTGTCTTTGCTAAACCAAGATATATGGGAAGATTAAGAAACTGGGAAGTTTCTAAAAATAAAGGGCAAAACTTGAAGATATTTCCATTGTTGTAAAGTTGGGGAATGATTCTATTATAAAGAGGAAGAGAATACTGCAATCTCTTGAATAAACATCATTAAAAAGAGGTGAGGCTTCTCCCTCTGACAGAAGGAAGACCTTGTGATATTAATTTTGTGATTTATGTATTAATGATACAATTTCTTAAACAAAATTCTTAATTAATGTAATGAGCACTACAGAATGAATATTCATTCTGTATTATGTTCTCTTTCTTCATCTTGAAACAATTCTATATAGTGCCACATGAAGGCCTTTGGGAAACCTCACACAACCTGACTAGAATATTACCGTTTCCTACGTGAGATATGCAAATATCTTTTGCTTTTTATCCACTAAATCTTTCTGTTTTAGTATAAATCTATTTGAACTTCAACATGCTTCCCTTTTCCAAACCTAGCTAAGAGAAAATATGACTTTTTTTATTTTATTTGACAGGTAGAGTATGGTGGGAGGGCTCCAAAGACTGAGACAGGCCAGGCTGAAGAAATCTTTATTTTAACTATCCTTTTCCTGTAATCAATTGGAACAACAAGATGGAAATAAGAACAGCACTGTTTAATTTCTTTTCTGCTGCAAAGTGCTTTCTGTTACCTGTGTCTACAACAAAAATTATTTTCATACTGATCCATTTGATAAACATACCAAACCAAAGTGAAAGCTATTTATCACCTGGTTTATTTATATAAACCAGTTTATACCAATAGGTTGTATCATTATAGCTGTGAAAACAGTACATTCACATTTTCTGTCTTGTAATTGACATCTCTGGTTTGAAGATCACCATGTTACTTTAAAAGGTACTAAGCTTTTGCTTTTATTTCATATGAGTTACTTATCTGCTGCACTAACCTTATATAATGTTTCTGTTTGGTGAACAGAAAGAACTTGTGCTCAAAAAACACTCAGAAACCAGCTAAACAAATGTGATTCAATTACAGTATCACTAGCTATTTGTGATATGTTAAAAAGAAACTCTTCTGGAAGAATCTTCATTTCAAGATGTTTTGACAGTACTGCACATTCCCCAGTGAAGGTCTCAAATGAACTATTCTACAGACAAAAGCAAGTTGTAACCAACCCATAAGTTACCACAATAAAGTTTTAATTTTTATGTTTTCCAATAAATTATTTTCTTGCTCTATTAATTTCTTGCTCATTTTCATAAGTAAATTATAATATTTTAGAGACATAAGTCCTTCTTTTAAAATATGACTGTCATCTTCATTGTAAGACAAGTATTCCAGCATCCCAAGGACTAATTTTGCCACTTAATAAACTCATTTCCACACACCCCCAAATCAAGTGATTTCATCTAATTTACTCTGCCATTCAAGTTTCTTGTGAGGTCTGATACATTTTACACAGATGGCAAATTACTCGATGGTTCTGATGATGAAAAACTTGTGCATCTAAAAAAATAATTCTCTGCCTACAGACTGTCTGCTAATAATAAAAGTATTCATTTGAATAACTTGAGTGAATGAGGAATGATCTTATTCTTTTGCAGCATGAACTGTATATCTGCATTAGCAGGAATCTCCTTCATGACTTCTGACATTCATATTGACTGTGTTCTTTTGATCCACCCCCTCCAAGAGGCTGAAGGAGTGGGTCATGAACTCCCCTGTGCTGCTAGAACTTGCTATGTATTTTATAAACTATTTTCAGCAATACCTGTTTCTGTTACTGGTATTTTATATTGTTAGGTTTTTGTTTGGTTTGTTTTTTTTTTAAATTAAGCCTTGCTGAAGATACTTTCCTCAATCCTTTTCTGCCTCCCCAAAGCCATCTCAGAGCTGAAGAAAAAAATAACTCATTCTGAGAAACACCTAGTTCTGGGTTTTTGCTTGCATTCTGCTTTCGTCTTACTGTGTTTCTTTCCATTAAAGCTATTCATCCTTCTTGTTTCTCTACAGGGGACATTTTGTTACCATCTCCCCTTAAGAGTCCTTTATCAGATAGAAGAGGTCAAGCTACAACGACAAATGGACCAACACACAACTCTAATTTGAGACCACAGCTTTGCTGACCCTCGTTATTTTTTAGCTATAAATGTTTTGCTTTCCTTCACTCTTTCATTCTTTTCTATCTGCCCCTTAGTGTCAAAAGGAGGATGTTCTCTTATCTGTCTCATTAATCATCTCTGACTCTCAGCTAGAAGCCTTATCCACAGCAACCTTCCTGCAGCGTGCTGCAAGCTGAGTTCACCTCACTGTACAAGAGGACTGAGCCTTTGACACTGTGATCTACAGGCACAGCCTAGGTGCACTTTGCTGCTTTTCAGTGGTGTTTTTTTTTATTGTGGAATCTTCATCATACAAGGGCTTGTCACCTAACATTTCTTAAGTGTGACAAGATGAAAGAACACCAGCCTTGAGTGTGATGGACAGGAACTTTCATGCTCTTGTGCGATGACACTGACTGATAAAACTGCTATAATGAAAATTATCAAGCTTTGGTCAAAGTAATTTAAAGACAATTCATATTGCACCTTTCAGTGCACTTACAATTTTTTTTCATCTCACAGGCAGGTAAACAAGGGGTAATAAGAATGCTGGGCTGGATTTAGCAGCTCAGGTTGCTCCTACCTAAAGATCAGTAGCTATTTAAACCAATCTCTTGCATAAGCAGTGGAGAAAAGCAGCAGTGCTTACCCAGTTCACTAATCAGGCTTCCTGGTGGGACTGGCAGTGGACTAAAATGGAAATAACTTTTAGACACAGCATTGTGATTTTTCCTGTCTGGTGGAAAACTGAAAATTCATAGTTAGTCCCAAGAGGCAGAGGAAGTTTAAGGATCACCTGGATTTGGCAGTCTTGAATTAACAGATCTCCTGGACATTATGAAAACTAGTAATTTTCATATTTGTGCAAATAACTTCTAATGGAAAATAGCAATTGCTGCATGCTACATTCTGTTACTATGTTCTGAAAACAAGGTAATTTTGTACACACTTCAATATAATAGGATTGACAATATTCCTAAAAATATCCACCAACAAAATTTAGAGGGTTTTTTTATAAGTATAGATTCCATGAAACATCTTTAGAATTATAACTTAGTAATTTTATTTTCAATGTAACTCATATTAATCCTTCAGGATACACAAGGCAGGTGAAAATTAATAACAAATGACTATTTGTGGCAGCATTTACAGTAACTGAAAGATTGAAAACATTTTTTATGCATCTTGAAAAAGACATCATTTTCTTTTGCATAGAAAAAAAAAAAACTTACAATAAACTTTTCATTACTGTTTCCTTCGGGACCCTGACATAGTCCATGAAGAGTTTCAAAAAATACTGTCTTTAGGGAAAAAAAAAAAGGCAGAAAGAAGAGCACTGGTTTTCAGTCCTTTAAAGATAACACAAGTCATAATCTTTATGTAAACACTTGTCCAAAACTGACCTAAATATCTTCTACTCTCAGGTCCTGAACCATCAAATTAATATGACAAGTAGCCCATACTGAAAGCAAGCAAGCCACCAACCAGACACAACAAAAAGATGAGACTGAATTGACTAAAGGGAAGGAAGAGAAGGGACTGTAACTCACAGGGATATTAGGACTCTTTATTTCTAAAATATATTGTGTCAGAGCAGCCAGACAACCACATTTATCCCGTTGAAAGAAGAAAATACATAGGGCATAACAAAAAAATCTGACTCATTATGGACCTATCAAAATGTCATTAAAAACTGCAATAAAAAGAAAAAATATGGCCTAAAAGTGTTGCAGAAGAACTCCTCATGGACCATATTAAATGTAAAAAGAATGCTAAACAGTGATAGAGGATCTGAAAATTCGGTTTCCCACCAAGGATATGACAAAAAAAATATATACTCCCTAAACCCCATAACTCATCATTCAAAGCATTTCTGAAGTCTTTGTGTTTTCCCAAACGAGAGGATGTGTTGTCAGTTCCTCAAATATATTTCAGAACTAGGCATCATTTAGGAAAAATGCAGTCATTTCAAAATATGGTGACCTATGGCATACTGAATCATGAACATTTTGACCTTTGGTCTATTAAATAATACATCCTTTGTGTAATGCTTTTGGACAGTGGCTCCTAAAACTATGTATACAAGGGCATAAGTTTAACACTAGAAAAGAGAGACTTTTAAAATTTATGCTTAATGTTATGGAATCTATCAGATAATGGAGACAAGGATGGGGGCAAGTATCATCTAACAGAAAAATGGCAAAGATTCCATTGCCTGCAATATCGACATATTTTAATACATTATAAACTGTTTACCTAATTCATATTGAGCATAATAAGTGTCAAGAATATAGGATTCACACAACACTTTTGAACACTTGCAGTATGTGCCTGAGCTACACAGTCAGAGTCCAAAAGTCTTTAGTTTCAGTAAGTCAAAGTTTTCTCTCCAATGAATACTTTGACAAAGCACCTGGTACCTGAACAATCCTTACAGATTCCTGTATAATACTAGCAGCCATTCCAAAGTGCCATGGTCTCCCACCAAATGCCCCAGATTCTGAGAGAACATTTGTATAATACGTCATCAAAGCCAGATGACTTAGATATTGCCCAGAAAAATTGTTTTGATGGGACGTCTCTGGTGATGCCTCAGCACAGCCTTGTGAGTATCACAACTCCCACACACTCACACTCCCAGTGCCTTTGGCTCTCAGGAATTCTTGTAAGAAAAAAGGGTTCTTACACAATTACTCTCAGTCTGGCTCCAGGCTTTATCCATTTCAGTTTCCTTAGTTTCCCATGTGAAGTCGTTCTATGGGAAAATCAATAGGAGGTCCAAAGATATGATGCAGTAGGATCAACAAATTTGGCTTTCTTTACTTGAAAAACTGTGTACAGTATTTTATCTATATAGCTGTGCAAATGGAACTGCAATCTGGTCTAACACTTGCAGGGGACTCATAAATGACTCAATAGAAACACATTTTTGTACACTGTTTTTTCCTGCAGTAAACTGATTTTGCTCCTTTAAAGAGGTCAATGTAAAGAGTTTACATTGCTGTATCTTAATATTTCCCATGTGCTTCTCCTAACAGGATGAAAGAAGTAACAAAGTGTCAATTGCATTGCAGACTTAAGATGTCATTTCAGTATACAATTTTTTTTAACAAGAGAGTTTCGTTTCCCAGGAAATGGAGGCAGGAGTAAAATTCAATGACGTTAGGTTTACTGTATGAGTCATCTAAGCAAATTAACTATTTCTCCTGTATATAAAACATTACTCACTTCAAGCCATAAATATATCATTAAAAAATATAACGGTCTACAAATAGAAATGCAAGCACATACTTAAAGTTTTGTCAGACAGCTACAGTATCTTCAACATTTCAGCAGTCAATTCAGTAAGTTAAAAGTCTGGGTTTTTGTCTGAGTATTATACTTACTGTATGCAAATCTATTCAGGGTGTTACATGGCCAGTAGCTAACCAACCATTAGTGTGAATAACTCCAGTTGTTTGTCAAAAAGCAAAGAGACCCCCGAGTGCACGTGTTTCAGTACAAAAATGTAATCCTGTAGCAATAAAAGTAAGCCTCCATTATATTCACTGAGTTTTGAAACCACAAAAAAGGGTTAGAAAATTTGAGCCTTTGCCTTTTCAGGAACCATGCAATGACACTGCATCAGCGCCTATCTGTCAACAATGAGATTTTAAAATTAAATACCCCTGGGATTGAGTGCCCTGCAGCCATGGAGCATGACAGTTCTCTGGGCAAAGAGAGCCAAACTGGGGAAACAAGAGGTAACACGGGTGTAAGCAGAGTGGCACTGTGCATAGAGACAACTATGTTTCCTCATCCCAAAATCTCTGCACTGCTCTGTTTTCAAGCAGTGAATGTGAAGGGTGGAAAAGGAGTCAGCATCCTTCTCTGCTGTCCCATCTCTCCATTGGTTAGCAGAGGTGCCAGACATGCTGTCAGGGCACAGTGCACCATACTAAAAGATAAATGATTCTCCTTGTGTACCCTGAGCAGCTCAGGGTGTTTTCTATTCTTCTAAAAGCAGAAATTCCCAGTGGCTCCACCAGGCAAGCAGAGATCTGCATGACCCTGGCTGGATGCATCCCCAAACAGGCAGTCTGGCACCCCAGCAACCAAGGGACTTCCAGAAAGTGATACCAGCACTTTACTTCAGAGAAAGTGACAGATTTGTCTAATTCAGAGAGAAAAAAATGAGGTGAGAATTTCCCACAAAATTCCCAAAAAGCACTAGTAACCCATGCTCTCTCTAAGCCAATCCACACCAGGCAAATGATGTCTGAGTCTTGTTAAAGAAACTTTTCTTGAACAGCTTGATTGCTATTATGAACCTTATAGTGGGAGTTTGGCTTTTAGCATATGTGACAGCATGGTGTGCTCTGCTTTATGTATATAAACAATTTCCCCATAGTAACATAGTAAACATCACACAAACTGGATTTGGCCACGAAGCCCAAGCACCTCCTTTCAGTGCCTAGCACTTGTGAATGACTTTCCTTGTTGATCAAGTTTTAAAACAAACTAAGAAAAAAAATCTTTCAATAAATATTAAAAAAAAAAATCTTTCAATGTTATTAAAGTTATCATGAATATAGAAAAGGGGGGCATATTTGGGGTAAAAAAGGAGAAGGCAAGAAAACATAAGGCAGATCTCTAATCTTCTTGTGACTTAAGCAACAGACAAACTGCTGAGAAGAGGAATAAACAGACCACACTGTAGGATCCAGCACATTTATAGGGTTTTGGTATGTAGGGGCAGTTGTACAGTAGGACATCTGTGTTGAGAAAGAGGCAAAACCATGTGCATGGAGTGCTGCTCATTCTGCAGCAAAAAAGCTTGAACAGACAGTACTGTTCAGGGTTCTGAAGGAAGTTGCACTTCTTTTTAAAAGTATTCAGAACCTCAAACTTCTTGAGAAATGCAGGATACCCCGATATACAGAGTGCCCACAGAAAAAAACCAAAACAACAAACCAAAAACCAAATTAGATTCTTTTAAGCACTTTTTTTGCCACCCTAGATATTTCAGAAGTATTAGAACACTTTCACAAGAGCCAAGATCCCTGTTCTGCATGACTGGAGTGCCCTGATAAAAGGGCAAGGAGAGTGATCTCCAGTGGCACTCAGAGTGTGCAGGAACAGATCACAGGTCAAGGCTCTGAGGATAAGAATGCACATCCACCATTGCACATGAGTTTGAAGTGAGGTAGGGAGAATTTTTTTTTTTTTTTTTAATAATCTAATAGACATCTATTCAACCTGTGAATATATATTCAATCTATTCTGTTTACAAGACTTTTTGAGACAAAATCCAACACCAGATAATTTTTATGATTTTCCTAACTGCAACACAAAAAAAAAAAAGGTTTCTTCATCTCAGAGTTACAAATTTCTCTAAGATAATGGTAACCTTTATACTCTTGACACAGAGACCTTCTGGGCCTTGCCAGCTGCCTACAAAGCCTTCTTCAAAAAGGCTGCTTACAAAGGATTGAGACTTAAACAACCTGAAAACAAGATACTGCTACTCTTTGACTTGTAGAATCAATCATCCACTGTTAAATATTTTGGCCTCTGTATCACCTTTCCCTTTTCCATGACTTTTATTTATGACACAAGCTTTTTTGTGCTTTCTTCTCCTTTTTTCTTCTTTCATAGGCTCAGATGGCTGTAAAGGATTTAAACACATCACCTAATCCACCCTGTTGGGTCAGTGTCAACTAGCTAGTCCCTGTGGGCCACATTTGCTTCCTGTAACTCCTTTTTTTTACTGCAAACTGCTTCATTCTCCTCTAGACTGACTGGGAAATTTTACAGCTTTTCAAAATATAATAAAGCTTTTCAACCACTTGTCTGCATATTACAAAAAACCCACAAAATTTGGTTACCCAAAATCCAGCATCCAAGGACTCACGTGGCTTGTATTTTATTAAACTAATTTATTTTAAAAAAAAAAACAAAACAAAAGAAAAACCTCTGCGATGTTCTGAATGCACTTTCCACACATTTTTCCTGTAACACAGAGATGTTCATTAATGTGTACCTATCTGTTTTCTAAGCAAATATTTTACAGACTTTTCATAAAAAGACTTTGAATGTGTTATGCTGGCCCAGCACCTTCAAGCAGTAGAATAATCAATGATTTATGGACTGAGAGAGTCTGAAGAGCTTCCACAGAAAACAGAAAGGAATAAACAATGACAGAAACTGTTGACAGTGATGTATAAGTCAAGGCATTATTTTTTTTCTCAGTAGACAAGGGACAACCATTTTTTTTGTAAACAGGAATTTCATCATGTCTCTGGTCAGCCTGGTGATATCACCCTAGCCTTGATGAGAATTCCACAGCATGCCTGAAGATTAAGTATCAGACACTAAATCAAGGCCTCTTTGTGAGTACACTGTAAGGCAATAAAGTATAATCAGAGCAGAATTGCCCAGTTTCCTTTCATATTTTTACTTCTTTGAAAAGAGTAATTTAGATTTTTTTAAAATAAATCTACTTTTATAATATCTGGATGTTTTCAGCAACTGAAAATCAGAATAAAATAAACATTTTTCTATATTTTATGGAAGTTTCAACTGTGCACAATTTTATATAAGTATGGGAAAATTTAAAAAAAACTTGCTTTAAACTTTACTTGGACATTTTTCTTTTCTAAAAAAACCCACTTGTGTGAACTCATGTCCACATGCTTAAAATCTTGATGTATGCACAACCATTATGATGGATTAAGGCTGTGATTAATTAAAGCTGCAGGTTTAGCTAATCATCTCAAAATTTAATTTTCTTCAAAATCCCTCAAACTTTAATATTAATATTGGAATGGAAAGTAGAAGTGACATGTTTTTGTTCACTTCCCAATCAGCCAGAATGAGAGCCTTTTATCAGCACTTTTCAGGCAGGGAAAAAATTGATGAAATGGAGAGAGTTTGGAGCAATCATAAAAGTAATTCAGTCATATTTTCTTATACAAGTCCACAGAGATTATGTTACCCAAAGATACAAAAAGGCAGATAAAGTGGGTTGTTTCTGTCCTTTGGGGTTCTTGGGGAAATGCCTTATTCTTCAGTCATGTAAGCAGCAACACTGCCTCATAACTGTGTGCCAGCAGTGGGCAGCCATAGCCTCAGTGGACAGGTGGACAAAGTTCTTGGAACAGAAGAACTTGGAACAGTTCTGCTCCTCAGAACAAAACAAAAATCAGTATTTCTAGAAATTGCATCCATTTGACACATACAAAAGTTTAAAAGCAATGCAGAGCTTCCTTATGTGGTTTTTAGTTCATGTGTACATCTGCCTCCTGTGCCAGGTTAGATATGCTTTAAAAGGACAGCATGCATTGTGATAGTTTAGTGATCATTACAATATTGGAATGTTATGCAAAGTTATAGGTTTTTTTTAAAGGTAGGCAAAATTACAAAGTTGCATAACACATGAAATCAAATTTTGCATTGGATTGAATGAAACTTTTCATCATGTAGAATTTAAAGGTGCTAATTTGTTTTAGTTTTGAAGACTATTCATACAAACCAAAAATTGGGCGAGCTTTCCAGCTAGCATGAAAAATGAATGAAAGCAGGTTCAGTGACAATCTAGCATAGTTACACTAGGATTAGCAGGATAAACTAGAATTGACTATTTTTTCAACCTAATAAGGTAGTTGTGAGTTCAAAGTAGGTCCAGAGAGAAGTATTTTTGACCTAAACTTCTAGTTAGTTTTGTTTAGCTCAGAAGAAAACCTTTCTAGTTTTGATATACAGAAAATGACAACAGAGGATTTACTGGCACTAAAGGAAAAATGGCCCATTCAGTTTCTGCTGCATTCTTTATTTTCTGAACCCAACATGACTGTAATTTAGGTGTCAAGTAAAATTATGTTAGACAGGTTTTCCTTGTCCTTGTTTGTTCACATCACAACATTGGCATGTTTTTTCCAGTTCAGCTGGAAAGAAACAAGAGATTTGAACTAAGGGACTCAGGACTGAAAGGATGACAGTAACAGAAGGAGAAGTCTGAGCAGTATTTTTCTGCACCATACTTATCTGTAAGTACCTTGCAAAATATTTACTTTAGGGACAAAAGGCTAGTTCAGAGTGTCCAATAATTATATCCTGAGTGCTTGAATGAGAGAAAAAAAGTGACCTAAATTTTACTTTGACCCCATAGCAAAGCCATGGTTTTTTAATTCTCTGCCCCCCTCCCCATCCCAGAGCTTTGTAGCAGAAAGCACACAGTGCTTGGCAGTGGCTCAATACAACATATGTTTTCTCATTCCACCTCCAAGCTAGATTGAAGGAAGTATTGCCGTTTTAGACATTCACGGAGTAGCTGTGAGGAAAGTTTCATCTTAAATTTGCAAAATCAGAGGAAGTCTGACTTATGCCCTATAGCTTCTTTTACACATTTCAACATCAATAATACAAGTTTTAATACCAAAAAGTGTTCCATTCTATATCAACGATTAATCTTTATTCTAAATGTCTGACAAGACACAGTGACCATGAATTGCACATTTTGTGATAAGAATGCTTTAAAAAATATTTCTTTTTTCAATTACCATGATCACAGGATCACAGAATCATTAGGGTTGGAAGGGAGCTCTGGAGATCACCCAGTCCAACCCCCCTGTCCAGGCAGGGTCACCTGGAGCAGGTGACACAGGAACACATCCAGATGGGTTTGGAATGTCTCCAGACAGGGAGACTCCATGCCCTCCCTGGGCAGCTGTTCCAGTGCTCTCCATGCTCAATGTAAAGAAGTTCTTCCTCATGTTGAGGTGGAATTTCTTGTGGTTTAGTTTATGGCCATTACTCCTTGATTTTCTGTTGTTATTATGGGAAATGTATTCTTTATCTTTCTATTTGGCCTTTCTTCTTTCTAATGAAAAATAGTATCTTCCCAAATTTTATTTAGTATCTTCCTTTCTTCCTAATAATTTTAGTCTGATGTCTTTATTTCTTTTATGCAAATTTAAAGTAAAGATCTAATAGGTGCAAAATATTTGAAGTGTGGACTGTGAGGACTATTGATTTATTGTTTATTACGTCCACATTTCCAGATGTTCTGTAGGTCACTCATGTAGTGTATTTGGGGATGACTGTAATGTTAATTAATTTATTTTAGGCTTATGGAGTTTCTTTTCTTATCATCTAGATAGAGCCTCTATGACAGGACAATTTTCTTTGTTGGGTTCCCAGATTCTGTATTTTCAAAAATTATTATTAACATGGAACAGAAACATTTTACGTATATGTTTATTAAGAGGAAACTGAAATGTTATTACAGGAAAGAAATGTTTGCACTGAAACACTGTATCTGAAAGACACCATAGGGATCTGGAGCCACATAGAGGTTGATGTTGATGATACAGAGATAAGTATTGGAGATGGAAAGAAAAGGTTTAATTGAAATATTTGAAATACTTTTTTTTGTTTGACTGTTGCCATTTTCATAACATGAAAACAAATACTCTTTAAATTCTAACACAAAGTTGTGTAATTTCTTTGTTCCTATACACTTTTCATCTGTCAGAAGTGATGCTTTTCCTCAGCATTGCCAAGGATTTCATTATTCCAAGTCCTTACATAGGAGTATCTGTGCATTAAAGACATGTTCTGAAGGTCGTGGATACAACTGTGACTCAGACAAGACCTGAGGAGGAGGTATGAAGGAAGCTGATGCTCCAAGAGAAGTTCTGAGCTGTTATCCCTCTTAGACAAGTCTGCAGGCCATGATTCTTTCATTTTTTTCCCAGGCTTACATAATGGTGTGCAAATTTGGATTCATCTGTTTGCAACATGTCTAAGGTGGGTTAAAGCCAAACATACTCTGTGCTCACTCTAGAGGAGACCTCTGAGGAGACATGCCTGAGACACACAGCTCAGCTTGCAATCTAGCCCTTGGAATGCATCAGAAATACTTAACCAAAGTAGAGACAAAATTTTGTTTCCAGTTCTTTCAATCAGCCTCTTTCAATGGCTTACTGCATAGGCTTTTGCATGTATTAAAATTTTCTGTAATTTCTTTTCCCTCTCAGTAAAGCAGAGGTAGCAGCAGATGTACCACAGTCTGAATGAAAAACAAATTATTCTGAAGGACTTTTTGAGATCCTAAAGTAGAAGGCATATTGTAAATGCTAAACATTATTATAATTATACATAGTAATGTGTCTTTTTTCACTATGAAATTACCTTAATAGAGCAGAATTTTCTTAATTGCCATATACCCTTGTGTAATCAGGAATGTGCCATTTGACCAATTGTCCTAATTATTTGAGATCCTGAGAAATATATCACACTGGGAGGTTTTTTAAATTACTATAGAAACAGGCAGGTGATGGAACAAATCTCTCCCTATGTACATGCTTTATAACACCATAAAAAAACCTCACACTAAAAAATGAAGTTAGAAACAGTAATGCATTATGGAGGCCTTAAATGCTTTGTTCAATAACCTTCTTGACAGGGTGGGAAAAAGCTGAAGCAAAATAAGAGGCCAACAAAGTAGGGTATCTTGTGTAGAAAGTTGTTCCTGTTAACCTCAGTGAATTAAATTTTGCACCAGGCCAACTGTTCTGCTATTTAATCAGACCAACCATCACCTTCATCCACTGCTTTTAATTAAAACACCCGCTGCACTTCATTTTGCCTCTTCACTTTCACTTATTTCTTCTGAGTGTTTTGCCTGCACTAGGAGTTTTTCATTTAGATATCTTAGCCCTGGCGCTTGCAAAGCCTGGGTGTATAAGGTATAGACAGCTGTAATACAAATAAAAGTGATGCTGGAGTACTTTAATCTCTTCTAAATAATTCCTTTTATTAGAGTATTGCATCAGTCTAATTATTTTGTACCAGAGGACTCATATATTACTCTAAATAAAAGTAATACCATTTTATATTATTACTATTGTGCTTCTACTATACTGGGAGCACTTCTCATGGCTCTCTTATCTCTCCCTCTCCTCCCTTCTTGTCCCCCTCTCTCTCTCCCTTCTCCCTTCCCGACCTTCCTCCTTCCTTCCCTCCCTCCCTTACTATTAGTATTATTATTGAAAGTAATTTTGAAGCAAGAAAACACATTTGTGTGTCATACCCTAAATTAGATAATTTCCTAAATTCTACTTAGCATGACCTGACCCCTTCACAGAAGGCTGGATCAGTGCTCCTCTACCAGTTGCAGATAGCAGTACAATACAGAAGTGAAGACCTGCATATGATGGTTATAAATAATTCAAAAACTATAATTAGCTAAAAATTACATTTCAATAAGAATGAAGAAGCATCTGTGTTAACAAGAAAAAAAAAACAACAAGTTAACAGCCATTAGGTCCCACACAAGTTACAGGCAGTACGACAAACACTTTCCCATCCTTCTTTACATGTCAAAGCAAGACTGTCAAAGAAAGCAGGCAAAGGGCCATCTAGGAGTGAGGCTCCATATCATCACTCAGTAATGGGGCTTCTCTAACAGCATAGGACATGCTGTTATTTAATTCTTATTTCCCCTTTAGGAGCCATGCTGTAGTCTTGGTCACAAATTTGCATAATGTGTACCTGCTCTCACAGACTAAAGGGAATACCATTATGAAAACTATTTTAAAAAACCCCAGTTGCAATCATATATGTCCATGAGCTCCACAATCTAAATCTTTAAGCTCACATTTTACAGCAGACCAATCCAGAGGCCTGAGGTCAGCACGAAGTCCAATAAAAGACTCAAGAGTCACACTTGCCCCTGTGATGAGAAGACAAATACCCTGGCAGCTTCCTAAGCCAGAAGTTTCCTGAAAGGGGAAATCCTTTCCCCAGACAGTTTGATTTTTGCTGTGTCAGGAGAAGTTTCAAATGGACATTAGGAAAAGGTTCTTCACTGAGAGAGTGCTCAGCCACTGGAACAGACTCCCCAGGGAAGTGGTCACAGCCCCAAGCCTGTTCCAGCTCAAGGAATATTTGCACAATGCATTTTGTCCCATGGTTCAGTTTTAAGCAGTCCTGAAATGAGAAGGGAGTCGGACTCAATGATTCTCACAGGTCCTTCCAACTTGAGATATTCTAAGACTATAAAATCATGTGATTTCAGTCACACCTTGGTGGGAAATTACATCCCTTTTCCTGGCTTTAAAAGTACATGACTTTTGACCCATAGGTATAAAATAAGCTGTTTATGTGTTGGCAGTTTGCTGCAGAACAGGAATGTGTAATGCCTGCATACAAATTTTTCAGCTTTCTCCTATCAGATATTTGCTGTTGCTTACCAGCCTCAAAAAGCAGGCAAGCCCAGTACCAACCTGTCTCTGGCAATTCAAGAATGGAGAACATAGACTTTAATGCTAGTTATTCAGAAGAAAAAAAAAAAAAAAAGACAAATTCCTGATGTGCATAGAAAGTACATAATGATTTCTTCAATCTAAAAATACACAAAAATTATGAAGATAAGCAAGCTTAAAAAATCACCTGTTGTCTGTTAAATCCAAGAACATGAATCCCCTGAGCTACGTACAAGCCACTTGTACATTATCTATCTAAAGACATTTTCTCTCTCTGCATTTTATTAATTACATTCATTTTCTTCTAGTAATTCTGAATTTTAGCTCAATTCCTCTCTGTTTGCCTAAAGTATATATCAAGGATTAAGTAGATCTTACAAAATGTTGCACAAAATAATTGCTTTTCATTAGGAAGTATCTGGTGAATTGGCTAGTTATATTTCTTCAATTTCAAACATTAGTTAAACTATGCAACTAGTTGGTTAATTCTACTATTTCATACAGTTAATGAATTATTCATAGGTTCATGCAGCTGCTGAAGTACTGCAAAAGCTTAAATTTAGCACTCAGATGGCACACGTGGCAACTTGGCAATTATTATTTTTTGGAATATGGTTTTAATTTGAATTCATATGTGATTGATGTGATATGACATGCTGAGATTACAACAGATAGTTTAATCAACAAATGGTCCTTATGAATAATGTTGATGTTAAAAGTTCTATTCAATTTCATGTCACTTTCCTCATCCTAAAAATGAATTTCAGTTCTTGTTCAGCTCTTGACATTCAATGTGTTTTCTTTCATTAGAAACACTGAAGGAGGATGGACAGAAATGCAAATAGGAAGCAGATTATGATAATATTTAATGTTTTATATGAGTTTCATTTTCATTTCTACTTACTTATCTTCACTGTCTTGGACTCAGTCCAACATTTTCTACTAACAATTACAGTAAAGTTTTACATTAGACCAATGACATATCAATATATAAAAAAATATGGAAAAGAGTCGCCCTAATTGGCATGAATATTTTTATTTATAAGAAGAGATTCTAACTCCAGTGAGTAAAGTTTCTTAATTCATAGTGGTTGAAATATTATTAAGAAGTAAAGCAATTATTTTCATGACACTTGAGAGGGCTTTCCTTTCAAGATACTATGGCAGCAAGAAACAAATTTTTAATAAGCTAGATACTTCCACGGAAATATAGAAGTGCCAAATATCTCTCACACTAAATTGTCTAAACTTTTGTTTTGTAACAACTGAAACTCAAGTAGCTATTTTTTTTTAAAGTAAAGGAGCAAATAAAGGCAGGATTATGTGTATTGGCTTGGTCTAAAAAAGGCAAACCTCTATGTATGATCTTCACATATGCAGGTGAAGTGCAATAAAAGATTCTGGAGATCTGAATGCTGGAGATGCAGAATTTTGCCTCCAGCATGAATGTTATGCTGCTGTTCATAACTCAATAAAGATATCTCTGATATCTCTTAGAAAAAAAGTACCCATTCAAGACATTGAAAAATAATTTTATGTTTAAATTTGAACTTTTTGAGAATTCACATGTGAATAGAATGAATAAATGTTCTACATGGGGAGTATCTCTGAGACTCAGAAACTCCCCGAGTGAACGAGCAGATGGCACAATCTACACTTTAACGTAGGGGCTGCATTCTCTGCTGAAAAACATTAAGGTGTACTTTTTATGTTCAAAATATTTATTTTGATCCAAGAAACCCACCCAAACCCACCTTTTATACAGTATCATGAACTTATTAGTTATGTAATAGAAATTACAAGAAAAAAAAGAAAAAAAAAAGAGGGGAAAAACCATTTCAGAGGAAAATCTAAAAATAATACTCTTATAACTGTTATACAGAAACTCCTTGGATTTTGTACTCTTTTCTGTGGGGCACTCTAGCACATCATCAGTGTGCATTAAATTGATGTTGAGAGCTTCTTGTTCCTCATTGCAGGTCAAATGTATATTTCTAACATAGTTTTTTGCACCTTGCTTGTGGTTTTCTTTGTTAGGTGGGGTTGTTTTTGTTGTTGTTTTTGTTTTGTTTTGTTTTATTTTGTTGGGGTTTTGTGGTGTTTTACTTGTCCCTAATATATCTGAATTTCCTATTTGTCAAACAAACATCTTTCCTATCTTGCATCTTTGTTCTCCTGTTACTCCTAAAAGCTGGTTTTACCCAGGTGTGGAGGCTGCATTTCTCTATCAATAGGTAATTAATGACTCATGAGTTCTTTAGAGCCCTGGGGATCCTCATATCACCAGGTGCCACCTCTGCCATCATCCATCCCTCTATGCTCTCAACACTGAGTGCTCTTTCCCACATTTAAGGGCTCTGCTTCACTCCCAGTCTTTTATTCCATTACTCTGCATCATCATGGTATGGCCATAAATAGTTCATTTTACACAAAACAATTACTTGGTAGTACTATCTATACAAAAATTATGGTTATTCTACTTGGTTATACAAAGCTCAGCAAAAGTAAAACAAATTAGGAAATAGCCACTAGAAAATAGGTCATTAGAATATTGCTTTTACAGCTAAACAATGTGAAACATAGCTCTGAGCTGGCCAAGTCCTGACAAAGCCTAAAAAATCCTGAGGATTTGCAGAGCTACTGTGAAGCCTGAAATCTGTCATTAGTAAGGTCATTAATGTATTTATTGGGTTACAGGGCTTAATTTTTGGACTGTCTCACAAACATTCAGAATAGCAAAACTTGCCTAGAACATATGACAGATTTTTACACAATAATATAAATGCATATTAATTTATTTGACAATATAATGGAATAACACATAACACAAAAATTACTGGAGGTTTGCAGTTTATGATATGCTACTGAAGTCAGAGAGATAACTGAATGGCTCATCTAAACTACAAACTGAATAATCATAAAAGGATATTTTTGCTGCAGAAAATGATTTTGATTAAGGGCCAAGCTTTGCCCTTAGTTACAAATGCACAGCTGCTGCTGATGCCAATGGTAGCTATGGTGGTGTGTATCTGAATAAAGGATCTATTTCTGAATAGCGATGGAAATTGTACTATCATTTGCCTTCAAGAAATAATAGCACTCTGGAACCTCACAGTTTTCATATATGTAAGAAAAGGAATTACTTGATAGAGCTAAAAATCAATTGGAACAGATTCTACCACCTTTGTGGGGCAGTAACTATCTGCCTATCTGATAAACAGTCTTTCTGATTCAGTAGAATTATATCCTATATAAGAAGTATTCAACATGAAAAAGAGTAAGAAGAAAAAAAAAATCTTAGGAGCTATAAACATTTCCCAAAGTTCAAGATTTATTATTCTACAGAAAAAGCAGAATACTTTAAGAGAACTCATTTGTTAAACCCTTTTTATGAATGACGTTCTTTTTATAAATGCAGGTTCTGTTATTTTAGATTCAGGTAGTGCTCCCATCAATTTAAAGCATTTCAAACTTGAAACAAAATCACTTTGCTACCCTTATTATGTAAAATTACCAGCATATATGTGAGATTTATATTGAAAAGCTACTCATCAGAAACTCAGATGACCAAAAAGAAAATAGCACAAATAACTCAAAAGATCTTTCAATTAAATTCACATGAACTTTTTGTGACATGCATTTCTGGAGTCTAAATAATGCCATATATATGTTACTTTCTTTTAAGATCTGCTTCCTTTCTCCTTAATATTTTCCAAAACTCTGAACTTTTCAAATTTCACCTGAAAAGTTCAGCCATTCATGCAATCTGATAGAAATAGACAGTATAACGTGCAGCCTATATCTCTATTTTCTCATGAGTCAACCCACAATGTCAGCAGTACAAAAATATCTATTTGCAATGCATTGTAGTAAAAGCAGTTCAATAAGGACCAACCAAATACTCAATTTTTAAACACAGAAAATATTTAAACATCATGGATCATCACCTAAATAATTTGAATCTAGTAATTTTAGAAAATACCACCACTGTTTTTCTGATTATACAAGCTTTAGGCAAAACAATAATTTACTTCAGTCACTGAGCATGAAGTTGCCACAGATGTACTTCATAATTCAAGGTTTATCAAGTACAATTTGTGCTTTTTTGCCTTTCTAAAATGGATCTCCTCTTCCTTTACCTGTACTTTGACATGGAAGCATGGTCCCCTAAATTTACTGTAAATATTCCAGTAAGATTGAGAGAGTAAGATAGAGTGGAAAGATAAAGTGAGGTTCAGTTGAATGCATTGTCCTTGTCCTTCTCCTGTGTAATAAATATGTGTGTAATAATTTGCTGTGCTCACAGTTAAAAAAATAGATATATATTTTTAATTTCTTTTTAAGGTGGTCATGAGAATGGGAAGGACCTTTCTGTATTCTCAGTGTAGGAAAGTGCAACAGTGCCACATGAAAATGGGCAGCCTGCTGCCCTCTCCCTTCAGTTTCATAGCGCTATGACAGAAGTGAATGCAGAACAGTTTTCTGCTCTTTGCCTGGCTCTTTGTTTCAACCTCAAGCTATTTTTACCTCCTGTCGTTCTGAGTGGGAATTTATTTTAACAGTGTCAAACTGGCAGAAATGAAGCAGGACTTTGGGGCTGATTCCAGGGAAAACTGAAGGAGCAACAGGATTTCAATAGCAGCAGTGAGTTGCTGCAGCAGCTCAGCTCGTGGAGCTAAGGTCTTAGTCAGCAACATGCCTTGGTTGACATGGAATTTGATGGAAATAAAAAAAAAAACCAAACTCTGAGTAACTGTCAAGCTGACTGGCAGAGCTCATTCCAGAACTATTGGTGGAAAGGAAAGGAAAGGAAAGGAAAGGAAAGGAAAGGAAAGGAAAGGAAAGGAAAGGAAAGGAAAGGAAAGGAAAGGAAAGGAAAGGAAAGGAAAGGAAAGGAAAGGAAAGGAAAGGAAAGGAAAGGAAAGGAAAGGAAAGGAAAGGAAAGGAAAGGAAAGGAAAGGAAAGGAAAGGAAAGGAAAGGAAAGGAAAGGAAAGGAAAGGAAAGGAAAGGAAAGGAAAGGAAAGGAAAGGAAAGGAAAGGAAAGGAAAGGAAAGGAAAGGGAAAGGGAAAGGGAAAGGGAAAGGGAAAGGGAAAGGGAAAGGGAAAGGGGAAGGGGAAGGGGAAGGAGAAGGAGAAGGAGAAGGAGAAGGAGAAGGAGAAGGGTTTAAAGGAGGGTCACAGTGAAAGTGAGGATAAAAAGAACAGCCAAAACATGTTTGCCATGAAAATATTGTTTCCATGGTAGTGCCTTGACCTGCAGCACTGGGCTTTAGAGACAATGCATAACCAAGGACAGGGCAGTCCATTCCATACCCAGCAGTGCTTTGGTTTGTCTGTGTTTGCCCTGTGTTTTCAGACATGCTTTCACACAGGCACAACCTAAATATTTTGGAACTTGTCAGTAGACAATCCCAAAAATAAAAGTTCCAGTTTCAGCGAGTCCCTCAGCAGAAGTTTCTATCAGAAGCTGGTATAGTCTTTCCAGGCATTACATCCATTAAGTAACAGAATCTAAATTTGGGGATTTGGTGGTTATATTTGTCTTTCTGTTTCAGCCATCTAGATTAAAGTAGGATGTAGCCTATTTTGGAGGAAAAAAAAAAAAAAAATCTGTGGCCAGCTATATCCAGCTACCCACAGAAAATTTAAAAAACAAAAAAAGCAGACATTAGACTCCAGCTAAGTTTCTAGCTTTACTATCCCCCACGTTTAAAGCAAATGAATGTGTATATAATCTCAGAATTTGGGAGCTGCACAGCTCTCTACTGGCATGGTATTTTGAAAGCAATTAATTTGTTCTGGGCTTTACCATGCTGTGCCAAAAAAATAGCATTACTCTTCCATGACCTACTTCATCAGGCTGATGGGAATGTTTGCTGAACTATGTAGACAACTTTAAAAATGTATAATGATGGAGAAAACTTATTATTTTAACTGAAAACAGAAATGGGATTTTTTTAAGAGAAGGGATATTTACTACTCAGAATAAAGTCAGTAGGCTGCATCTGAAATTCTCCTTAATCAATTTTTTTCTCTTACTCTGCTGAGATAGCTAAGATATAGGAAAAGCAACACTCATGTTTCTTGTTGTTTAAGTTTTTTTGGTATTTTAGTCTGCCACACCTTCCTGTAGGTTTTCAAGCAAATAATTTCAATGCTAAAGTGTGGTCTTTTATGTACTTTTAATTCTTTAAAGAGTTGACCTTAATTAATTCACAGCAGAACAGATTCAGGTGTTATAAAATAAGCTGTTATTGCTGTAATCTCAAACACACACACCAAAAAATGATTCATATATGTATTTCTAAAGCTCAAAATCTAAAGCTCCAAAATGACTACATTATATTCACTTGTTTAGCAAACTGAACAGATATAGATCAAGTTGAGTGTCCTTTTGAAAAAAATATTTATTTATCTGATCCTAAGATGATAAGGCTATGCAAAGGAGCATTATTAAATATTCATGGTAACTGATTAGGGGGGCAGTTGGCTATTAAGGGTTAAGAACAGAAAATTTGTGTTAGAAAAACTTATGCTCTGCAGAGAGCTGTGTCATTCTGTTAGAGAGCAGAGAATAATCAGGCTAACATCCCACTTGGTAGTAAGCCACTTACAGATGTCAGCAAATATATTTATCTTGTTAGGGAAATTGCCTTGAACAACTGTGATCCTGAGATAGAGAGAACAATCTCTCTGGACTCAGCTCCCTTTAGAGACCCAGGAATCATCTACACACCAGCACATCTGAGTGAAGAGTGAGTAAAAACATATTGGACACACTTCTTGTGTATTTAGTAGTATAGATTTATCAGAAAGATACTGAAGGGTAAAGATAACAGCTGCTGGTTTTGGAGATGGTAACTAAAATGCTCGAAGAAGATATAGAAATATGTGGTGTCATTCTGCCATTCTCCCATTTGCACCCAGAAAATAGTACACATGTCTATCCTTTGATGATTTGTATCAATAGGCATACAAGCAGGTACTATTTCTGTATTATGTAAAAGTTGTATGGAACAATCTCAATCAAAACACAAGACCTCAAAAAATGGCATTGAAAATTCAAGTCTGTGTGTAGTTTGCTAATACTCTTGGGGTTTTTTGGCCCTTAAAAGCATCACTTAGAATAAAAAAAATATTCATCTAAAACCAGATCTACACTAAGTTCTGTTCCATACATTAAAAAGTCAGAAAGATACGGCAATGAGGAAATAAATATTTAACCAAAACAGAAGGTTCTTGCTCAAAGGAAACAGAGAAACAATGTTTCCAAACCAATGTTTTGTATGGGTGGGAAAAAAACGTAGAGTTCTTTACTAAGGTTTGTACACAAAAAATAATGAGTATGCAATTCTGTGAATTTTTGTAAATTTCCCATATAAGACTGACAAAATTCCTTTTATAGTGAAGAACAAGCATCAGAAAATTACACTGAATTACTTTCTTTCTTTTTTTCAGATTGGAACAGCTAATCACTACAATGATACCAATATTAATATACAGTCAGGCTGATTTCTCCCTTGGAAAGATGAGACCAAGAGCTAAGATGTATATAAACCACCATAACAATGCATAAACCTCGTCCAGGTCTTTATGGCATTTAGGCCATATGGTCTCAGAGGAGCAAAGAAAAGCTTATCAATGTTTAACAGCCCCAAGTACAATATTTGATATAGGATTAGAGACAAACAGGAATACACATCACAAGATCCTTAGGGTTTCTGGCCACCAGCAGCTAAATTTGTTTGTAATTGGTGCATATGAACAAAACAGAAACATAAATCTTGTTTATTCTCCTACTGTTTAATTCTCTTTTCTTTAACCAAAAAGCAAATTTTATCTAGAAATTATTTCATCCTCCACCAATTTTTCACACTTTTCCAGAATATAGTTTTCAGGCAAGAGTAGACAATGGCAGAATAGCTGATCACTTCTTATTTTAGAAAAAAAAAAGTAGCTTTAAGATTTGGCATTGTTCAGGCTCAATTTCAAAGTACCATTTTTTGAAGGCACTCTTTAACAAGGGTATTTCAGTACAGCTGCTTAGCAGAATGCAACATATTTTACCTTTGACCACTAAAAATATATTCTCCGAGAATATAGGACTCTTGAAAATACTAATAATACTGAATGAAGCTGTTTCCTCTGAGATTAAAGTAAAAAACCAAGGTTGTAAAGTAGCTTTCAGTTTATTAGCAGCATTTTCTAAACGTTCTATGCTATGTTGTCCTTCTCTTAACTGTGCCAAAACTAGATTTTATTTTTGCATTTGAAATGCAATGTATTTCTTTCAGTAACCATAACGAGTCTATGTAGATTTTTCTAAATGTTTGGTATTTGACACTCACAAAAGGATATACTCCCAAAGTAAAAAGAGTTAAAAATGCAAAAGGGTTGAAATTACAGCAGAATTATTTCAAATTAAATTATATCTTCCGGGCAATATGATAATAAATTAAATTTCTGAACACATGAGAGGGGACTGAAGTTCCAGGAAATTTGCTGAATTCTCCTAATATACATATATTTTCTCTTCAGGCTTTATACACTTCCCACTTTTGGCGGGAGGCAGAAGTGCTGCCATTGCTGTAAAGGACATTTTCACAGTATCTTAAGCCTGACCCTAAGGAGGGAATGTTATAGATCACTTTAATTAATCTTCCTAACTTTTTAGCCTAGTTTTGAAAACTTTTTCCACCTGTGATCTTTGGGTATAATTAGCTGAATCTCCAAGCTTTGGATCAATACTTTGAATTGACATGCCTTTGAGATTTGTGAAATCATTGTCTTAAAATACCATAAAAACTGTGACGTTCTTAGTGAATAATTTATCCAAAGTAACTTCAGTAAGTCACTCTGTAGCAAGTCTTATTGATCTTGATAGCATTGCTGAACTGATCTAAAGGACATCTCAGAAGCAGGAAGGTTTCCTCTTCCCATTCTTCCCTGTTTGAGAATCTGTTAGCTATAATTTTTGATAGCAGTATTTTCAAATATTCCGTTTTGCATATTTTAAAACGTAAATTCAAGGAAAAGCTAAATGTGTATTCTACTGCTGTAATAAATATGAGTGAAGAAATGTAGGGACTATATTGTAAATGCTTAGCCTTTTATCTCCTCTAAGTTATTGTGAAGGATTACCATTACCAAACTGAAATCTACAGAAGAAAATAGATATTGCACATAAAAATATAAAAGAAGACATTTACAATTAAAAGTGAAGGCTATCATTATTATGCTGCCTTTTCCCCTAAGAACTTGAATAAATTTTCTTCATATAATTTCAATACATGAGTAGAGTGACGAAGTGCAAGAGAATGTATTTTAGTCATTTGAGATTGAAGGTAAAAGGAAGGAGTAAGCTAGAATACTTTTTAATGTCTTATAGAATTAATGTTACCTCATAAACCCTTGAAATTTTTCTTTCTCCAAACTTACAATCCAATCAGAAAAATAAATGTAGGCTCCTTTCTTAAAGTTAAAAATATAGCTTTATGGGCAAAGTTTATTTGTGACCTACCTATGAATGAGGAAAAATCATTGGTCACAATGGCTGTCAATGTGATTCAAGTTTGGCACAAAAATTCAGGAGTGCAGGAACACCTTTAGCTCTAATTTTCTAAAAGGAAAAATCAAGAATGAGCACAGTGCCTGGAAGGGCATTCTCTCACATTCACTGCCATTCAAGAGAATCATTACTTTTTTACTAGTTCTTGACCTGCTGGAAAGAAATGATGAGGGCTCAGACAAGCTGCATGAATTCCTCAGCATTGATATTGCTGGTAGCACGCACAGTTCTTGACTTTCTTCATTACTGCACTTGCATACTGTGATAGAGATAGAAGGAATAATTACGAACAACTACTTTGATTTTCACACTTTTCAAATTTGCAGGATACCTTGTTGAAATATAGAAATATACACACAGAGAGAAACATAGTATATGCATGCACAGGCACACACATGCAAACGAACACACAAAAACATCCATCCATAATATAAAACAATGCCAAAAATTTCAATTACTGCTGTACTGAGTATAGGTTACATTTTCAATGTTCCTGTGTTTCTTCCATATCCCTCTGCTTGCTTTGTTTATCTGCCTTCATGAACATATATTATGTACTTCCAGAAAAAAATGGCATTTTGTTGCACTCCTTCTGAATTGCTTAAGGATCTCCATTGATCCAGAAATCACAGCCTGATAAATGATGCTGTACACAGTGTCATGGAAGTAGCTCATTATTTTTCCTATATGAAGTCAGTACACTGCACTATTTCTGTACATCCTTTAGAACAGATCTTTGAATTGACATTGCTGAATGGTATTCCTGCGGTTTAACCCAAAAAGTAATCCTATCAAACTACTCAGAAACACAATTATAATGCAAGACCTGCAGGCTTTTGTCCTTGCACAGACTGTGACAGAGACCAGTTTGTAGGCAGAAGGGAGGGAAAGAAAGTGAACTAGGGAGTTGAGAAAAACTAGAATTTTGAAAATTTTGACTTTTGAGAATTTTGCAGAAAAATACTGTGCGACCACCACTTAATTTAGAAGAAAAAGCAAGACATGCATGTTCAAAGTCTATGAAAATAGACAGAGCTAAATTGCTACAGTGGACTGTGCTGGCTTTAACTGATACTTCATTTAACTACAAGTTTTAATAACTGGAGATACTCTGAGCATGAAATCTACAAACTTGAGCCCCTTCCTCTCTCCTCTTTTCCTTTGTTAATTTTCTTCTTAGATAGGGAAGATAACAGCCTACAAGCATTTTTAGGACCTAAAATATACAAAAAATGATACTAGCAATGATACTACAATGTCTGTACTTCTCTATCAGCACATCTCCTATATCCAGAGCCACTGGAGCAGTCCAGGGGAGGACTTGTAGAGTGATTAAAGAAACACAAACAGCTATCAAATAAAAGAAGCAAAATACTATGGCTGGAAGGTGAATGTGTGGCTAGATAAGGCTACAAAACCAGTGGGGAAAAACAGCCTGGGATATTTCCTTCTGGCAGGGAGTGGGAAGGAGAGGGGGTCAGAGAAAGGGAAGAGCAAGGAACAGAAAGAGAAAACTGCTCTTTAAACTAACACACCAGATTGACACAAAAATAAATGGGTACAAACAGCCAGGAAGACAGAAGTCTGATTGTATAGGGCAGGTGGACAACAAACCTAAGGTGGACTTTTGCCAATTGCTAGAGGTGTGATATCCCAGAATTCAAAAGAATTAGACTTGATTACCCTGAATGTCCTCTTGTTCTAAAGGAGCAAGATTATCAGTGTCTCTACTTTTAGATGACAATAGAACATTATCTGATTAATGGTTGAACTCTATGGCCTTTGAGATATTTTCCAACCTTAATAATTCTGATTCTATTATGATCTATATGCTGATTCAAGTATGTTTGCAGATCTGTACTTACCCACTATATGTGAGGCATTACAGTGGCAATTTCCTAACATGATTTTGCTACATTTAGTGGTTGGATCCTGCGTGGCCATAAGTCACGAATACAAGAAAACAGCAATACATTGTGCACTTGGATAACACATGCCTGTGAAACAACAGTTTCTGTGAAAAAAATGGCTCATGTGGACATCAGAGGAGCAGGGCTTACTTGAAGCTTGGTACTAAAATATTTCTGATGCAGTATTAGCAGTATTTACAGATGTACAAAACTCTTCCTTTTATTTCTGCCATCCCTCTCCTTTTTATCACCTTATCATGTAACACATTGTCACCTCTGTGATGGACTCTTCGCTAATGTTCAGTTTCTAAGGGCACAACATGAACAAGAGTAATAAAAGTCATTCAAGAACACAGCAGCTGAATTTTGGTCTAGTGCAAGAGCTCTAGCAGGTAGCATAAAGAATTTTCATTACTGAAACATCATTGAACTGCTTGAATAACTGAGCAAAGTAAATAAAAAAGTCTTCTGAACTAAAAAATAGAGTGGCCACTGAGGTCTGAAAAGGAAGACTAACACGAACTGTAATAACTTATTTCTATAATTTGAAAATTATGTGCCTTTAAGATAACCTTCTACTGAAAATTTCAGTACTGAAAGCCAAGTTTACTGAAATGAAGTCAAATACAAAAACCATGAACAATATTGTTCAAAATTTTCATAGTTTAAGATCAATGTCATGACAGCTTAAAAATCTTTAGGCTTTGGTTTTTAAACAGTACATTTTTCATTAGTAGGTAAGAAGAGTTTTCTCAAAAATAGATTAAATGAAAAAGACATTGGAGATCAACAACAGTAAAGGCCACGTTGTGACCATGGGGAGAGGAACAGCCCTAGGTACCAGTAAATGTCCCATCTGGAAAGCAGTTTGGCACGAATTCCCTGGGTGTCCTGGTGCACACAAGGTTGGACATGAGTCAGCAGTTTGCCTCTGCAGCCAAGAAGGCTAAAGGCAACCTGGACTGCATTATGCAAGAGTGTGGATAGCAGGTCAGGCAAAGTGATCCTTTTTCTCTACCTTACACTGTCAAGACAAATCTGAAGTGCTGGTGCCAGTATTGGGCTCCCCAGTATGAGAGAAACGTGAGAGTACTGAGTGAGTCCAACAAAGGGATCAAGGACTGGAGGATCTGCATACGAGAAGAGGCTGAAAGAACTGTGACTTGTCACTCTGGAAAAGAGAATGCTCAGAGGGATCACACTTCCTGATGGGGGAGTAGAGAGGATGGAGATTGACTTTTCTTAGGCAGTGGGAGCAAAATGAAACTTAAAGATAAAAAAAATCTTCGCAAGGAGGAAGGTCACAGACAGAGAGGTTGTACAAAGAAGCTGTGGAGTCTCTATACCTAGAGATATGAAAAAAAACAACTGGACACATTCCTGGCTACCCTGCTCTTGCTGATCCTGCTCTGAGCAGAGACTTGGACCAGGTGATCTCCAGAGGTGCCTTCCTGCCCCAGCCAGTCTGTGAGTCGGTCATTCTGCCATTTAATGAACAAATTATATGGCTCAAACTTCTTCTCCAGACAGCTAATTGTATCTCTAGATTGCAATCTTTTCTTTCATGCTTGCCTCTCATTAAACTTGACAGTAAGACAGATGTTTTTATATTGCTGATAACAAATTTCTACCTACCTAATGCACACAGCATTGTGCAAGTCCAGATAACCAATTCCAGTAAACAGTGGCAGCTCCACAGCCACTACACTCTTTATGTTTTCAGTCATAAAAATGAATTCTGATGACTTATTATCTAGAGGGACACAAAGTAAAACTTTTCAGCCATCTTTTCTTTATGCCTGGCAGTGCACACAGTAGAGGGAGTGCTCCAATAGGCTGTCACAGAGATTTATATGGGCATAACTCTGATCTTTCTCAACAGATTTAGTTGCCAGTGTAATATGAGTGCCCAATGAGTTATTGTCCCTCTAATGAGTCATAAAAAAACAAAGGCTTTGGAAGAATATCCACTTTTCTAGAATTTTTTTGAATACCTAGAAAATTAAAAAAAGGTTCCCATAAATTGAGTTAGGGATTATATATATGTGTGTGTGTGTGTGTGTCTGTGTCTGTGTCTGTGTGTCTGTGTGTCTGTGTGTAAAGTGTATCAAAGTTATGGCAAACTCCTGCAAGCGAAACTGGGAATTTGAGTACCACAGCAGGCTGCAGATTTGGGAGAGATTTTTAATGTAATACCATATTCTGTTTGATTTCTTTTTTTCTATATGAATAGCATATAATCAAGAAGCACTTTATTCAAGATTTAAGACCAGGTTGTTTTGTGTCCATGTGACTGCTATTGGCAACTAGTCTTGAGAGAAGAGCTGTTATTTCCAGAGGAACAGAAATCAGCCTGATCTGACCAGAGACTTTCTGCTGGCTTGGACAAGGGCAAGGTAAGTTTCTCATGTGGACATGGTCCAAGTCTTAGATCGATGTAAATTATCCTGTGCGTGCACCTGTTAGAATAAAACCACCTTGTCCAACTTTTGGAAACAGCTGTTGCAAGTGAGCAAGTGAGGTCTGGATGCCTGTCTTCTGCAACAAACTCTAAAAATTGAGGAAGGAAAAGGACAACCTAGCCACTGTGTATGAGGCAAACATAGAGACGAGTTGTGAGAAATCCAGGTTAGTCAGGACAAGATGATTCCAACTAGTAGGAAGCTGTTCAGAAGTTTACCTGATTGAAGAACTGCTCACAGCTTGTCAGAACTTCAGAGCTCTGTAACAGAATTGAAATGAATATGTAGCAGCTTTCATTACACAGAAGCAAAAATTAATTGACATCGACCACCTGCTGAGAGAACATCAGCGCTAATGTAATGAACTTCAATTTGCAGAAGACAAAAAGTGCTTTGTCACAGTGATGAACAGATCTACTGTTCTCTACTGTACTCTAGACTTCTGAAAGTTTTGTGAAGAGCTGGAGTCCTCGGAAAGAGCACCAAAGGAATATCATGTTTTGTGGTAGTATTACAGAGCTAGGGCCTCTGTGCCTCCTTATATGCCTAAACATACCATTGTGAATATCCATATATGAATATTCTATATATGTTATGCATACACATATGAGTGGGTATACATATTTTTTCATATGCAGACACTTATATACATGTGCATATACAAACACAAACTTGTATATTCACACACAAACTTATGTAATTGCAGTATATATTCATCCAGGATTGCAAACTGGAAAGCACAATGATTGGTCATGAAGAATTATAAGAGAAGAGCTCGTAGTTCCTAGAAAATCCTTGAAAAAGAACTAAAATATGTACAAAAATATAAGAATCCTTAAAAGAGATGATTGCAATTATGTGAAGCTTTTCAGAGTCTCCAAGTGCATTAGGAGTTCCAGTAACAAATACAGAAAGAGTAAAATAGCATCAATGTTTAAAAACTTGGTATGCTCTGATAAAATAAGGAAGAATCAAGAGGAGAAGTGCATTCTGCATAGCTTCCCAGAGCTATCATGCAAATGAAAAACTAACAAATCTACAAATCAATCTGGGGAAGATATTGAGAGAAATGAATCCAGGGCACAAAAGGTCACTAAAGCTGTTTGAAAGTCAGTAATTTCTTAAACTAATGGCAATTGGAGAGAAAAAGGTATTTCAGTATTTATCTGCATGAGCTGAATTTTGTAGAAATGTAGATGATATTGATAAATAAATATATGTCACAGGAGCACTGACTTTAAACCAAACTAGGATTTGACCCACTAATGCTGAAAACATCTCACTGGGGATGAACCTGATGAATTATACTTGCTAGAAGATTAGAAACTTTTGAAAATAATGAATTACACTTAGTGTCTTTAATGGCATATTGTCACAATAAAGCATTCCTGCACTTCTGACTATAGACTCTAATGCAAAAGCCGCCAAGAGCCACCACCCTTCTGGTAAGCACTTCTGAAAACTATTGGGATTGAAGAAGCATGAAAAAACTTAGTTTTTATTTCCTTACCCACCAGTATTTTTTTCTTCATCTGACATGTTTCTTACTCAAGTATGCTGCTTATTCTGGGTTGTGCAGTGAAAAAGGTCACACCAGGCACCCCTTTTTTCACAGAAATTTCATAGACACATACATGTTCTGTCCTTAAACACATGCAGGCAAAAGCCAAATTTGGTTGTATTCCTTCACCTGCAAGTGAGTTTATATACTATTGATATTCTGTGCACACTATGTTGATTAAAAAGACCTGAATCAGTCTGATAGTTAGGATACCTTTTGGTGTAAGACAGTGAGCATTTATTCAAGTTGAATATGTTTTTTTCTGTTTTCTCTGTATAAGAAAACTAAGTCCTATGATTTATGACTTCAGTGGAATCACAGGAAACTTTGAAAACTAGCAGAGATAAAGCTAGTATTTTATATGAGAATGCACAATTAAGATAATAATCAACATAGTAACTGTACAGGGTTTTGCAACAGAAAAATATTACAGAATTATATGAAAACTGATGTGTTAAGTGACTCTGTGATCAAGAAACACATACCTTATTTATGGGAGGCTAGTACTGCCCTTCACAGGGATACCTAACTCTATGTGGCAACGATATCTCAAATGACATTGATTCAAACTGCCATATTAACAAATATTTAAGATAATTTAAAAAATTTGAAATTGGTGAGGTGGCAGTTAAAGGAAAACATGTAGAAATAAGCTGATCTCTGCTGGGAAACCACAGTTCATTAAAAAAGGGGTTGATAGTCTCAGAAGTTCAATGCAGAATTGGACTGCTCCAACCTGCCTTAAATGTCTTCTAAATTATTTTCTACTTTCACTATTATAAAAACATCAAATTTAATCTACAAGAGGCTTAAAGATACTCTGTAGAGTTCAGGAAAAGTACATTTTGAAACATATAAATGAAACTATAAACATCTGAATATATGAATGAAATAGGCACAAAATATCTTCTTCAGGTACATGTTATCTGAATTTTTTCAACTCAGACAGAAGGAAGGTGTTCAGCTTTGGAAGTTATGTAACTGTTATGTATTTATTTCTAGAGTAAGAGAAACTGAACAGATAGACTGAATCAATTTAAAAAAATAAAAAAGTAATAATCCTTAAAAACATAACCCTAAGTGTCTCATGCTGTTCTGAATGTAGACATGTTATCATTTTAGGCTGGGACTGTACTTTGCAGGATATTCCCTCTTATTTATTGGTCATACTGAAAATTTTATGAAATTTTATGGTATCCATGGGAGCCACCTTTAAGCCCTGCAAAATGCTCAGTCTGTTTGAAGTGTTTTCTACATTGTGTAGGGAAAAAAGAAATTTAAAAATCTTCCCCCAACTCCAGTAATTGACATCCATTCCATGGAAAATAGTACATTCTCTCTAATTCCAAACAAGGGTATTTTTGAAACAAGTGAGCTAGCCAATCCACATGTCATCCTCTAGTCAGACAAAACTTCAAGTATTTCCTGAAGGAGAGTTGATTTATGGCTTCTAGACAGTTACATGAAATGACCTAATGGTTTTAACTCTGTAAGAGAATGAAAACGATAAAACAACTTTAAAAGTCAAAAGAGGACTCAAGAACACTTCAAACACTCTGAATCTTATTCAAAGCACAGCCCCAAAAATATGCAACGTATCAATATGTATTTGACTTTTCTGGTGAATCAATATCTCTTTTGTGAAGCAGCTTAACTAAGGGACAGGTGAGGATTTCAACTGAGAAAATTGCTGGATTAGGATGATCACTGCTCTCAGATCTTTAATCAGATGATCACTTAGTGTGATTAGTGGTTTTAGTCTATCACACCACCTCTGTGAGTTAGAAAGATATCATTGCTCCTATTTTCAGTTGGCAAGAAGGTGCTAAATAATTTACTGAACACAGAACAGAAATTTATGCAAGATGGAGCAGGAAATTGAACTGTCCCAATTTTTATTTGGTAAATATATTTACTTTGGAAAGTATTTTGTAGATAAAGAACAGTTATTATTTTCACCTATTAGGCCAGCACTTCTAAATTGAAGAAACAGTAACAGCAATCTGCAATTCCAGTCTGCAGCTGTCTTCTCCATTCCACAGAGACAAGAAAAACATTTATAAAAATAATTTATCTCATAAAAGAGCGCTGTGAAAAATTAAAGAAATTATAGCCTTGACTTCCAATAAAAAATATTTATCAGTACTTGCACAGTTTGAATCATGGGGATAGAATAGAGTATTTTATATACTGAATTTCATCTCAGCATATACATTTATAAAGGCATAAGGTATAAATGACCAACCAGTACAGTCAACTGGCTTTTTTGATATGCATTACTCTGTTTTCAGATGGAATTATATACAATTGACAGCAAATTCTGTACTTACAGTGGATCATCTGTTATCTTACAGGATCTGCTGTGCTAGGGCAGACCTTGGATTAGCTCAGCAATCTTTAACATGGGCCAGGGCCACATTCATCAGAGGAAGATGCAATGAACCCATGTGGAAAATGATGGAGGAATCTGACTCCTTCAAATGCAGCTTTGTGCCCTTGTCAGCTAAAGATTACCTTGTGCCCTGAAGAGCAATGGAAATTACCTGAAGGATGAAGGATGTCAGCTTCTTGTTTCAAGCTGTAAAGTCAGATAAATATAAAGAGAAATACATTCTCCAAATGGGTTGTTGCAAATATGTCTGCTACAGCACTCTCCAAAACATATTTTCTTCAACAGCACCAAAGAGAAAACACTAGATTAGATGGACTGCCAGATTGGTCATAGCTGCTTTCTATTTCCTTTACAATAAGGAGAATTTCTTACTATGCTTCAGCTATTTTACTATATAATTGTAAAACTACAAGGGTAGCCAATGGTGCAGATTAATATTTTCTAGACAACTTTTTCTAGGAACGGGTAAAAGATAGACCATGTTGTGTGCTAAAAATTTGTCACTGTCAGAGTTAAAACACTGAATATTTTTATAGGTCCCAAACTCAAATGAACAAGAATTTGTTTTCTATTAAATGAGCAGAGTGTTGGGAAAAGTGCCAAAAGGTGAAGAAGAATAATGGGATAGTACTTGGTAGTACAATGGAAAAACCAATACCGAAAACGTTAAAATTATGCACACTGAAGAAAGCAATCCTGATTTTTTTCATGGAAACAGTGAAAAGGAGTTACCACTGGTAGTCAGTAAATACCAGTTGTTAACCTTACTACTTAGCCAAAGATTTGCAGTTATAACAAAGAGTTCTATGAAAGTATTATCTAAAGGATAAAGAGTAAATAGGATGAAGAGTGAAAAATAAAACTAAAACATATAAAAATTATAAGGAAACACAGACAGTATAAAATACTTACGGTCTTTATATCCCAAAAGGATAACAAGATTGGAAAAGAAGCCAAGAAGGGCAGCAAGAATTCTCAAAGATATACAAACACTTTTGAACGAGATCTGGCCTTTAAACCTCAGGCATGCAACACAGGTCTGTGAAATCATGGATGCCAAGAAGAAGATAAATAGGGAATGAGTGTTTAGTTTTTGTCATAAAACAAAAGTGGAATCAAAGGACTGAAATCATCAGATTAGGATTTCAAAACAGGAACTATGCTATCCCTTTGCTCATAGTTGAACTCTGAGCATGCAGGTAAATGATTGCCTCAGCTTGCACAGGTTCAAAACATTTCTCCTAATTCATGGGAGAAAAGAACCTTAAAGAATGAGTCAAGACAGTAATAGCTGACTAATGGAGCATTACACCTGAAAAATATAATATGGCTGCCCCTTGCTTCTTGCCTATCTGCCACAGACTGGGATCAAAACTGAGGTACTGAAATAGACGTCCTTGTTTTCTGACTCTGTATGGTTAATTTCATAGGTAAATTTAACCTATTAAGATGACATTTCCCAGTCTCT
This sequence comes from Entomyzon cyanotis, assembly GCA_024500445.1. Classification (NCBI taxonomy): domain Eukaryota; kingdom Metazoa; phylum Chordata; class Aves; order Passeriformes; family Meliphagidae; genus Entomyzon; species Entomyzon cyanotis. The sequence continues at coordinate 11,121,186 of JAKEPQ010001016.1, forward strand.
CCAGGGTTGCTTCCTGTACCTTGCCCTCTACTTTTGGACCATCATCCTTGCTTTATTTGCTTCTTACTTTCTTAAGTGACTGTATTCAATTCCATCTTTAGGAATGTCTCATCTTCAAACATTCCTATACATTTAATAATGCAAACGTTGTGTGTGTATGTATATATGTACATATATACATATTTTTATATATATGATATTTACATACATAACTTTATGTACGCTACAGTGTGATACAACTTTATACTAATATAGTTATTGTTATTACTTTTCTGCTTGGCTCAAGGGACATTAGGGGCTACTAGGCAATATCATCGCAGCAAGTGGTGTGGTTCTAGGATCCCTTTCTGAACTTTAGGGAGGAATTTGTATCCTTATTATATTGTCTACTGAATTCCAAGTTCAGGAAACTAACTGAGAAAAACAAAAACTTTAGTCATAAAAAAGTTTTGGATTCAGCTGCAAAATTTGACACTGATTTGAGGCAAAGCATTTTCCCTTCTGGCAAAATATTACTGCTCCAAAATAACAACCATGAATGTCTTCCAGGTTCCTGCAACAGATTTTGTCCTAAATTCTGACAAGCCATGCGACAGAGTTGGTTTATGTCTTTCCTTTTTTATTATATAGTCATGTCTGTGATTGATATTCTAGGCCAATATTTAAAAATATACACATGTATTTTTATGCCTCCAAGTGTTTTAATGTAATCAGTAAGTAAAATGAAAGAAAATATACTTATTCCATTGACTGGGATTCAAGACAAACCAAAAAGTTTATTGTGAACTTTCCCCTTTCAGGTAGGAGGCCCCAGCTTTCTCCATTGTCCTTTTGGAATAAGAGCCCATTTTTAAAATAGAAAAACCACATAATTTTAATCAGATTATACAAATGTGTCATTTTCCTTGTTGTTTCTCTGGTTTATATTTTTAAATGACTGTGGAACTTATAAAAGTTGCCAGACGCATTGCTCTGGAGATAGTGTTTGAAGGTATGAATTCAATGTGCTCTTATCCTATTTATGGTAATCCAAGACATACTGTTCCTTACCGTCTTAACACTTTGAAGAAGCAGCAATACCTATTTAAAAAGCCATCAGTGCAAACTTTTCATTACAGGCAGTGAAATTGTGATCTTTACAGAACCTCTAGAGAACCCTCCATATGTAGGGTAGTGCTGCTGGTTTCATTTACATAAAAATAGAAATATATGTGTCTTAGTCACTGTTAAATTATAACGATCACTGGCAATCTGAATTCACTGAAAGTTTTATGGAAACAAACCACTTGGCGTTCTCGAGACACCATTCTCAAACATAGTGAAGCACAACTTAGATTAGGTGAGCAAAACACACACTTATCCATCAGCGGTAAATTATACATAAAAGGACGTTTTCAGCTAAGATTTAGATTTGATACAAACACGAATGTGGAAAAATAGGATGAACAAAATTAATAAAAATTAAGACCATGCTTGAATTAAGTTTTTTTTCCTACTGGAATTTAACAAGACATGTTTAACATTAGCATGGGTTTTGAAATTTTTAGTTTAAACTTAAATTCAGAATTTCTACATTAAACAAAACAAAATTCCTCTCCAATAATTCAATCATGTAAGATGTTTATTACATGCATAGGCAGCTAGCCTGAGCTCAGCTCTATTCTACCACCCTTCTCAGGAGTACCAAACTGTAGGAACAAACCCAGGCAGATCATAAAAACTCAGCCAAGCAGGGTCGACACTTCAGTGTAAGAATTCCTCCCTTATTCTCCTCTTTCCATCTCTTCCACTTACATCCTCAGAGTATACCAATTAATTCCAACCAAAAGCCTGTTAAACTCCTATCCTTACTTCAGCAGCAGAGCAGGTGTGAACCAGTGGTGATTGTGTCCCTCCAAAAGTCCCTGCCAGCCCCAGCTCAGCCCCAGACAGACACTCTGTGGCCCCAGACCTCTGCCACCTCTCTGTGGGTGAGCACTCCCAAAAAAAAGGGTTGTGTGACGTTTCCCGTACGTTCTGCTTGCCTCTCATTGCCTTGGTTTTGCCTTTGCATGTTCTGATTCCTTGCAACTATTTTTTGTGGCATAGCAAAAATTTTTTGGTTTGTTTTGGGTTTTTTCCAATCTTAAGGCAATTGGAAACATAAAACTGGGTAAAATTATAAAATGTTACTTCCCCTGTTCTTTGAGAATATGCAAGCACATATGAAGAGTGCACAGCAGGAGTGTTTCTCCCTGTAGATATATACATGAAGCATTGCCAAAAGTAAACAACAAACAAAAGCACAAAACAAACAGCAAGAAAAGAAGACACCCAGAACCATCCTAAAGAAGTTTGTTTTTTCAACATGGTTGTATTTACAGAATGGCTCCTTTATTGCTGTTTTGTTTTGCTTCCTTTCAAAAATAAAATTGAGAAGTCCATCTGCCTGATTACCTGGATTGTCTCTTCCTGGTTTTCATTCAGCTAAAGATCATTTTGCAAGGAAAATCATATTTCATTTTATCCTCAGTAAAGATTGAATGATGTATTTTCCTCAGCCCTGACAACCCAACGTGACATCTAAGTGCCTGCTGCAGCAAAAGAAGTGACCATTGTTTCTTTGCCAGGTGTCCTGGAGCTTTCCAGTTTTATTTACCAGCTCCAACTCAGCACTGAGCTGCTCAAGCTGCACGTCATCAATGGGTCTGTAGAAACTCCTTTCAAACCACTAGAGTTCTTTTTCTTTAAGAAATATCAGTCACAGTCTGGTGGACATGGTCTCACAAAGGACATCCCAGACTGGATGTCATGGTCAGCCACCATGGTTTTTGGGCTGGTTTATGTTGGATAGGTGAAAGTGCTTAAAGCAACACAGTAGGGACAAAAAAAGGCAATGATTATTTTCCAGCTCTAAAGATTTATTTTTAAATGGTTGGTTGTTGCTCTGCCAATTCAGAAGCTTTACATTTCAACGGAATACCAAAGAAAAGGTAAGCATTTCAGCAGTGCAAGGTTTGATAATACCAGAACTCAGCTTCCCTAACATAATTGCACAAGTTTTTCTCCAGTTGAAAAGCTGACTTATCCCTTAGAAGTAAATAGCTTATATTCAATACTGTTAATAAAGCAGTTGTTTTGTTCTGCTGTAACTTATACCAACAGCATTTCCAACACCACAGCATTGCTGTCTCACAAGGGAACTCCCAGAAAACAACTGATAATACCCCAACATAGTGAATGATTGAGTTCAAAAAGTCATGTATAGAAATCCAATGTTTGGGATTTAATGATGGTAAAGTGAGAAGGTTAAGAAATTGTGATGCCTTTCTCCTCTGTTACCCACACAGAATGTAGCATGTATACCTTAATATTAACTGTTATATTCTATACCCCTGTCGGGGGTTGAGAATTTTTTCCCATTCCTGTTACTAAGCAACAAATAGTTAGATGTTTAGAGCAATCAAGTCTTTTGTAAAAGACAAAAGGTGTGCTTTGGGCAAGGCAGGGTAAGGGAACACCCAGCCCTTCGAACGGCTCTCTCTCGTGGTTCGGACGCTGAGAGGAGAGGCTGCTCTTTGCTTTTCGGCTGGGACCAGAGGGAATCCAACTGTGCCCTGTTTTTTCCTCTTCTCCTGACGGGGTGAGCTTTGATTCAAACTTTTCTCCCCACGGGGAAGGGCACGTTTTCCCCCCGGGCTGCGTTTCCTCGCGGCTGCTGCTGGGAGAGTCCTGCAGCCTTTGCTGCCTGCCCCCCCCCCCCCGCCCTCTGCCGCACAAGACCGCGGCGTCTGCTGTGACTGCAGTGCCTCGCTGGCTGGCCGGAGAGAGAGAGAGCCGGCGCCCGCCCCTGCCGCCCTGCTTTCTCGCTGCTCCGAGCTGCTTTTCACTGCCCTGTGTGCTTCTCAGCCTGCCCGCCATTACCAGCTGTGTGAGGCTGACTTGACCCTGCGCCACAGCGCCACCTGCAGCCGTTCGGGAGTCATCGCACCTGCCCTGCCTGACTGGGAGCTCAACAGCGCTACCTGCAGCCGCTCGGGAGTCATCGCGCCTGCCCTGCCCGGCCGGGAGCTCAACAGCGCCCCTGCTGCCTGCAACCGTGATTACACCACACGGGCAAAGGCTCAGCAGCTCACAAGCCATCTGCTATTGGTTTTCTGGTTCTAGTTGTGGTTGCTATTATTGTTATTGCTTGCTTATAGATACTAGTAAAGAACTGATATTCCTTTTTCCCCATACCTTTGCCTGAAAGCCCTTGATTTACAAAATTGAATAATTCGGAGGGAGGGAGGAAAGGAAATCACATTCTCTGTCCTGGGGGAGGGTTCAACCTCTCTTGGCAGACACCTGTCTTTCAAACCAAGACAACCCCTCATGATTTACATAAATAACATCATCATATAACATAATCAACATCACTGCATAACAAATTTTAGCTGACATTTAACTTTGCTGGGCAGTTGAGGACATCAGCATTCTCAGGACAATACAAGCTTTCACTCTAGAGGCCTTGATCAGCACTAAATCAGCTGCCACAATGGCTATTGACTGTTGCTTGACAGACTGAATTTTTTGTTCAATCACTTGCACAGCACAGAGTGGCAAAAGATTTTATGATTGCAAGTCCTATTTCCAGTACTGACACAAAACCAAAATGTGTTTTTCATCATCACAAAGCTAACAGTAGGAGAAAAAGCACTATTAAGCAGAGAAATGTACTGATTAAATGTGAAGGTTAGGTTAGAGCCATCTCAGTTCTCTCAGTGCAGCAGTTTCCACCACATGAATTTCTGATATTTAATGCTTGTAAGTATTTGCTGTTGAGTGTCTAATAAAAGTCTCTGATTAGCGTGTCATGAAGGAAAAGATTAGACACCATTTCATTGGTTTCTCACTTCTAACATAATTCCAGCATTTAGATTGTAATGTTCCTTTCTAAAATTTAACTTATGGCTCAGAATGAAAGTTGTGGTGAATGCATTTATACCTACTGTCTGTTTGAAAGTAATTGGTAGCCTGTCATGCTGCAATTCAGCCTTTTAAACCTCAGTAGTCACTAAAGTACTCTTTTATTGTTGTTATTATTAGTGGAAGGTGGAAGAATATGTGCACAGAGGTTGGTATCTTAGCATGCACAAAGAAGAAACTGCAGGTGATGGTGTATTTTAGAAACATCTGGGAAGCTTATTCAAAAACTCTCAAAAATGTAACAAAGGAGAGATAATCACTTAAGTATGCACTTATGGGAACTGACTTCTTGGAAATGAGTATGAGCAACTCATGTCAAAGATTTATAATCCTTATTTTTGTAATTCAAACTTCAAGTTTTTTCCATTTGAAACAAAGACGCTCAAAGAGCAGGACAGGATTTTCATGTTGGAAAGTGGTCACTATTTTTTCCATTCTGGTCTGTGAGGTATTGCTTAATTTGAAAACCCACCTTCAACAAACAGAAATCTGCAAATTATCTGAAAATATATTTTTCCCAGTACTGATGTTTTCATCTTAACCGAGCTAAGAAAGCATTGCCTCATTTATCCATGTTGATTAACCATATTAAAGCAAACACAAATAATCCAGCCTTTGAAGGAGAGATGGGTGAAATTCTAATGATGCTAAAATATAGTAACATTTATGTATTTCTTTATTTATTTTAATACAGAAATTTTCTCTAGTAACTTAGATATATTGTAGTATGAAGAACTATCACGCCTGCAGATACCAACTTTTCGGCATGTCATATTTTAAACGAATTATTAATAGATCCCACTGTATTTCAGAGTTACATATTAGAAATTCTGTAATTCTTTACTGGGTTTAAAGACTTTGTTTAGGGAAATATTATTTCTTTTCATGAACATTTTCTTCACTCTGCTTTAGTGACTCGTGATAGTAAAGCAGTTATAGATAAATCTGATAGAGTTAACGCCATGATATTTTGATGTTAAATAGCCAGGCATTTATTTTCCACAAATTTACTACTGTAGAAGGAAGTCATACCATTTCCTATTAAGTTTGCCTGTGTGTCTTTTTTCTAGAAAGTCTTTGTATGTTCTGAAAGTTGAAAAATACTTTTTTTACTTCATTAGCTCTTCACATTTTTATCACTCTAGCAGAGACAGGAAATGAATTGACGTCAAACAATCCTAAATCTTCTTTCCAGGACTTTTGAGATACATATTGCTGTTACACTTAATATATGTCTCAGGCATGTTCAGGACTATTCAATGAACTCAACCCCCTCCCAGACAAACAGAGGCTATGTTCAGAAGAAAATATCTCATTTTCTAACATTAATTGTGAGGATCTTTGAGTCCATGCACAAATTGAACTCAATAGGTATTATGCCTACTCTCAAAATATATTAATATAATTTGTAGAGGAGAAGAACAACAACTAGAAATACAACAAAAATTCTGTATGTTGCATAGTAAGCCTGCTATGATTCTGGAGACACCAGTAAAGCTCTGCATGAAACACAAACCAAAGAAAATATCCATGGCAAGCATCCACTAACGCATTACCCATTTTGCACAAGATCTTTTGGGGCTGAGGACAGAGCCAGAAATTTCTTCCCTCACCTTCACCCACTTTATTGCCAACATGGTCACATTGTAGAGACAAAATTGTCACGGTTCTGTGAGGGACTTCAGCTTGCAAGAAAGCAAGGAAGCAGGACAGGATATGAGATTGCCTTTCTGCTGTCTTGATTTTCAGGTTTTGGACTAACTACACAACAATGTTTTCCTTCTTTGTGCATGTTTCTCTTTAGAACTCCTTGATTCCCAACATGCAGAGTTTCTGCCAGATACAATCCTGCAACAGTCATTTAATGTATACAAATAGCCATATTTGTACTTAAGGAGTTCTGGCATTGTTTAATACTATAATCACCTAATAACACATTGTATTTTATTTCAGAATCCCATCTCGAAAAGTTTTACCTCCATATCCCAGCAGAGCTTCCTGTCCTTTAACAAACACACTGTCAACAAGTTAAAACCCTATTATTTTTGGAAGGGTTACTTCTATCACACTGTCATTCATGAGAGAGCTCAGCAGTTTTAGACGGGAAGGAAGAGAAAGAAAAAAGACTGACCAGCAAAATAAATAAAAAATAAGTTCTTTCATCCACCATATTTCCCACTTTCCAACACATACTAACATATTCTTTCCCTCTCTCCTTGTATTCTCAATACTGCTTGAATTGTTACTTCCTGACATTTGTATTGCTGCCTCAGTAATGAAATGTGTGATTGTTAACCATTCCCATGCTGAAGTCAGCACATAAGAGCTCAAAGAGTGGAGAATGCTGAGATGACAATGGGTCAAAGACTAAATCAGGGATTATCTTTGTGATGCTTCCATTTCTTTGAACAAAACTCTCCTGTGCTCAGCCAAGTAATTGTTTAGTTGCATATTTCCATGTCTGTCTGATGGTTTATTTAAGAACATAATGCACCATAAATATTTGTGAGATTTTTAGGATTGTGATTATTGCATCTTTCTCTAGGTATTAGGGAAATCATAATTATATCTTAATAAAAGGTATGCAGCCTGGGCTTTTTTTTTTTTTTTTCTTTTTTTAATTGTTTTTTTAGTAGCTGTCAATAATACTGCAAAGTAAAATGTGAACTCATGATTCTTTTCTACTTTGCACCCAAGTAATTCCTTAACAGAAGTACAATCCAACAACTTTCCTAATCCAGATAAGAACAATTTTCTTTTCCTTCCTTATGTACTATATAGATTTTTTTAATACATACAGATCTAGATGACATTCCTCCATAAAAATTGTTATCATGTGGGTTTCAGCACTTTTTTACTTGAATTATAATTGTCCTACCAGTAAATCCTATGCTTTAGTAGACAAAATGTCATCCACCTACATTGCAGAATAAATCATACCAGTCTACCCTTCTGACGAGTAGATAGAAAGTTAGTAGACTTAACAATACATTGATTAAAGTGTCCTTCTGATGGAAAAGGTGTAATATAATATATCACAAAAATAGACCAATTTTTTACATACCCAGATATCTCAGGAAAGCTCAGTCTCTATCACAGTTTTGAATTTGGGTGTTTTTTTTTTTTTTAGGGAGTGGATGCTGAAGAAGTCCAGTGCTGAAAATTATTAATACAAGACATTAATTCCTGCTAAAACTCATTTTCCTATCATTCAAAGATGGAAGTATGGAAAGTATGCATTGTACTTAAGAGACAATGCACAGAGAGTAAAAAAAAAAACCAACAAAAACCAAAACCCTTACTTTTTCAAATATTATTTATATTCATAAAACCATCAAGGAAATGAAGTCTAATTATTTTACATCACATTTAAATGTGATAAACTGAAACGGGGAAATTTCAACTTAATTTAAAAAATTGCCCTCTGAAGATAATTAAGCAAAGATTCAGGTTGTCCACAATGTCTGTGAAATATTAATTCTTGGAGGTTTTCCAAAACCTGACACAACAAAGCCCTAAGTGTCCTGACTTTAATTCAATATTGTCATTGTTTGGAGCTCCTGGATGAGCAAAGGTTGGGTTAGAAACTTCTGTGGTCTCTTCTCTCCTGAGTGATCCTAAGATTTGTCAGTGCAGCAAAGTGCTCAAATCAAGATTCATGTCATTATTTGGAAATCAGCCCATAGCTCAGCAAGGCATCAGGGTGAACTGCTGTGTTTGGATTGCACAAAAGAAAGCTTTTACCAACAGCAACATTTTTTCTGTCATTCTGCATTTGCAAATTTTTCAATTGCTGCCCCACCTCCACCTGTAAATTCAGTATGATTTTAAGGACATGTACTCTCTGGACCAGACAATTATTTGCACATGACTTTCTAACTCATAAAATTGATAACCCTTTGTTTTAAAGATTTGGAAAAAAAGCACACTTCAAAACAAAGAGAAAATAGAAATGTGTTAGGTACTCATCTCGTATGCTGATTTTTGTAACGATTTAAAATAAGTTGGAAAGATTCCTGAGATGTGAAGGTCATATTTTTGCATAGACTTAGATGACTACAACACAGTTAGATACTGGGCTGTTTTCCAAAGTGCCTAGTTACTAAGCTTTAATGAGAATTATTTGCTCACCCTATTTCAGTTCTTCTAAAAAATGCAGCTATACACTAACTTTAATTTTTGTGAATGCATATGCATTTCAAATTAGCCTTAAATTAACTAGTCTTTGAATTAAAAACTTGGTTTTTTATTACCCAGTCTAAAAACCTCTTTAAAATATTAATTTTTTAAAAAATCTACTCCTGTAATGTAGACTTTCTCCTGTCTTGCATCCACTGTTTGAATGATCAAAACAACCACTTACTTTGAAAGAAAACAGTAATTATCTTGACCTTTTAAACTATGTTTCCCTGAAACCCAAGTGACAAAAGACCATAATTTACCTGCAGTTATTGTCCCACAGTAAGCAAAATATGGTCCTATAACACAGCCACAGTATATATGTTGTTATCACAAAACACAAGGCTGATCTGACTGATGGAGTTCAGCTGCTCACACACAGATTAGGTTGGTTTGATGCTGTTTCAATTTGCTGAGGTATTTGGGAGGCATGGATTGTAGGAGGAATATTTCACCTTCTGGGCAGGCAGCTGGAGACCAGAAAAAGCACTTTGGAGTGTCTAATACAATACTAAATATTTACATTAAAGAATTGCTCCCCAGTAGCCCTCATGCAAGATTAACTCATTAAATAGTAGAATGTTAGTTGACAGACTTTGTCTGTGACTTCACAACTCTTTTCTTTTAATTACAGTAAAAAAGATCTAACCTTTTATACCATCTATGTATATTCACTACAAGACAAGTAATATACCTTAATAAAATATTTATCACTCCTTTATATAATCATTTATATATTAAATACAAAATAATGACACTCTAGAAAGAAGTTATTCAGTGACTTTCCAACTGATGCTAGACATTCCATATACTATTCTCCCTTATAGGCATCTTTTGTTACTCTGGTGGGTTTGTAAATTATTGGTCAGAGATGGTCTCTCCTAAAGATGACATTTATTCCATAATTCCTGAAGTAACACAGAATTACATTGCAGTCCAGAATTGCTCCTAGGAACTCTTACAATAATTCTGTCAGTCATACCAGCAGATTTTGGGTTTTTGGTCAACATTCTGTCCACAAAAACTGAACCACCAAATGCAAGCACTGTGGGTGCACCCAGTGGATGATCCATCAAGCTCCACCTTTCCTGAGGTGGAAGATGCAGCAAAGTGCTCTTTCATTAATAATTCCTCCCATGATTTATGGGCTTGTAGCGTGTGAACAGCAACTAACTGGCAGCCTCCCATACGAGTTTGGTGTCACACAATTATGTGTGTCCAACCCACAGACCAGAATGTCACATGAAATGTTACCTCCTACTTATAAAGCACACAGAGGCACTGAGCAAGGTTCATCTCCCTGCAAGGAACCCATCCAGAAAGAGGTGGAGAAAAACAGTCAGCGACTCTGCTGTCCTTTTTTTTTCTCTATTTCCCTACCTTGGGCTGTTTGCTGTGGTTGGCACCACTGGGCTATACTACAGGTTATTCACTTTCCATTCTTTCAACTGATGAGAAGCACTGACTGGCAACAAAGAATTCCAGCTGGTTGCATGCAGGATCCACACTCTTCACACACTCATCACTGAGGTGTGTGCATCTTTCCCTGATATTCATGTAGACAAGGATGGATCCATGTCAACATGGATCATGTTAAGCCAACAATGTCTGGTAAAATTATTATCTGTGCTTTTTCAACTAAGACTTATCTTCCCGAATCCATTAATCTTGATACTCTTATTTACAACAAATCTATCACATCTTAATTTATTACACCACATGCTACAGTTCTATACAAAACCTAGTAAAACAATTAATGACAATAATGGACATTTTTCAAAGTCCCTTTTGTACTTCTTGTTTCATGAAGCACCAAAAAATAATAAAGTTGTTTAAGGAAAGTAGATTTCTTCTGTCCGCAGTGAAGAACACACTGAATAAAATTACACAGGCTTAACAAATATAATATAACTATGTCCATTCAAATATGAAATTTTATAACCCAAACAAACTGAAGAAGATATTGCTTGAGCAAATGTCTAATGATTTCTATTGAAGTTTAGAAATTTTCTAGTTATTTTTTAAGGAAATGTAATTTATTGCAATTATGTGATCTACCTGGTTGTGGTGGTGTTTGTAAGTGATAGCAATTTTTTTCCCTACCAAATTAACATGCTGTTTCTTCTAAATGATGATTTTCACATTAGATTCTGTAAATAGGAGGAATATTGATTTTTTTATTTTCAGTGATGTCTTTTTCTATTGTATTTTAATTGATTTCACTTTCCTTTAAACAAAGAAACTGCAATGATTTTAAATTTAATCTTTGCAAATCTATCTTATCATTTGCTTAGATGTCAGAATCTTTATTTATGTTAACAATGAGGTCTGACCTTTAGCTCTTTGAGCTGGAAAAATTGCATTTCCCTTCAATATTTTATAATTTCCCAAGTTTTTCTAAAAAGAAAGTGGCCTTGAAGAATATAAACCCTTAAATGTTAATGTTCACTGCTCAAAGGGATAAGGTCAATTTTTTTCCACTGATCAGCTTATCTGATAAAGTACTAATAATTATTTTCTCAAATGTGACACATGCCTTTGAATCTGAATATTGTATTTCAGCTTCAGAGAAAATCCTAAAATAAAATGAAGAAAGATGTGATAATAAAAAATTTCAACCAGAAAATCATTACATTAGAATAGGGTGAAGTGAAATTTCTGTGTTTAATAGAGAAGTAATCTTTTCACAACTCAACCTATCTAATACATTAGAAATTATGTAGTTATTGGATAAGGTTAGATATGGCACTGCATTTTTAAATGCACATGAAAATACTTAGGCACAAATCTATGGTTTTAGAAAGAAAGTGTTAGTGAATCTAGAGTTTATTAAAATAAATAATTCATACATTGACATTTCCCTTCAATTTTTTTTGTTGTTGTTGTTGTTGTTTTTGTTCCCATAATTCACAGAGAAACACCATATACTCCACCCCATCTTCTGAGAAAATATAGAAAACGTGCTTTCAGGAATTAATTTTCTAGCTCACCCTCAGCACAAAAACTAGTTATTCTACAGAAAGAAAATGCATTACTGTGCAGTTTCAGAGAAAATCATCAAAATCAGGTTTGCCCCAGCCCTCTGGAAGATACTGGAAGAAGTTTACAGAGGTTAATAAACATGTATTTTCCTACCATATTCTGAACAACAGCAAATCCTTTTCTCTACAGGAACTTCAATAACCAGAAGACATTTTGTAATTTTTTTTTTTTGCTTTACTCAATTGCTCAAATAAAGCAAATAGCAAGAAAATTACTTTTTGTCTAGGCAAAATATAACTTGGAATTTGTATTTACAAATTTTTGAATCAGGAGAAGAATGGCAAATTTTGGAACTGATTACAAAATGGAATTAAGAGGAAACATTTCAAATCAAGTCAGTGCTTTTGGTATAGTCAGCATTTTTTAAGATTTATTAGGACAAACTTGAGATTTTCCTACACAGTACATAAGGATGAGTGGTAATTTGTATGTTCCAGAAGGAGTCACTGGAGCAGTGGACTCTATATACACTTGCAAATGCCATGAACTGGAAAAAACACCCCAATTTTTACAAATTCACTGGTAAAGAGGGATTGGTTTGATTGTAGCATGCAAACAGGACTGAAAATACAGCTCTGAACACATAATTTCAGTTGCTTTATTGAAGTACCCAGTTCCTGTTGCCAAAATATTATTAAAGGAAGTTGGGTTTTCCCCCCTAAACATGCAAATCGCTTCTGCAGCAGAGTGTGCCAGGTGTTCTGGTGGCACTATGACATGCAAAATCCACAGAAACCATTTTAATAGAAAGTGGATTCCTGGAGTTGCCTCACTGGAAACAGAGCTACATCTGTGCCTCTGATTCCAAGTGTGTCTGCTGCAGAAAGCTGGGAAGAACCTGTGAGCAGTTATGTTGTACTCCATCCTAACCGCTTCTCCTGGAAAATGCACCTTGTTAAAGTTAATTTAAAAGGAGTTGTGGCCTTTTCACATAAGATAACAAATTAGACATGCTCTACACATATGATCACTCTGCAGATTGGTGCTTTTCCAGATGGGTAGTTGCTATAGCAGAGTCCCAATTAATCAATTAACTTTAATTAACTTGGAGAGAAAAGAAAAGAACAGAATAATGAAAACACAGTTCCTGCAAAACCAAACAGAAGATGCATCACGAGGGCTTAGCAGAGGATTTTTAGGTTTTTGTGTGTGACTGTCTAGAGTATATAGGGGACAGGAGGCTGAGTGGGCTGTGAACCCAAACCAGGCAGAACTCCCCACAGAGCACAGAAGCCACAGAATATTAAGACTTGAGACACAGGGGAAAGCTGGAGTGAAAGAGTTCCTTGCAATGCAAACATTTTCTGCCACTGTGGTGGAAAACCTGGGAAAGGAGATGGAGATAAATAAAAGAGACAAGCCATAGAGACTAGTGGGACAGAGCTGGAAATGAGAGCAAATATCCAAAGTATCTGAAAACTCCTTTGACATGAACTGGTCCTATTGCTTCTTCCTGTTCCATCATCTGCAATAAATTTTATTACTCAAGGGGATTTATCCCACTGAAGCCTTTCTGTAAAGCTGCTGGGATAATGAACATCTAGGATCCTCTTCCTGATGTCAGAATTTCTATGCATTTCTACTCATAAACCTCATCTTTCATACAAGGTGCTGGAACTGTCATTTACCTGGATACTCTGAAGAAAAAAACAATCCTCAACAAAATCTCTGTTTCAGGAATTCCTTAGATGAAGACAGGCTTTTGTGTCCTGTAAGGTCTGGGTCACACATCTAAGAAATATCATTTCTTGGTTTCATGTAAACCCACTAAGATTTGATGAAATTGCAATGTTTTTCACTTTCACAGACAGAAAAACTACATGATAATGAAATTACAAATTATAATTCAGCTAGTACAGAAATGAAGGTTCTCAAGAATGCTTTACTTTTTACTTCTCTTTAAAACTATATATCTTTATTTTTTTTCACTCATTCTAAACCAAGTCTCTGTGCTCTCTGTGCCTCTGCTACCTCTTCCTGACTTGATCCAGAGGTATTTCTGAGACAGAAAGATATCTTGTTTCTTAGCTGGGCAAAGAGAGTTCCAGTGGGTGGGTCGACAAAACAAAATAGAAAAGGGAAAGCCTGCAAATCCACTAGAGAAGAAATGTGAAGTCTTTTAGCACAGGATCAAAGACTATGACTCTAGAAAGATGGAGAGCTGTCTTGCAAACTGTTCATTCGAAAAAAAATCAGTTCTAAGACTAAGTATAGCAACTTAAATTCTACTCTTTAAAAGCATTGTGTTGATACTGTTTCCTTTCTTCTAGTCTCTAGATAACTTTGTGGAGAAATTTTTATACATGCTCACAGACACACACAGAGTGCATGTAAAAGTGATTATTGCAAACCAGTATCTTTGTTTTTAAATCCCTGAGATAAAAGCTCCTTGGCCTATTCTTCCACCACTTCTCTTAGTTCACTTGCAGTTGGAGTACTGGTGTTTTTCCTTGTATAAAATTATAGTGTTCTATGTAACAGCTGGGAGGTTTTTTTCAGATTTACTAAGAATAGGGATGAAGAAGTGTCAGTGTCCCTGATTTTAGTCACGAAGATGAGGGAGAATTTTGTAAACTGTGTTTATAAAAACCAGTATCCTTCTGAAAGACCTCACTGTAGTTTGTGTTGTGACAAGCAAAAAGCAGTCCTCACCAAAATAGTTTTTGTGCATTACTCATAAAAAAGAAAGAAAGTGAGGGAAAGTGCACAGAACTGTAGAGCAGAACTCAAATACAAGTCTACATCTGCAAGTTGACAGATAGAGTGGAACTGAGAGAAGAAGTATTTTGACAAATGAGAAATTTTCTACCTTAAGATGGCCTTGGATAAAGATTACTCTGCAGCCCTGTTTCCAAAATTGGCAGATAAGAAATGAAATTCTGTGGCAGTTAATACATGCTAATGACAAGCAAACACAATTTAGTGCTGAAGAAATGTCAGTACCTATATTTGGCCCACAGTCCAAAAAAGATATTGAGTAACTATTTTAAAATATAGCATACACTGGCAGTGATCTGATAATTTCAAATATTTTGCTTTCCAAAATGTATATAATCCTAAGTCATTTATATTTGGTGAAGATTTTCAAGAAGATAGTATAAAAATAGTAGAGATTGAAACACAACAAAAATGACCAGATTTTACTTAACCCCCTTTTGAAACATGGGATAATGATGTAACAATAAGAGCAATAAAATAAAAATATTTTTATTACACTCTAACTCAGTCAAAAAACTGCCATGACCTGGATGTTATCCATTGATCCCTTCTGTACAATCTCTTTCTGGAACAAAAATTATAGCAAGGCAAGATCAAATTTCTGTTTAATTTGCCTAATATTTCTTCTGTAGTACTCTTTGGAGTGCACCCCTACTTTCTTAAATCTGAACACTCATCTGACACATTGATGAATAAATTCAGTACATAATGCATGACCATTTTAGGACAAAGCTCTAAAATTCAGGCTTGTTCCTGACTGCATTTGGCTTACACCACCTCCACAGAAACCACTCAAGCTTAATGCTAATAATCTTCCACTATTGAACTGAAAGTTGCTTCTGGGTTTTAGTCTTTACACACACATACACATTTATATTTTATTCAGTGCTCACTAAATCATGGAAAATATCAATCTACAAGCCCAGACCCTTATATCTATGGTAGCCAGCACCAAAATAAGCCCCATATAGTTCCCTAGTATATGTTTGTTCCAAATGCATCAAAAACTCTTCTATTCTGTCTTTAGCAAACCCATCAATCAGCATGGTTGCACCTCTGAGTAACATCTATAATACATGCTACTATCAGTTTAAAAAAGACTGCCTTTTCCTTGTATTTCCTTGTATGTTTTTCACATTGCTTCCTAAGTTTTTCTAGCCAGAAACACAACTAGTTCAAGCTATCCCTTGGCAGAGGCTGTTGAATTATTAGTGCTTGTTATGTGTTAAATTTACCACTTTCTGACAGCCTGGATTCCTAAAAACAGACCAAGAACCTGCCATCAACGGGATGCTTGCAAGCCTTTGAACCTCTTCTTGTTCCCAGTATCACTTCCAGAGGACACAGGGGAAGGGAGAGTGTTTTCTCTGAGCCCATGTTCTCAGAGATCTCCATTTCTCTTGCCTAAACTGAGGTACAAATTGTGCCCAGGGAAGAAGAGAATAGTGAAGCTGTGCAGCCATGAAGGTATTTCCACAGTGTGCAGCAAAGAGCATAAGTAACTGAGCAATGCTAGTGGTGGGGAAAGATGTCAGTCTATATATGAAGTCTTACAGAATAAAGTTGCATCTTGATTTAATATTTCATATTCTGGTTTTCAGAATTTTAAATGTAATAACCTCTTGCTCTATAAGTGGGCAAGACAAGGATGGAGCAATTTCGATTGTGTCAACAACATTTTGCTGTAATTATTAAAATGACAGACTTTTATTAGGTTTCTAATCCACAATAAGCTGTAAAAGTGATTAAAGAGGAGCATTGTGAAGCTAATATTAGTATTTCTTCATATGGCAAGAGATAAGTGTTTTTGGAGGGTGCTGCAGAGCACATGATTACATGATCAAAATTAAATGGTTGTGATACCCTCCATTATAACCACGCAAACCACTAAACAGAGTCCTCAGATGCACCTGACAAAATGCAATTTTGTAATGTGATATGCGGAATGAGAATAAGTGGGAGATAACAGTAGCTCAAAATGCTCATCATCCAGGAAAAGGACAAAAATATCTCCCAGTTCCTTGCTAAAATGATGGTAAGAAGCAGGCACTGATGCTTGATGCTTTTGTCTTGGAGGTAAAAAGGGACCTTGTCATATATATATGGTAGGGATGATTCCAGACTCTGGCTAACACCTGTAGAGCCGAGTGAAGAATCAGCCTTGCTGCAGAAGAGCAGCTAGGAGGGGTTAACAGAGAGCAGAGAAGGGAATTAATGTACCAGGGATAATAATTAGGCACTTCTGTTTCTAGGAGATTCTTGAACATTAGTATTTTCAATCTTTGGTATGATTTTGAACAATTCAACTCAATCTTTCTGAAAACATGATTCTCCTTTTTAACTTGCAATCTTTTTGTAATCTCCTAGTGGTCCAAATTTATAAAATGTTGTCAAACAATTAATAGAGGATAACTTCAGGGAGTGATATATTTATCGCAGTTATAGACATAGATGATACAGCTATAGAATAGGTATCTTTAAAATATATTTTCCAAATATTTGCAAGCTCTTTTGCATCTTTTTATGCCCTTGCCAAGGAAACACTTAAGTGGAATCACTTCTCTGAGACCACCACTTTGCAGTCTTGCAGGGGAGTCAACATGTATTTGAGAGTGGGCAGGTAAAGCAAAAACAGAACACACCAGAAGCAAATACACAGGGTAGGGAATGTATTCTACTCAAATGGGAGTTGGCTATGTGTGTCTTCTGCTTTCTCCTGGCAGGTTTTTTTTTCCTTAACAAACGTATTGTAAGCATTCAATGAGAGGTCAAAGGCAGCTTGATGGGATAAAACCTTGTGGGTTTTTAAGCTTACCAGGGCAAAATATACCATGAATAACATTCTCAGAACACAAGAACCCTGTTTTAGCATGATTCATTATGACAAACTTGCTTAAACACAACATTTTTCTTACATTAACATCAGAAAAAATCTTAACACGCAGAATTTAATCCAAACTTTTCTGAGAAAAGCAATATTTCAAATTTTTTTTGCAAACTCTATCCAGTTTCATAGACATTTATGTCGACAAAAAATTCATTAAGTTATTTTATAATGTTCTGATCACAGAGATTGTTCATAAAAATCTGACCTATTATTTTCTCTTCTTCGCTTTTTTTTTTGCTTTTTTTTTTTTTTTTGTCCCTCAGACATCCATAGTGCCCTAAAAAAAAGGCTGGCAAAGTTGTCTGTCCTAAAAGAGTATGAGATCAGCCATTGCAAATTGCAACAAAAAACATTTAACAAATAAAATTTATTTAGCAATTTATAATTGTATGCTACTTGAGTTCAGAAATATTTCATGCAAATAATTACGCTTCTACTTGTCTTTCTTTAAGCATTCAGCAACTATGCTGCCAAGTTAAATGTGATGTGGAGTAAAATTAACCTTTCATTCTGAAAAAGAAAAGTTCTAATTTTCATTACTTTGGGACTTAAAAATTGTGATTTGAGTAGTGAGATAAATAAAAAATGTCTGTTTGAATGATTAGAATCTCTTCTACGATGAAAAATTTACTTGAAAAATTCCTACATTGCTGTCATGCAATGATCTCTTCCTTGTCCTGGTAATTTGTAACACTTTTTTCCTCACTATATTAAAATTCTGTGAAATGATAATTGCTTCCAAATTATAGAGAAGGTCAAATGGCAGAATTATACTCAGAATGTTGAAAGAAGAATGCATGGTTCAGAGAGGAAACATGCAACTTTTTATCATGAATTCCTAACTTTACTCCAGCTTTGACATCACAAAATTGTCTACTTCCAGGCTCTGTATCTAAGTTCCACTTAAATATCATATTTAATCTCACATAAATGGAAAACAGAAATATAAAGCAATGGAAAAGTATAAGCTGCTAATTTTAACAGTTCTTGTTGTTCTCCTCGCTTTTTCTTTTTCTTGCAGATGCACTTTACATATGACATAAACACAATCAATGTTAGCAAGAAGTTCTTTCTGAGAGGTATTTCAAATGTATTATAGGCACTTCTGAAAGAAGAACGCCTTTTCCACTGAAAATTCATTGAATTTTATTTGAAAGGGCCAAAAGAAATTTCTGGTCTTACTATTCATGAGAATTCTGCTCTAAACAGAGGTTTTGAGGTTATTTTCAGCCCACAAACTCCCACTGATGCAATTTTTTTTTTAATAGAATTCTTACTGGGAGTCTAATATCTTCACTGTCTTCAAAAATCACCTTTGTGCAGCTGAGGTATTTTTCAAAATTCAAACAAGACCCAAGAGACCACTTTAGAACTCTAAAATATCTAGTTTCTTATCAGCTTTTTTTCTTCTTGGTACAGGTTTGCACTAATTTTTATTCTCAGCTTGTTCCTTAGGCAACCTACTCTTTGAGAAGATTTTGGCATAAAATACAGCTCAGGAGGAAATAATTTATATTATAAATAACAGGGATTCCACATACGTGAAAGGCCTGAACTCACCTGTATTTGCATGTATTTACTTTGAGTCTCCCCTCCGAGATGTGGAAGCTTTTATGAAATACAGAATAAAAAACTCACAGCATATGACTTACCAGCCACCTCTAACTGCCTGTACCCCCACTATGCCTCATATAAGGCTATTTCCTACAGACTAACTGGATTTTTTTCTTTTATATTTTCCTTAATACCTCATTTCAACTCACCATGGGAAAAATGAAGAATGTTATATTATTACCTCCAAGTCAGTTCAGAGTCTGTCACAGCTGAACAGTGAATTCCTAAATCTTGTGTACCTGACAGAAAAATACAAGGCATCCTGAAAAGCAAATTAATGTCATGGTACTTGTGTTTCATGTTGAAGGCAGAATGGAAATAACTTATGCAGTAAATAGCACAGCTGGCATTGAAGGGAATATCAGAATGTGAGTGTTATAATACAATTTCTTTTCCATTTGACATTTTGACTTCTTCTCTGTGAGTCAAGTTTATCAAAAATGTTTTTGCTATTTTTTTTTCTTTAAACATTTACTTTGCTCCAATACATCTTTGGATGCATAATTTTTTCTCTACTCTGATAGGCAGTAGTGATTAATTTTGTGATTACTAATAGTCATAAGAGATGTGGGATGGTCACAAATTAAGTCCCAGGATTGTGTGTAGGCCTGGACTTAACACTGAAGTTGAACATTTTTATCTTTCTGAAAGTTTTCCAGAGATACTTATAAAGAAAGACTACTGCAGTCACTTACCCTTTTCAAAAATTATTAGGAAATCATAAGTTATTTCAAATATTATCAGGTCATTTCCTAAACAGACAAAGGAACAAAAAAAACCAAAAAACAAGAAGATTGAATTGCAAGATAGTGAATAAAAGTAAAAAATAAACCCTGTTGTCAACAGAAAAATGCTGGGTTCCATTTAATTCTTAAATAAAATCCAATGAAATACCTTGACTTGTCCAACATATTTTAAAATGCATACATTTAAAACCAAATTTTTACATCTCTGATACACTTAAAACCATTGAAATTTAATCCTGAATTGTAAATATTGTCACTGGGCTTTTCTAGTGCAGCAATACAAAGTTTTTAGATCTAAAGCTCTTAGAAAGACATTTTTATTACAAAAGCTTGTGGTTCTAGAGGTCATGGTAGAGTGAAGCAGCCCCAGCATCCTCGTTCTCTTTTCTTCCCAGTGGGGAAACAAAAAGGCTAAAACTGTACAGTTTAATAGAATGGTCACAGACATCTTTTAGCCAGGCACTGCTGACAGTTTTTTGGGAGCATGGCACTGCTGAAAAGGCTCAGCTAACCTAACAGAGAATGGCTTCAGGCAGCTGGTGTTCTCAGCAGACACTGAAATGGAGTAAAACAGATTCTCTGAGCTCAGACTTAACCTTCCTTTCTCTTTCAATCACTTTGATTCATACAAGCTCCTGATCACTCCTGCCCTGTGCCTTGCAGAGTGCTCATGGTGCCACAGCCTCCTAGGACAAGACAGACACAGTGGTGTAGGGCCAGAAACAACACCTGGGAAGCAAATCTGTCACCTGCTCACCTTCTGACACTTGTTGAGCATTCCTCTCAGCTCCCTCCGTGCCTTTCTTTAACCATTGACTGAATTATCCTAGTACATATCCTTATCAGCCAAGATTGATCAGTTTTAAAATATAGATGTGTGGCTAGCACAGGTCTTTCTCGTGAGAACATTTTTGCTACGTTTCACAAACAAAGATAAAGTTTGGATGTTTTGCAAACAGCGTCTCCAGATTAGGGCAGTTCAGACCTGGCCAATTAGGCCTAGGGGGAGGTTTCTGGCTGACCAATCAGGGTGACCTCTGAAAACTCTATATATATGGAAATCAAAATAATAAAGGCACTTTTCTCTTTTCTTGTCTGAGAACCTGGGTTTTCTCTCAGCTAGCGGCTCAACAGCGACATAGATGCTACATTAGCACTAACACAAATTATTTGGTTCCCTCTAATTTCACCAAATTAAACAAAAAAACAGATTCATCAATAAATAAATTAGGCAAAAAGAAAAATGTACAGTAGAAATTCACACCTTGTAGTCTCAGTTCTTTAGACCAAGAAAAAAATATATTGCAATTGCACAGTTGTTTTATTTTCAGTAGTTCTTGGTGGAACTGAAGGGAATATGACTAGAGTTTAAGTGATGTTAAGAGCTTTCATTGGTGATAAAATCCATATATCTATTTATACACACATACATATTCACCTCAGTTCAACAAAGCTGTAAGCCTGGACCCAAATTTCTCCCTGCTTGGTATAGTACATAGAAGTGTATTTATCTCTATAAGGCATGGAGAAGAACTATTTCCTCTGATGTTGGCTGTGCTGATTTTTGCTGGGATAGAGTTAAATTTCTTCACAGTAGCTATAATGGGGCTATAACTGGGATTTGTGCTGGAAACAGTGCTGATAACACAGGCGTGTCTGAGCTATTGCTGAGCAGCACTTGCACAGTGCCAAGACCTTTTCTGTCTCTCACCCTACCCTGCCAGCAAGGGAATTAGGGGTGCACAAGAATTTGGGAAGGGATACAGATGGAACAGCTGAACCCAACTGACCAAAAGGATATTCCATACCATAGGGCATCATGGTCAGTGTGTAGAGCTGGGGGAAGAAAGAATGGGGGGAAATTCAGAGCGAGGGGAAATTCAGAGTGATGCTGTTTGTCTTCCCAGGTCACCACTGCATGTGATGGAGCTCAGCTTTCCTGGGAATGGCTGAACACCTGCCTGGCCATGGCAAGGTGAATTAATTCCTCGTTTTTCTTTCTTTGCATGCATGGCTTTTGCTTTGCCCATTAAACTGTCTTTATCTCAACCCACATTTCCTCACTTTTACTCCTCTGATTCTCTCCCCACCTCAACAGGGGGGAGTGACCAGGTGGCTGGAAGGGGCTTAGTTGCTGGCTGAGGTTAAACAACAGCACTGGCTCATTGCTGCTCACAGAAACAGCAATTTAGTGGCTTCTAAATCTCACAGTCCCCACTCATTTTGTACCAGTTTAAGTATGTCCAAGATACGTGAAATGGGAGTGATCAGAAGGGATTTACATGGCAGTGTGTGCATGTTTTGGGAAAACATTAACCTGGTTTTAGTCTAGTCATTATTTCACTTCAAAAATTACAAAAATCCCTAACAAATAGCAAAGAGACATATGCTATTTGTACCTAAAGAACTTCCTACAAGCAGGAAACCAGAGCTGGGAGGTAGGCATTGTGTGCTCAATTTCTCATCCTTTGCCAGGTGGCCTATACCACTGAGATAGGGGCATTATGAAGTTAAATTCTGAAAAGAATTCCATTCTTCTATTTTGGACAATAGAGGTAATCCATCTTCCACTTCTTGAGACCTGGCTTGCCAAAACTGGTCATCATCAGATTACTGTGTTTATGCCTATTTCCCCTGTTCTAACCTGGTCACACAGCCATGCTGACAGACCATTTCTGGTTGTGCATCCCATATTCCCTCTGCATACTTCCTTCTTTGCCCTTTCTTGCTCTGCAAGTTTGCCCAGCATCTTAGGAAATGTTACACCTGACCTTTTCAAAAGGGCAAGGCTATATCTCTGTTTATACTAGAGATAATCACAGACCTCAGACTAAATGTTCGCTTCTGTTTCAACAGTGCTAGACATAAATATCCTACAAGCTTTATCAACACTGCTCTTCCAGCTGGCAACCCAATTGTATTACAGTGTTGTGGTGAAGTCAGTCTTTGCTTGTCCAGCCATAGAATGTGCTTAGTACAAACGACTCTTCCACAACACATGAATCTCTTCAACTTTTTTAACTGAAGTTTACCCTGCCATTCTTCCTGTCATTTCTACTATTTTTATGAGTTCACCCATGTGTTTGTATTGCATGTGAAAGACTTTTGTATTTTGTTTGAAGGCATATGAATGTCACAGTCTATGCATGTATCAAAATACAAGCTTTAGTGAAAATCAGCCCTTCAGTCTTCAGTCTAAAATGTTCATAGATCAGGTGGGCTTTTTCTTCTGCCCTTCATGCGTTGAAGGTGACAATGCAAAATTTGAAAATGGTTTTTATTCAACTGAAGTTGAAGTATGTGTGTGTGTGTGTGTGTGTGTGTGTGTATGTGTGTGTGCACATGTGCAAGTATGCATGCATGTGGATAGATATGCACGTCAGCTGAGAAAAAAAACAAACATATTTATCTTTGCAGAAGACTATAGCTAATTAGATACTAAGTGTTGAGGAGGAAGTCAGTTCAGAAACCCATGACCTGTAAGGTTAGGCCGAATATACAAAGATAAAATTGAGCAAAATATACATGTAATCTTGATATTTAAGATTTAAATAGGTCACCATCCTCTTGGCGTTTTTGCTTTTTCTCACTCAATAAATAATTATACATGCAGAAAGGAAATAGCCCCCCAAGGCCATTCCAAATTATATTCAAAGAAATTAACCCTCATATTTGGGCTTATTATATATTTCTTGTTCCCAGCATTAAATATGCTACTCCACTGTAGGGACAAAAACTAGTGTTCATATACAATGATATAACCTTTAAGCCTCAAGAAACTTTCTCACCTAATGAAAAATCTGACACCTGAAAAAAAAAAAGTCAACTAAATGTGATACCAAATAAATTGTTCTATTTACTAAAACAACAAAGTGGTTGAAAAGAAATGGATTAGTCTTCATTTGCATGAATAAATGAAGTTACAGTCCAATTACCATGCTAATCTAATTACTACTGGACAGATCTCTGAGTGCATCTGCAGACTGTTTTGTCAGAACTGAAAGAGAAAACACGGAAAAATGTGACTATATTTGTATTGTCTAAATCCCTTTGGCAGCTGCAGTCTAATTTGTTTTGTAAGACAGAGCAACCACAAAACTGCTTCAAATGGTTTTGCCTAATAATTGTCTCACAGGGGCTGTTACATTGTCCTCACCTATCAAAGCACATAGGACATTAGCTGTAATGCCTTCGTTTTAGCCTTGTACTCTGTGACCTCTAAAGATTCCTGAGTTTTCCTGTTTAGGAAAATTTCTGACTCCACATGCCATCAAGATTTGATATCATTTTGGCCTATTTGACATAATCTCTCTTATAAACTTTGATTTCATTTCTCTTTGTGAAAATGGAAACAGGGCAAAGGAGGAAACTAATTCTTCTGTGTCAGACTGAACAATATAATTTTAAGTGCTTAACCTTTCCTAATGTGCTTAAAGCATCAAAAAATAAATAGCTGCTGTCCTTGCTTTAACCGTTCTTTAATGAGATAGCACACTGTACACAAACCCATATTTTATATGTGCTTATATCAGATTAAATGACTCTCAAGAATACTGCAGATATTTTAAAAATATTAGTTTTTTCCTAAACTGAAGCATTTGCCAAAAAGTTCAACACATCCTTAGAAAAAAGCATTTAGAGTACATATTTAAGCCCAGATTGCGTGTACTAAACCTTTTGGATCAAATCCGTTTGCAAAACTGACTTCTCATGTGAATACTCTAAAACTTGGATGTCACGTTTCATTGTGTGTCTTGGCTTTGGCACGCTATACTTTGGGTTTTTTGCCTTTTAAAAACATGATCACCCATCATGGCTGAAATCATGGCTGAATGAGACCCCCAGCTCAGAACAAAGAGGGGGCAGGCATGGGCTGTAGTGCAGATGGCAGAGCACAAGGGTCCCCCAGTGGGTCACTGCAATGACCAAGAGCCTCTCAGATGATGGCAGGGATACAGGGGACTGCAGAAAAGCAATTCTAAATTCCCACTGAGGTTTAGAATGGAGACCTAACCTCTATTCCATTTTTAAAAGAAATAATTTTGGTGCCTAAATAGAGACAACCCAACAACAGAGGGTATTTCAACACTCACAAGTTCCATACTGAAGACCCTCAAACAGCAAAAGGCATTAAGATGTACCTCTGTACTCTGTATTCAGTATTTCCTATTGACTGTAAATTTAGCATGCAAGCATTACAAGTTGCTCGCTGAAATAACACTCCTCAGACCTTGTACAAGAAGGAGTCAAATCAGCCTAACCAGTTCACAGACACAGATCCCAGTCTCCCAGTTCTTTGGAAACAGTCAGACCAAAAGCTCCTAAAAATCACCTTCTGAAGGCAGGAAGGGTTTATTGAGTCTGTACAGCAAATACAGATCTGTTGTCCCAAAATTTCGAACTCTTCCACGAGCTGTGGATCACTTTGTCCCACATATCTCTGTGTCATTTCCACAGAAATCAGGGCAAAGAGAGAAGTTTGCAGGTTATCTGGTCTTGCCTGCATGGGGTCAGGATGCAACCCAGAAATTATTTCAGGAGATAGAAGATGGTAACTGGTACAAAGCACAGAGTTGAAACAAAACCTTAGAGATGTGGAATTTCAAGAAATGTTATAGAAATATGGCATTATTAGGCTAATATGGCTAAAACTTCAGTATTCAGAATTAAAAGGTGATACTTCAGAATGTCAGTTTTAGCTTTTTAGCTTAACACTTCTCTTATAAAGTTTATATAATATAATTCTAAGGCAAATGTACTGCAGAGGCTAAAAGCTAGAAATTGATTTGTATGCTATCAGATTCTGTTAAAAAGGAAAGTATTAGCAAATTTCTCACTTCTATCTAACTGACATTTTAGCCCTGAAATGTGAGATTACAGTTCTCTTAAGAAGTCTAAGTATGATCTAATACCCAGTGAGGAACTTGGCAAATACAGTAAAAAAACCTGGGACCAGTCATGAAATCAATATAAAAATGGATTTTACTATTACTGTTCCTGCAAATCCTTCCAGGCAATTACAAACTCAGTAATTAGATATCTCACTCTTCCCACTGTTCACACTACTGAGTGTTAAACTTTCTACATTACATATTACTGTTATTTTTAATGATTAAGTGATCTAGATATTCAGCATATTAACACCTTGCCTAAGAATCAAAGTCTTCCTTCTTTCACACATTCCCTTGTTGGTAGTTTATCAATTTGCATATGACAATATTCCATTTTTACACTAAATGGCCTGTTTTTTAGGCTCAAATTTGCAATCATTTAGAATAAATTTCTTGTGTGCATTGTTTCATTGCTGCAAGGTGTTGATTCAGAGAAGAATAATGAATTTAAGATTAGCAGAAAATATAATAAAAATAGAAATCATTCATTCCACTCTAAACTCTACACCTTATGACTAGTTTAATTGTGCAGCATATAAAGTTTGCTTCCTCAGTAATTTTATTTTCAGCTGAAAACATTTTCTGAACAAATAGGTAATTATTATCATGAATAATAATTAATATTACTCAGAAAGTAGAAACTGCAATAACAAGTTTTGTGTATGTCACCACATTGGTATGAAGGACCATTTACAGCAAGGAAATGCAAGTGTCCTACCAATTGGGCTGGAAACATGACTTACAATTTGCACAAGGAAGGCAATTTTCAGCAGCAGAAGATGGAAGGGGAATACATATTGCAAATTAAATGGGAAATTAAAAATAAACAGTCTTGCCATCTATTTTGTCCTTAAACCTCAACTCCTTATCCCTTTTGGTTTTCCCCAGTTTGTGTCGCTGCAGCACTGAGGACAGGCTATGCCTTCTGAAGGGAATACTGTGCCTATGATTTATTCAGTTTTGCTTGGTTTATTTTATTGTCTGCAATGCTACCTTGTTTAAGGTTTTCTGTACAGACAATTATTCATGTTGCTTCTGTAGCTTAACATATCTATTAAAGGGAGCAGGAAGCCTAATGAGATTGATCCATACACAAAAGTGAATAATGTTTTTCTACATACAGTTTGACCTTAAAAGTTCATTGTTTTTAGAAACCTAGTATTGCTGGAAGCATGGAACTCTTTTTTCTTGACTACATCTAGGATTTCGAATGTTTAATCAGCATACATCCTGAAATGGAAGATGTAGATGAACAAAGTTGTATTTTGTTAATTTGATTATATTTCTTTGAGATTCGGCATGAAGTTACCCACACACACAGATATCCATCTTCACATGCCTCGTTTTTATGGACACCCATTAAGATCAATCAGAATTAACTTTAAAAATGGATTAGTTAAACTATATTAAAGTCCTGCCTGGACACTCTCATTCAGAATTAAAGAGGGCTTGCATTTGGTTTAATTTAATTTATTCAGGATGTGAATCCACTAATCTACTTTAATTAATGATGCTCTGAATTCACGACTTTAGTCAAGTTGGGTTAACGTTCACAATTGCATTAATGTAGGCAAGTCCTAATGTAATGCCAAACATAAAGCAGTATTACCCTAACCAATTTATATACTCTGACTCTACGCCCAAAGTCAAGATAAATTGCATGAGCTCCTGGATGAATTTCATGGGTTTGAGAAGTTAGAAAGGCCAAGATGCAATCTAAATTCACAGAAGACACAGTTTTTCTTTTGAGCCCCACAAAAAACTGCTGTTCAAACAACTGGATGGAGGAAAATGCTTCTAGATGGAAGATAGGTGATGGACACTTCAAGCATGTAGGTCACTAAGTATCCCACAACACTCTTCACAGGATTAAAAGTGTTATTCCCAAGACACACTGAGTAATTACCTTCCTGTCTTTCCAGCTCCACTTGCAATTTAAGCTGGCTGCAGTATTCTCTGCTTGGCAGGGTAAGAAAGGGAATTCTGCTCTGTGCTGCTGAGCAGCTGCCACTTTGCACTTCAGTGGTGGATTAAGCAACCTGCATGACCTGCAACGGTTAGCAACCTCAGAATCCTCAGAGAGGAAAAAATATATAATTGTTTACATGCAATACATTTTATCCTTGCATTTATTTTCCCTGAACTAAAGAGAACTGAACTTTCATTAAAGTGGAGATTTGACAGGGACTCTGTGCTTTACGCATACTTGCATGAAAAGAAGCCTAAAGACACATTAAGGAAGTCACAATTAGAATCATATTAATTAATTTACTTAACATTTTAATTAACATTTTAATTCCGGAAGTATCAGTGCTTAAATTTGTTAAATACTAACTTTAAGAAACTTCAACAGTTTCAACAGTCCTTTTAAATTCCACCAGCCTAAAAATAACTGAGTTCTTCAGCTATGGAAAACATTTTTATTTCATGCCGGCATTTTTCTGCCTGACGCTACAACAAAAGTTTTTTTGTTTTCTTAGGACAAAGACTTACACTTCTTACAAATAAGCAGCAGGTGCAATTGTTTCTAAGTCAAAAGGTATTTTTATCATTGCAGCTAATAATTTCAATTGAAAAAAGAAATATGCTATATAGCTAAGTACAATGGGTAAATGACTGGAAAAAATTGTTTAAAAAATTACCTGTATTTCCAGAAAGTGTTATCCAAAATGTAAATTAATGTACACATCCTCAGAGCCTCAGGATGATACCCTTCCCTCCCCCCCATACACAGACACAGTTTGGCATTGTTTTCTGGAAAAACCCATTGAAAACACTAGAATATCTGCTTTCGCTTTTTAAATATAGTGCAACTATTGCAGTGCACTCTCCTAAAGTGTATTATAAAATTTCTAAAGCTGTAAGAGTTTCTAAGTTGAGAGAAAACCTAATACACAACAAATTTCATATATATTTTTGTTTTAATCAACCAACAAGGAAAAGCATATTTTTTTTTAATTATTTTTGAAAAAAGGCATGTTGTGAGTTCATACTTGCAAAAACTCTTGCATGTTGCCTGTAAAATCACCTGTCTGGTGATTTTTCTCTTTCTCTCCTCCAAAGTATTTACTTACTGTCACTAGAATAGCTTTTCTGATTTTCATCCAAGAGCCAGTCAGGTAGTCTTTGAATTGCAGCTAAAAGTGTGAATAATGTTTATTACAGCTATTTTTTATTTTTTTATTTTACATAATAGGTGATGACATGGACATCACAGTACGGTGGCATTTAGAAAATCAGTTGGGTAGCAGGCAAATGGAAACCCTGATCCCCTAAAAGCCTAATAAAAGCACTACCTTCCTTTGAAATTGCTACTATGAATGTCTTTCCCTTCTACATGCAGTGATGCTGAATCCATTATACATGCAGTGATAGTGGATGTAATGCTCCTACTTGTACAGCACATTCTAGTCCAGCATTCTGAATACACTGCACAAAAATGTGTGAGTAATCTGTATTCTCTCTTTAAATACAGAGCAACTGCTGCGTAGAGATATTAAACATTTCACCCGCAGTCACTGAAAGGCTTATTCTCCATCACAGAAGGGCTCAGTGGTGGTGGTAGAACAGGGAACATTAGTTCATACACCAAAAATGTTCATTTTCCTATGTAAGTTGTTTTCATCTACCTGTCACAAAGAGTAGCTACCAGGAAAACTATTCTGATTTGAAAAGTTTAGGATGTAAACATCTTCCAGTAGAAAACTTGTAGTGTGGAAACTGTTCTATCAGTAAAAGCTCAGACAGATTATTAATCATAGCACTTGAGCAGGTCAGGTCTGCTGAGGAGCTGACAAATCCTGTGCAGAACAACTAAATAGGTCCCTTGTGAGAGATCAGGAGGAATCCATGAACATAGTGCAGAGATAACTGAGGATTTGTAATTGGACCACCATGGAGGATGGTGAATTTATGAAAGTATTGCTCCAGATGCAGGGTCTAAATGCAGGTCTCACTGAAAAAGCCAAGAGACATGACAAAGTTTAAGAGCTGATATTTTGAGTCTAAATTCCTGAGATGGATGATATTGATCCTGTATTTTTAAAAATAACTGGGGGATTTTTTTTTTCATATTCTTGTCACTCTACCTCTTATTTGCCTCTTCCAGTAGCATTTGAAAGGTTTACAAGGAGATTCTGTTAAACACTTCCGGTTTTGTCAGTCTGAAGCTTCCAAGCTCTGAGGCATTTCCAGGCATTATACGGCAGTTGATTAGGCTTTTTTGGAGAAGAACCATGAATAGCTGGAACAGTTTACAAAGTGAAAAATCCTTAAAGTGCAAGGGAAATAGGGAAATATGTTTCTGTAACAATCACATATTTGTAGTGACTCTTTAGGTAGTACATTGAGTTTGTATTACAAACTCCCACACACCCATATACAGTAAGGTCAATCAACCCATTCACAGTACCAAAAAACATAGATGAATCTGATGATAAAACTTAGAGCCATTCAAGGTTGTTTTAAAGTTGTTAAAATTACCAAGAGGTAGTTGAAGTGAGCTTGTTGAACTATTGTTTGGGACACCTCAACAGTATTGTTAAAGTGTCTATTTAAAAATGTTCCATTAATGATTTCTAAAAAGCCCATGACTGAAGCCCTCCAACATTGACCACGAAGTTTTTTCAGGAGACATACAATTTCATGAAGCTCTATTAAGAACATTTTTCATTAGAGCAGCAGTGAGGAGGAACTGGTTGCTTAGCAATAGTAACTGGGAAGGAAAAGTGTCTGATCCTTTAAACATATGTAACGGTTCAGGTGTATTTCTGTGGGTGCATCCATTCATATAAATATATATATATATATATATATACACCCTAATGAAGTGTGTATGATTCGCATTTTCAAAGATACACTTAATAAAGAGAAGGAAAAAAAGAAAAGGAAAGAAAGAATATTAGTTCCGCCATGATTTAAAGTAGTTTTCTGGTAATTTAGGATGTTCACCTACAGCAATGTTGTAGACTATGACAGCAAACCAGTAGGTTTAAGAAGAAAGAAAAGTAAAAGCCAAATTGAAAAACTAGGAAGATGGGTTTTATCAGCCACAACAACCTCAGGCAACACTCTTGTTTGTCTGTCACAAAGAGTTCTATCAATATTGAATGCTACAAAGTTATAGATAGCACAGATGGCTTTTCCAATCAGTGATTGTACAGATCCATGCTTCTAGTTTTTGGCTGGAAAAAAATGAGGAGGTTTTTCTAATTTTCTCTGTTAGGCTGTTTATTCCTCCATACTAGAAAAAGTTAAAGATGAACACTTCCTTTACATCTTCCCTAAATTTTATTATTTCTGAACTGAACTAATCTCTAAAGTTAGCAGCCTCAGATTATTTTGGTTCTTATTTTGCAAAATGGCTTTGCCTAGTCAGCATCCATATTCAAATTTGTATTTGCCTATTTCTTGCAGTCACTCATTAGGAGTCGATACAGAAGGCTAGACATAATGATGCTTAATTTCACAGGTTTTATTGCAAACTGTTAAATGTTTACCAGCTTGCTGTAGTCATATCTGAAGATAGCAGACTTTACAGCTTTGTTATTTAAATCCAGAGCTGATTTTCAGGCATAATTTTGAGATCAAGTCTGCGAAGGAGTTCCAAGTACTTCTGCTAAAACTGACCTGCAATGAATACATTTTCTTCCAGAGCCATGAGTAAATGATCTTAAAACAGATACTGGAAGACAAAGACTTAGAGAATTGTCCAGCAATAGAGTAATTTTTCCTGCAATCTCCCATGGGTTTTGTCTTAACATAAGTACATAATTAGAAGGCAATTAACAACATATGTGAAGAGCAGCAGTGGAGACTTTTCCTTGCCTAGAAAAGAGAAGGCTTTGGGGTGATCAAATGGCAGCCTTCCAGTTGAAGGGAACTTACAGGCAAAATGGGGCAAGACAGTTTACAAGGGCACACAGTGACAGGACAAGGCTGAATGGCTTCAAACTGAAAGAGACTGGGTTTAGACTAGATATGGGAAGCTTTGCACTGGAACAGAGAAGCTGGGGCTTCCACATCCCTGGAAGTGTTGAAGGCCAGGTTGGATGGTGCTCTGAGCAACTTGGGAGAGTGGAATGTTCCCATGGAAGGGAGGTTAGAAGTAGATGATCGTCAAGGTCTACTTCCAACCCAAACCTTTCCATGTTTCTATGAATGATTCTATGATTTTATGTCTCTTGGGAGGTTGTTCCAGTGATGAATTGTTCCTGCTGTAAACATTTCTTTCTTACATTGAGATAAAGTCTGTCCCAGTGCAACTTGTACCCAGTGCTCTTATCTTGTTCATGAGGCTGCTTGTGAAGAGACTTTCTTTTCTAACTTCAGAGACCAGAATATAAACAGTTCTATAAGTGAGGCCCTATCAATGACTAAAATCAGGATAGGCTTTTCCAGAGGTATATAATATTTGCAGTTTGGTCATCCATAAGAGACTGATTCAATGAGAGATGTTTCCTGAACTGCCATCTCTAACTGATGTGCCTTTTGACCACATTATTTTTACTGATTATTAGCTATGAACTGCCCCAGTTCTCTTCAGCATCACCAAAGCACCCTTCAGCATATTTGTCATTCTTCCTGTAATGTCATTAATAAACATACTAATGAGGATGAATATGAAAAATTATCCTTGAAAAAAACATTACTAATCCCTATTTAGAGAATTCTTAATATGAACATTTTTTCATTCTCTTGGTTAGCCAGTTCTTTATCTCCCTTATAGCTCTTCACTTTATTTCTATAAGGTGAACCTTAAGTCACTCTACTGTAGCAATTGAGTAAGTTGTCGATTTAAATCTAGGTAAGTTAAAATACACATGTTGTATTTGTTTTAGAAGTTTGGAATTGGGTTTATTTTTTGTATGTTTTGGTTTGGTTTTGTGGTTTTTTTTTTTTTTTTGGCAATAAAAGCATATTTAAATAATTGTCATTTACCTTTGATATAATCTTGTATATTTTATCATGATTTGTGTCCCTGTGCTAATTTGCTGTCCTTGAGAATATATCAAAAGATGTTTGAAATTTGGGCACCAAAATTAATGCAAGCTAATTTATTACACAGTTACAGAGGCTGAGGTGAAGGGTTGTAGAAGGGCTTGAGGAGGCAGAAAAATACTTTTGCATACGATTGCCTCAATACCTCATACCCAAATACTGAAAAAAGTAAATTGAATGTTAAGTAATAATGCATAATTACACATCCTGAGAGCTGACAATAAAAAGTACAACAAACTGTAATCCAATCACGAAGCAAAGCATGCAAATGAAACAATCAGGTTAAAGATGCTGAATTGGCAGTGTTTAATAAAGATTTATAGAGAAAGAATATAATTTCGCATAGCAGAAAAAAAAATTCTATTAGCAAATGTAATCTCCCTGATGCAATTCCTTTTTGGTACATGTTAATTCTTCTATTAACAAATCTCCAATGATTTTGCATTGAATATTCAAGGGAACTGAGTCAATATTAGGGAATAATATTATTTCCTGCCTGAAAGAAAAGGATTCATTACAGCTACTGAGAATTCACTTGAACACATGAAATAAAATATTGTCAAGTATTAAGTGATACAGGATCCAAGTGCTTGAGACCTATGGAGTTTTCATGGTAATCAGCACCCCTGAAACTAGGATATATGATGTCAAATCCAGAAGCATTCTACCTCATATTTCCTTTCTTAATTTAGATTTTTGTTTGTTTCATTCAAATATTATGTTACAAAGTGCAATACTTTGTCCAAAGATTTACATATGCAATAAACCAAGAAATCAATATATTCTATATCTGATCCTAAGGAAGAACCACCTCAGCCAGCTGTTGTGTGGGGGGCAGTACCATGCTGTTTCTGGTCTGAGATGATTTAAAAGAGCCTTACCTACTACAAAATTACATCCTACTTAAAATGAGCACAACTAAACCACTTTGTTGAACGGATATGAGGGACTGATTGACTTGGTGAACAGGAAAGATGGGCACAAGTTTACTTTTAAATTAACTTTGTTTCTTTATTTTAGAAAATACAAATAAAGAAATTCAATACACATCCATTGACTATTGACATTCTAGAAAATCTAGCAGAGAATCCTTCCTCTTTTGTGTCTCTGTGACTAGATTCTGACTCACCACTATTAAAACATACCTAAGTAACAACACATAGGGTAAAATACTTGTAAATTTGATTTTTAATTGACAAAAATGACCAGACAACATTTAGATTCTTTTATAATGTATGAATTACTCATACACACTGCAGTATGTTTCTCACCATTCATGATTCCTACACAAAATAAGCATTAATTACATTCTGAAAGCATTTATCATATAGCTATTTTGATTCTCTACTAACAAGCAATTTGCACTGTTTACTATTTTAAAAATGCTTTGTAATCTGAGTTAGGGAAGGGCTTGCTCTCTAAAGTGTTGGCACTTGAGGTCCAAGCTAATAACCACAAGCGACTCACAAAGTGTGATTTCCTGATGTCATTTGTGTCACAGTTACAGAGGGAAGTTAATTTTAGCTAGAATTCAAGCATTTGAATCTGGAACACAAACTGGTTTATAGCCAGCACAAACCTGCAAGCATTTAATCTTCCTGAGGGACCAGAATAGAATTCTATTAGCTGCTCACATGGCATAACAATGCCAGACTGCAATTACTGCTGAAGGGCTCGACAGAGGACTTGAGCCCCTTGAGCCCAAGGGCACCACTGGCCACCAGTGCTTTGGCACTCCCCAGATGGGCTTTTGCCCATGCCTGGTGTTTTCAGCATGTTTTCACTCCTCCCATTTCCTATTCCACACTTCAACAACAGGAACCCTCACTTTAGCACTTAAAAGACTAGGGAAAGGGGAGTGTGAGGAGCAGAGAAAAAAAACTAAGGTTAAATATGTCCCTCTGCTAATTTAAGAATTAAAAATGTTCCCTCTGAAACCTTGTTCAGAGCAGCACCTAAGTTTCTCAGAAATCTGTGGCTTTATTCACACTTTAAAGTGCTTCATTGGACAAGTGTCTTCATACAGACAATAAAGTTACTTTTTCTATTCCCATCCAGGAGCTCAAGAACATTCCAAGAACTGAGAAAAAAATTTTAGAAAGCCTTTTTACTATAATAACAAAAAGTTCTTTTGACTTTGAAATAGGTTAGAAAACTGCCTTCAGCGAAAAGGCTAAGCATTTAATCAGGAAGTTGAAAACCAAAACCCAGATACTGTTGTTCTGTTGCTTTTAGATGTCTGTTTTCTGTATATTAAAAGAAAGAAAAGTATTTGAAGCTTTTTTTTTTTTTTTTTAATATTCATCGAAAATTTACAGTTTCTGGGAAGGAGGC
The DNA here is from genome assembly GCA_024500445.1 of Entomyzon cyanotis. Taxonomy (NCBI): domain Eukaryota; kingdom Metazoa; phylum Chordata; class Aves; order Passeriformes; family Meliphagidae; genus Entomyzon; species Entomyzon cyanotis. The sequence continues at coordinate 11,156,543 of JAKEPQ010001016.1, forward strand.
AAAAAAGCTATCTGAAAAAGACCTACATCAATGAACTAAAAATTTTAGGTACTGTTTTTTACTTTGAGTTCAGTGTCCAGGTAGCATCAGGAACAACTTGCCTCTCCAACAACTGAGCTGCTAAAACCAGAGTAGTAAAGTGCAATCACAGAGGTAGGGGACCAATGAAAATGCTATTGAAGTAATCTTTCACATCTCTAGTAAAGTGAATACATTACATTTATTCATCCATGTCGAACCTTAATTGTCAACCTGCATTTATGGACTAGCAGGGCTTTTAAAAATACTTGTCATCAGGACATGTGCACTATTACAAATTTCATTAAAATCACATTTAAGGCATACCAAATTGTGTTCTTTGTCACCAAAAAGTAATGATCCATTGCATATTTATTTTTGCAGCCAGCTAATGAAATGCAATGAAAAGTGACACAGCAATGCCTAGCTGATGAACAATGCCTAGCTGCATATGTTTTCAGGATGAATAAAGTTCTTACAATGCTGACTACTGTCAGACTTAGCCAGTGATCAGAATTTAAAAAAAAAAAAAAAAGAAAATCATCTCTCCTTACTGGTGTGGAGTTTTAGTCAGATTCATACACATGTGTTTTAACAACCTGAGTTCTGTTTCATCTTAGATGTAACTAAATCATAGTAAGCTGGGGATCTTCAAGGTACTCTTCATGGAAATATATAGTATTTCTTCAAATAAAGATGCATCTCCTGAGTGGTACATAGTTTGCACTGCATTCAGTGTACTGTGGTAGTACTAACACTGTACTGTAGTGCAATGTACAGTGTACTGTGTAGCTTTATATACTTAGTGCAACAACAAAACATAATAATAAAAAAAAAGAGAAATATTTTCCTGAGTTAGAAACCATAAAGTCATTAATAAATCTCAGTAAATTTCATGCTCACAGCTATGATAGTATTCTTCTATCAATGGATCTGGGCTAAAAACTCCCTGGAGTAACCTCTCCAGCAATAAAACTCCTTTGACCTGGTGTTCAATCAGTGCTGTGGGACAAGCCTTGGCAGTGTGCCCTCTTTGGAGTCATAGTTGTGAAAAACAATGCAGATGCAACTTCATGTATGTTTTTGTAGGCAACCCCGGTCTAGCTGTAGGGCAGATTTGAAGTCACTCAACTTCAAGGCAAATCAAAGCAGAGAGGAATAATTTCCTGCCTCTGTGACAGGGACACAAACTCTGAACAGAGTACAGTCACATTCTGCCTGGAAACTGCAACAGCTGCAGCAAACATATGGAGCTGCCATGGAAGAAAAGCTGTTTGGTTTGTGGAGTGAGACCCTAATCAAAGTGATTGATGCTGGACATGATGCAGAAATGCAGTACGTATCCCTTTTGAAGGAAGATACTCGAGAGATAAATACAAAATGCTCTAATAAATGGAACAGGCTGGAACACCTGTAATACCTCTAGGATAGATGTTAGAATCACTTAGAGTTATATTAGCAATGAATCATTTTTCTTAATATATAGAAGATATAAAGGTAAATGAATCACTGGTCCAATATTAACCATGACATATCTGATTTTTTACACTATTATTTTATTCTCTTTTTGGTAGTTGGAATTGTTATGCTCATTATTGGAAAAAGGTGTGATACAGCAATTTACTTTTAATAGGATACAAAAGTAGGGTATAGCCAATAAATCGCTTGTTAAAGGCCAGTTCCTGTTAAACTTGCTAGCAATGAATATTAACATCAAAGAGTAACTATTTTAAAGTCATTGTTATTGAGGGAGTTTTTTGAGTCATTAGATCAGGATTCTGAAGGCAGAACACATAATTTCCTGCTAATGAATCAACAATACACAAGTATTTGAAGTCATGCTACTTTTCACCTTTTTTACAAGACAGTGGCATGAGCAAGTGGTTGCAGTTTCTGAAATTCTTTAGAGAACAAGAGAGAAGCTGACAAAGTCTATTTCTTACTCAGTATTTTCAGGAAGAGCTGTTACACTCAAGAGTATCCTTGTTCCACACGTGTAAACTGAAAATAGTAATTTTGAGGGTGTAAATGGCACAGGTTTGTTTTCTAATAGAGTTTTGATTGCCTTTCATGCTGCTTTTCTTTCCCTATATCTTTTATTTATTATCATATGTAAGGAAAATGGTGAATCATTCTTATTAGATGTTCATTTGACTGGGCAGGATGATGCTTAAAACAGTATTTGGGAAAGTCATATTCAGTCAACATGTTTTCTTAGCTTCCAATATTATTTAGAATACTTATAAACCTTAAGTGGTGGAACTTAATGTAACAATAAAGAAAATTAAATTGGTTCAAGTAAATGATTAAATAAAATCTCAAGTGCAACAGAAGTATTCCACTATGTCTGAGACCAACAGATGGGACAAGCTACCAATGTTCTGTGCATCCTCAGACTCTAGACAATTACACCTAGACAGTATACCTGTTGCTCTGCTAGCAATAATATGTGAAAAAAAAAAAACCACATAAAAACTCTGGGGTAACTAAAACAACTTAGAGTGGCTGACTGACTTATAAATACATCAATTCACAGGAGTTTTTTCCCAGTCACTATATCAGTGTTTTCAGCTGTCTACAGAGAGTTTTCTATATAGATGAACATATTTGCTGTTAGAATAGTCCAGGTGGTAAAGTGACTGGCAATAAAAACTAGTGCTTCCAGATACAGTAGATCTCTTTTATATATTTATGACATTTGGCAAATGTCCTGCTTTTAAAATCATGAGTGCATTTACCTCCCACTGAAGTAATTGAAAGCAAGCAATTCTCTGGATCAGTACAGCCAGGATCAGCAACTACAGGACTATAAAATTATTTCAATTAAGTCCTTTCTTGTATAAGCAGGCTTTACAATAGATGAAATGAATTTTCTTTTAGAAATATTTTAATTGCATAGCAATCTGATTGATATCAAGATTTCTTTGCAATCAAAAGCAGCAAAGGCTTTTAGGGCAATCACCAAAGGCTCAAATTTTTCCTTGCAACAATTTTAGTGTATACTCCAAGCAATTACATATAATTTAACACATATTACATTTTGAAAGGAAAGTCAATAGCTTGCCTATCATCCTAACCTTTAAAATCTGATGAAAAATATCCATGACAGTGGCAATAATCCTGTATTTGTCCAACCAGGTACTTAGGAACACGATTACAAAAAGGTTTATGGTATAATTTTCCTCCACTCCACGCCTCTGAAGTGAATGATTCATTTAGCTGGTACATGCAGTTTCTGGTGCCCTCTCTGCTCACACACCCTCTATCCTCACCCCAGCAGAGAGCAGGGAGAGCAGCTTACATCCAGCTCCTCCCTTCCCATACTGACAGCAAAGGGAGCCCAACTGCAGAACTGCTGCAACTGACCCATGGCTGTGGAATCTAGGAAACTGTACCTAATTTTTGAAGTAATTTAATATATCAAAAAAGAAAAAAAAGCTCTATTGGACTCCAGGGTAGTTCTCCAAAGATTTTTTTCTCCCATATGTAGTTTCTCACTTTCAGAAACTGTGAAAACAGTCTTACTGATGAATGTTGTGTTGAAAGTTTGTCTTCCCTACATTTATTCTAGATATGCTTCAGAGTTTTGATATATTAAACCTCTCGAAATACTGAAGTCACACTCTATACCAAGATAGAAGAATATTCTGAGGCATAGTCAAGAGCAGGTTGAAAACTCATGGGTAAGAGTCAAAGAGCAAGGCAACAAAGGGAAATCAGTCTGCTGCAGGTTGCTCAGCCAAGGGGAGCTCTTGCAAAGCCTTCCTGCTCCAGCTACTGGAGGTGTTGCACTCACAAGGTCTTGTCCTGCTGGGCGACTTCAGCCACCCCAACATCTGCTGGACAAGTAGCCCAGGGAGCTGTAGGCATTCCAGGACACTCCTGGGATACATCAAGGATAATTTCCCAAGCCAAGTAACAGGCCTACCAGAGAGGATGCAGTACTGTTATCTAGTAATGTGAGGAAAACTCATAATTCAAAACTTGCTTTGTGTATTATGTTTTCCAGTTCCTCCAGCTCTGAGGACAAAGAACGCAGCAGAAATCACAATAATCTCAGGAAAAAAAAAATACTGCATTCTATTAATGGATACAGTACCTACCAGGATCAATAGTGGGGATCAGAAGCACAATGTCCTCTGCAGATCACTACAGACTTTAACAAACTCAGTTATAAATCACCAGCTTTAGAATAAATAGACTATATTTATCTTAGGATAAAATATATCTTAGGATAAAAGAAATGGCATGAGTCACAAGAGTCAGACCATGAACAACTAAAATATTTGTTTTGATTTCACTCAAAAATGTCCACTTCCTCTTCCAACATATAGTACACAAATGCTTTTCCAACGTTTTGCAAAATAAGTGTTTTACAAAAGCTCCAAGCTCCAGGTCCAAATTAATCTTAAAGTAAAATTAAAAACAATCACACAAACAAAAAAAAGTATTGGTAGGAGCAATGGTATTAGCAGCAAGCATAATAGGTGACTGGTATTCTTTCCAGAAAAGACAAATATTAATAGTATTGATAAAGTAATCAAGTCTTGTTTAATCTTTCTTTCCAAAGGAAATTATTTCTTGTCTTTCTCATACAGGCAACAGTTGCTACTAAACTCCATTTCTCAGCTTTGTTGCCTTTCCATTATCTGAACATCTTTTTTTTCAACTCACAAGTCCCCTAACTCAAGGTGCAATTTCTCCTGTCTAATTACGTTGATGAAAGTTGTTTACTTCTTCTTCTAGGATACAGATATTTTAAAATGTATTTTGCTTCATTCCAGCAAATAAATGAAAACCACTGTATTACAGATTTAGTCAAAGGTCTGAATAAATCAATCAAGAGAATTCTACAAAAGGAAGAACGGATAGTCTAACTCTCAGATATCTAACTTTGTATTTAAAAGTCCTTATTCCTTTTAGAGTAATATGTCTGTAATAGGTGCTCATAGACAAATGAGCTTTTAGGAGCTGCATCGAATTCATTGAGAAGCAGAAATTACAGCTGTGACCCTATCTAAAGCCTAATCCCTTGCTAAGTCAGTTCCTTCTCTTCCTCCTCTTATCTTTCAGTTTCTTGCACAGGGTCCTGTAGGTTGCACTGAATTAATTTCCTATGTCCAAGGACTTCCAGTTTTACAATATAGCTTTTCTTCCCCAAAATTTCTGTAGGCTTGCCATCTTCACTTGTCCTCTTCACCCTCTAAATGTTATTCATCATGTTCCTTAGCAAAGTTCCCAGCTTCAGTTGGACTTTCTTCAATTTTTACCAATCCTTGTCTCTCAAATGCAATTTACTCTCCCAAATCACCACAGTGCCAAAACATTGCAGCGTTGCAATAAGATCTTGTCAACTCTTCCTCTTTCCACCATGAATGGTTTTTGGATTATTCTCCTCCAAAGTTTTATGAAGTTTAAAGACAGAAAAACCTGAAGTCAGAGAAGTTTAGAATACTGCTATCCTTTCTTAAGCACTGCTATATGATAAATATAATTCTAAGATATTTATCAATATCAGTGCATATACTTAAAATTTGCCAACAATGACTGTTCGAGGGAGAGGTGAATACAGCTGACATTTCTGGAACTTTGATTCTCCTTTATTCTTTGCCTACGAGAGATGTAAATTATCAGGAAAGCCTATTCTATTTCTATTAGAACAGCTTCCTATTCAATCACCTTCTCCTAAATCTTTATATTTTACTTTTAAGTGAAGGGTTGGGTTTTTTTTTTTTAAATTTTGAGTGGTTAAATGGCAGATATATAATTGTATCCTTGAATTTGCTTCTCTCCCATAACTCACTTGGGATCCAGAAAATTAGAAAGCTGAAGAGCTATACCAAGCACTGAACTGCATTATTTCTCTATGAGGAAAGAATGTAATATTATCATACATTGTTTTATTTATATGCTTTATGTATGATTATTATGTGCAGTTAAAAAGATGCTTGTGTTCACTGTTAAAAAAAAAAAAAGCAATTATTCCTTGCCTAATCTCCTTTTGTAGAAAACAAAAGATATTGCTTAATTTTCAAGGGTGTTATTGCCAGAAAAAATGGAGTTTGAAACTCATAACCAGCACAATACATGAAGAAATTGATACTAATATCAGTAGGAGAAGAGTTGGACCTAAGTTTGATAAACAAGTAAATAACAAGATATGATCAGATGAAGAATTCTCAAAGAACATTGAAGTCAAATATCCACCTGTTTCCAGCTTTTTTATTTACTTGACTTCACTTGACACTCATTCTCTCTTGAAACAGAAAGCAAAATCAGCACAAAAACTTCTAAACCTTATCAAGAAACTCATGTGAAAATAAACATGAAAATAGCCACTCTTTGATTTGGAACAAGTTTTCAGCACACAGAAGTGAGAAGAAAATCACTTATTTGGGAATTACAGCTGTATTTATTTGTCCTTACAGATTTTACACAAATGAGTCTTTACATTTATAACAGTTTTTGACAATGCAGTATCTGTATTTTAACACTGCACAGATCATTAGCATTCATTTTTAGCCACAATCACAAGTCTTACTGCTGAATATATCAAAACCTGTAAATCCTACTAATTAGTAACATTGGCAGTTGTGTGATATCTTATTGTCGTTCATCAGACAGCTTTATTTTGGTTTAAAAATGATAAAACTAAACAGCTTTTATCCTCTGTCATTCTTCATTTACAATCTGATGTGGGGACAAACCCACACAGACAAACCCACTCATAATATGGTCTTATTAACTGAAAGCAAATGCAACTGAAACAATCTCTGCTGATAAAATAATGCTTTTGCAATTTCCGACAATGAAATGGACAAACTGGCAATCCAGCAATTCAAGATGATGCACATCCTAGAGAAAAAGGTGAATTTTGCTGATAACATTATAAATCTTAAATTTCTTTTGAAGTAACATTTACAGAAGTTCTTATAATCTTTACATAAACTCAAACAATAAAGCCTGACTTTATTCTGACTATAATAAAATCAGACATTTCTTTCTGTATCCATTAGAAAAGTTTGCATCTGTTTTATTTATTTGTCTTCATTAGTAATTCATCATCTTATCTTTTGAAACAAAGTACAAAGCAAAATAAAGTACAAATTATTCTACATTTAGTCAAGTGTCTCAGTGCTTGTACTGAAAGAAAAACTAAATAGGCATAAAGTCAGTCCTTCAGTTTGAACGTGAACTTGGGAATATAAATCCATGCAAACATAAGAAAGCAACATTTACAGATGTTTCAGCATGTGCTTCTCAGTAGTACTCAAACAACCCTTATGTCACAAAGCTCTTTCACCTGGAGAGGAATAAACTTGTTTAACAACACAAGCTTCTGCCTCAAAACAGTCAAACACCTGTAAACAGATATTATTAGGCAGCAACATGAAGCAGTGAGTCCAGCATTGCTCTGGCAGCCAACATACCCTACAGCAGCCTGGTTCAGAAACTGCCAGATGAAAGGGATCCTCATTCCCAGCACCAGAGGGGTGCAGCTCTCTGCAGATGTGTCCCACCCTGTCCCACTCCAGCACCAGGATGTCTCAGCCACCCCAGCACCTCGAGTGCCAAGAGGTGACCACCTAAAAATCCTACCCCTAGTCAACACAGGCACTGGCCTGAGGCAGGAGATTAATTATACTACTCCATGTGACCACTTCAGAAGGAGAGCAGTTAATCTCTGAATATTTAATTTAGCTGGTGCTCATTTATGATAATGAAATTGTGAACACATGGCAGAGTTGTGGTTATTCTTGTAGACCTGAAGACAGCTTATTCCAGAATGATATCCCTGCCTCAGACACTCAGTGTCACAGCAGCTTACCTAGAGCCCCCAAAATAAATACCAGCACCAGCCCATTGATATTAAATGCAGTGAAGACTGATGAAATGTCTTTACAAAGAGGTGCCAAAAAGAAAAGTGAAATTATAGAGATTGGAATCTCTATCAATATCGAGTTTGAGTATGAAAGCCTAAGTGAAATGAACAGAAAATAAAAAGAGTCAAGAACAAATGATTTCCAGAGTATGGAATAAAACACCACTGAAAATTACCAATTTCATAGCTGATTTGTGAAGGAGCTTGGAAAATGTACTCTTATGAGAGGCAGAAAAAGAAATGTTACTTTCTTCTGTTTATCTTCAGAAGTTCCACAAAATTTAAGCATTTAGAGATTGAAAGGTCAAAAGTAGACTGCCCAGTGCCTTTTTCTTCCTCATGAAGAGAGATTTGATCAATCAATTTAAGTCTCAAGAAAAAATTAATTTTAAAATATCACAAAATAAATGCCTTCAGAATAATAATAATAAAAAAAAGCTTTATTCTAAGGAGTAGAAGCACATAAATCATGCATAAAATAACTTGTTACAAATCCAAATGGTGGATTCCTAGATAAACGTTGCCAGGTTTCTGACACAAAATTTAGTTAATTTGGTGAGAACAAATCTAAAAGGAGCATCTAAAACAAGCACTTCCATATAGGGCTAGAACTTTTAAGAGCTCTTCCTCAGGAGTGTGAAGAAAAAAAAAGTAAAAAGAAATGTTTTCTGGTAGAAATTAAATATTTGTGCTTACATGGTAGCAGAAATACCACGGCAGAAGGAGACTTATATTGTTCAGAAATGTGTTCTTACACACAGCCAAAAAAATATCAGTCCCAGTTTAATTGTTCTCTATGTTGTGTATAACAGTTCAGCAACTACCAAACTAATATTTGAGGTTTCATTTCATAAAACCTCTGTTTACTCTCATGTAGCTGTTGTATTTTATAGAATGTAAGAAATTAACAAAATAATGCCTTGTGAATGTCTATTTTACTGGGAGTTGTCACAGGAAAAGACTGAATGTCTAATCTTGCATAGTGACATTATACTGGCTTGTTTTCAAAGATGAAAATCTTGAATTCTATTTAAAATGAGATGATGTTCCAAAGCAATATATAACAACCAGTCTACTGGACAGGTGGAAGAAAACAAAGGCATTTATCACAAGGAAATCTGACTGCTAAAAGAGAAAAGGGAAAGCAGCACAGATACATGGATTTATGTCCATCGGGCCAGAAGCTGCAGCATTTTTGCTCATGTCAGAGACTTTGAATTTGAGTTATTCCTAAAATGAAATGATGAAGTAGAATCATGATCCAGTGCTTTCTAAGCTTAATGTACTTCACTGCTCCCAACTATCTGCATTTTTTTCAGTCTGGCTCTTTATTTATGATAGAGGAGAGAGAATGAGAGATATTACTCTTTCAAAACCTAATCCTTGTCTTTCTACTAGAAACCACTTTAGTCGACTGAAATTATGAGCATTAAAAAAAGGGCAGGCTGAGACTATATTCTGCTGCAATTCTACAGAGAGAAAAACCCAGCGCAGAGGAGTAGAGGCAGTGTCATGATACACCATAGCATGAATTCAGAATTGATTTTCTTTACTTGCTGGACAAGAGCACATTTTTATACAAAGCCCTGTTCATGTCCCATAGCTATTTAGGGTCTGTAGGAGGAAATGTTGACAGTCTCTTTCTTAAGCCTTCTTGTGGCTAATACTGCAGCCTCTGCCAAGTTGGCATTGCAAGGCTTCTATTGGACTCTGTGTGGGATTTGTAAAGCCCAACAAATCGAGAAAAATACTTGCCTCAGAGAAACTTCAGGATTTTCTCTTGGGAGATAAGTATTATGAAATGTATGTTGCTTTAATGATTAGAATTTTCTAGCATTTAGATGGGACACAAACCTATGGACCTACAGTTATTAAAATCTATACTGTAAAATATGTATTTGTGTTTGAAAGAACAATTTTATATCTTAATATCTCTGCAGTGAAAGTATGTGAAGATTTGCAGGGACTCTCAAGAAGAAGTAACAGGTATCATTTCAAGATGCTAAACTACTTATTGTTTTAATTAAGTTTACAATTAACATTATAACACCATTTATTGAGGTTTAACTCTTTCCGTCTTTTCAGTAATAGTAATCAAATGGGCTTTTGCAACAAAGAGCAGATAGAATTTACAAACAGCCACTAACAGCTGGTGTGCTGCAGACATCGCTGAGCTCCAGAATGGCTAAGCATTCTGCATTTTGAACAGACATAAGGCTCATGAAGAAGCAGAAAGTGAGAAAAAATTTCTGATATTTTTGCTTTGGAATTTTATTATGTATTTCTGGACTTCTATTTCATGAAAGAGCTGTTCATACTGTACTTGAGCTGTTTTCTGAAGGTATAAAAGAAGACAGAAATGGTTTCTGTCAGATCAGAATCTCATCAAGCCCAGTTTCCTTCCCAGAGTGGCTAGCAGCAGATGACTAAATGACAAAAGCAGCATCACAATGTGATATGTGCCAGCATTCTGCCAGTCTCCAGCTCTGCTATTCTGCAAGGAAACTTTTGTTTCAGGTTACATGAGAAAAGAAGAAATGTCTATATAACGATATTAAGCCAATCAAGTATTCACTGTCTCAAAGCATTTACTGTCTTTTAAGTGACTCTAAGATGGAGTTGAACATCAAACATTGTTTATTGTAAAGTGGAAGGAAAAAACCACCTTTTTCTTGACTTTGTATGCTGAAGCAGTTTCATGTTCACAGGTTTTCATTTACCTGCAAAAAATCAGGGGGAGAAGCCCCAGCACCAAAAGGAGGAGAGCTGGTGCTCATGGCAGTACAAAACATGAAGTTCTAGCACTGCATTTTCATTCAGGTGAACTTTTAATGCAGTACAGTACTAGTGCTAATACAGTTAAGAACAAACTAAAATCAAATCACTGAAAACTGTGGCATATAGTTAGGGCATTAGTCCCCCTTCTGGTATTTCAGTAAATTCTAGAAGATAAAGCTAATCCTACAGTGTATTTTCAGCCAAAAAAATCTATTATTTTAAAGTACTGGTTTATTGTCATGCAGAGAGCAAAGCCATTTTCTGAAATGTTTACAACTTCACGAATGTTGGGGGGGGTAATACCCCCCCAGGGACGGGGGGGGGCGGGGTGGTTCCCAGGGGGGGGGGGGGGGGCCCCCCCCCCCCCGGGAGGGCCCCCCCCCCATTCCCCCCCCCCCCCCCCCCCCCCCCCCCCCCCCCCCTCCCTTTGGGGTGGGTCCCCCCCCCCCCCTCCCCCCCCCCCCCCCCCTCCCAATAAAAAAAAAGGGGGGTTTTTTTCTTCCCCCCCCCAAAATTTGGGGCGGGCCGTGTTTTTGGGGGCGGCCCCCGCTGGGGGGGGGGGGGGGGAGGGGCGCCCCCGGCGGGGGGGGGGGGGGGGGGGGGGGGGGGGGGGGGGGGGGGGGGGGGTTGGGGGGGGGGGCCCCCCCCCCCCCCCCCCCCCCACGAATATGTTTTCACCTGTACTGTATTCAAAGTTTTGTCAGATCATAAAATCCTGTGCTATTGATTCTCCTATTAGTGTTAATGTTGGGGTTTTTTCCTCATTTTTGTTAAAATTGCTGCTGCTATGAAAATGAGATCAAACCTTTAGTCACATTGGGACCTTTATTTTGGATAGAAAATCAGCTGCAGCTTTTACATACCCTTGCCTCTTTCTTCAGAGTGAAAACCATTAGAGACAAGAATTTACCTTGACATGCACCTCTGTTTTCTTAACAGTGTTGTTTAAAAATTTAAAATGGCAATGATTGGTGAACCACAACAGTAAGTGAAATCGATAATGGAAACAGGTTTATTAGCTCTCTAACTGCTCCTGTCTTTCTATATATCTTCTGTAAAATTGTTATTCTTTTTTTCAGTTGTTAGAAGAATGTTTCACATTGGGGTTGGGAGGGAACAAGCTTATCACCATCCTGAACGAGGTGCCTGAATTAAGAAGTGGTTTTGTTTTGATCATGGAAGTGACTCTGGTTTTCTATTGTTTACAGAGAGACTGAAATTACATTAGACTCACAGTTCCATTACTAGGAGTTGGGCAGTGTGAATATGCAACACTTTGAAACCTGCTTAGATAACCATGATGATGACAAAGAGACTAATTAAAGTTCTGTGCATCTTAAAGCCCAATAATGTTTCTGGGCACCCAACAGCCTTGCTCAATTGGGTATATACATGTTTATAGAGGGTGAGAGCCATAAAAAATAAGAAGGAGAGATTTAGTATCTACAGTACTTTAAAATGGAAGGTATGACTCTGGGCTGTAAATTTACTTTTATATAAAAGATTATATCTATAAATATATATATATAAAAAGAGATTTTACTACAGATATATAGAAATCTCTGTGATATTTATGTTCAAGCATACCAAAATTATTCCATGAAATAGTAATTTCAATGTTTCCAATCCAAGCTTTTATGCTGAATCTGCTCTCCAAAGACTGTAAGTATATTATGGAATGTTTGCTTCATCACCTCATCTAATAACTAAAACTAATTTAAGAATTCATAAATTCCAAAGACCTCGCAGACTGTCAATAATACATCAGAGACTTGCCTTAATAATAGCTAACTAATGCAATAATTGCATTTACTCCTTTACTGCTTGTGTGGACAGGAACAGATTTAATTATAAAAGCAAAAGTATACAGATTTTAGCAAATTGTTGTTTCATCCATTAAAGAAAAAAGAAAATAAAATGTAAGCCAAGCCCTCTTGAAATCACAAACCCCTGGTTTCTAAATGCTACAACAAAGAAATACAGTATTTAGTATACATCCCTATGTACCACAGAAATTGATGTGGCCAGCAAAAGAGCTTGTTTTGTGCACCATATGTCTATGATACACACTTTTCCAGGTTTTACTTTAGACTGGTTGTATTCTAGCTTCACAGAGTGAACCCAAATTTAGGACTGGAGATTTGGATTTAGTTTCATGCAAAAGAAGCCAAACTATTAATTCCAAGAATGTCCAAAGACAGAAATCAAAGTACAGTAAGTGGGGGAAACAAGGCCATTGACTTAATAATGTAACATTCACTGCTGCTTTAGCACTAGTGCAAAATGAAATGTCCTCACTAAGGTATTTCATTTAGCTTTGGTATCCATTTAATGAAAGGGGAATTATTGTAATCAATTATAGTGTACAGCATTGGTTTAACTCTTGGCTATTTACACCTCTTTGAATGCGACATTATCAGAGCAAAGGCTCAAAGCCACAGTACCTAAGTAAGCATAATCTACTTCAAGAATATATGATCCATCTGCTATAAATCTGGGGGGTCTGAGGAGCTGAAAATTTGAAAAGAAAAGCTTTGGAACCGTTTTGGGAAAAAAAAAAGTTGATTTTTATTTGTTATTCGGAATTTAAACATGGCAGTAAAGGAAGACAGCGTATTAGAAGATTTATTTTCATTCACAGATTAAGAAATTTTTAAATTACTCATACCAATTGCTGAAACAAGTTATCTGTTTTCAAATCTACATATAAAAAAAGGGATACGCTCACCTTCCCCTGAAAAGATCACTAAATTTTCTGGCACAGTTTCTTCTAGTCAAGCGTGTGCCCCAATTCCTGGAGCACATTCCCAGGATGCTCCAGCCTCCCCAGGGTGCACCCATGCTGTCAGTTTAGCCTTGGGGACTGAAATGGTGTGCATTGGCTCTTCTAATTGGAGAGAGAAATTTAATTTTCCCTCTTTTATTCCATTGCAAATAAGGATCCAACTCTCAATATTCTTTTAAATGAAAGGTCTACTAAGGCTGAACAAAATCATAGCACAGACTGAGTAAAATAGCATGGATTGCATAAATTCTACTTTCTATAGCTTTGGAGTACAATATATGAAGACTGCAATATTATGTACCTGGTTTGTTCACTTCTATTTTCCAGGTGAACATACTAATATTATTATTCAAATGTGATGTAATAAATATGCAAAACCAGTAGAAACTTAGAGCACACTGTAAAACATCCATAAAGAACATTTCTCTTGAAAGTTACGCATTCCAGTTTCTAGTAATACAAATCTGCAACAACAATTTCTTCCAGAATATAATAGATCATTCATATACACACGTATATCTCTTCATGATATTGGTTTCATTTATTCAGCCAATTTTCCTGGCAGAAGACTTATATATGTGACTCATTTTTAATGGGTAAAAAAGTACTAAATAGTGACTATGTGATAGTCAGATTATAGCAAGGGTGAAATTACCATATATTAATGTCAGAATAAAATGTAACCAAACTGAAATTTTATTTTCACACAATGCTGAATCACTATTTTTGCTGGTTATTATCTATATTCTATATAAGATATTCTACCTGTACACTAGACTGCAATCTAAAGAGGGAGAAAAGACATGTGGAATTTCATCATGAAGAACCATGAACAGATTTGAAAGACATTTTGCAGACACAATTATGAATTTTTTTTCTGATTTTATGTTGAAAAATTCTATAAAATGTAACATATCACACAGAAAGTTTCCATGAAATAAATGAGAAAACTCTAGTGCTGTCTCAAGTTTAATTACCCAAGTATTTAATAACTACTTCTAGAAAAATAGTTATTTTATCCAGCCTGACAATGCATTAATTGCAATCCTTACAATGGGATGTTATTGTCTTGCTATTTGAAGTGTCATTACTCTCTGACATCTCTTTTGCACATGAATACTTAACTTCCTCATTAAAGGCAGATATCTTACATATCTTTTGGATGCATTAATAACTTCTTTATTCTCCTTCTGTTTCCTTCTTTTCATTTGGTCCAAGACCTATGTAGACACACTTTTTTTTTTTTTTGAGTAGCCTGGTTTTATTATATTTTTCTTTTATATGTTAACCACATGAAGAGTAGTTTCTCTGAATTTGTATGATATAACTTTAAGGCTCCAAAGTCATGGCAAATAAGACTTTCTAACAAAAAGAATTCTGAAGAGTTAAGTCTACAGTAAGTATTTATGACTACGTACTACATTTTCATTACTCTGTTCAATATCCACAAAAGCTGCCTTATAAACAGGAAATGTGCAGAAAGACAACTTTTTTGTACTTGTTTTTAAAGTACCAACATATTTGGGATAGTTTTAAAACTGTCAATTGCTAGCAAGCCTATTCCTGCTTTTAAACTTGTTCACCTTACAGGCTAACGACAATTGATATGCAATCTAGTGATCCTGTTCCATTCCAGTCTGTAGACTTGTTATTGTAGTATAATAATGTAGTTATTAGGGACTTGAAGTGGAAATGGATTGAATCTGGAATAAACATGCTGCAGAAACAGATTTTACATGCACTATTGAAACTTATGTAATGTTCTACCCTTACACAATCACTAATGGAGAAGTTCACAGAACATTACAATCCAGTGATTTGCATTCCAATATTTAGAAAAATGTTGTGGAGAGGCTAAAAATCAAACAGTAATTTTTTACTGAAGGTACATAACACAAAAATCCTCTATCATCTTCCCCTTTTTTGAGCATTGCACTCTGTTCTATACCTAATAAAAGAATATTTCTTCTAAGATTTAAATCATGACATCCACTATTTCAGTTTTTATACATGTAGGAAAAATTAGGAGCTTGCTGCTCTATGTCTTTCCATTTGCAGATGCATAAAGCAGTTGCTTTAGAAAATGAACCCTGTTAAATTTATAGCAAGTGTGTTCTCATTTAGTCTAATCTCTGCTGGCTCAGTGTAGCATGCTGTCTTTACAGAGTGCCGACCAGAAAGGAACCTTAACAAATTTAGTAACAGCTAAGGAAGAAAAGTAAAATCTTCCCTTTAATGTTAGTATAATTTATAGAAATATAATGGTGTAATATTTGCATAATAGAAGTACCATAAACAAAATAAATAAAGGTGTAATGCACTTACTCATTCAGTAACTGAGCACCTGAACACAAAATTGTTCCTTTCATAGCAGATTGATGACCATGTTTACCTTTTCATATTAAAAAGGAAGTAATTAATTTTGAGAAATTCATTAAAGACCCAGGTAATGTACTGTCAATTGTCTGTTGATCACAGATAAAGTAACTGCAAGCTTACATCAGCAATAATCCTTGGAAATACCTTTCATAGTTCTATCCTGCAACTCTGGAAAATTATCTGCATGAATTGATGGATGCTCTGAGATGTTACATGCCACGTTTAACTGCCAAGCAAAATTTTTTCTTCCTGCCTTAGAAGAATATTTACAGTCTAAATGATTTTAATCACAATGTATTGACCCCACCTGGAGTAGTGCATTCAGTTCTTGGATCCCCAGCCCAGGAAGGACAAGGACCTGTTGGAGTGAGTCCAGAGGAAGCCACAAAGGTGATCAGAGGGATGGAGCACCTCTTCTATGAGGAAAGGCTGAGAGAACTGAGGCTACTAAACCTGGAGAAGAAAAAGCTTTGGGGTGATCCCACAGCACCTTCCAGTGCCTAATGGGGGCTACAAAAGAGCCACAGAGGGGCTTCTTACAGGGGCATGGAGTGACAGGACAAGGGGGAATGGCTTCAAACTGAAAGACAGGAGGTACAGATCAAATATGAGCTGGTGAGACACTGGAACAGGTTACTCAGAGAAGCTCCATCCCTGGAAGTGTTCAAATCCAGCTTGGACAGGGCTATGAGCAACCTGGTCTTGTGGAAGGTGTCCCAGCCCATGGAAGGAGGGTTGGAGTTAGATAATCTTTGACATCCACTCTTTATTTTAGGACTGCTGAAAAACCTTTGTGTGTTAGCTAATTTTTCACACTGGAATGTTCATCTTGCTTGAATACCTGTTTAAATAAGCTCATGAGGCAGCAGTGACACTTGAAAACAATGCCACTGGTTGGATTAAAAGCAGATATCAGTAAAAAGATCATTGTTGCATGAAGACAAAAAGCTCAGCAAGTGTTAAATATGGAATTGGCTTGAACTTCAAAGTTTTCTGACTCCTGCCTGTGTGTTTCAGACCATACAATTAAGAACTCACATTTCTGCAAATCTCCTTCTGCTATAGTAAGTTGCTGTGAGCATCTTGGACTCAAGCCCTAAAATTACACTTTCTTTATGCCCCAAGTGCTCAAAACAGTACTGAAATCTTCCCCCTTTTTTCTTCATTAAAAAAAAACAACTCTAAGACCTGATGGAGAAAGCAGACCTGATAAGGTGCAGATCTCTTATCACTAACAATAATGAGAATCTCAGGAAAATTTGGTCCTCAGAATGAGAACAGTCTGTATATTCACTAATGATCTATTTACAATTCTGATAATTTTCTCATTTGAATCAGAAAATACTGTTAAATTAAGCATGTGCTTTGCATTAAAATTGTTGAAAGATTATATCCTAGAGTCTGCACATGAAAGTAGAGAAAAAGTCTAAATCTCTTTCTCTGAATAAGTCAAAGCTTTAAAAACAATATGAAAAGAAAGAACACATAAGTTAACTACTTTAGCTGGAAGAGAAAATGCCTTTTTTTTCCTCTCAAAGAACACAGACTATGAAACACACCCTTCATTTTTCCTCATATTTTATGCAAGATTGAAGGTAAGAAAAGTAGCTCTGCAGTTCTAGGTCTATGAGTAAGTTAAGCAAATTCTCTTCCACAGCAAGAAATTCACCTAAGGGACTTTTTTTTTTTGTTTTTGGGGGTTTTTTGTTGTTTATTTTTTTTGTCTGTTTTTTGGGTTTTTTTCCGTAAACCTATGGAAGGGACACTTGCCTGGCCATGGGAACACTCTGTATCACTTCTCCATTTCTTTCAATAGACCTTATTTCTGTAACAAAGTTGAGTTATTGTCTCTGTTAACTAAAACATTAAAATTCTCTAATTTTGAAGACTATCCACACTAATGAATGAATGAATACTTCAATCAATTAAATTTTTCTTATTTTAGTTTTCTATTTTTGGAATCTGTAACAATCAGACAATGCTCGATTAAAAATACAATATTTAATAGATGTATTATCACAAGATCTTTGTTCTTACATAATCACAATTATTTAAGCCTAGGAAAAGATAAATGGTAGCACACTGTGCATATTCTAAGTAGTGGCATAAAAATTACATTAAATTTTCAATGGAGTATGATAGGTTTAGGAGAAAAGACATGCAGTTGTAGCAAACTGAACTTGAGGACTCCTTGGAGAGTTTTAGATCAATTTCAGATTTTTTGTCTTCATATATTTCTCCTTCACAGCGTTAGTTATAAGTATTATAGCAAAAATGCGCTAGAGGTTTGGGGTGACATCAAGAGACATATCAAAAATGTCAGAAAAGAAAATCGTTAATATCTTACAATTCCCTGAGCTGGACCTGACAAATTGTTGTTTCATTGGGGTTGTAGGATTTTCTATTGGGTTCAACAGCCATGCAATTATAGGAAAAGAAGAGGCAGCACCTTAAGGTTAAAGGAGGAAAGAGAGACTCTACAGACACATTCACACACACACATCCCCCAAGCTCCCAATCAAGCCAGACATGAAGAAAAGCAAACATTGGGTCATCTTTTTAATTTCTTTTCCTAATTTGCTTGTTCATTGCTGGGAACATACAGTACATGTTGCTGTTAACTTCTCCTTCAAACAGCTTCCCCATGTCTCTGATACCCAAATTGAAATCTCTGAATTCTCATTTACTTAATTCAAACTTAAGTATAGAGACTGAGTTTTAAATGGTATCTCAACACATTTTTTTAGAGAAGCACTATTGACATGTGCTTTTAGGGTAAGTTCTGCTTTTAGGCAGATACATTTTTATATAAGTGATGTAGAAAGACTATCTCACCCTTACAATAGTTAGGAAGGTTTAATTTTGGCAGTGCTTTTGGATTACAGAATGAATAACTAATAGAATAAAAATGTCTCAAAGAAGAAGTTCAGGAAATCACTTGACAAGAGTGGATGGACACTATTGTGGGATTGCACCAAGACAGGATTAAATAATATTACAAGTCACTTTTAAAAGCTAACAAAAACGACTATATATGATGCTGTGTATTACACAGCACATTCTAGATCCTTAGACTTGTGAATAAAGAAAAATTGAAGTAATAGTGATATGGATTTCCACAGTGATAACAATAGTGATAGCAATAGCAATAGTATAGCAATCTTATTTGGTTGTTCTTATCTTCCAAAGAAGAATTAGGAAGAGGGAAGGGAAGAAGGAAAGGCAAGAAGAATGGAAGAAACAAAGCTCAACACATGGAAAATATCTTTTTACCCCAGTACTCTGTCTCTCAAAATAACTTGACCTTTATTCAATGTTTTTTAAAAAGGTCTGTATAAAAATATGTTGTGTCTTGTTTTTTCTCTTGTCATGGACATTAACAGAATCATCTGTATTGTTTTAGGCAGTTTATAGTTATTTCTTTTCAGTATTAAGTTATTCAAATAGCTATTTCTGTGATAGCAAACAAAAAACACAAAGCCATTTTTGTTATTCAGGAGAGATGTTACTCTCATGCTGTTTACCTGAATTAGATGAAATAAGCCCTTTGAATCTGAAAAACTGAGTCACAAATCTGAGTTTCCATAGTGATCATAATTACAGTTCAAATAATGAGACTGGTGGCATTATTAGAGAGTTTAAAAGTTGAGAAGAAACAATTTTATGATTTTGGTCAACACACTTTGGAATGTAAGAAATTTTAGGAGTACTTTCCAGCACAAGTAATCAGTACATTTTGATCTAGGCATCCACCAGATCTATAATACTTACTCTGTGAAATAAATTTCTTGATTCATAAATCTAGAAGAAATACTGAAACAACTACATTATATTTTACCAATAGATTGAGTGCTGTTTTCAGCATCCTAGGATTTGCAATACATCTGTCTGGGTCTGGCAGGCATGAGTCTCTGAGAGACCTGCACTGCTCTAAAAAAGAGAACAGAATCTTGTTGGGTTAACCTAGGGCTTCTGTGACCCCAAACAGTGTTTGAGGGTAAAGCTCATTATCTCCTTTTTTTATGCTAATATTTACTATATTACATTTAAAAGATTCTCTTAATGCATGCAATGACCATTTATTTTAACAAACATAAAGAGTAAAGTCACCTAGAAAAATTTTACTTACTTTGAACTTTTTAAATTCTATTTGGCTATCAGCACCCATGCTGCAGGTTGTGAAAAGGTTCAGTGTGTACTTGAGAGTGAAATACAGCAAAAAACATAATGGATTTAAAGCCCAACAGACACACAACCTCCCAAAAACAACCCCAAACCTCTAATGAACAGACACAGAAATAAAACCCTCAGTGGCACATATAGCTCCAACCATTAATAACCACTGGTATATTCCATTTATGTAGAGCAGCCAGAGCTTAGTGGATCTGAATTCTGCATAGTGTGTGTTCTCAAGAAAAAAAAAAAATTGACCTGACCTGGGAATGCCAACTCTCATTACTTATCCCAGGTTTATGGAATAAATTTCTTATCACTGATAGAATTAGACTGAGAGAGGTTTTCTAAGAGGAAAAATGAAAATAGAACCTAAATATAATGAGGTCTTTATGACACCAAGATGTGGAAAAAGCCCCAGTGTTAGAAAGAGACACATCCTGATGCTCCTAAATTGTGATACCACTGGAGTGTGAGGCAAAGCTTGCATCTAACTTAAATGGTAGGATGATTCCTTTAATTTGATTGCAAAATTCAATGTTGGGAACTAAATTTTTGAAGAGTGAGAAGTTCTGGTTTGCCAAAAGTGGTCTCATTATTAATATTTTAACTCCAGATCTACTTGCTTAAGGCAGTTTTAGCTTGAAGGGAATTATGTAGTATCCAGAAACCAAGTGTGTTATTTAAATCTGTAACAGTTCTAGTGGAAGCTTTCATTATTTAAATTCTATTCTGTGTTTTCTTTGAGATGTCATAATTTAAACTAAAATCTCTGATTTTTTTTTTAAATCTGGTCTTTTCATTATACTGGCAGTACATAGATGAGTTTTTTCACTTTCATCATCCTGTTTTCTCACCTGGAGGCTTGCAGATAGCCTTACCAGGTGGAGCAGATGCAGGAACAGGGAGCCGTGGAATGAATTTAGGGCACTCACACCTAAACCTTATACAGTTCTGCTTTATGGCAGCGTCTTTCCTCAGGGGCCGGAGTAAAAAACTAAAAAAAATAAAAACCAGCTAGAAACTGAACCAGATGATTTATGAATCCAGGATGTTATGGCTGTTAATGGCCTTAAACAGGATTTTTTTCTGCACTGGCATTGCTGCAGGGGTCGCAAATGATTTACTTGTATCATCACTCATCCTGGAAAGACATGTTCTCAGTTTGGCTGCAGGAACTAGAGAAATGCACAGACACTGTACTCCTTGGAATATGTGGGAATATCGTTTCCACAAAGAAGGTTTGGGAACCTGCCATCAGTTTGAACTCTATGGATACTAGACCTAGCTAAATCAGAGAGTATTTGAACAAACTGAGAATGAATTGAGCAACAAAACAAACAAATAATAACAATCAAACAAACCCCCAAACAGTTTCTAGGAAGTTTCCTCTCAAGCAAGTATCATGATCCCTGAGAAAGAGGAGGTAAAATTTGTGTTTCAATATGTCACAGAATTACAGAATATTCTGAATTGGAAGGCACCCGCAAGGATCATCAAGTCCAGCTCTTAAATGAATGGCCTGTGCAGGGGTTTAACCCACAGCCTTGGCATTATTAGCACCATGTTCTGACCAGCTGAGCTGATCTTGGGGGGAAAAAAGCCTTTATGTCACCAGAACCAACAAAAAATGGGCAACAGAACCTTTAAGTAATGCATTTTCCTCTAGATAAAAGGCAAGGATATTCCCTAGCTACCACAAAATAAGAAAAACAATGGGAATAGCCAAAAACTCAAATTGGAACTATAGAACTGCAGCAGGAGCTGCTGTGAGAATGGTAATGGTTTTAAACTCAAAGAGGAAAGATTCAGACTAGATATAAGGATGAAATTGTTTACAATAAAGTGAGTGAAACAATGGAGCCAATTGCCCTGAGAGGAAGATGGTAGATGCTCCATCTCTGGACACATTCCAGGGCAGGCTGGACAGGGCTCAGAGCATCCAGATCTCCTTCAAGGTGTTCCTGCTCGTTGCAGGGAGGTTGGACTAGATGACCTTTCCAGGCCCTTTCCAACCCAAAATATCCTATGTTTCCATGAACACAGTATTAATTGCATAGCACATATTTAGATTTAAAAAGAAAAAATCCCCTTGGTTGTCAAAAGTGAAAGTGAGACACAAGAAGTGTGAAGTTTTCCTGAAACTGAAGAGCAGATGAGTTAGGATATCAGGCTTGAACCTACAACCAAATCTGTCAGATGCTTCCCTCATGTGGCTAGCACAGGTCCTCCTTGACCTCCTTGTTTTAGCACTGTGCATGAGAATAAAATTATTTATTTAATAAGCAAACAAAAAGTGTCTGGTTGCTTGATTAGAGAAAAAGCCTTGTATTTTACACCCTTCATTTCAGTGCATATAAACATTTATAGCAACATTGGCTATTATAGCTCTTTCTCACAAAGATACTTAATGTTAAATGGAAAGTATTACCTAAATGGAAAGAATTATTCCAAAACATCTTTTTTTTTTTTTTTAAAGGTCTGTATTAAGTCTAGCAGACTATGAAATATTGCAGATGGAAGGTTTTTGATGCTCTTAACATTTTGTTATAAAGCAAAGAAGGATGTTCTCATTTGAAAAGTTTAGAATGTCTGTGAAGGTTATCTGAAATAATCACATGAGAAGAAAGAGAAACAGGCAATTAATGATATCTTCCCTGAGGACTGAGAAAGCTTCACTACTAGGGAGAAAACAATACTTATCTTTATCATTTTGTGGAAAGATTATTTTAATATACAGAACTACAATTAATTTTCTCTGGTTGAAGTAGTACTAAACAAAAACAAAATAATAAATTTTTTACTAGGTAAACACATGGAACTAAACTCCATCACAAAAATACTCAAACTGAAGCTCTGAAGCTGTAATAATTGATTGCATTTTGAAAAGTACAGGGAATATTAAAAGAACATGGGAAACCTAAGCAAACCAAAATGGCCTAAAAGAAAACAAAAAACTGGGATCTTTCAGGAAATAAAAATAATCATAATTGAAAGATTTTATCAAGATATAGCTAGACTTTAATTTGGGTCTTTTAGTGTAAATTACGGATGGATAAATAAAATAGAATAAACTAAATAATCTGAATCTGTGTAGCATTATTCTCTTAGCTGTGAAATAGAAAGTCAGAGAGTTCAATGTACAAATTTTATGAGTAATATCAATAGGACCCTGATGGCATCATTCCTTCCATTCCTCAGAACAAACTTCTACATTTCAAAACGTGAAAATGTATCAAACTATTTACTGAGATGTTATGGTGGTTCCAATTCTCTCTGCAATGCACATGAACTGCCTGCTAACAGCTGCAAGTTCATGGACAGACTCTCCCTGACAGGTACCAAAGGTAGTCCATTCTATGGTCACTAATTATAAGGCAAAAAGAAAGCCAAGCTCAAAAAGAAAGACTGCTACATCATGAGAATAGTCCTTCAGTGTATTTTTTAAGTCACATCTTAAAACAAAAGGTATGATTCTGATATATTTAACTTATCTTCTGTCTAACCCTGAAATTTTGTACTTAGTAATTAGAATAATTACTATTACCTGAGGAACTTCATAGCGGCTTCTTGTCTGACACTCTTTCTACACTTGAACTTGTTCAGAAATACTATGCTCCTAGATCAGGAATAAAATTAGAACATGACCCAGGAACCTGCATTTTTAATCCTAAGAGAACATAGTCTGGTACTACAATTTGCAGTATCTGATACAGTTGTATTTTAAAGCAAAGCTGTCAGAAAAGTTTGCAGCCACTAATTAGGATTGTCTTATAGAGAAAATCAGTATTACTCCTCTGAAATTAATGGTGGGTCATCTTGCTGACAGGAACTCCAGCATCAGGTTTAAAAATAGCAGAGAAACAGGCATTTGTTGCAAGTTGCTCAGTTTTAAATCTCTTTATCTTGGAGGATGGCAATGTGGGAACTGATTCCTGGCCTCTTGGACCAGTTTCAAATTAAATGTATAAATTTATTGATGTCTGTGGAAGCAAGGGGTAAAACTGACAACTCCAAAACACTTGAGTAGTCCACTGGGAAAATTACTGTCTTTTGTGTTCTCCTCTTTACGTAATGAAACTTCCCCTCTTCTCAGTACAGGAGAGCTGCACAGAGTGTGGAGCACACCTTTTTGCACAGGTGTGGGATGAAATCTCTCCCATACACGTCAGATACAGAAATGAAAGCTCAAGCCATATACAGGAGCTATCTAGACTCTAGAAAAAATGAATGATAAAGCAAATGTCACATTTCTGTCTTAGTGGATAGTTCTAACAAACACACTCATTTGGGACTGTTCTCAGTCAGGTTTTTTGGTGGTTTATGGCCCTGGTAGAACATGCTCAACCATTCCTGAGCAATGTATGACACAGCTCTCTAAAACAGAGCTCTGAATTTTAGTGGTCAGACTCTATCTGTGCCATCACTAGCTTTCACAAGTACAGAATATATAATCTTTAATGGCCACAGTCCTAATTATCCCTGTACTGAATGCATTACAGTCTGTCCTACCAAACTGCAGTGATCCTACAACATTCCAGCTAACAGTCATAGGGATACCTCATCCCAGTGGGATGGTGTCACCATTCCATTGATTTTCAGCTACAGGACAAAAAAAAAAATATGGAAACCCCAAGAGTTGAGGATGTCCCTTATCCCTGATTTTTATCACCATATCCATGTAGATCCAGGTGCTGCCACCTGTCCCTTCTTGCTGAATGGATTGGACCTCCCAATAGCAAGCTAAAGGATCATTATGTCCTCTCTGAAGGCACTGACTCTTTTTCCCACAAAAATGAACAGTATTTTTGTATGATTTTGTTTTTGTATCCTGCTGCACTACAGATGGAAACACAATGAATATTAAAAACATCCTGGTCACTTGCATTCTTTGCTTGCTTAGGACATCTGGAAAATTTATAAGGTCTTTCCATGCAGTTAGGCTTAAAAGTGTGAATTTATGTGAAGAAATTATTTTCTTTTCCAGTCTTAGTGTTGTTTTAAGATATTTAGGGGTTTTGAAGTTAATTCCCAAGTTTACAGTCTGCTGTTAAGGGAGTGCTTGGAATAGCACACTCTTTGTCTTCCACACTGTAAATCTTAACAGTGCAGAGCACTCCATGTTTCACAGACAACGTAAAAGATACATCATAGCCATTAACCTTCCCCTCAGCTGCTGATAAAGTAAAATAGGCCCATTCTTTACAGTAACAGTAATGTATCTGTTCAGATAAATATTCCTCTTGCTGCAATAAAGTGCAGCATTTTACAGCTGCACACCATCTTTGCAAACTGTAACGTGGCAATTAAAATTGAATATGATCAGAATACTAAGGGAAGATTTGAAGGTAAAAGGGGATGAAAGACCTTTTCCTAAAACTTTCCTCAGCAATATCTGAAGTTCAGCATATAAATCAATGTTTGCTTATGAGAATTTTTAAGTCTACAGCAAAGATATAATATTAAATTAATTTCTTGTAATGACTTCTTGAAGGTTGTTAATTTGATATAGTTAAGCATCCAACATTTACATGCCTGGCATTTTTTTATTGCACACAAGCTATCTATATCAGGAGGTTGTAACTGAAGGACTGGTATAATTTAAAATTTAAGAAGCTATTTTATAAATATATAAACAGAATTATACTTAACAATATTAATAATTTAATAAAATGTATTATAATTTCATAATTGATCATAAGAGATTCAGAAGCTCTAGCCTTGTCTCGATTACTATGTAGCTTTGTGCAAATCACTAACAGTCAGTTTCTCTCAATTTCCCACACCCACAGGACAGATTTTTATATTTCCCGACCAAGAAGCATATTTAGGATCAGTTCAGCACTGACTGGGAGGATTGGTTCATCATATTTATGTGCAAGGGTTAGTTAGTGCCTAAACCAGTGAGATCCACTAACAGCCTGCCTTGTACATTTTTCTGTACAAGGTACATTTATCCTTGACTGATTCCACACAAACAACGGTGATTCTGATGAAATATTCAGGATTTGCACTTTATATTAATCCTATTACTTCTGAAGAAAAAATCCATTTGATGGATCTTTATAATCATATAATCTTACAGCCACGCCATTTTTTTACTGGGTGAAACATGAAAACAACACTTGCACATTTTTCCTCAGGCCCATAACTTTAAAAGACTTTTTTGATTTACTTTTGTAAAAGAAAATAATAACTTCAGAAACGTAGTAGCCTAAGAACACATGCCAGCTAATCAGTTTGTGAAACTATTGCAAAAAGAAAAAAGTTCAAATACATCATTTTAATCTCATGTATCAAAATCCACTTCAACCAGCCAGATTTTTTTAAAAAATAGTTTATAATAAATTTCATGACCAACAAAGTAAGAAGACAAAGCTCTTTTTTTATGACTCTTTAGCTGCTTGTCCCACAGGACTACAGACTTCATGCCTAACACATTTTGCCTAAATAAATGTACCAGGAGAAATTTATAGGGTTAGAGCCCAACAGCCCAATCATTTCTTTTCAAGTACAGACACGAGATGATAGCATGAAACAGAAGGCACAAGGACAAATAAATTAATGTGGTTAGTTTGACATATTCTTGGGTTCAAAGATTACAAAATAACTTAAGTTTCTTTATACTGAGGATTTCTATGAATTTCAGCTGTGAGTGACAATTTGCTTGCAGACAGTCAGTGCTGACAACTTACTGATGGTGGCAGCCCTACTGTTTAAAGTTCATCTACACCTACAGCATTCACCCAGTCATAAAATTCATTTCTTCCCTCGTGCTGGCACAGGTGTCACATGGTATCAAATAATTCTTCAATTCTGCTCCATTTCTTGTTTAGTTTCAAATTTAGTTTTTCTAATAAGATCTCTTCAGATTAAAGTTAAAATAATACCTGTGAATACTACAAAATTCAGCCATGAATTCTATGCTGTTTTTCCTTCATAATTTGCAAAAAGTCATGTGGGTTAATCCCAGACAAAACTGCACCACAAAGGGTTAGAGAGGATCACTTCTACCATTTTTGTGAAAACAGACCAAAAGAAAGAAAAGTTGTCACAAACTGGTAAAGTGCTTTGGAATATATTATTTTATGGAATTACCGTGGAAAGCCTGAACACCTGTTTGGTAAAAAAGCCCCAAAATTTTTGCAAGGTGACAACTGATGCAAACACAGAAGCAAAGAGGAGAAAGGACTTGTGAGCACTGAAATGGAAAACAAAAGAGTAATTTCTGTGGTTAATATAGCAGTTTTAATGACTGCTACCAGCACATGAAAAGCCTTTCTTGCTTCTAGAAAGGAGAGGATCAATATAGAAGGATCATCCAGAAAGTCCATCAGTGGTATTGCTGCTAGAGTCTTGTGTGAGGAAAAGTCTGATTAAATGCAACTGTCTCTCAGTTTATCTATTATACACACGTACATACCTGACTGTTTTACTACATCTGTATTGAAGGTTAGATCTAACTCAGTTCCTCAATTCCACTAATGTCTCCTTTTTGGCTTGTAAAAGGCAGGGTCTTGATGCTGTAATTACGTAATAAAAATCCTATTTTTAGATAGAGTCAAGAATTTCACACTTAGGAAGACAGACATTTGTATGAATGAGGAATTTTTACCCAGGAATTTTACATTCCATACTCTGACGTGAAAATAGTTAATAAACTCTTTGAATGATCTTTCAAATTCTTTGAACTCCATTACTTAAAAATTTTACCACAGCATATTTAATGTAAGTTTGAAAGTCATTTTGTTATGGAGCAAGCAGAGCATCCAACCTAATGCTATTTTAATGCCCAGAGAAACAGGAAATTACAGGTTATTTTAGGCCTATGTTAATTCCATAACAAAATTTTTTGAAATAGATGTTTAAAAATAGTTCATTGGATCTGTAATAAAATTGTAATTTACTATGTCCAATTTTTAACATTTATTGTATTAGTCACACTTTCTCTCTCAAGGCGCAAAGAGAACTGAGGTAAGTATTTATAAAAAAGCCTGACTCTTTCTGAGTCTTTACTTTTATGGAAAAAAAATCTTGCATCTAAGTGATCCTTTTATTGGCAGTGATTAATTGTACATGCTATCAGAAGTAAATTTGGGGAAAATAGTTGGAAAGAGTCTTCATTTATAAAGATTTACATAACTTTGCATCCTGAGTCACGACTTGTGGAAAAAATACTGAATTATAAAGAATAGCTTTTAATATTAATTAAATGTTTAGTCATAGTTTGTAGGCAGTACTCTCAATCTTTCAGCAGCTTGGATGCTTAGTCATTTTCCTTATTTAACAATATACTTTCATACACTTCAAAACAAAATAATAAAATTAATTTCATAAAAAAATTTTTAAAAAAGCATAAGCTCTGCAGTTTCCTTTTGTTCCTCCATTGCCTGGGAATATGCTAAAAGTTCTGGAAATATTTCTCTCACCGTTCAACATCAAGGCTGAAAGGAGGCAGGAGAAATGACCAGTGACTGCTGAACAGTTAACTAGCAAAGGATCTGCTCTCTGCAAATCTGTTGAAGAAAAGCAAAGGTTTTCATTTGACAAAGTCCAGATTAGATTTGCAGAAAAGAGAAATGAAAAAATGGCAGATAGGTCATCTGCTCCCGTGGCAATGGGAAGAAGCTTCATGCTTACTTTTACTGATTTCTCAAGGTTTATGGAGTTTAAGTAGAGAAGGACTCCACTTTATTCTCTGTCAGTTGTGAAAGTAGTATTATTAGCAGCACTTTTAATTACTTTAAAGAAGAATGTTCTTAATCTCACACAAAGTTAATTTTTCTCATTGCTAGGTATATTTTCTTATGGTTTGTATATTTAGGTGGATTTTGATTTGTCTTGCCAAAAAATTATGAATCTGATTGTAAAAGCCACTACTGATATAATGAATTTTAGCAAATACTAAGCATTAAAGTAAACAATATGCCATTAGCTTGGAATGTCTTTTCACTGTGTGATATTTCTTTCACTGTTTATCTCTAAACCATTTTTCATTCTAAAACATCCTAATGTTTATTTCCTATGATAAAAATCTGATTTTAGAAACAGTGTTCAACAGTAATCACTATTTACTTCAGTTTTTGTTGTTTCCTCCTCTTTTGCTTCTCTAGCTGTTGAAAAATGGATTTGTTTGTCATTATAAAATCTGTTACCATAGCTGTTAGTTTACTTTATTGCAGAAGATAGGGAATGACATATGTAATGTAAAGAAATGCATTTTTGAAGGAAAAAAAAATCTTCAGCCAAGATTGACTGTCACTGTAGTGTTTGCTCAGAATGCAAACAAAATATTAAAATATCAGTGGCCCATATCAGGATACAAAGCTAATGGAACAAGGGTAAGGGAACCATTATGATGTACAAGACATAGGAGCATGCTGTAAATTTTTTGTGATGCAGAGCACTCGCCATTCACAGGGACCACAACATTTTTTTTCCCAAAAGAAATTCTAATTCTGAAGAAATAATATGGTCTTAATAACTTTTTTTTTTCATGAGGGGTGACAAATAAGCATTCCAAAGATATTTAAGATAGGTGGGAAACGGTAGAGATTTTGTAACAAAAGAAAACAAGTATTTCTGATGGTGGACAATTCTAGTTTATGGAAGGCTCCATTTCATGTCTAATGTTGAAGAACTGCAATTTACATAAGGCTAGGAGAAACCTAGACCTGAGGTCATACAGTCAAGAAAGGTAAATGAAGAATATACCTGAAGGAGTAACTGGTCGAGCTGAGGTGTTACCCCCAAGGGTCTGAAGTTTTGCCACTGCAAAGCAAAAGTCCTGTTGAAATTTTTACCAAACAAAACATGCGCAATTCTCTCAGTACTGGAAATAATTTACATCCAGTATTGTTCGTAAATTATTATAATTATTTCATTTCAATTAATTAGAACCATAAAATGTATATGGCTAAGAATAACATTTGCAGAGATTGAAAATGAAAAGTCCAAAAATTTGAATTTTACCACCACAGAAAACAGAAAATAGTTAAAGGAGCAACTTCATACCTGACTTGTGAATAATGGGAACATTTGCATTATATTTATTGTTATTGTGTGCCTTTATCACTTTTATTGTTGTGCTGCAGTGTAGCCCTTTGAAGGTCTGCCAAACCACTGCGGCTCACTCAAATGCAGGGCTGAATTTTAATTAAGCTTAGCAAAATACTCATTGAATTTGCTGAGCCTGATTAGGCCAGTCATCCTGATAGACGTGCAGAGGGCATCTTGCTTACTTGTTTTAACAACTGACAGAGACAATTAATAGATTCTTGTAAAATAGTTAAATGTGAAAAATATAGAATGTCATCACCTCTTTTCATTGACAGCCTTAGTTTTTTATGTATTCAGCATGGCTAGAAAAGATTTCTTGGAATTGTAATAATGAAGTACCGAAGAGTAATAAAGTATTCTTATTTGTGAAGATTAAATCACAGAGATACACATTTTGTTCCACTAAAGTATTCCCCATAAAATCACAGCCCAGTGAAGAGGAGTTTCCATGGTCTCTGCAGGGTAACATTAAATATGTATGCAAGTGGTTGCCCTCTCACAGATGACTTTTCACTTTTTCATAGCAGAGATACTAGGACCTCTCTCCAGGTTATGAAGTTAGAATATCCTCTCTCTATATATATATATCTTATATCTTCCACCTTTCCTGTGAAGTGTGACCACCAACTGCAAACCCAAATATTCTTCTTTATCTCTGTCCTCTGTGACAGTGAAACTTCCATTTTTCAGAAGTTTAATAGTCAGGTGGATTTTGGCTTAGTAGGAATGCCCTTAATACATTCCTGTGCATTCCTTAGTGCTTAGGAATGCTGGTTTTGCTGTTTTCTCCTACCTACTAACACAAGTTTAGGGGAGAAAAAAGCTTGTGATGTATTATGAAAAAATGTATATTACTTGTCCTGTCAACCAACCTGTTATCCCTAGAACACTGTAAGAAAGGAATAGTACTAGACAAAAAAGGCAAATAAGGTGAACAAGGCCATTGGTATTCTTTGAATATAATTTCATTTTTCTTTCATGAAAGGACTTGAAAAGTACAACAAAATAACAGAATTTTCATTCAAGTTGTTTAGTATGAGGCTAGTAAGTAAACAATTTTTTAACTGTAAAGCTAAAAATTCCTTATACAGTGACTGAGCTTCAGATCAAAAAATCCCAGAGTAAACAAGAGTGACTTGCAGTGGAATCAAGAACAGAAAATAAATTACCACAAACCACAACACCTAAAGACTGAATTGCAGAGACCAAAAAGCTGTCTTCCATCTAAGTGAAAAGGTGTGGGAAACAGAAATGGGGAAGATGCACAGTGCAAAAATGGAATATGTTGCAGTTAAGAGAAGGGCAGCAAATTTGTGATTTAGTGTCCTTCAGTGCAACTAACACACAAAAGTAAAGGGTGGAAAAGATGGTGCTAATATTTGATTTCACTGCTAAGCACCAATTTTCATTGGTTTTGGTGTGCTAATTCTAGGCTGAGGGTAGCAAGAATACAGAAGTACCTGGAATAAAAATACTGTTAGGGGACTTTGTCTCCGTCTACAGGCAAAAGCCAAGGAAGCAGACTAATTCAAAACAGAGTTTTAAAAAATGTTGTTGATCACACTTTTCCCTCAGTCTCTTGTAATTAATCTTCTTTGTTATTAATCAAGTTAAGAAGACAGCCCCCTATGTAATCCTGACTGTTTTCTTATTAATTGGGATATTTCTATGTCTAAGCAAAGGATTTGCTTTTAATAAGCATACCAAAATTGGATAAAAACATGATAAAAACAAATTAAAAAACCAAACTAAATAACACAAAGCCCTTTTACTGATTACTTAATCTTATGACAGAGAGAAGTTATATGGAGAAGATCATGTGCAGTATACAGAAAATTTCCAGAAATATTAGCTAACAAAAATTTAGAGAAAGTATTTAAACTTATTTTCTGGGGTTTTACTGACACATAAAAGGGTAAAAGAACACTTCTATGTACTGTCATCACCGTGGTCACTGCTGCTATCCACAGCATTTTCACACTGTCACTTTTACAAGGGTCAGTCATTTCCCCAAGGTGGTATCTTATTTAGGATGAAGTGTTTATTTTGCAAAGGACTGATGAAGTGTGGAAAATAATTAGTATATTCCTAACTCTGACTTTACTATGTTGTTTACAGGAATTTCCCTTTGAGTGCTGTATCTTTGTTATGCAAATTCTTTCCTGAGTCACTGCCCAGCTTCACCCCTTTCAATCCAAATTTATAAAGCAAATCCCACAATTAGTGATTTTTTTCTTTTTTTTATCAAGATATATAAGGGTTATTCAGCTTAATGAAACTCATTATTTCCATTTCTCAACCTACATCTGTTTGCCACAGAGATAGTACGTATTTTTTATTTTAAAAAATTCTGTAGAATTAGAATAAAAACTACATTATATTGTTCAGTAGACAGATCAAGGTCACAAAATAAGTAAAAAAAAAAAAAAAGAAGAAGAAGAAATAACATTCAAGTATCTAATAATTGTTTAACCTTATGGAGGGTTTTTTTCAAAATTATCTGAAAATTACTAGCATTTTAGGTCTATGTCTAGAAGGACATTGCTGGCATTGTTAAACACATTTAGGAAGTATTAATGAAAAAGTTAGTTGTAACATTAGAGATGGCTTTAATTTGATATAATTATAAATGCCTCTACCAACAGTAAGAATTTATCCTTTATTTTTCCAGAAGTAGAAATAAACAGCTTTTTTGGGCGATGGTGTGAAATAATTTTGTAGGTTCTATTTCAACATCAAAATACTGTTGGTCTTTTATTTTTTAATCATAAAAGCACATTGTTTATTGCAATTTTTGTGAACTCTAGGCAGCTATCAAGCTATTTGTTCTCAGTAGGTGCCTGCCAATCACTATCATTATGATTTTGGCAGCTTTCCAGGACAGATACCCTCCATCTGTTCCTGTTTCACAGAAATGGTACCTTGAGGTCCATTTGACCTATGAGCCCTCAGTCTCTCCAGCAATTTAATAATAATAATTTCTTCTCAGTCAATTAGGTTGACAGAGAACTGCCCCATGGAAACATCTCAGGTTCTACACTTTTTTTCCACGCACAGTTCTCTGATCCTGTTTCTTTCAGGACTTCACTTTCAAGCTGAGACTTATAGACTCTCCCTTGTGGCCAGATTATGGGAAAGCCCCCGAAAAAGAAGGTGCTGAAATTTTCCCTGAAGCCATTAAAAAAAAAAAAAAAAAAAAAGTGTTGTAGAGCCTGTGGCTCTCATGATCCAGGACTCTGATCTCTGGTGAGTGAACATGGTAATGCTGAGGCTGAGAGACTCAGGCTTAGATCCCTCATTGACAGACAGAGGTTTGAAGACCACCTGTGACAAGGGGAATAAATATTGTAGTTTCAATCCCCATGCAATTGTTGGGACTACTCGAGGATTACAAATTTAGAGAAACTGACATTAAAAATTCTGCTACCACAAGCATGAATAATTCAAAAGTGTCATGGGATGTTCTACTTCCCAAAGGGTAACAAAGCATCAAAATTAATTTTTATTCAAAAATATTAACCACACTGATACATAAAGAGAGATTTAAGATATTACACCACAGAAAATGTGTTTTTATTGTCTGATAATAAAATTTAAAAGGTTTCCCCATGGATGAGAGATTTCATTTATCATCATCAATGAAAAAATATTGCAGAACTCTTCTTATTTTCAGATGAATTATCACATCACAGGTTCAACAAAAAAAGTCTAACAGCTGACACCTTGACTTGGGACATCCCTCTGATTTGTTGGCTAAGTGAATTGATTGTGGCATCATTTGTCAAGGATTGTGTCTTGAGTTGTCTGGTTATCTAATGTACCTTAAAAGTTCCACTTAACCTCGAGCAAAATACTAGCATGTAATAGGAATGAATGTTTATTATTTATTCTTTGTCTTTTCTCTGCTCACTTCTGGAGCTTGGGCAAACACATTGGATGGGGAAATGAATAAAAAGGAAAGGGAAAAAAATGGCAGAGTAGAAATAAGCAAGCTGTTTCACCTCATAACTCAGAAATATTCCACATTCCCACCATGGGAGACAAGTTCTGAAAATAGCACATGCATTTTTTAGCATGTCTACTTCGTGCCTTGAGAGTATCTGATGTAACCTACTTCCAATTATATTAATGAGAAGAGAAGCAGTCACTGACATTCTGATATAGCTCAATACCACCAACCCTCTTGGCAAACAAGCAAAGAGAATTTGCATTATATCAGAATAGCAAGACACCTTAAGGAGGGAAAAGGTGACACACACGTGGATACACAGACACAGACAGTGATTCTCTGCAGCTAGAAACTGTATTAACAGAATATTTGTTTCACAAGTAATAAATGCACATTTTCACGGAGAGCACATTATCTATTGTCAATCCAAAAAGGATTAACACTATGAAGTGAACCTTTCCTTCAAGTCACTCTTCTTATAAAGTCACTGAAAAGAAAAAAAAAATATTCACAACAATTTCTAAGTGTTTTTACCTACTGAAATATTTTCTTACTTATGAAATAATATGCACGAGTTAAGCTGAAGTACATACAACACAAGTCAAGCTGAAGTAGAAATTAGAGTAGAGAGGTTTTTGGGTCGTCTATTTTTATACATGTACTTGTATGGGTGTGCATGTCTTTATGCACAGAGAAAGAAGAGGAGAAATAATACATTGCAGCAGAAGATTGTTCTGAGTTGATGTGGGAAATCACCACTGACACTGCAACTGCCATGTAAGAACTGCTCTGGATCTGCAAATGATGTCCACAGGGCTGACATGAATAGAAGCCAGTCTGCTTTTCTCTGGATTATTAGGGTTTTCTTCTTACAGTCCACTGCAAAATGTTATGTGACTTCCTTGTCAGACAGAGATCATAACCAAGACCCTTTTCTAAAAACATGACTGACCAATAAACCTTTACAATGGAAGGCTCAGAGGACATGGGCAAAGAGATGTTCCATGAAGCTTGGGAGATAATGCAGGGTTTGACTGACCGAAGCTTCTATATAAAAGCTGACTTAGCACCAAGGGGACCAGAGGGTGACCTCTGTTTCAGGTAAACAGCTATCAACAGTTGAGAGGATCAACAGGCATTTCAAAAGTCTCTCCCTGAGTTCATTAGAAGAGTGGGAATGTCTCCCTGAGCCGGCCAGATCTGCGTAGGGGAGACTGAATACCTGAAGAGGAGAAGCTTGGCTTAGCCCAATAAAGAGTTTAAAATCTGAAAAATTAACAAAAGAATTCTGAACTATGGTAAGATAGGAAAAGGCTGAGGGCCGCCTAGACCTAAATAAGCTACAGCTGTGCCCTAAACAAGAGAGGTAAACAACTTTGTTAGAGAATGAAGGAGAGAATGCAGACCTGTAGGACTAACTAGAAAAGGCACATGTGGATAGTTTACTGACCAAGGGTAATGCAATAAGGAACACCTGTTATGCATACGCAGAAAGAGCATAAAGAGGTGTACCAGGAGCTAATAAATTGCTGATGCCTACCATCACCTTGTGTGTTAGTGTTTGAGTCCACTGTCACTGAGGAGCTCGAAAGTCTTGACCTGGCTTTAGCCAACACGGATGCCTTCCTGATGAGGGGGGATGCTCAGCATGGTGATGGTGAGAATATTCTAGATTTGTGACTGGACTGGATATAGTGCTGAATTTTGAAAAGTGTAACTTACATTTCTATTGTGTTCTATTTTGTACTGTCCCTCTAAATTAGAAATCCCATGGAATGTCAAATGTCCTCATATAGGTAAATTAGATATTCCTCCACATGTGCACTATCTAAAAGAACCTGGCTGGAGAGTCTGACAAACATGCAAAAAGAAGGTAATGCCCAAATGAGAAAGACAGTTATTTACAAAACATGCACCCCCAGCATGTTTTGTAATTTGTCATGCAGAACAATTACAGCACATCCAGGTTTTTTTAGTAAAATGCCATGGACAAAATAATCTCCTTGCTTGAAGAACATATTTCATGAAGAGAAATGAATTTCTATACTGAATGACAGAAACTGATGTTAGTCAATGGGTAATGCTCACACAATAGGCAGCAAAGGTTTGTTCATGTTATCTTTGCAGAGCTAAACATGCATGTGGTGGAGGGTGTGAGACAATTCTACCAAGTTGGAAAACCTGCAGTGAACACTCTGATGCTTATAATTAGCCTGAAAAACAAGCAAACAAAATCTACTCTAATGTTTAAGTGCCAATATGGAAATATTTTTTTACCCTCTGACCTGCAGTAATTACTGGTTAGACACAGAGTGAAAACACAGGTGTTTGAGATCTTCCAGACTAAGGGCTCCATTCTGTTTCCACTGAAATCGGGTTAAAACAGTTCACCTGACATTAATATGAACACCACCAATTCTGCAGAGGAAAAGGATTTTGGGGTGTCTCAGGACAGCTGTGTATCATGATAGACTTCCTCATTTCTATTCCTACGGTTTTTTCTCAGCTTTACATCTATTATAAGAGTTGAAATTAAACATAAAATAAATCACAAAAAAAGTGTCATCGTGAGTAAATTGTAAATATAATGCTGATTGCCTTCAAAAAGACACAGCTCGTTTTTTGTCCCTCTTGTCTTCTCTTTATCTCATTGGAATAAATGTTAAGTTTCAGTAAAATATTACTAAAGGCTTTATTTAATGACTTCATAAAGAATAATTTTCAGGTAAAAATTAATGCTTGCAGTGAAAATTAGGGAAAAGTCTTCCAAAAGTGACAGTGTCCTATAATTCAAAAGCTCCAGCAACACAGAAGAAAGACTGAATTTCCTAACATCATATCATTTTTCTAACCCAAACTTATTACTGATTTTAAAAAATAAAATTAGTAAGATGCCAATAACTTGAATTCTAACCATATATGTATTAATCTGATAATAATCTGATATAATAATCTGATCTTTTCTGATTACTGCTCCCTAGTCTTTTATGATTTTCATGAATCTTGAATGTATCAATTATAACTGACTTTTTCTAACAATTTAAGTACTACATTATCTGAAATACTATTGTTATTTCTTATTTTAGTTATTGAGAAATACTGCAAGTATGATTCTGGGGCCATTGATAGCAAATGTTGGCATTTTAATAGCAGCTAGAAAAACAGGTAATATCAAGGCCAGAATGGCTGAGCTATTACTCCTGAACCCTAAATACAAATGGTATTTCTATGATTTATCAGTAAATGTAATAGCTTCCCTCTTCACTGTGCTCTACAAGTAAGAAAAAAAACCCCAAAACCTCACCAAACAATGCTTTCAAAAAATCTAAAGCTACAATATTCTCATATCCTTTTAAGAAGAATGCAAAGTGAGATGAAACATTAGTTTTTAACTGCAGGTTAGAATAATGATTGCTTTTCAACTTATTCATGACAGATAATAGGGCAAAACTTTCCTTGAATTTGTTTTTCTAGAAATAAGACATAATGAGTATATTCTATTAACTGCTTAGTACCTGGTCTGAAAACCTTTTGATTGTTCCTTCTTTAAATACAAAACAGTCTTAGAAAATCTCTCAGGAAAACTGCTTAAAAATGAAGTGATACACTGTGTCATGCTTGCCTGCACACTCAGTTTCTGTCCCAGTGCTTGTATGAATGCACACTCAACACATGACTGCAACTGAACAGAGAAATTGGCTTCTTCTCCTTTCTGTATTTTTTTCTGGAGTATTTTTTGCCTGGAGTTTTTGATATGATAACAAAGGCAAAGAAAATTTGTAGCATACCTTACTTAATTTTTCAAAAAAGTTTTACTGACATGGTGCATATACAAACTCAAAGGCAAAGGAAAACTAAATCCATTGTCTTCACCAGGCAGGACACAATAGAGAGATGAACTAACCAGTACTGAAGTGACATGTGGCCTCCAAAACCAATCATTTCAATAGGTCTCCTGTGGTCATTTGAAAATCTGTGACCACGTTTTTTGCTGACAAGCAAGAAGAACATGGCAAGAAAAACAAGAAAACAAAAGGCATGCAGGTGTAACCTTCCAAAAGGGAGGAAAAATAAACACTGTGTGTAAGAAGAGAAAGACGTTTTTAACAGGGACAAGATACTGCCTCAGTTCTGATCAGTCTTGCACAGAGACATAATACAAGGCTTATCTAAAGTCCCCATCAGACTCACAGAGACAACTTCATGGATAGCTTAGCCCAACCCCGGGTCCAGAGCAGCGTCCAGGCTGTGTTCTGGGCTGGGGTTTCAAACTCTCCAGTGATGGAGACTCCACAGCCTCTCTGGGAAACCTGTCCCACTGTTTATCCTCACAGTATAAAAACACCTTTTGTGTTCACAAGGAATCTCATGAGTTTTGTTTTGTGCCTACTGGGTCTGCCCTGTCAGAAGGCACCACTGAGAAGAGCCTAGTTCCCTCTGCATTCCTTCCCATCAAGTATTTGCAGAGATGCCTCCTAGCCACCCTCTAGCCGCCACTGTTGGCTGGGGTTGTTCCTCCCCACAGGCAGGACTTGGCACTTCCTTTTGATGAATTTCATACCACTCTTCACAAAGCTCTGGGCACAGATGTTCAGATACTTTTCAGCCCACCTCACTGCCCACTCATTTAAGCCATCCTTGATTAGCCTGTCTATGATGATGCTGAGAGGCAGCCTCAAAGGTCTTGCTAAAGTCAAGATAAATAACACTCACTCTTCTCCCCTCAACCACCAAACCTGTCATCTCATTGTTGAAAGCTGTCAGACTGTGTAAATGGATGGAAGAGTTTATTTCAGGTCTTTGATTTCTAGGTGAAAGGAAATGAATGGATGAGGTAAGGACAAGAAAAACAAAATTCAGACCAATTGCATATTTTGCAAATAGAAGTTTGTATTGTTAGATTACTGACTACTATTCTGCAGTAAAGGCAGTGAAGAAATTGGCACTCTTAGCTGCATTTCTTCTTCCTCTTCTCTCTCTTAAATAATTAACCAGAACACTGAAGTGTTGAATGCATATGATTCCCAAAATCATATTGCCATTTCATGATATTTGATATTTGATGATATTTGATACTGTGATCGCCATCATTATATCTCAACACCTGTTACTTGCCATGTGGGGCTTAATGCTGTACCCTGACAAATTTCTCTGATATGTAATTAAAACAGGCATAAAAATTAGTGTATTATCTTTTGTTAAACAAAAATAATTCATAAAATGAAAGCATTCAAACGTAGCTGGTGAAGAACAGAAAAGTCAGGTGAAACATGAAATTTAGAGGGGGTAACCAGCTCCCAAAGCTGGCCAAAAGTCATGCCAGGTGAGGCTAATGGAAAGGAGGGAGACAGGAAGCATGTAGCTAAGACAGGTCTATGTGAAGTTAAAATTGAAATGGCTTTTGTTTAAAAAAAAAACAAACTTATATACTAGAATTTCCAGAATCAGGCTCGAAACATCTATTATTAATTTTTAATTTTTTTTTAAATGCACACGCGGTTCAAATATTTACAGTATGTTCCAGTGATTTTTAAGTCCCTGCCCATTCTACAGTGTAGGTTATCATGGAAAATAACACTCTACCTGTATTTTAAAGCTAGAGAAATATATATAAGGATAGCTATTTTTTACTGAAATTAGAAATTATTAACAATGGAAAACCCTAAAACATTAAAAAAGAGGATTTTTTACCTGAAGAGCATGCAAGATGCAGTCTTCTTTATTTATTTAAAACATAAAATATGTAATTCTGGTGTCTAAAATCAGTGAAGAAAAATAAATAAAAATCTCTCAGAGTGAAATCCTTTTACTACTAACTTGCTTCAAGTTTCCCATGGATGTCAATTGACTCAGGATGTACAACCAGCTCCCTGTGGTATATATGCATCTGCTTATTTGTGCCTTTAGTTCTGCCTGCATAAAGGAGAAATTAATTTTTTCTCCATTGAACACAAGCTATGAGTAAAGATACACTTATTAGATACCAACCAACTATTCTAAAAAACCACTTAGACTATTGCTAAACTAACTGAGTCCTGGATATTCTAACCCTTTTGCACATGCATGTTTTATTGACATGATAATATATTTTTCCCCTAGAATCCCTGCTGCATTCAATCAGACAATGGGTGATACTTGTTTAATGACAAATTACTCACTATCCTCTTTCCTCTTCATTGTTAGACCCTTCAAAGCATTTTATGGAAACAAATTGCAAAATCTCATCAGATTTTTTGACTCTACATAGCTATCAATAAATTAATTTCTGCACCATTATGAGACAAGAGTTCATTACTATCCCATTCTACAGAAGAGAAATAGAACCGCAGAAAGAAAATTAGAAGTGTCTTCTAATTTCAGGTGTCTAAATTTACAACAAGCACTTGATATTTTCAATGATATGTTACTACTGGTTTCTAATCAGACTTCAAAACCTGAAGTTCAAAACTTGAAAATAAAAACTTATTCATTATTACACAGGAAAATGGTGGCTCTGAGAAGCTGTTCACACAGGAACTCTCTGGCAGAGTGACAAAATCTAGCTTTGCAGGGCAATATTTGATTTCTTTGACAATCTTTATTGTTTTGGGGTTTTTTTGGGTTTGTTTATTTTTTGGTACTACTTTTTCAATATCAATCATCAGTATAAACCCATAGCCCTATAACTAGTTCCTCTTATTTTTCTTTTTTTTTTTTTTTGAAGATGGACTTCTTATTGTAGGAATTGTTTACTAACATGCTCCTACTCCAACAATCATTGAAGTCATGTAGTTAAAAAATGCCGCCTTCTTATATATTTCTTCTTGCTCCTGCATGCAGGCTCAGCTCAAATTAGACCATACTGACCATAGAGAGCAGATCTGTACAGACTTAGTGCTTTTATTAAATATTTATACTAAATATGCAAATGCAGTAGAACCGAAGCTGTGAACTTCCTAATGACTTCTTGTATTTCTATACTATTAATTCAACCAGCATTAAATGTGTTATTTTAGTATATTTTATACATTCCATTTCTATTATTTTAATAGTAAATAGTTGGACAAAATACATAAAATTAATCATGACTAAAAATATAAATTATTATTGACAGATATATGAAACAGAATAACTGACAATGGTAGCAATTTACTGTCTCCTAACTACATAGTGAAAAATTGCTTGAAAAATACGTCTATCTTCTGACATCAGAGGAATGGTTAAATTTGGACTTGTCCTCAAATATATATAGACTTTTCTACCTATTCTCTCTGACTTTTCACTCAAGTCTCCACTCCTTGCCTCAGACTCAGGCATTCTATTTTATGTGCTTCATCCAAGCCCCACTTTTATACACATCCC
Source organism: Entomyzon cyanotis (assembly GCA_024500445.1). Taxonomy (NCBI): domain Eukaryota; kingdom Metazoa; phylum Chordata; class Aves; order Passeriformes; family Meliphagidae; genus Entomyzon; species Entomyzon cyanotis. Next base: position 11,197,907 of record JAKEPQ010001016.1, read on the forward strand.
ATCTCCTAGTTTCTCCCATTTTCTTACGCAGTCGTTCCTCTGGCTTTGTCTCAGATTCCTTGACCTGTGTTCACTTGCCCAGATGCCCCATTCCTGCATCTGATTTCCCAAAACTAGGTCCAGTAGCTGTGCTCCTGCTCATACCTCCCCTTCCAGGCACTATTCCATGCTTACCCACTAACACCAGCCTCATCCCTTTGGCCCCAATGTCTGCTTGGGTCTCCCCATCAGACCCACCCTCCTGAACACCGTCTTCCCTGCTTTTCCTCCCCTTGCTCAAGTTTCTCTCTCAGCATTCCAGTGGGATTTGAAGGATGTCTCCCATAACTCCTTGTTCCAACTCGGTTCCCATGAAAAGGGCCAAGATTGCTTTTCAGTCCATTTAAACCTTGTGCATTTCCTCACAGCACTCTCCCCATGTTCCCTCTTCCCCACGGCCCCTCTCCCAGGACCCACAGATCTCCCCTCCCAGTCACACTTCAGAGGGATGTGTTAGTGCCTGCAGGAGAGAGGAAGGAAGACAGGACTCTCCTACAGCTTTTCCCTCCTGTGGAAGAGGAGTTCATGGAGCTCCATGGTAACCCTACAGAGATGGGTTGGGTTTTGCTTTGGAAAACAGGGAGGCGATGCAGCAACAATACAGAATTGCTGAAATCAGACCAGGGAAAGTAGGGCAAGAGAGCAGGATGACTGCAATTAATAAATTTCATTATTAATAGTGTCAATATGCAATGTACCAGATTGTCATTGGTATTATGCACACAGAGGGTGAGGATATGAACACACTGGCTGTATGATTACTTAGGGTAGGAAGCTCTTATTGACAGCACAGAAGAGTTTCTTTCCTCCTTTCACTTGCTTTTGTTTCAGGTGCCTGAATTTGGACTTAGCATGACCCCAGGGAAGCCTCATCCTGCCCCAGGAGGCCACACCCCAGCAATCCAGGGCTCCCTCTGCACCAGCACCAGCTGTGCCCTGCCCAAAACTCACATTCCTCAGCTGGGCTGGGAAGTCCTGGGAAAGGCAAGAGTGACACCCCGTACAAAATCCCTGCCAGGGCTCAATGTCTGTAACATGTGCCACACCTTCCCAACAAACTGCTGCTGGAATGATTGCTTTTAAGCAGGCTAAATCTGCATCTTTTCCCTGCTGTTTGTCTTGAAATCTGCTCACCAGTTTGGCCCAAAATGAATGAAAACTGACTTGAGGTGAATCAGTAGTTAAGCACTAATCTCTGTGCCAGGGACTGAGAAGTAAGAAGGTGAGGAAAGAATGTCCTGTTTAATTACAGAGCAAATTTAATTTTCCTTAGGTATTTACTCTGTACATTACATTTGCACACCTATCAAACATGTGCATCCATCTGAACAGTAGTGGCTGCATACTGGATCAATAACTGCTAATCTAAAGTGTCTCAAGAGGTTTGCTTCACATCAGCTTTACATAAAGACAAAATGTTAAATTTCATTTTTTGTTTTCACTTAAACCACTCCATTTCAGGATCAGGGGGTACACAGACCTGAAGGATTTTTTATTCTTTATTTATATGTTTGGATTACTCAGCAGAATAAGAGAAATAGCATGGATTTTACTTACTTTGCTAAACTAAACATTATGAAACATAAAGCATGTTCTCTTCGAGTCTAGCAGACTGTTCATCCTCACAGCATTAATATTAGTCACCAAACCTGACCTAAATCCCATAATCACCCTGTCATAGGCATTTTGCTTTGCCTACATGCTCATGAAAAAGTAGAAATTTCCAGATATTTCCATTATTGTCAGTAAATTCTAAGTTGCCATAGAAAAGGAATTAGGTTTCTCTCTATCCCCACTATTATTTTAATAGTCTATATTTTTTAATTTAATATTTTCAGGTTGAATAATTTCAAGTAGACATGTCCTATGACTCACTGATGGTTAACAATTTAGAAAGCAGTAATTAATATTCTGCAAACCCCACTGACAATTCCAATTATATGGCACTGTATTCTCCTTTGAATACACTGCAGATTATGAAGTGGAAGGAAAGTCTGTACTCCTTATTCTCACTTTGTTTTGGGCTTAGGAGGAAAGAAAAGGTGGGTACATATTTATAATCATCGTGATTCCATAATTTATAAATCCCTGGCTGGAATGTAAATGATCAAATTTCTAATTTCAGGCTTTCTATCTTTTTGCTTATCTTCCCCATCTGTCAGAATAAGAAAAGCACTTGGAGACCTGCATGTAATTTGATATTGTTGGTGTATTTTCTCAGTTTACAGGTCTTTAATGTTATTTCCACTATCCGTGGAATCTGTTGAGATTGGTTAAAAAGGAAAAGTAATTGTCACTTTAAAATTAAATTCAAAAAACACTAACATGTAATAAAACCAGATATACTGACAATCAAATAACACTTTAAAAATATCTATATTTTCAGTATGTGTTTTCTGTGAGTCAAATATCAAATCTTCAATATGAATCCAGAATTTTACTTTTGTTTAATAACTGTCTTCATAAGCTTTAATGCATACAATGAGCAAAAAGCAGGTATTCTACCCTCTGTGTGTGTTTCAGCTTACTGGATGAAGTCTTGTGGACTTTGTGAATTTATTCTTCTGCACTATGCTAATTTTTACTCCACTGCTTGTCTGGCTCAGGCTTTTGTTTTTCTGTTAAAATTAATAAAGCAAAGAAATTTTCTTTCAGTATTTGCACATTATTTCAGGAAAGTTGGTACAATTTAGGATCTGAGAACAAAACTGCAATGTTTTCAAATATGAAAAGTGATTCAGATTATTTTATCAAATACTTATGAGCAGAATAATTGCAAGCAAAATGTATATAATTATACATATTTTCAGCTATAACTACTAAGAAAATTTGTCACTAAAATTTAATATAAATTCAAAAACTAAACTGTCACTTTTTAATCTCACACAAACATTACAATCCCTAGTGAAGTTAGGAAAGTAGGCCCAACTTATGTCAGTCAGTGCTCTCCCTCAAAAATAACTATTTCCTTGCATAATACCTAGGAAAACCCATGGAAATATGTCATAGTTATAAATGAGTCTTACAGTTACTTTCATAAATATTAAAAGAACAATGTACACATAATATTGTCTAAAGTTCAGGAAAAACACCAATGTTTTGTGGAATTTGCTGGGACTTTGTTTGTATCCAGTGACACATTTGGCTGGTTCTCAAAATGTTTTCATAAAGTTCTTACATTTCCACTAAATCCTAAGGCAATACAAAAAGACACAAAACCCCCAAAAAAACTTTTAAGCTATATCATTATTTGGCTGCAAATGTATTTCACTGATTATAATAACATATTAACCAAACATATTGATGCAAGGTACATGTTTAGCCACTATTTACATACTTTGAAAATACTGCTGCTTTTTTTTATTCTGTTCTTACTGAATAAAAACAGAACAGGATTTAACACATCTACATTTCAATTAGGGGGAGAAATGTCAGAAGTGTATAAGTATGTTTTGCTTATCTCATCACAGTAGTTTACATGCAAATCCAGTGGTAAGGAACAAAACTTCTCCTCAGGAAGGTACCTCACAGGTTTCACCTGACAGCACAGATATCAGCACTGTTCTATCCTTCCCATATAAATTTTTAGTTAAAATGTTGTCTCAGAGTAGCACAGACACTTGAAAAAGCATTGCACTTTGCTTCAGAGGTCTTCCATTGCATTTTGATGAAATTTGTTTAAAAGTCAGGGGCTGAAAATGCCATGGATACAGATCAATTTGTATTGAGGACTGGTATTCCCAGTGAGGTTGAGGATCTTTAAGCTTGACTGTAGAGATTTGGTGTTTGGAGACTTTTTCCTGAATTTTATTAAGTGTAAGTCTTTGTGATGCTTGGTTGCATAGTTTATAAAAACTATAGAAGAGTTAGACAAAATGCAAAGAACAGAAACCAAAAAGGATAAAGAGGATAAAATGTGTGAGGAAAACTGAGAGATAAAGGAACAGAGTAGTCTCTACAGAACCTGAAAACTCCAGGGCAAGGACCATATCTTCAAGGTAACAATACAAATGAAATTGCCCTTTTTCTGAAACACTGAAATGAAGAACAATCACCGTGGAAGAAAAAGTGTGGACTGGGATAAAGTGAAAAATAAGAACAGCATAAATGAAAGTGGATGAGAAGCATCATACGAAAGTATTTACAAACGATGTGGATGTCGTCACTGACAATGTTGGTTGTCCTGCAGTGGGCATGGCCACAGACAAGACACATTCTCTTTTATGTTCTAAATTAATCCTCTGTGGGCAGGATAACATTCCAACTGTGATAGGTCCCACTGGGAACAACAGCATCTCTAGGGAATGGCGGTCCACAGCTGAGTCAGAAATACTTGCTCGTTACTTAAATCAGTTCAAACGGAAAATACGTAATCTCAAGATGTAACAATTCATAACCTTTCTCAGAAAATCATCTGAAAGGACTTTGATGTAGTTGAACAAAATGAGGCACCTTTTGGAGACTAGAAAAAAACCCTTATTTCCAGTTTATAATTTAATAATTTTAGAATAAGTCTTCTAAAGCCTCTTTAAAAACTGAACACTCCTGAACCCCTCTCTTATTTCATCACTAAATATTTATAACATTAATGTTTCAACATAACTGATACACACAATGTGCTATTCTGGACTACATGCTCATTTATCATTATGTCACTATTTCTATTATGAAGGTTATAGGGAAGAAAGAAAAACCACAAACAAGTCAAATTTTGCATGCCTGTCTTTTCTGGGATTAAACTTCCCCAAAGTGATACCTCAAAGGCAGCTCAGTTCTAAAAAAACCACAATTCTGAAAATCCCTAACAGTGCAGATTTATCTGCTTATATTTTCTCTTCAGCTTTATACTGAAATTTCTGATTTACCTATGAAAAGACATTGAGCTTTTGAGGCATTTAAATAATATGGTAAGAAGCAATGAACCACAATACTGATTCTTACAAGAAATAAAGTTTTCATTTAAATTATGCCTCTTACAACACATATGTAATGTTATTCCATCAGGACATCTCACCTGGACGATCTTTCAGGACAACTGAAAGGAGTACTAATGACTAAGGCACAAAAAATCCGTATTAAGGGACAATCTTACGAATGTTAAGAAATATTCTGAGGTTAACTTAAAGCTGGTAGTTACCTATCAAGATGCAGAAACAACTTCATTGCAGCCTCACCACACAGCTCAGCTGGGCAAGCAGGACACTGGAGAACAAGGGCTAAGAGAGCTCTGCTGGGCTTCCTTCAGCTCCCTCAACATCCACACCAGCACCACAATCTCTACTCATAAATATGAGATATTTATTATTTAAAGTAACTGCCCAGTTGCAGTTCATTCTGTTGAATAATAAACTAGAGCCCTTCTAAAGTAATTTTAATTCTGCATGAGATAGTCTGCATATGTTTAAATATGCCTAAACTTATGTATGTTTGCTTCATATGTTAAGTGTTTAAAATAATTTTAATTAGATTTTACCTGTGGAGGTGATTCATCTGATTTGTCTGAAACTTGGTCTTATTAAGACCAAGCAGCAATGTATGTTTACATTTATTCTCCTCACAAGAGAATAGGGTCTAAAATAGTGAATCCCATAATTAGACTCATAGGTGATGAATTATACAGCAAACGTGGAGGACTGGATCTGAAGAACTGTCATGACACATGGTTTAAACCAGTATCAATAGAAATATATTCATGGAAGGAAAAGAGCATAATTAAAAAGAAAAAATCAAGCATGCATGCACTTTTTCTTTTATGCCTCAAAAATCTTGCTATTCAGAAAGAGATCTTCTTCCCAGATTTTTGAATGAATTGCTAATTATTACTTGTTCAAGTTGCAATTACTATATTCACCAACTATATTATGGAAAAGAGAAAATCTATTTGCTTGAGATTAAACTAATATAACTTTCTATCATTTTACACTTACAATTTATTTTGAAAATGACACAAAACACAAGAAACCTTCTCCTTGTGTCAACTGTTTAGGCTTCAGAATTCCTCTGACAATATAAACAACTTTCAGGTGGTTATTTTAAAACATGGCATAAAGACAGCTCAGTGTAGATGTTCTCAGCATATTTACTGTTGAAAGAATAAGGATGTCCCTGAAGTCAGTAACTCCTCAAAAAAACTCTTACATTTTACTTACTACTGGTTAGTGGAATATCACTCAATTATATGAAAGCTCAGAGGGTTTGAAATACATTAGTGTCCCAACCACAGCAGAAGGAGGGAAAAAAGGAGCAGTGAACAATCTCCTGAGTCCACCTTGCAACACCACAGTGAAGGATTACAGAGTGTTGTGACTCTGATTCCCAATTCCTTAGTCTGACTCTACATCCTGGTTTACACTTAGGTTACGAAATTCCATCTCAGACCCAAGAAATGATCCTAGCGTATAAAGAAGCACATTTATTTATATAAAACAAGTTGTTTGGTAAAATGGAAGCTTGGAATTCCTGTCTGAATTCCTTGCTTAATTCTTAACTTCACAATTTGGCTTCCGACCTCAAATAACATATCAGAACCACTTAGTGAGGTTGAAATAAATGCTAAAGAAATTGACAGTTTTTCTCTTAAAAATTTTACAGTTGAATGATTTATACATAACTTCTGATTTGTATATGCTTTTTTCTACAGCTGTAGAGGGTTGCATGAGTTTTCACCTAATCTACAAAGAGAATAGGTTGTGAGAAATAAGGTTAGGAACTCTGATTAATAAAGGAACAACTTATCACTGATGCTGTCCTTCTATTTCACAGAGGAAATGCAGATCAATGGGTAGTCCATGGCTCTCCACAATTTTAAGTACCAGCTTTCCAATTATTAATGTCTAAACATCTGAATGAAAGAAAGGAGAGGTTGAGCTTGGTAGTTTATTAACTATATTGGTACCATGGATCATTCCCTTTTGAATTTTCTTTTTCTATAGGGACCATAAAAGAGCTCTATCTTCAGTGTGGTAAGTAGATGAAATATCAAAATTCCTATCTGTGATGCCCATCGAAATAAAGTATTTTTTAAAGGATTTGCAAGCAAAATTGGACTCAAAGATAGAAACATTCTATTTATTTTGTAAGAAGCACAGCATGTTAGCAATAAATCTGGCATAAAAAGTATGCCAACTGACCTTTTGTTTATCACAAATTTTAACATAAAATATGTTTTTGTATATTCTTTGCTGGCATTTTGATGCATTTATTAAATATCAATATTTTAATCTCTGAAGGGTTTTTTTTATGCAGCAGAATGTCCATACTGCATCAGGCTAGATATACTAATTCTGTAGCACCAACAGTGCAGCTCATTTAGCTGTGTAAAACACTTCCTTTCATAGGTTGCTCCTTCTTTATAATTTGCCCAGTAGCCAGCCATCAGCAGCAAGAAAGAGGAATTCATTTCACAATTAAATACTAGGTAACAAAATATTGCTAGGGTTTTGTCCTAACATTTGTACTCCTTGTAAATCTAGTCCTTGATCTTACTCTTCAGAATAATTCCATAATTACAGGAATTTGTCTACTCTGTCTACCATCATTCCAATATTTCAATTATTTGAGCTTTCTGAATGTACAGTGAATTTCCTACAGTGAAATTGCTGTCTTTGCCATATCTTCTGAGATGCTTATAACCATAGTATTTGAATACTTTACCCAAAATGATGCATAGCTAAAGGAAAAACTTTTAAAAAGTTTACATTTTATCTTAATCTCATTAATGGAAACTCACCCTCTGGGAAGCAAAAATGTATAATTTTCTATTTTCATGCTGGCTTTCTTTAAAACCTGCCTTTGACTTATGCTGGTTCAATTTCCAGACAAATGTTAAAAGGTCTTCTAACCTCTACAATGTTGTAAAAATACATTACTCTATGGCCCAGAGAAGACATATTCTAAAAGAATAAGTTTTTGGGGAATCTTTAGTAGCTACCCTTAGTTGTGTCCCCAGTCCATTCTTTGGCTTTGGGCACATAAAACTTTTCTACTTTGCAATTCCCCACACATAAACTAGATTATAAGCAATCCGTTTTGATTTTTTTTTTTTCAGATTTTTCTGGTATTTTAAACATGAGAGATCAATTTCTGTATTTTCGTTAGCCCTTTTATTTTACAGTGTATATACTGCTCTAACACATAAACAGCTCTAATTGTATTTTCAGTAAAGTTTTGCTGGACCTTTCAAAAATAGATTGTGTAGGGTTTTATTCCACTTTTTAATTAAGACTTAAGGGTACACTCTTAAGCACTATGGTATGTGTTTGCAACAACAAAAGGAGATTCATTACAAAGTTCCTGGTATTTGGTATTTTCATTTTTCACACTAGATCAACATGGAAACAAATGAGCCACAGTCATTCACAGGTGATCCAGGAACATGTTTCTGGCCCCTCCAGACGGAAAGTGTCTGCAGCCATCTCCATGGTATTCAAATGGTACATGGTAATCACAGTAAAATTGAATAGAAAAGAGCAGATACAGGGCAGAATCATTGTGAGGGTCAGATTCCAGTGCTAGTCTTTCTGAATTTGGCTTTGCTTTCTCAATCTTTTATCCTTGAGAAACAAACAAACAAAAAAATCAGTGAGTTAAAAAGCATCAACATGATTTAGAACTAATTTTCTGTTTTCACAATATGAGGTGATATTCTGTTTTCAGTCTAGGATTACAAATAGCTGCAGTCACTATATGTTCTACTGCTGATGTTCACAGGGAGGCTTTTATTATATTTCTGCATTTGATTATTCCTTAGTAGCACCAAGACATCTGCACACTATAAAGACATCACTCATAAAATATGGCTCTGCAATATATGAGCAGAGGTTGCCAGAACCAAGTCCTGACAGTACACTTGACATACAAGATTCTAAACATTGCTGATTCCTCTTTGTTTCACCAGGACAATGAAGATCTATGTAAAGCTGGCAGATACAGTACAGGCAAATCCCTAGAGGAAAGAGAAATGTGCACACTTCACAGTCCCACAAGAAATTAGCATCCTTAACTCAGTATTTTCCAGTCTGGTTTGGTGGTGTTTTTTGGTTTGGTGGTGGTGTTTTTGGTTTTGGGGTTTTGGGGTTTTTTTTTTGTTTTTTGGGGTTTTTTGGTTGGTTGGTTGATTGGTTTTTGGTGTTGGTTCAAATATTGGGGATTTAAACTGAATTTGAGATTCTAAGGTAACTAAGTTTCGATCAATTTTTCGGTTTAATGTGTATGCAATATCAGAGTGCTCTTATATGTAATTTTAATCCTTAATTTCTTAGTTAAGGTTGTTCTTGTTCATTGGGCAGTGGATTTTTTGTTTTGTTTTCTTTAGTTGGTTGGTTGGTTGTGTGGATTTTTTATGGGGTTTGGATTTTTTTTTTAATGACCCATACTCTAGCTTCCTTCTTAAAATTAAATTTATAGAAGTTCAGAATTCATTAAAAACTTTACAACTATTCAACATTAATTAAACATCATTCGAAATTTAAACACATTATGGACTGACTAGAGATAAGAAAACTGAGTGGTTTTTAATGTCATTTTAATATCCACTGCATATATTTTGGGCAATGAGTATACTTATAAAGGAAGAGAAAAATAAGGTTTTGTTAGAGGCTTTGGAAACAGGAACAATGGCTTAAAGGTATGTTTCTTTATGAAAAACTTTTTTTAAATATACTTATATTTGCCTAACACTGAACAAATACACTATTAACCTAAGAAAAATACAACATATGTTTTTCTCCTTATTTCCCTCTCTTTAATTTAATTTCAACCTTGTTGGCTCAAGGTTGATTTCCTTTTATTGTTTTTTGCCTATATAATACATGGGAGCACCCATGCGTGCTTATATTTGCTTCTCCAGGATGGCTCGCAAGTGCCCATGGCTGTACATTTACTTTCTGTTTGACCTCATCCCTAACTCAGTAATTCACTTTCCTTCAACGGATTTCTTCTGCTTTTGTTTCCAGTTTATCTTAAACTAATTGAAAAGTAAACTACATCACGGATATGAAGTCTGAAAGAAAAAAATCTGCCTCAGAAGTAATAATACATTCATGTGCCATAGATAATCTGTGTGCACAGAGCAGCGAAATTTATGGTAAGAAGTATTTTTCCCATCTGCCCATTCCTGTATAAATAGTTCACTTTAAAGAGATCCTAGAAAGACCAATCCAGAGAAGGCAGAAGGAGAAAGATATTAATGAAATATGTGTTTCTGCCAACAACTATCTGAATAACTTGCTACTGAAATTATACTGCAAAATTTAACAACTAAGGTTCACTGCACATAAAAATTAGGCTAGAGATTCTGAAATAGGTAATTTACAAAAACAAGCACAACAAAGAATAGGCTGCAACAGATACAAGTTAGAGAGACAATTCCTCAGTTTTAAACAAAGTTTTTGAAGAAGAATCAGCATCATAGCTGAATCTGAAATAATATATCAGAAAAAAGTAATGCATGAACTGTAAATAATCACATAAAGTTTTATATGTGAATTTTATGAGAAAAATAAGTCACAAGTTCTACAACAAATTTCATGTTGGGTGTGTCTTGAGCATTGACATTTTTGTAAACTTGTTAGGATTCAAAACTTAGGAATTAAAATGTGTAAAGTTTTCAGCTGGACTCCACAAAAGCATTGCTCATGGATATGCCTGTGACATAGAAAGCAGCATGAACAAATATTCTTGAATCTCAGAAAGCATTCTAAAGCTCCACAGCATTAAACTGCATTGCAAAAGTTGTCAAGCTTCAGCAAATTCTGTGCATTGCTGGTGGAATATGGCAACTGTGTTTCTGGGTTAAAGACCCCTAAAGAGCTTCAGCAAAGGACAGGAGATGGGAAACCAACCATACACATCCCCTTATGGAAAAGGTTACAGGTACTGTGTAGTGCAAGGTCTCTATATAACTACTATATATTCATAGTAATACCATGAAAAAACCAAAAAAAAACTAGAGGAAGGTAACTGGGTTAAACACCATAGAGGTGTCAAGGAAAATACACTGGGAAATAGGAAATATGCACAGCAGGTACACATTACTGAGATAAAATTATGTCTAATTCTTTGTTTCACTAAAAGGAAGGAAATTATTTTTTTGAAATGTGGTTAAAAAATCCATGAGACAGGAAGAAGTATTTCCAGCTATTACTTGGTAAGCCAGAAAATTTCACTATTAGGCAGAACTGGAAAAGTCCATATCCTTGAAGTCAAATGTTGCTTTCATTCTAATACAAACATTGTCTGTTTCTCTTATGCTAAAGGGATGTCATGTTTAAGTGCTGTGAACCACTTAGCACTATTACTAGAAAGCAGAGTAGCAAGCCTCCTCTCAGTTTGGAGACAAATATTTATTTGGAATCAAGGAATTTCAGAGCTAGGCTTCAGAGAGTTGCAACACAAAGGAAAAAATAAAATCTCCTTGCTTTGACTGTTATTGCCCGTGATACCAGTTATGATGGAACACTGAAGAAAATAAGTAGGGATAGAAGTAAAGAATGCCCAGGAAACTGTGTTCTCACCCCTTTCATCAATTTAACCGACACTCAAAAAAATATAAGATAGATTTTTACTTAAAGGCACTATGTTATTGACTCAAAGTGCTGCAGAAAAAAAAAGAAAGTTAAAAATTTATGAAATTCACTAGAATACTGAGAAATATAGGACATAAAATTTCATACTGGCCTCAGAGAAAGTAATGTGTTTGAAGAAAAGTATTTGTATTGTGAAAGCAGAATTCAGTCTACATTAAGCAAAGGAATCCATGTTCCTGGCATGCAGCAGTTGAGGTTCTACAAGACTTTTCCTTCACTGTAACCTCTCCTAACTGACATGGGGAAAGTGTTGAGGATTGGTGACCTTTTTTTTCACTTCTGCTCTTAATCTTTTATTACAAAGCTGCCACCCAGTTAACAGACAATCTGAAAACTACAATGTACATATGATTCTCAAGGAGGAGTAGAATTTTTAGTCTCCAAATCAAAGTTTCCCATTTTGTAAATACTGTTAAATGTAAGGAGAGGTTTCAAAAAAGACAAACAGTACTTAAGCTGAAACCTTCAGTGAAAGTCAGCCATCATCATTTTATGACTCAGAAACATCCCCCAGATAGTTTTGAATGGATCTGATTATTTAAAATGCATGCTATAGGAGTATTTGTTTCCCAACATCAGAAAATGCTTCCTAGAGGGTAACTTGTATAACAAAGCTAAAATGGCAATTTTATCCCTAATAGATTCCTATCTACTAATGAGCACTGCAGAACTCAAAATTGGTAATGTGCAATAAACAAATATGTTTAACAGATATGGCAAGGGGAAAAGGTGGAAGTCTGAGATTACAGTTTGAAGTGAGTAAAGACTTTACTATCTGCCACGTAATAAATGCACTGCAGGACTTAATGAAATTGACAACAAAATATCTAAACTCTATGGTTTTTACATAAAAAATTGTGAGATTTTTATATTTTTTAATTAGGACAGCAGTGCCTAATGTCCTACCACACATCCTGTGGTGAATTCTAACACCTTTCATCTGATATGCTTCTTCAGGCTGGAAAACAAACACTTCACACTAAAACCTCCAGATCTTCCTCTGGCTTGGAAAAATCCAGCCTCACATCCTGTCCTCCATCTCCCCTTATTAATTAGAAGCTTCATATGCCCCAGAAAGGCACATGAAGGGCAAAAGTACATCCACACAAATAAACTGTGATATTAAAGGACCAAAGTTTTGCAGTTTGCCAATATCTTATGCTGATTTTCCACACATATATAATTATGAATGTATGTCTTCTTTTCCCCTTGCTAAACTCTACTAGGAACGAATTATTTCTAATTTTATTTTCTAAAAATGTGAATAAAAAGCAATATAAAATCAGTGTTCCTCATTAATATTATTTGAAATAGATGATGGTGTCTGTATTCCCCCCACCCATTTTAATTGTTAGAAGGTGAAATATGTATTCCAGACCAGAGAAATACTTCAGTTCATAGATTTTCTCAAAGATTTTATAGTATATAAGATAGCTTAACCCTAATCAATGCACAGAATTGCACCCTTCAAATGCCTTGAGGAGAAAAAGGTCTGACCTCTTGCTGCAAATCCATGATGAAAGTAAATTATCACCATCACACTCTCAACTGAGATTGCTGATTGTTTTGAGGCCAAGATGTTCCCTGGCCTTACAGAACGAAGATTCTCAGCTGTTAGAAATCACGAATCCCAACAGCCAGGCACAGTTTCTCTCCCCATGGGTAAGACCCTGAACAGTACAGGCTCAGCTGCTGGAGTATCCCAGTGTAAGAACAGCCCCATCCCAGGGCATCTCCAGCCAGCCCTTCCACCCACTGTGGCTCAAGGACTTCCCAAGGCTGTGGTTTTCAGCTCTGTTTCCAACATCCCTTCATGGACCACTCTTTCACCTGCTAATCATCCTTCACCCTCGTTAGCAATGATCTGTAAGGAACTGCTTCCCAAGCCTTGGCTCCGTGGGAAAAGATTTTTCAGGATGGTGATGAGGGTCTTTTAGTGATGAGGGTCAATTAGTGAAACATTTGGTGATTGAGAATCTAAATGCGACCTTCATAAAAGCACAAAATTTAAGTTGTTTAGGGTAGGAATGCAGTGTGGAATGAAGGGAAACCCAAAGAATACTCAGAAGTCCAATTCAACTACTACAAAGTGATGAAATTTTAGCAGTATTTTTCAGTTTTATATAGCTGTACTTTCTATGATGTGGGAGCTACAGAGGAAATATTTATCATGAGAGAAACCAATACTTGAATTTAAAAGTATTTTGCTTCCAATGCAATAATGGAGAAACACTATGCTTCATTCTGAGAGAAAAAGTAAAAAAGCAATTTGATTATTCTTTACTGCTTATTCTGTAACTTCATGCTGTACAGGTCAGTATTTAGAAGCAATTTTAAGAATTTTTAATTGAGAAATAATTTTGAATTATTTAAAATATGACAGGAATTTTATCTGACATTTATATTACCAGAAAATCATTGCTTTCCTTCTTTAAGACCAACATTGATGATTTTAATTACTAAGACTTTCTAAGCAAGGTTTGACATGAGTGATATGATATAATAACACATTTTAAAAACTGTCTAACATGTCTGGATCAATGAATGAATTTTCCTTCTCTAAATCTTTATTAAGAAAGCAATGCAGTATGTAACTTTAAAGCATAGTAAAATATGTGCAAAGGAAAGATTCAATTTCAATTTTAACCTCCAAAGACAGATAAATCAATGAATAAAAGACGGTAAAGATGAGGTGAAAAATGAAATACCAGTGCAAACTCTGCCCTGAATGGTGATATATTTACTAAAGGGCTCTTCTGTCTTTTGATGGGGAAGCTTCAAGATAGGTGCATCTTATTAAAAGCAAACAAGTTTCTCAGTTTTAACATGGCACTTGACAGCATCTGATCAGAGACAGCTGACAGAGCATGCTCACCCCACACTGCAATTCTGATGGTGCATGAGGTGTTAATGGCAAGGTGGCACCAGAGCAATGAGAGAATCACAGAATGTCTGAGCTCAGAAGGTTTCCCAGGAGGTTCTATGATCAAGCAGGGTCTCAAGCAGGGCCACACTAAGCTGAGTGCCCAGGACCATGTCCAGAGAGCTCTGAATTATCTGACTTACAGAGATCACAGAATTCAATAAACTAAGATAAGAACACAAGGGAACAAGTTAAGAAATGCATTCCAACAATATTTTTTTCTCATCAATATTCATTATTTCAAAAGGAAATACTAGAAAAGCATGGGCATTTATTTTCTTAGGATTTGCATGTCTTTCTTTTCTTTGATGACTGGAAAAACCAAGAGTGAGTATGATAGGACTTCAGCAGACTTGCAGAGTAGTTTAGCTCATAGTGCCATCAATGAACTAAATAGATCTTCTTTTTCTCACCAATGTTGAGAAGAAATTGTACCCAGAGAATCTGAGAATATTCATCCCAAAAAACTCTCTTAGATTTTTTTTTTATTTTATTTTAGTAAAATAAATTCTCTGGTGAAAATTCTTAATATAAAGAAAAAAACCAAGAAAACAAAGCAAACACCTCCAGCATATTCCATATAATAGATTAATGGAGTAACACAAAATATATGCTATTTCCTCACCTGCCACAAATTATAAAAACACAAATGCAAAGAAATACGAGGTCATTAGCATAATTTAAATAGAAAGTACCAAATAAAGGCATGAATAATGGTAGAGAGGGTCTGGGCAGGCCAATTCAAAATTAATATTGTATATTTTACCAGAGCTTCAATTGTCTTCTCTCATGGAGAGTGAAATATGACACATATGACATCTTCTTAATCACTTCTTGGGCTTAGATTAGCTATTTTATTATGTAAAGTGTTACAGTTTTAAGGTGTGTTTCATACAGATTTATAGATCATTAGCTAATTATATATAATATGAAACATGGTGATTAAATTCTCATTAATGACATTTGATGTTATTAAAAAATGATAATTTTATTCTACTTAATTTTAATGCAGAAATGAAGTGTACTATAGCTTAATTACAGCTATGCAAATAATTAAAATAAACTAAGTTAGAAGTTTTCTAATAATAGCATCTTTTCTCCTTTTAAAGGTACATTCATTTACTTTGGTCTTAGTCTGAAATTCAATAATTTGCATTATGCTTCCTTAATTAATGAATACTTCAAGAAATCACAGAGCAAGTAGTACTGAAAGCACTGGAGATAAAGCATCCTGGTATAATGTATTGCTTTAAGCATTTCCATATGGTAAGGAACAGAACAGATACATTAGTTCTATAATCTGTGACTTGGAAAAGATTATTTCAAGCAGCACTCCATCTCTAAGATGAATAAATATATCATAATAATAAATACAGAAAACATAATGCCATGTAGATAGCACAAAAGACATTCTACAGCATTATAGTCATTGATCATTCCAGGAAACTTGTGGATGTGCCCTAAAAATTTGTATTTATTTGTTTAGGATTTGATTCTGTACTTTGTGAGGAGCACAGCACTGCTCCTCTAGTTACCTTTCTAATTTCTAATTAAAAGCTCTCTCTTAATCTGAATATGCATTTCAACTTTACCTAAATAAAACCCGAACAAACTCCCTAATTTAAAGTCTAATAGACAGGAAAATACAGCTTAAGCCACTAAAGATGTGTTTCCCTTTCCAGAAAAGGATTTTTCACAATCTGCAGAACAATACAAACATTTCAGTGCTTAATATTAAATAAAATATTGGATCTTGCAACACTGATTTTTTTTCTATGCCTCTTAAATTACCAGTGGACATTTTGAGATAATTCCACAGCAAAGTCTAGGTAAGCCTGCTATAGCATAGTTTTCATCCCAAACCAGGATGGTCATGTTGGGCACTACTAGAGGTGATACCTTTATCCCTGAATCAGTAAAGGAAGTTCTTTTCAGAGCTCAGGACATGTGAGCTGTGGTTTTTTGTTGGGGTTTTTTTCATAATGCAACTCAAACATCTCATTATTTTCTCCATAACAACTTGAAGCCACAAAGTACAGTAGTTCTGCAACCTTATCAACAGATCAAGCATGAAGAGATCCTCCATTTAGAGAAGGTGGTGATTGCCACAGCTGAAATTAGAGAATAAACTTCATACTGCTGCAACTGTATTACATGTTTTAAAACAGAACCACATGCAATGTCTTGAAACTTAATTGGCAAAGCAGCTAGCAGTTTAGTTAATTTTGCAACTCAGTCAAGAGTTTTTTGCTTTTTGTGAAAGAAAAAACATTTTCAAACACCAAAAGAACCCCACTCGTTAGGCAGAAATGTGAATGTTGGATATACAGTGCACTTTGCAGCTAGTTCATAGAAGGAGAAAAATAAAAATGAAATATATTAATAATGTGGCAAAAAAAGAGAAAAGAAATGTACCCTTATTTAATTGAATTTTTACCTACTTCTTTCCCAATATAATTTGAATCAAAGGCAGCTTGGCCAGATCTATTAACAAATCTATTAACATCAACAGGGATATGCTAGAGAGATTCTTCTTCCTTACTACAACAAAGCAAGAAAACCAAAGACACAAATGGTGCCTTGTCTTCCAGATGTGTATCCAGTGGGACAAGTGAAAAACTGGGAAGACTTGGATTGCAAGCACTGCGAGCATGCAACAGGAAAGGAAGAATTCATAATTTATGGGACTTGATAGGGCTGAGCTACATGATCTGTACTTTAAATATTGCAGAAATATGGAGATAAAGTCTTGGAGAAAAAAAAAAATTACCTACAGAAGGAATCTTTCTTTCCTGGACCGAAATCAATCTACTATGTGACTACCAGCAGAAAAGGGAGAGCAAAAAGGGTCACCAATAAATGGATACGTTCTCATTCTTTTTTTTGTTTTTTTGTCTTTTGCAGGAACAAATAGCTCTGTAACAGATTTTTGCATGCAAATCTTGGCAGCACAGCTTAGGGCTCTGTTTACAGAGTACACTTGGACCACAAAATATAGGAATATGCAATAGTCTTCTGAAATGCTTTGTTCATCTTGCTATGATAATCACTTTTACTGCTCTTCCTACTTCTGAGAAATATATTTTAAATAATTGAGACTAAATTAATGCTTTTATCATGCCATTGTAATCTTTTGTGCAGTATTGTTGTTAATTTAGCAAGTTAAAAGAAAAACTCATTAACTTATCATAATATGAAAACCAGATTTGTCACAGTGTAGTATTTTCTCCAGTTAGTTATGTACTCATGAAATGCACTAATGAAGGTCATCTGACAGAGGAGCTCATGAGGGTTTAGGTCATTTTGGAAACTTCAGCTTACATGCCATAATGTTTTTATCCTGAAACTAACAGAGGAATCACACACATCTACAATACTGTATGCACCTTTATACAATTTTTGTATTTATTACATATATTTTTTCTTGAGTATTTCTCATTTCAATACAACTATTCCTTTCATTAGACAAATTCTAGAGTAACAAGGGCAAGACCGTCAAAGACTTTTAGGTACTTAATGATGCAGCTCATCCCTTGCTGGGTTTTTGAGGGAGTGCAAGTCAGATTCCCACCTGTAGACATCATCCCTCTTGTTTCCACAGCATTCCAAACAGCAGCACTGTGTTGAAAGAAAAGCAGGGCCAAGTGCAGACTCTGACACATGGTACTTCGCTCTCTTTTCTTGTTTTCATTTTAAGTAAAGAGAAATCTAATATCTTGCAGTGACATCATAAGCATGAACCAGGTATTACCTGGGTGTGAAGTTCTAACCCAAATATAAACCCTCTACAAGAAAGTTGAAGCAGGTGATATAAATGAAAAGAAATACTGATAGAAAGCAAAGAAATTGACCACAGCTACACGTAAGAAGAAAATGTTCTCTGAGATGTAAATAGATATTTGCATTGAAATTAACTATCTTGACACCATATTGTTGTAACTAATGAACAAATGAAACACAAAATATGGTGTAAAAGTCTCAGGTGGCAAGGTTTGGGTTTGAATGGAGTGTACTGGAGGCTACTGATATTCACTAATTCCTAAAAGTTCACAACTGCTCACTCAGATTTGGCAAAAGCAACATCTGTCATGACACATCTATTTTCTACTTCCTCCAGTCTTAAAATTAAGAATAAAGATGAAGTATTTTGCAAATATTTAGTGTACTAAATTTATACTGATATTCTTCAAATGGTTTCTCAACCAGAAATTGAAGGGCAAAAGTTCACCAATAATCATAAAGCATAAGAAGTGGGGGTAGGATACAAGTGAGAAGAATGAAAACAGAAAATTGGTGAGAATTCTATTGTGCTAAAGACCAACTCATTATGTTTTTTTACTTCTGTATGTGTACATTTGATTATCTGTTCGAGACACATTCCTAAAAAAACATCCAGGTATCTCTACTGAAGCCAGTTACACTTTACAGATATCATAATCAGAACCTCATAAATCTTACAGCAATTCCCACTTGGTGCTTTTATAAGTGTAAATTGAAAGAAATCAAGATTACATCCTATTTTTGAGGAGAAGACTGGGGATGTAAGAACTGTTCAGTTTTCAAGACACCAAACTGTCCTGCTGGAGATACATGTCCCTAACCAGCTGTGAAAACACAGATATGGAAATACGCAAACCAAGGCTTTTTTCTAACAAACTGACCACTAATCCTAAATCAATTTACCTAAAAGGTTTTACAGATCAGTACAATGAAGGTTTATCTACCCTATTTAAATGTGTTTGCTTAATAGAAACAAATACTGGAGATTCAGATGAAGTTGAGCTGTTTTCAGTAAGAATCCCAAATCAAAGTAATTTTTGAGAAATATTGTCGTTTGCTCATTCAGGAGTAAATGATGGAACCATCGGGGCAAAATGAGCAAGCAATAAATATAATGATACAAATATATAAAAGACTACTCTAAAATGGCACATTATATAGAAAACATACATCAGGCATTATGATTACATAAGTATACTTTTTGTTTTAATATTAAAAAAACTGTACAATGCATTTTGCTCTGGTTTTCTGCTACAATGTTCATTTTACTTGTCAAACTATAGGCTGGAACATATATATGGTAAGTAAGTTTTTACATGGCTTCTCATGCTATTTTTTTTTTTCATTTACTTAATTTGAAATGCAGAGGAACTAAAAAGAAACATAACTGAAGATGAGGAAGTACAGAGAGGAAATTGGAAGAACTATACTTGGTTACTTGAATAGAACTGTTTCAGATTTTTCCCAAGTTGTCTCTGGTTAATTTATCTTGTATATATTTGTCATTAAAGCATGACATTTTAGAAGCTATGTTTAGTCTTTAAAGGAATTATTACCAAGAATCAGAATTGCTAGAACCTGTAGCACAATTCTTGACATAATTCAAAAGAGTTCTGATAGTTTAGGATTTGTTGTGTGTGGAAAGAGCCCAGGTCTTCCTTAGGTATTGGCTTTTTTTTTAGTTCAGAATAAATTGTGCCACATGAAAATTCTGAACAGGAGAATGACATCTTCTTTTAAGCTAAATATTTTCAAAGAGCTTCATCAAACATAGAAGACTTCTCATTCAGTGAATGGGAATTCATGTATATTTGTTCACGTATCAGTAATTCTACTGTTTTCACCCACATCATTCCATTCTGAT
Source organism: Entomyzon cyanotis (assembly GCA_024500445.1). Taxonomy (NCBI): domain Eukaryota; kingdom Metazoa; phylum Chordata; class Aves; order Passeriformes; family Meliphagidae; genus Entomyzon; species Entomyzon cyanotis. The sequence continues at coordinate 11,218,098 of JAKEPQ010001016.1, forward strand.
CAGGTAAAAGTTTGGCTTTATGGAAAAAATGTAATCATGTTCATTTGTCAGGAAGCTTCTTTCTAATTTATGCAGCTGTCAGAAATAAATTACATTTTCCCTGAGTTTTTCATCTTTTGCAGGTTAGTGCTGGTCTGTGTTACCAACAGAACTTCATCATTTCCCTAACAGGATGAAACTTTATTCTTTGAAATAGGCAAGGACCTAAAGGACTTTCAAGGAGTTAAAAATGGAAGAGATATACAGAGAGTTTAAAAAAGTTATTGTTTGAGAAATTAATAAATGCTCCACCAGCAAGGTTACATACACTGATAGTCCTTGGCCCTGACAGAGGAAATTAATTAATCCATCTAATTTATTGATCAATTTAGATGTAAAAACACTTCAGAGCTAAAATTAGCCTTTCAGTCATCCTGAGTTATGAAGCAGAATTTATTACATAACTTCCATAAGAGGGAAATTAGAAAAGGAACACCTATCAGTCACCTAAAAGGTGCTATATTCTGGTAAATTTGTTTCTAAAAGCTGTACCCATCTTAAATTTAGAGTGGTTTCTAGTTCATGTCAATTTGTAATGGAAACAAATCTGTAAGATTAATTACTTTCTATACCTAAATGGTGTGGCTAGAAGGTTTTCCCGTGGGAACATTTTGTATATTTCATAAACAAGATAAAGTTTGGATGTTTTGCAAACAGTTCTCCGGATTGAGTCAGTTCGGGTTGGCAATTGGGCCTAGGGGAGGTCTCGGGCTGACCAATCTGGGGACTTCTGTAGACTCTATATATATGGAATTCAAAACAATAAAGTTCCTTTCTCCTCTCTTTCCTTGTCTGAGAACTTGGGTCAGTCTCAGCTAGCCCTAACACACAAAATGGTATGGGTAATAGGGATCTGCAGTGTTATTCATGTTTTCCAGTAAGCCTAAACAGGTACTTGTAGACTTATAAAAGGAAAATTACCAAGTTATCCAAGTTTTAAATTACGTAATGGCAAAGGTGGTTTATTCCAGGTTCTTCCTCTGATATGCATAAATTCTCAATAAAAACAATGAAACAACATGGTCCAAGACACTCTGGCACCTAAATAGAACAGAAGTTGTATTTTGAGAGAAACTGAGTCGCAGTAGTTTCCGGTACAAGTAAATCAAATCAATTGCTATGTCATGGCTCTTTACCAAATATAAGATATTTTCAAAATATGTCTTTTATCCTGAGCTCTGATTCAGCTCCAAAGTCCATTACACAAAAAAGACTGCTAGAAGTATCTTAAGTGATCTTGATATATATGAAGATGTGATATGCTTGCCACACGCACAGAGCTTTGTGTATTAGATTAACAGAGAGATAGATCCACTAGCAGAAACCCCAGTCTGAATTGCATTTTGTCATTTTTTATGTCCTTCTGTGCTGAAACAGCAAGAGGATTAATGTTATTTCTTACACTCACAGGTAGCCTCTAAAAGATACATAAATACTTATTTAAGTAGGGTTTTACTTTGTGTCAATAGATGACTCTAGCACCAGTAAACACTCAGTCCTTTAAAATAAAGCTCATCTTTCTTCCGTGAATAGAAAGAAAATAACTTTTTTAAAGCACTGTGATGTTTCAGTGAGGTTGGTGTTATAGAAATGCAGAACTATAGATGCATTCTTCATTTTATGCAAAAAATTGTTAAGATTTCTTCTATACTACCAAAACTATTCAACTGGAAGAAAATGTGTTGGAATTATAGTACAGTATAGAAAAAAATAATCTCTCTCCATATGTTCCCTTAATTACCTCATTACCCTTTTCAAGGTCTGTGAACAAAAACTAAATTGAAATTTTGCATGTTTGAAAATGTGATGAAAATGAATGTTGTGAACACAAAGTGAAGGACTGGTAGGATGGCACTTGTTAACAATGAAGAGCATCCAAGTCAGAAAAATGTCTGCTAAAACCAGGAAAAGGAGGACAAAAGTATGAATGCATAAAAGCACAACTTTTCTTTAGATCCTGAAAGAACCAATCAGTAAGAACTGTTTACGTGTTCAAGCTCTGATAATGTTATTACAAGAAACTATGCAGAATTATAATGAGACTCACAGAAAACAAATAAATAAACACATACATATATATATACATATATATATAAAAGAAGTGCATATTATGCATACTTATTTTCCTTTAAGACAACTGGAGGAAGGAGAAATGCTGTTCACTTTATAGAATAATAGAAACAATTTTGCATGCAAACTGAGGGGGTTTTTTGAAACCAAAATTTATAGCAACTTTAATTATATATAAAAAATAGATTTCCCTGATTTATAATCACCTATATTTGGAGATTATGGTAGTGGGAAAGGCAAGGGCAAGTAATCATTTAAACATTGTATCTTTTACTTGATTGAACATAAAGTAGAGCCCTGAATCATAAGCTATTCTCTTCATCCCTGCTTTTTTTCAGGGACCATCTAAAATGAACAACTGGATTTATATAATATTTAAAATCAGAAAGAAAATAATTTTATTTTCTTTTTCTTAATAACTGTGCTCTGACACACAACTTCAGAGTTAGCACTCTTCACACAGAGAGAGGCCTTTAGTGCTGGGCAGGTTGTTAAAGGATTTCCCCTGCTCCAGGAGAGCTGCAGTTAAATGACAGAAAGTAAATGCCAGAGGTAGTTTTCAAAGGCACCCCTAAAAGCATTAGAGGACTTTGTACTTCTAGTTATATAATAGATTTACTTAACAGCCTTGGGCATGTGAGATTGGAAAAAAATCTGCTTTCTTTGAGGTATTTTCCTTCACTGAATTGCTTCCACAGGAGTTAGGAAGAAACTGTGGGATACATCTCTTTGAAAGGAAGCCTACAAGGTAAAAAAGGAAAGCAATTTCAATAGAAAAAGTAGGCAGGAAAATGGAAGGAACTTTATCTTGTGAAGGGATGTGGTGCTCAGAGCACAGCCAGAGGAGTGCCTGCCTAGCTCTGCACTGCCAGGTCCCAGCTGGGCTCCAGGGCTGCCTCGATTGGTGCCAACCTCCAGCAGCACATGAACACTGCACTTGAGTCTCTCAAACATCACTGTGTGTGTAACTTACCACATGCTAATAACATCAACACCCAGGGCAGCCAAAAACCACTGTGCCTGTGGGGAAAACAAAAACTCAGAGCAGGATGTCAGAGGCTGAGTTTGAGGTGTGCATAAAACAAGATGAAGGTGAATTTCCATCTGAAACTTTGCCATTGGTGGTGAAACTTATAACCACTTATCTTTTTTAATGGAATACATCTTTTTTTTCTTTTACAGTGTGCTTTTCTTTCTCTAGCCATCAGCTTCCAACCATTGTTAAGTATTTGCTCAAAATGGATGGATTCCCATCTAAAGTGTCAGGAAAAGCACAACTTGCCTACAGAAGCTGGTCAATAGAACAACATTCTAAATCAGTTGATGAAACTAAATAATAAGAGCTATCAGGTACAGCTGCACTACACCATAAAACTTAATTTATCTGGTAAAGTTGTTTGGATAGCCTTTGGAGTCAGAGCAAACCACTACACCTGTGTCCTTTTCTACTGTATGTGGAGATTATCACAGTCCATTAAAAGGGGATTCTGGCTCTGCAGTAGAAGACAGAGGAGAAAAAAAGCCCAAGCACAACATATTTCATAAGCAATAAATAATAGATTAATAAATGACAATTTACGAGTTAAAATACTTCATATTAAATAATGTGTGTTTTTCAGAATGCAATGACTCAAGTCCCTGGTTAATTTTGCTCTTTTTGTTGACATAATTTATATATTCAAACTAACTTTAAGAAGAGCTCTTGACTATGGAGACCACCATGAGTATTAAGCAGAGCAACACCCCACTTTAAGGAAAATACAGTCAAGGGAATTATGAGGACAAGCAAATGCATCCTTTCATGATGGCAGACAACCATACCAACATACATGTTAGGATTAAGACAGTCAATGTCCATGGAAAGCCTGAGCTTGCAGCTATCTAGAACAGTGGAGAAAATGATAAACCTTATGTAGCTTACACAAGAATCTATTGGGAAAGAAAAATGATGTGGTCAAGAAACCGGATGTTTTCTTTTTTCATTTTTGATATTTCACTTGCCATGATGGGATCCTCCTTCCCAGGGCATTACATGAGATATTTACACAAATGTATAAGCACAAATGTCACTGTTGAGCGGCTTGCTGGGGGCCGGCCCCAATTCTTCAAACCAGAAAAGAGGGGAAAAAAGGGTTTTTTTTTTTTTAAATTTATATATATAAAATAACAAAACGCCCCCCGGGGGGGTGGCCCCCCCCCCCCCCCCCCCCACACTCGCCCCAACCCCCCCCCCCCACCCACAAAAAAAAATTTTTAAAAAAACACACAAATTTTTTTTTTTTTATAAAATATAAAAAAATCCCCCCGGAAACCCCCACAAACACATATATAAGACATATACATTTACACAAAAATTTATGTCATATACTGTGTATAACTATATAGACTTTTTTCTCAGTATTGCTTTACTCTCCCATTATAGCTTCTAAATCCCAAGGTCTCTTATGTCTAGGTGTAAATCCTTACATGAAAAAAGAAGAAGTTTTACAATTCTGAAGCTGCCCAGAGAAGTTCTGGGTGCTCCATCCCCTGAAGTGTCCAAGGCCAGGTGGGATGTGGCTTTGAGAGACTTAGACCAGTGGGAGATGTCTCTGCCCATGGCAGGAGGTGGAACCAGGAGGATCTTTAGGGTACCTTCAAGTGCAAAACATGTATATATGATTCTATATACAGTATAATACATATCTACCCATTCCCTGGACATAATTAATTGTATTACCAGATTTCATGACAGTTCCTTCTTCAGACTACAATGCCCTTAGTTACATAGATTCTTGTGTTTTACCATTGTTTTGGAGACCGACTCATCCTAAATATGATTTATGATTAAATTGAAAATTAATATTCAAGAAAATTTATTTTTAAAACAAATTAACTCCTAACCTTTCCAAGGCAAATCTAAAAGTCAAACACTTTCTTAGAAATTAAAATCTATTTCTCTTCAGAACAGTTATAAAATTCAGTAGTAATTTTTATATTGGACAATGGACATTGAATATACTGAAAACATAGGCCAAACCATAACCAGAATTTCTACAAAGAACTTTTTAACAGTAAAGTGATTATTTGAGAAAGGATGGGACCATATTAGAGAAATGAGATTGCAGAAAGTCTAGATTTAATGAAAATATAGAGTAACAACACATAAACAAAAACACTGATAGTCTGATTTTCATAGATTCAGGAAAAATATGTGCCTGTGTTATATATGATTGAAATGAAAAGTATATGGAAAAAATTATGGGAAATGCACCATATTCCTCTTTAAAAGGACTTTTTCGTGGTTTTTTTTTTAATCTTTACAGTGAGGAAAACTTCCCAACATTCAACATGGCATTTTTTGTTTTGGTTTTCCTTTAAAATATTATGGAATAACATTATGACATGAGTTTGACTTATGAAAGCACCAAAGTTCTGAATTTGTCCTTTTTATCTCAAACACTAAGTGGAATGACTAACATATAAAAAAATGCAGCATTAGAAATTATTTGAAAGCCAATTTTAGCTTCATAAATGTTCAAGGAGATATTTTTTGGTTGTCCGAAATTATCTGGAATAAAATAACATTCTTATCATAAGTAATAAAGCTGCTATGAAGCATCTTCTGCAGAGGCATCCCACCAAATATTTTGGTGAACTATTGCTGCCATTGCAGCAGATTGCCATAGATCATCTGCACTTACATTCCTATTGAGTGTGCATGACACAAAATTAATAGAAGCAAAATGACAAGTGGTAACTAAGGTTTACTGATCACAGAAAAAAGCCATTTTGTTTATGTGGTTAGCTGGTTGATAACCACATAACAGAAAACTTAGAAGGGAAGAACATACATCAATAACTTGGAGGAATATAGAGTTCATTCTAAACATGTTCTTAAGCAATTTGTTTCTTCAGATATGATTAATTCATATTCTACAATGCCAGACATATCATCTAACCTGTGCAAAACAGCAAGTGTGGCTATCATGAAACATTTCCCAGCTATGATTTAGTGCAGTGTAACAGAGAATTGGTGTTTGCCAGGCCTGCTCCCTAGAACAGAGCTCACATCACATGTTCTCTGCCAGTGTATCTCAGCCCAAAACTGCTTGAAAAGAAATTACTTTGGGTGAAATGCCAACAGAGCTCTGATTCTTGTATCACAAGTCAAATCATCAATTCTAGTGTACAGGCATGGCTGACTATAGAAATCACCTCCCCACATCAAGGGACTGCTATACATCCCATTCTCTTCATCATGTAGTCCTCTAAATACCCTTTTCCTCCAATATCAATCTGAAATAGAATTTGTTTCCTTGCAGATGATTTCTACTAGCATAGCTGTGCATAGGATTATTTTTTTCTTTTTATATATATAGAGCCTAGCACAATGAAGTTCATACACTTGAGAGCACTACAATAATGCCATTTCCTCAATATATTAGAGGAAAATTGCAAAATCAAGGTAATATTGTATAATCCATTAATAATTTAAGCATTTTATTTGTTCTTACAAAGGCCTATCACGTCTGTTGGAATGTCACTTTTTCCTCCCTCGTTATTTCCTATAAGTCAAAATATATTTAGAGCAATATGTAATTACTGAAGGAAAATACTAACAGTATTGTCCTCTGGAATCATTCTAGGGTTCTTATCAGCAACTACAGATGCTTGGATACAGGTAAAAGAATAGTTCCATTGTGTAGCTTTGCAGTTCAAGACTGCACAAAAAGAAGTATCTTAAAACCAAGTGAATTTTTTGCTGTATTTTTGATATTAAATATGATAAAATTAAAAAAAGATAATATCAAAATTCTGTATTTTACATCAAAACCTCTTGGAAATCCCTCACCCTTTCAGCTGAATCTGCTTCATTGTTTTCCTCAGCTACATCATAAGGTGAACCATGGCCTTGCATTAAAAAAAAAAAATTAAAAATCACAGGTTAAATGCAGGAATTTTAAGAAACCAAATCAGAATAATTAAATTAATATTCAAGACCACCAGAAAAACAAAATCCTGCCACAGACTAGCTGCATAAACAATGCTGACCTTCCCCATGTTGGGAGTTCTTTGCCACACAGCAGAATGAAGCACTGTGGTATTCCAATTTTGGAAATTCCATCTCTCATTTTCCATATTTTTGCATTAGTTTGGCCCATTGGTGATATATCAGGGTAGCAGTGAGTTCTGCACTCAGTGAATTTCAGCAGCTATTTAGCCCAGTCCTATCTCTCTGGAATTTTCTTTTTGGTGTTTTTCCTTCTACAAAATGAGTAAGAGTTTAATTTCAGGAAAGGATAACAGCCAGAGAAATAAAAAATGTCTGTCATTAGAGAAGAGATAAAGCTGAAAGGCCTATTGGCAAGGAAGAAAGGAAAGGCTGAATAAAAGAAACAGAACTGCAGGACCTAGGGACATTATCTGATCACTCAGGGAAACCAAATGTGGAAGAGAAACTTCTAAATTTCTGCCTTTTTTTTCCCCCATTATTCAAGTGAATTATAGTATTATGGAGGAAGATAGGGAAAAGGTATTCCCCACCCCAAAGAATACATAGAATTAAACATTTCAATTAACAAAAAAGCCTAAACACCACATGAAATTTTAAATTATTTGTTTAGAGGACTAACAATAGTTCTGAAAAAAGGCTTTCAGAGGCAAAGAAGAAAGAGTTTGTAAAAAACATAGAATCTCTTGACACCAAAAGAATACAAGGATGAACAGAGCATTTTTTGTTCATTAGCTTGTTTTTTGTTTAGGACATCTGTGTCTGGTATAATAAGCTGTGCTGAAGAGACTCCTTACTGTAACAGAAATTTTACAGATATTAACGAAATCCCAGGCTGGTGTGTTATGTATATACTTACACAAGGTACTAATCTGCCAGCAGCCCACACACATATATCACACACAAGCTTGTCAGCAAGATGGTGATTAATAGATTGCTTCTCATTAGCATTGGACCGCTAACTTCTTCTGACTCATGTTGGCAGGTGTGCCTCTATTGCTGGAGGCAACTGTGATAAAGACAGGGAGATCTGGAGAAAAAATCACTGAAATAGCCAGGTCTGGGAATTAAATCAGAGACTAGAAATCTGTTATTATGATTTCAGCGATGAAGAAAACAAATCCAGCTATATGAGTTTGAATTTTTGCACCATTGACGGCCCTTATCAGTATGAGAAAGCAACCCCCTCAGACTTTGGTGTTTTCACACACGGGCATTGTAAAGCTTTCTTGTTGTGTTTGATGCCACAGGGACTGTGAGACTCCATGTGGCTGTGCCCCAGAGGCAGCTCTCAAAAGCCCTACTGTCTCAGCTCTGAGTCACTCACACTGCCTCTGGCACCCAGAAAGGCTCAGCAGTGCTGACGATACCATGACTCTTTGCCATCCAGATGAGATCAGTCCTCAGGACTGATGCAAAATGGAAAGAATGAAAAGTGTTTTCACTAGAATCCTCCTTATGTCTCACTGCCCACACTATGCTCCTTAGGCAGGAATAGCCCGAAAATGGCCTGGATGAGCAAATGGAAAGCAGGAGCACTTTTAATGTGAAGAATCAAATCACAGTAAGCAACATGTCATCTAGAGACAAACCACAATGTACAAGCTATTAATGCTGTTCTACTCTTATAAATACAAGGGAAAGGGACTTCAGATGCACACAGAGATTATTTCTAAATAATTCAAACTGGACTTTTTGAATGCCAAGCTGATACACAGTTGCCCTAGCTGGGCACAGAAAGCACTCATTTGGCTACCAGGAGCACAATTGCATGAGCAACAGCTGGAATTAACATGGGGTGTTAATTCTACAAATAGTAACAGATACCTCCAGTCTGGTGGCTTTTCCTGCGAGGTGCAGCAGACTGCTGGCACAATGGACAAAGATGGTCACACCTCTCTCCCATGCTCAAGCTGTGCTTCACAAGCCATATTGCCATTTCACAATGAAAAATAAACTGATTATATACAGTGCTGTGCAACCAAAGACATTACTTATTGTTTTCCTTTGTCTAAGTTTTAGATTTTACGTGGGAACATACAGTGATATAGGCATATTTTTAATAGATACCTGAGGAATGCCACTGCATATTTAGAAATGTTAATCCAATCAACAAATTCAAAATGTCAGAGGACTAAAAGAAAACTGTGAACACTTAGTATCTATAAGCAATGCTCATACAAAAAAAAAAATAGACTGTCCGTTGCATGTGCTGAAAGGTGAGTGAGACAGAAAGACTCCCAATTAACATACACTGCTGGTATGCCATTCTAGTTTTATATTAAAAGGACTTTTTTACTGTTCAGAACAGCTGCAGGATTTGACGTGCAAAGTATGACCAACAGAAAGTTTTTACACTCATACAAAAACCTTAGAGGTCTATTTTCAATGTATGCCAATTAAAACCTATGAAAAATTTGAATACACTTCAATTTGTTTAGTAATTCATATTTCCTATCATAAAGGAACGATGAGGGTGAATTGGTTTTTCTTCTCCTTGCCCAAAGACAAAGAAATAATCATGAGCACTGAATGGACAGACTTCTATTTGCAACCATCAAATAAAAACCACAAACAGCTGCTTGCAGGCATGAAAGACACCTTTGGGATTAGCACTCTGTAAAATTCTTCTGGCTTAATAGACAAATAGCTGTTTCTATATGATATAGATAAGTTTGTGTTCCTCAGACACCTAAATTCTCTACTCAGAGAAAAGGTACACACTTTGTGATTGCATATCCATTGGCACAATCATCAAGCTGATAATCATAAATAAAGGTGGGAGGGAAGAAAGGCTGTATTTCAGGCTTGCAGATGTAACCCAAATTTAGGGCTAGATTTGAGCCACAGTTACTCATACTTTTTCCCCAAAAATATCTGTTTTACAAGAATTGATTGCATGTCCTATATTCAGCACTGAAACTTTTTGCCAATATTCTTTGCAACACTATAGCAAAATCTAAAATGGAAAATACCAAAACCACGAACCATTAGGGTTTTATCTGAACCTCAACCTGAATTCCTGTAGTCTAATGATTTGAAAAGAAAAGGAAAAAAAGAAGACAGACCTCTAATCTGTTTGAGATAGAGAGAAAGAAGGGAGTGGCAGGGAAGAGGATAAATTCCTAACCCAAGTCTAGCAATGCATTTAGTCTCTTGCATCTGGAAATAGAGATGAATGCAGGGATTAAGATGAAAAAAAGGAGACAGATCAAATGAATCCAGATAAAAAATCCAATAGAATACATAGAAAAAGGCAGATTTATTTTAAGCCTAATATTTCTAATCAAAACTTTATTTTCCAAAGGTCTGTAAGATAATAACAGAGCTTTGAAAAAGTACTGAATCTATCAGGTTAGCATTTATTATGTATCTTAAATATAAGTATACTTTTTCAAAAGATTAACAGACAGAATTGAGAAACAAAAAATGTTCTTTGACAATTAGAAATGTTCATATTGAAAATTCAGAAATACAGCAACTATTTTGTCAGATCAACTGAAACTCTTCTATGTGTCTCAGGCAGAGTAGACAAAGCAATGCCATATTCATTCTATATTTAAAAAAATCAAACTATTGTTAAAAAAATTCAATGGAAGAAATGCATAAATGTAGCTTTGTAATACTGTGCAGTACTGTCTTCAGCTTTAAGAAGAACCTAAATCTGTCAGTGTACTTTTGCACTGTGTTTATCTACAATTCAAAGATCCTGAAACAAAAAAGGTTCATTAATATCACAACACATACATAAAACTAGCTATAAGACAGTTTTTAAATGGTTTTTATTCAAATTGGGAAATATTTTTAGGAAGAAAAACTCCTTTTGGTGGGTTGACCTTGTCTGCCTGAAACCCACACAGACATCTTTGTTAAAAAAGGGAACCCACCACAATCATTCTTCCAAAGGTTAAACAATCACACTACAAAAATGCTTGCCTGACAGCTAATCAGGTTTTCTAGCTTCCATTTCCAGCCAAGCTGGAATTTTCAGTATTCATGATTTTTCCTCCTACATCATGGATATTTGCATTAAGATCAGTGTGTGTTAGAAAGAATGATGATTTTAAACATTCATTTTCATGATTTCATCTGCTATTTGCTTCAATAACTGTTATTGAAATAAATTTGTTTTGTAGTAATGCAGATGCCATACCTATTTTCAAAAAAACTTTGTTCAAATCTGCATTGGTTTACTATTAAAATTAGGTGCCAGCAGACAATTCATTAAAGATTTTTGATGTAGACTTGTAACGTCAGCAAATCATTGCCTGATTACTCATTAAAAAATGCTGCCATAGAGGCTGCGTAGATCATCCCAAAACTTTCCATCAGGAAGGTTTAGCCTAACAAATCTGTAAGTCTGAAACATAAATACAGAATTATCAGTTGGTCTGTTTTGGAATACTGAAATGCAGGACAGCCTCTGCCCTTTGCTCTGAGGATGTCATGAATGCCAAAGATCCCTTCTCACAACAATCATATCCACTTTAATGGATAGAGTACTCTTTTGCCACAGAAAGCTCTTTTTGTTGTCGTTGTTTAAAGAGCAACAAAACAGGCAGACAACTAAAAGTAAAATCTGCTTAATGAAAAAATTAATGAAAATTAAGGAGTAAGGATCATTACACCTCTTGTTTTATATGATTTTTTTTTAATACCATAGAAAAGTGCTGAAAGACTTCTGACATGAATTTTTGGACACCTTCTAGTCTTGAAATTTCTCTCAGTATTTCAACATATTTTTTAAAACTTTTTCATTAAAAAAAAAAAGTTAAGAACTATTAAATGCTAGCAGAATAGAAGGTTTTGTTTGTTCGTTTGGGGTTTTTTTTTAATACATAATTACCAGTTCTTCAGAATTATTTAAATGTCAGTGTCATGCTTGTTTTAACTAAGTCTTTCACCATCACACAGTCAGTGAAGGAGATATCAGGCTGCAAAATAAATGAGGAAAAAACTGCCCTCTACCTTTGGTGAGTCACTGATCAGAGGTTTTTAAAAACAGAGTAAACCAGAATTTCATGCCAGATTGCTCAGGTTAATTAGTCTCTCTGAAGAGTAGGAGTATAACCTGAGTGAAAACATCTAGAAGGATAAGTTGTCTCTTTAGCACAGTAATCATTAGGACACAAAAATATACAAATATTGTGCATGATTAAGACTGACAAGAAGTGGCACTAATTTCACAAAAGGGCAGATCAGTTCTGCACATCCCTGCAATAACCACTACAGCAGACAAACTGTAATGTACCTCAGAGACCTGAACATTTATTGAGATTAGATCTTGGGGGTAGGGGAAGGAATAGAGCAACAACAAAAAAAATTCTCACATGCAGAACACTAGAAGTGAATTTTTACAATGGTGAGGCTGTGGATCTGCTTTCCTGGGAGGTTTCCAAAGGTGAGAACACCTCCACTGGGCAGGAAAGCTACTACAATAGGCTGGAAGCAGAGCTTTATCCAGAAGCCTCCAGGAACCCTTCATCTAATCCAATTTTCCTGTGAAAATTTTTGATTGACTGGATATCTGCATCTTTGAGGAAAGTTTTGTTGGTTTGGTTTTGTTTTGTTTCCATTTTTCTTGGAATTCACGGAAATATGCAGGGTTAACTAAAGATTTTGCTAAGCAAGCAACTTGACTGTGTCTCAGGAGGATCTGTTTGTACTTAGGAACACCAAGTGTAATTATGGAATTTAGGTTTAATGCAGCTTGTGAGCATGAAGTTGTTAATAACCAATGAACTTAAATGTCCAAAATTTCAGTTGCATAATTTTTACATTAAATTTCCACTATTCTAGTATCTTAGCTGTGCACTGCCATTCAGTAGTTTTGTAAGCAATCCATTAGTTGCTGAAAATATGAAATACAGAATTGAATGATCAGACTAAATAGTTTTGGTTGTCTTAGACATACTGATGATTTAGGGTTTCTGTTAGTGGCAAAAGCATCAGACTTTCCACACCTGGCACTCTATTCTCTGCCAAGGCAATGTCTCTGCCATGAAAAATGATAAAATTAAGATGTCCTGAATACTAATAAACCCCACATCCCAGAGATCATAGAGCAGTACTGCCACCCCACAGGAACATCTTTTTAAAGGTTATGGTATGCTTATTGTAAGAGTTCAGGATTTTGAGTCACACCTGATTAACATTTTTCAGAGGTGAGTCTTATTAAAGTCTTATTTGTTTGTGTTTTGGTTTTTTGTGGGGTTTGTGTTTGTTTGTTTGTGGCTTTTGTTTTCCATAAGCAGTCACCTGGACTTAAGGAAACTTTCTCCTTCATGGATACACAAGATCTAAAGCCAAGCTGCTAAGATGTGCAAAGATAAAGGACTTGGACAGGAAAGATGCCAGAGCTTCTGTATAATGAAAAATAATAGCAAATTAAAATACTACAGGCTTAGCACAAAATATTGAAACCACACTACATTAATAGCAGTAATAGGCAAGACATGAAACAATAAAAAAATTATAAATAAACTGATGATATTACTGTTTAGATTTATTAGGACCTTGTATGCCATTATGAAAAGTAAATAGAGAATACAAATTTTATTACCTTTGACGAAGATAAGTGCTGTTGGGTCACAAAATATTTTTATGGGCAGACAATCTATTTGACATGTACAGGCATTATTTTCAGTAGAACTCTAAATAGCATAATTTCATGACAAACAAGGAACAAAGAAGCCAGAATATACTGTATATACTATTCATTTGTATCACTGTCTCTCGACATTTCTGCAAACAGATCTATCAAATTCCATACACAATTCTTCCTCAAGGAAAATTAAGCCAAAAACCCATAAATTTAGATATCATTCTCTTTTTTTTAAAGGAATTCTAGTGTTAAAGACAAATGGAGGTATTGAATAGAAAAAGATGTTTGCCTAATTTTCTGTAGGAATGAAGGACTGACTTATGAAGGAAGAACTTAGCAGAGATAGTGACAAATAATTATTTGAATACAAGATAACTGCAACAAATTTACTTGGATTTTATTTTTCTTTATCTTTGTACTTTGTTTCTCATCTGATAAAAGCTAATGTCCATGGCACATTCAATTTTTAAAAGACAGAGTATCTTTCACCAGTGAAAAAGCTTCACTTCAATTCACACACACTCTGTTTCAATATGAGAGCCTTCTGCTTAAAAATCACTAATCAACAGTGATGCTTTCAGTTTGCCTGAATAAGTGAAGAAATTTCATCACACACAAATGAAACCTGACCAGAAGAGGTGTCAAGCCTTGATGCATTTGTCAGAGAGAGTGCATGATTTGGCTTCATAATTGAGACCTTGTAGTGATCCGTAAAAAAATGACAGAAAAGCTAAAGAAGTGGAATCTGAGCACATTTTCTCTTTATGCTCTGCTTTTCCTCCAAAGGAAGTTAGTATTTGATAAAGAACTATCATCTTCTAGTGATGAATGAACCACAGAAGTGCTGTCCCTTGTGAGGTGAGATGCCTCAAAATGGTTTTTTACTATTTTTCCTTCTATAATTTTTACTGCTGCTGAAGGTTGTCGCTGTGGGGGGTGGGGGGGCCTTTTAAAAAAAGAAAAGAGAGAAAAAAAATTTTTTTTTTTTTTTTATTCCCCCCCCCCCCCCCCCCAGAAAAATAAAACAAACAAACTTTTTTTTAAAAAAAAATGGAAAGAAGGTGCTCTGTCTCTGATCAGGTTTTTTTTGTAAAATGCCTTTTCACCACCTCAGTAATGTTAAAAAAACAAAAGATGGAAAAAACCCTCAAACTTAAACAAGTTAAGAGTATGTTGGAGGGAGAAAGCTGTGGTTCAATTAAGGATTTTCTCCTTACCTTTGGAGAAAAATCCATTAAAAGAAGGAGGCATGACCTAACCACCAGGCTGGTTGGCATTACTCAAATAACTGGTGAAGCTGTGGGATTTTGACAGGTAAGCAAAAATAAATGGAATTACTAGGGAATAGTACCTAGGTTGTCTGAAGGAAGTTCACTTTAAAGAATGAGAAGAATGAATGCTAGAAACAGATCTGGATATGTTTTGGATTTATCAGACTAGGTTTATTTTAAAATATGTGTAGTTGGTGCAATCAAATACAACCTACCAAACAGATACAGCAAAGGTTTAATTGCATTAAAGTGTGAATGGACTTTAAGGGTGTGAACTGAAGCATAAATCCACAGAGAAAATATGTGATTATGAGCAATCTGATGACATCTCAATAACTAGTCCTCCTACTTGTCACAATTGATTCCTCCCATGGTGTTTAGCATGAGTTATACTGAAAAATACTCATAAAGTCAGCAATGATGCTGAAAAGATGCCATGAACCTTTTGAAAATGTTCCCATAATTGGTTTTTATTTACTCTGAAGAGCTATACTGCTATCACATTTACAGAACATGTCCTGTACTTAATAGAGTTCAGTATATTTCCGAGGAAAGAAAGTTTGTCTATGATTTGTCCTATTTTTCAGGACAAATACTTCACTGTAAACTGTCATTGCACAGACAAACTCCGTGCAGCTATTCCTTGGAACTAGGTTATCCAAAAATCAGACTGACTAATACACTTTGCTTTCAATTCAGGTGTTCCAGGGAAGAAAGCTTTAAAGAGGATGCTGAAATATTTTTTTTTTTTTTGTATACCTGCATGAAAAACAAGCAATAATGTTCAATGCCCCATTGCCACAGGAGGAGGTTGAGGGGTTGGAGAGTTAGCAGGATCTCTGCTCCACGGTTTGTATTAAGGTAACCAACTCTGTGGCATGATACAGTAACCATACCCAGAGGATTTGTCTGTTCTCTTATAGCTGTGATTTAAAAGACAGCTTTGTCAGAAAGCAGAGATAAAGATTCTTCTCCCTTCCTCAACACTTTATCTTAAAATAAAGAGAAGGGAATTTGACATGAATATGCAAAGAGCTTATGTTTCCTTTTGGGGTATTCAATTATTTAACCTATAATTTCTGGGAGTACCTAGATACCCAATCTACAGCATCAAGCCTGAAAACAAACACGATTCAGGCAAGAAAAATGGGTCCTAGGTAAGAGAATTTAATAGTATTCTCATCTAGATGAACTACAGGCTGTGGATCCTAACTTCCTTCCCAACTTTATAGTCCAAGAAAGAATCCCTGTCCCAAAGAACCTACACTGTAATCAGTGACTTTCACAGCACTGTTTTATATTTCCCTGTAATGGCATTCCTTGCAAGCTGATAATAGCTCTGTTCAAAGACCAAGGTTTTCAGTAGGACTTGTTCTTTCATATAAATAGATACCTTTAGAAGTTCCATCTTCGCCGCTGCAATTCTATGCATGGGTAATGGTATCAATATTCATAAGAGAAAATCACTGATACAAAAACCACAGGCACACATTATGTTGCAAAACATAATGAGATACTAGGCGATAAAGTGAATGCCACGAAAAAAAAGGCTAAAGATGCAGATTTCCATTTGACTGGAGTTCTACAGAAAGTCGAAATAAGAAACAAGGGTTATGTAACTGTTTAGCAAAAGCAATTTTTTGGCCCATTGGCTCTGTATATTTTATTTTAGAGTTCACAAGTAAAGAACATAAATTTTTCCTCTTTTTTAGGCTGCCTTAATTTAATTTTTTTGTTTTGGTTTTTATGTCTAAGTAAAATGGGTAGGTAATTATTAGTAATGGAAGAAATAATTGCATGTTCACAATTACTTCAGTGAATAAACTGTAATCATTGAGCCTTCTCGGAGAACACATTCGACATTAAGTTCTTCAAGTGTAAGTTATACCATGTACTCTTAAACTCATGATTATATTTCTCTCTGAACAAGTAAAGGGAAGCACTGGTTGGATTTACAGTCTGTATCCTGTATTATTATGGTGTATTTCTTATATTTACAACTGAAGGAAAGCTTGCTGTCCAAACACTTAGTAAAATAAATTGTCAACGTTTATTGCAGTCAATAAGGACAGCAAATTTATACCAACTAAAGATGCATTCTACCTTTTTTAAAGGTTGCTTTATATTGTAATGCATAAAGGAATGAAGATAAGCTAGTTTTAAGCTTTGTTTTAATGCTTTAAAAATATACCAGGTTCCTATGTGAGAAAAGAGCAGTGAAAATTAACAGAGAACCCAAATAAAACAAGTGATGCACTTTATCAGCTGAGCCACAATTGAGTAAAACCTAGGTACCATTTTGGGAATTTAGGTTTTCAGTAAATAGTTTCCTCTAAAAGAGTAAGAAGCAAAGGAACATATTTTTTACCAGTTACTTTTGTTTCCTACACTCTCCTTACATCAAAAATACTTTGTAAGATGAGCTAGTATCTTCGATATTGTCTGCAAGCCTGCTCTTTTTCCATTCTGCAAAATGAAGAAAAAGAGTCAACTTGAATGTGTTCATTTCACACAGACATCCTCTACCACCACATAGGAAATGGTACTTCTTGAGTAAATTTCTGTAAAGCATGTGCTCTGATAAATTTCTTTAGAAAAGAGAAAATATTATGCTTATGACAAATGGATAGTATAAGACCTTGGTTTAATAAACACAAAAACCTTATTTAAATGTTTAAATTATGGAAACATTTTGCTGCATCAAGAAGAACGTTTTAAGTCTAGATTGTAATGACATTACAACAGTACACTGCAAGCATTATTGATATAATAAAGCATGTTTTCTTTGATCCTTACCATAGAGAAGTCTTAAAACCCACACACCCTGATCATGCTCATTCTTAACCCGACCATTAGATCTTACAAGTTCTATCCTTCTCTGACCTTTTCTTAGCTTTCAAACAGAAAAAACCCACAAGAAACAGAAATTTTGACCTCTAGAAAGAATCTGCTTCACCATATAGACAGCTTTGGTGACACACAGGAGGATGGGAAGGGGAGAATGTGTAACCTAGGCTGGGTGAGGGTTTGCTCTGAAGGTTATTCTTTCATTGTACATGTATGGGGTGTGCTTGGCAAGTTTTTGGCAGTGGGAGAGTGCCAGGGCTGGATTCTCTGAGAAGATGCCAGAAGCTTCCCCAGTGTCCAACAGAGCAATTCCATACAGCTCCAGGGCTGACCCACCACTGGCCAAGGCTGAGCTCATCAGCTACACTGCAAGTGCCCATGGGATAACATATCTAAGAAGGGGAAAAATGATACAGAAATGTAACTGGGAAAGGGCTGTGAAAATAAGTGAGAGAAACAGCCCTGCAGACAGCAGTGATGAAGGAGGGGCAGGAGGTGCTACGGGCACTCAGGAGCAGAGATTCCCCTGCAGACCATCGTGGGGTAGGATGTCCTGCAGCCCACAGAAGTACACTGAGGAGTTATCCATGCACAGCCTAGGAGGACCCCATGGCAGAGCAGGCAGATGTGCCCTGAAGGAAGCTGTGACCCTGTGGAGAGCTCACACTGGAGCAGTTTTTCTGGGAATACCTGTGGCCCACTAGAACAGGTTTGCTGACCCCATGGGGGATCCATGTTAAAGCAGCCTCTTCCTGAAGGAATTCACCCTGTGGGAAGTATTCCTGTTGGGGCAGCTCAGGAAGAACTGTCTCCCATGGGAAGGACACTACCCTGGAATGAGCAAAGAGTTTGAGGAGGAAAGAGTGACAGAGAAACACGTGATGAACTGACCCCAACTCCATTCCCTGTGCAGCTGCACTGCCTGGGGAGGGGTGGTGGAGTAATAGAGACTAAGGTTGGGTCTGGTAAAAAGGGAAAGACAGAGGAAGGTGGGGTTTAAATTGTTTTTTATTATCCTATTCTCTTATTAATTATCAATAAATTACATTAATTTTCTAACTTCAAGGCTGTTTTACCCATGACAGTAACTGATGAGTGATCTCCTTCTGTCCTTTACCTTGATTCTTCAGCTTTTTGTCATATTTTCTCACCCTGTCCAGTTGAGGAGGGGGAGTGATAGAGCAGCTTGGTGGGCAACTGGCATCCCATCAAGGTTAATGTTCCACAATATCATACCTTCTGCATATTCCTGTTCTGTGTTCAATTATTTTATCTGTTGTCATGAGATGCTCTTCACATTAAACGGACATTCTGTTATCTCCACTTTTCACCATGCAACCTATCATCATCTCTGAGAGAGCATTGAAAAGTCTGATGCTGTGTCTAGTATCCAGTTTGAAACTTGACTGCTTGTGGTGGTTTTGATTGGCCCAAAACATCAGTGAAGTGTTTTTAACATCTAGGAGAAATTGGGACCCCTCAGAAGCTGTTGTAGTAGGTCTGGGGAGGTGTCTGAGGGGTGGGGTGTGGCACAAAGATGGCTCCTGTGTGTCCTGAGTGCAAGTTCTGGAAGTTTTTACATCAAGTCCAGCAGAGCCAATCTCTGGTGGCTCTGAAGGTGATGGACATGCTGCTGGCCAAGTTTGGGCCAATTGGAGGTGCTAGTTACGCCTCTGTGAAAACATATTTAAGAAAAATTCAAAACAAAGCAGGCACGCACTTCTTTCACTTCTTTGTAGTTGGAGGAGGAGGAGGTGGAGGTGAAAATATGTGAGGGAGAACAGCATGGAGACGCCAAGGTCAGTGAAGAAGGTGGGGGAGGAGGGGCACCCAGTGCTGGAGCTGAAAACCCTCTGCTAGCCACAGTGAAGGCCATGGGGGGGCAGGAGGTCCCCCTGCAGCCCATGGAGTCCACAGGAGTGCAGAAAATCACCCACAGCCCATGCCAGAAGAGCAGGTGGATGCCTGGAAAAGACTGTGAACCAGTGGGAGTCTCATCTAAGAGTTAAAACTGCAAAGGCCTTCCAAAGGAGAGAAAGGCCTTGCTCCTGGAATGGAAGCAGCCTGGCCTCGGCTTGAGAGAGTCTGCACAGCACCCTGTGGACAAAAAGACTCATGTTGCAGCAGAATTTCGGGTGGGATGTTGCTCGTGAGATTGGACCCACGCCAAAGAAGTTCTCAAAGGACTGTCTCTCGTGGGAAGGACCCCCTGGCTAAGTAGAGAACCTCTTTTCCTGATTGGACTGACCAGAGAACCCCCCAACCTGCCCCCTGTCTGTGTTGCTGGTTTGGAAAGAGATAAAGGGGGGGGGGGTGAGTGCAGAGACTGCTTCTTAAGAGGGTGGGGGTGAGAGCAGAAAGAAAACCGTCTGGAGAGAGAGAGAAATAAGTAGAGATAAAGAGTGTTTGTAGTAGAAGAATTGTGGTGATGAGTAAATTTGAGAATCTGCTCTGTGGACTGAAAAGAGACCCCACACCCTGCCCCCCCACCACCCGGCTTGTTGACTGTAAAAGAGGAAAAGGGGTGAATACTATAGGTTTGTAAGAGAGAGGAGAGAGTGAACCAAAACTGTATGAAAAGTTTATTTTTGCCTGCATTTATCCTCCAACTCTGTTAAGTAATTAAACACTTTTTGCCTAGTTGCCCTCTTTTCGTGCGTCCTCCTAGCAATGTCCTATCGAAAAACCATGACACTGCTGTATGTTTAAATGAGATCCTTTGTGGGGTTTTTGTTGGTGGTTTTTTTTTTGTTTGTTTTTTGGTTTTTTTTTTGCTTGAGACAAAGCGGCGTTTTCTACAAACCTCAAAGTGGACACTTTAAATACAGGGCACACACCTCATTTAGAAAAAGAAATTCCTTAAGCTCCACAGCTGGAAGACAGGAAGGAAGCCAATTACTTTGGAGTATAAATACTAAACACCAGTCAAGGAGAAATGAAAAATGGACATAAAACTAGTCATGTTTACAATGAACTACCAATTATTCTATTTCAGCTCATGCTGCACTGGGCCTTAGTTAATAAGTAGTGCCAGCAAGATGAATTCACTGAACACTTAGAAAGACTATTAGTAAGACTGAATTTTCCTGGCAGTAGAAAAGACTTGGCTTACATTCCTCTACTTGTCCAGAACCAAATGAAATGGAAAGTAATGCTTTTCTCACCCCCAATCTCTCAATGTATTTTATAAGCCATTTGCACTTATTGGGTAAGATAGGAAAAGCACAAGAATCACCCTTTCTCCCCTAGGTAATATTTATGATTAATTCCTAGGATGCCTTTTTGGCTTCAGAACAGCAGTGACTGAGAAATCTTCACAGCATTTTTGCATAAAATAATAAAGAATAAAATATGCATAGGAGTCATCTTGCCTTTCTGATCAGCAGTGAAGGAAAGGAATGGTGGATAGAAAAGCCACAGTCAGATTTCTTCAGTTAATGAAATTATATAAAGCAAAACCCACAGCAGGCATTGCTATATTTTGATTTTTGAAAAAGTCAACAAAGTTACACAGATCAAACACTAAAACACAAAATGCAACATTTCCACATTATGGACGAATTGCCCACACATTTAGCACTGGCAAAACACCCTTGAGTGAACATTTATCTCAGTGACATCTCATTGAGTAGAAACATGGATCTTCTTTATTTGTTTGTTCAATATGCATTGTTTAAGTGCTGATTTTGCTTTACTTTTAGGTGTGAGGCTGGACACCAGAAAGGTGATCTGCTTTATCCTGACATCTGCCCTGTGGCTCAACTGGGGATGTTTCTGGGGTAACAGGGCATAGTTCTCCTCTAGAGAGTAACAGTGTGTGCTCAGAAATAACCTCTGAGTGCAAATGCACAGCTCAGGATAAGACCATAATCATGGGATCAACAGAGCCAGCACAGCTGAAAAGTGTTCCAGGTATGCCAGCAGTCCCAGAAATGTCAAAAGTAATTAAGAATGTAAATTTTTCCTAGACATCCAGAGAAGACTACAAAATTTTTGCAAACCAAGGAGCCACTGAAAACAACTGGAATGAGGACCTATCCTAGCAGGACACAGTGGATTGGGAAGACCTATTTTCAAACACCTTGTATTAATCTGCCAGATCCAGAATATCTAGGATTTGTCTATGGACAAAATTGCCTTTAGTAGTTGAATGCCAACATGATGTGCATCTGCCCATTAGCCCCTTTCATGGTGTTATTGGCCTCCATACTTAAGGGAAAGGATGGAGTTCTCCCTTTCAAAATTTGGTGATTGATTATTACATCTTATATTAATATTGGTAGGACAGGAAGTTTCCCAATGAACTGGAAAATTTTGTAAGAGTTAACAGATGGTTGTGCTGATAAAAGAACCCTGTCCAGAAAATGCCCATGAGAAATTAGGTGGAAGAATCTAAAACCAGAAAAGTTCCCTATATTATTATTAATTTTTATTTCTTTAGCTAAACAAAAGTATTTTTTTCCAAAGAAAAATAATATCAATTTATGCCTTTACACAAGAAGATCACTCTTTTGTAATAACGGAGCTGAAGAGAGGTTTGATGTCAAGCTGACGACAATAAGGAAAATGTGACAAAATTAGAGGGTGTAAAGTCAAAGTATAATCAATGTCAAAGGTGGCAATTCACAGAAGAAAAGTAGAAAATTGGATGAGAGGGAGAAAGAAATAACCTCTATGAATACTGCAGTTGGTAAAGGCTCTCCCTCGTGATTTGCTTCATCCTTAGATGACAATACTCAGTCTTTTTTACTAAACATCTCTGCAACTTTATTAAAAGAACTCCTACTTTATATCCAGATGAAAACAATCTGACACACTATTCTTTCCATATTTGTTGGGACTCCTTTTTTCCTAGCCAAGTCTGTATTTTCCACATGTTCATCTGTACCCAATGTGACCTGCATGCAGCATAAGGAAAGAGGCTTTAAGGGAAGCAAGGCTCACTTCATCCTTAAAGAGCAGGAAACTCTCCACCTCTGGATAGAATTTTCTCTCCTCAGACTTCAAACAGGAAGCTGGAAGGACTAGATTAAACCAAAATCAGGAGAAATTAATACAGAATAATAGAATGCCTAAGGTTGGAAAAGACCTCCCAGATCATCGAGTACAACCATTAACCCAGCACCATTCACATTCATCACTAAACCATGTCTCCAAGTCCACAATCACATGCCCTGTGAACACTTCCTGGGATGGCCACAACCCTGAGAGTCACCATGCAGAAACATCTATTTACATGGGCAGAACAAGTCAGTCATGAGACATCCTGATTAAGGCATAGTTTCACATAAATGTACACAACTTCAAATATACCCTTTAAAGATGATGCCTCTGTAATCTGAGTATTTTCTTTACATTTTTATTTTCATTTCAGCTCTTCTGCGATGTCTGCAAAAGACCTTTCCTGAGGAAACTTTCAGCTCACCAAACTATTCCTGAAAAGGAAAAAAAAATTTAAGAAGTTCTTCTCTGCCCTGCTGATATACTGATATGCTGATCAGCCATATCTGAGGGGAATGGGTGCACTTGGTAGAAGATTCCTGGCACCTCTTAAGAGGCTATTTTTAGGAAGCCTGTTTGCTGGGAAGTGGGCTCTCATCTGTACATGGCAGTAAACAGCTGCCAGTTCTGAGTCATCAATAACCCAGCAATGTACGAAGTTCAACTTTTCCGTGAAATGTGTAATATGTGATTGCAATATTTAGGTTAATCAACAATACTTTAAAATATTTTTTAGACAACCTGAAAGGGAAAAAAAAAATCTTTTGAGCATTATACCATGCTTTTCACTGATACAGGCAAACCAATTAGGAAGTAAATATTCATGGCTCACTCCCACATATTCTTCATGCCAAGAAAGTGAGAAAAAAATTGTGTACATTACTGCCACAGTAGGATTGTTGAAGAAGTGAGTCATGGATGAATGAAGAAGAAAATATAATATATCAAAAAAATACTGACTAAGGTAACATTTTAAACATTATAATCTCATTATTTTTCAATAGATACAGAATGTCCTTGCACCTTTCCTAGTACAATATGAGTAAAAATTCTCTTAAGCACTTAGAATCCCACAAACAAGCAGCCTAAGCAGTGTGCATCAGTGAAAAACTAGTTTATTTTCTTTCTTCAGCCACACAGACATTTGATCTCAGCATGTTGTACATTTTCTTCGTGTCCAGTGTATAAAAAATAAGTACAACAGATATCATTTACATGTGTCCTCTCAGCATTTACTTGTGATAAACAGCTGCATAAGCCACTCTTAAAGCTGTTCTTGATGTTAAGTGAATGGTCTGTCAGAGATAAAATGAAATAAATTGCACTTTGGAATTCAAGCTGAAGAGACTAACACAAGAAGATGTTTATTCACTATTGTTGCCAACAGAGTTCCCTTTGGTAAATAGAAGTATTGTTATTTTTCTTCCTCCAGCCTTTTCACATGCCTCATTGCCCATCTGCACAACCTTCCTGAGATGGCAAAATGTTCCAAAGTACAAGACACGTTTCCTCTTAAAAATCATTTTGGCACAAGGAAGTATACTTGCCGATTTCAGGCTGCGAAGTTGCATTATATCTTAATAAAAGGATACAAAAATGTTGTATTCACTTATCAGCACAACAAAGTGAGGAGCTGCATACCCCAGGGATACCTCTAAATATGGAAATGGATATCATCTGATGGTGAAATTCCATGTAATGTCTAATTCTTTTATTAAATACAGTATTTTCATCAATGTTGGTAAATATACTGGAGTAAACATTTTGACAAGCATCACTAAATACAGCCCTTAGAAGTATTACAAAATTTTGGAGGCTCTTTAAACTTAGAAATCTTCCAAGAGGCCTCTATTATGTTTTGGATCCATATAGCTAAATGCATTTTGGAACAGTGACTGCCAGCTGCCAATATCCAGATGGTGAAAACTAAGAAAACTATGAAAAAATAACTGAAGTACTTGTGTTTAAAAAAACCCAAAAACCTGCAATCAAACAAAACAAAAAATGCCCAAGAAAATCTGCAGGAAAGGAAATCTCTATTTGTTTAATGAATACACTCCACAGGACTTCATTTAGCAGGTAATCCTGACCCTTAAATTACCATTAAATAGTCATGTTAGACATACTAATTTTGTACAAGTCTGTGTCAATATTAGTTTCAATTTCAGTGCATATCGACATCAAAGCGGGATGCAGAAAACACCTTACAGAGGAAAAGAAGTGACACAAAGGCTGGCTATTTTAACTGTTGGCACACCCACCACTGCCTGACATTTTTTTTCCTTTTTTTTCCTTATTGATCTTTAATGACTCTTTCTTGCATGGGTTAGATGGTGCTATTTCCAATGACTGAAATCAATAAGAAATGTTATTTCTTTCACAAATATCTATAAAGAAGAATAAAGATATAATTTATTTTCACTGAGATTTTTCACCAGTAAAATTGCTGCTTATATTTACCATATTTGATTTCGAAGGGTCTGAGCAAGCATTCACTGAAATATACTACATGGATGCTCAACAGACTTGAATGTAGCCTTCAGAAAATTGTCAACTTTTACTCAGTGAATTCAGTGCGTGGTTGAAATTACCTTAGAGGCTCCATGCTGCACTTTTCAACATACAGATTCACACTAAGATTACTGTGTTGCCCAAATGCAGCCAGGAGATAATTGCCCTGTGATGTCTGTGGCCAATGTGGAGCAGGTGACAACTGCACAGCTTCCTGGAATTCATCTCACCTCTATGAAGCAAAGGATGTAGTACAGAGGTAGCTCAATTCTAATTTAGGAGACAAATTGTAGGAACAGCACTTGAAACCAGAAAGAATGCAATGACTGGGGTGTAGAGATAAAATGATATAAAGGTATCTGGACTGAATTCTTTCTAAAATCAAGATCTTCATTGTTAATTTAAAAAATGGAATTTTATCATGGAATCCAGTTTCATAGGTAGCTCAATGAAGTCTAGGAGCATCTTTTATCAACCCCAGGGAGTACCGAAGAAATATTTAAAGTGGATTGATTTTAATATTTGTCTCAAATAATCCAAGACATGTAAATATCAGGAAGTTCTTTAATCATCATGCAATGTATGCAATTTGAAAAAAACCTAAATTAGACAATTGGAAAGTCTTAATTATCAGCCTCGCACAGGAAATGTACTAAACTGCTATATTTCAGTGAAAATGTGTCTACTAAATTATTAAATTCTATTATTTGTAAAATAGTTTATTATTACAATATTCTATTATGTGTTAAAACACAACAATCGTATGCATCTGATATTAGATATCATATACATGTAATATGCTCTTTTAAATACTTGATTTAGATTCCCCCCCCCCCCCCCCCCCATAATTTCTTCACTAGTTACTTCATTGGAGAATATTTTTGGCAGCTTCCTCAATGATCAGTGTAAAAGAAATCCCTGAATTCCTGGCTTCATGGGAATCTCTGCTGTGATCACATCCACTCTAGAGAGTGCCATATAGTCTGGAAATTCTGAATGTTGTCTTACAAAAAACTTTTTGTAGTCACTCTATCATGACTGATCTATAAAGCATGTATGCACACAGGGTACAAGCAAGTAAAAAAAAAAGAAAAAAAATACAATTTGTAATAAAAATAAATTCACAAACTTTAAATAATCTTCTGAAAAACTAAAATAAGATCAAAATCTGAGAGTAGTCAAAAACTGAACAGCAGTCATCAACTAACTACCATGAATGATAAAAACGTTGGGATTATACTTCTTAACATCTAATTAACTCATCTTAGTTTTTCTCTGTAGTCTTCTCAGGCTTTTCTCCCCAGTTCTTTTGTTAGCTAAATACAATTAACAATGGGTTTTTTTCCTCCAACTTTCATATAAATTATATCCTTGCTGTTGTCAGTCTCTTAACTTTTGTAAAATGTACTCAGAACTGGTGCAAACAACATCACAGAGAAGAAATATATGATTTGACTAGTTTGATGTACTTTGCACCATAGATCTTATGTAACAATAGCTATTAATTATCATTTATCCTTAAAAATGCATTGCTTTACTTGCTCCCAACAGGTAGCATCCTAAAGAGAATAAGTATTCAGTAATCTTTAAAGGATACTGCCACAGCAAAATGCACCACCACTATTCAGGTACTGGTTTCAGCAAATAAATCTTGCATTTACTTGCTGATATTTTATTGTTGAAACCAATTTTATTGGTTTTTATTTTCTTCTTCTATAGACAAATACTGCTACTACAATCTATAGTAAGGCTAACTATGACATTCTTCAGAAAGAAAATGTCAACAGTCACCAAATGTTACCACTCTGGCAGGTCTGCCTCCTTACACTGACTTATTTATATTTAGGTGCCAGAACTGCAGGTCGAAGGGGAGACCTTGAGGCTTCTGAACTTCAGTGTGTTATTTATGGGCTGGCACAGGGCTGTGCACTGCTGTCCCCTTTGTCCAGAAAGGAAGAAAAGGGAGGTAGGAAGGCAGTAATGCACTAAATGTAATCTTGCTTTGTGGGGGAAAACTATTCTTAATTTGTGTGTTATAATGGAAGTGATCATAAGGGAGGAATCTATCTATAATAATCACATATTGGAAATATTTTAATCAATACGTAGTTCTACTTAAGACAGAAAATACCTATGCTTTAGGCATAAATGTAAACCAGCAAGAGAAATGCTTTCCACTTGCTTTAAGGAAAAGGCTTATGCAGTGACATAAATTAATGTAAGATAGCAACTATTTACAGCTGTGAGCAATTCTGTAGTTCTGTTAAATGTGATTCTTAGCATTTAAATCATCTGGGCCAAAAAGAAGGTTCTTAAAACTCCACTGTTGTTCATTAGAGCAGGGATTACTAGATTACATCTATTCACTCACCCACTCAAATGTGTCAGAATCTTAGAGATAACTTTCTGTAGTTTTAATAGAATTTTTATTGAAGTAATTCATCCTCAGTGCACCAAGTTTGAAGAGCTCAACTCTACCTACAAAACAGTTACCTAGAAAAACACAACATAGCAGATTTGCTCTTTTGGCCCTAAGTGATTTTGTAACTGCTTTGATTAGGATTTCAGAAATTAGGATTTTAGTGTCACACAGAGTTTGCCCCTATCCCACATTCCCCAGTTTTTCCCTAGTTATTCAACACAAACCTTCACCCAACAGCTGAGTTACCAAATGTGCATTCCACATTTCACAATGTGTTGCTTCCTCACAGGAAACATAATATTGATATCAGGACTGTACTTTATTCCTTGAGTCTCATCCATTTCTTGATGATGTGACATGTTCATTTAATTTCTGCTGAGAATATGCAGTGAAATTACACTGCACAAGCTTTTAATATTGACTGCATAAGTAATTAATCTTCTCTATTAATGTTTCCATCAAGGGTCACAGTTACATGAAGTTACATGCAGCAGAGGTACTCACAAATATTGGCTTTTGTGAAAAAACAAGAACATTCAGATATTTTTTAGTATTATAAGAAATGGCAATATTTTCTAGTGGATTCGTACTGAGCAGTCTACCAAAGAAAAGAGAGGCAAGATAAATGAGAGGCAAAAATCAAGAAAAAGGAAAATTATGGCAAGAAATAGAAAGGGAGGAAAAGAGTCTTGATATTTAAATAGAGTTGAAGAAACAGTATGAAACAAGTGAGAGATCTCAATGAGTAAGTTTCAAAAGTGCACAGTGTGTATAAAAACAGATGGTTATTTCAGTAAGGTTTCCAGCAGAGCTTGACCATTTGATAGATGGGCCAGAAGAGGAATTGAAGTAATGTCAAAACAGTTTACTCAAAAGGACATGAAGGAATGGAAATTTGCCAGAACGCTTTTTATTTTCAATGAGTTAGAAACCTGAGAATTTTGATATGATGCAAAACTGCAAAATTATCCAACAGAACGTTTAGCTATTTCACACAATTTTTCCCCTCCAGATATTCCAGTTGCTTCAACAGTCCAAATACCATAAACACAGCATTAATCTAACTGAAAGACCTCAGTTTGGCTGGTTGGGTTCTACTTATTCTTGTAATGAAGGGGAAAATCACACATTCCCAACCCCTTCCCCTATGATTATAAAGTCTCAGTTTTCATCAAGAGGAAGGAAAAAATAACAATAGAAAATTTTCTGTTTATAGCCAAAACTGAAATCAAATTGTTAGGACCAACACCTACAACAGTAGTGGACAGACAACACAGAACAGATCAACAAAGCTAGTAAGACACTCAAATGATCTTTGCCTCATAAAGAATTTAAAGGAAAATCATTAAACATGAGTTTAATTTGGTAAAAGTTTCAGTTTAACCTGAAATGAAAGACCTGTCAACACCTGCAATGTTTTGGCTTTATCAGATGTGCTAAAATAACACTATTGTGTTCAGAACATTTTCCTAATATTTAGTTTGGTATTTCATTAGAGGTTAGTGTTAGGATAGCTGAGTTTCTTGTCTTTTTAAATATAATTAGACACTCCCTCTAGATTTAACAACCTTCCACACTTGCAGAATAAACAACATTAATTTTCACACCTTCTATCCATCAAAGTTGGCAAACATTATCAGGTATACTGTTTAAACTTTTGATTTTAGCAGAAAACCCCTGCTTTTGGAACAGTTAATCAACAACCTCAAACTTATCCAGATTTATTTGCTTTGTGAACAATCTGTGATTTCAATTCCATCAACTTTTTCAAGACTGAAAATACTGACTCACTTACTGGCTCTCTTGTAAGTAGTTATATTATCCCCCTTATCTTCTTTTTTTTTGAGAACTTCACATATTACAAAGTTCTCCAGGGATATTATCCTGAGCACTTAGAGAATGCTCTGGCAATCCCATCTTTAACATGAAAACCAATCCACTGTTATTGAGTATCGATCCAAGTTATTGAGTATCCTATTATCAGCATAGATTTTTTTTTAAACATAAAGATGCTATTTATTTGACCCAAATATGTACAAACTTATTTTCAATTAATGATATGGAAACTCAAAAATATCTATTTCAATTGTTTAGGTCTTAGCAAACTGCAAGTTAAATGGGGTTTTTAGGCACTTCTCTAGGCAAAACTCTTAATAGTTATCTCTGGAAATTATTCTACCCTTCCTGTGCAGGCGAAGGGTGGACCAAAAAAGTTAACAATTTCATTGAGACAAAACCATATGCCAGCAACAGTAACCATTTTCATTTAACTTTTATGCAATTTCCCTAAAATGAAAGAATAAGTATCTAAGGGCGTGCTTTGTTAAGACTTTGGTGTGAAGACATTTGTGGGCTTTTTCCTATCTGCAGATCTCGAACACAAGTCATAAGTTTGACAATGTTCTCAAATTACTTTTGTGCAGAATAGCCTGTATTTTCTTCTCTCTTTCAACATCAGGAACATGGCCTTGCTTTCTTTATTCCCAATATGATCATAGCAAAGGTAAGATGAGTAATCAAGAATGATGAGAAGATAATTGTAGAACTAAAAGAAAAACTGCAGCTGCTTTGAGGAAACAAAAGGCACCATATGCCCATTAATTTATCCTCTACTCTCAAGGGAAATTGGTTTTGCTACCCTTTTTGCCATAAGAAAATACTTCTGCTGGAAAAGTTACAAAAATTTCACATCCAGCTTGTACCTTATGTAACTTATAGTCAAAAGAAAAGTTTTACTCATCTATTCAATGGAATATTGAACAACTTTGTAATGACTACAAGTAATCAGATCAGTAGGAGAGTTAATTGAAATGGAAGTTAGTTTTGTACACTATTTTTAGGATTGACCTCTTGGGTCAATGTATACTCAAGTGCCCTAGATAATAATGACATCAATGATAACAATGATAATAATGATCATAATCATCATCATTATCATCATCATCATCATCTTTTCAAAGAATAGAATTGTCAGCAGGATATTTCACTACTTGTCACTGACACAGATTTGAAACTGCTACTCAAGTTAATTCAGAATATACAGTGTCAGAGTGTAGGTTTTGCATTCTTGTACTGGAGGGTGACAGGACTTTACCATTTCTTGGTAGAGCTTGCCAGTCATATTTATTAGGTAGAGTACCAGTGAGCTGAACAGTAAGAAAATGCATGCACACCCTTCAGATTCCCAGCTGGAACTTAGCAGTGCATGAAGGAAAATATTCAGCAGTTAACATTTATTTCCTCTAAGGAAAGAAAGTCCAGTAGAAGTTAAACAGTTGTCCCCTTAAACCGATTTTCTGGAAAAGATGGCCTAATAATGAAGGCTTAGTGAATATTATAGAGACCCGTGACCTAAAGGAATGGAAAAAAAGGTTCAAGGACAAACCTAATAGTTTTAAATTATTTCCTCCACCACTCTTGAAGGAATCATGGAGTTTTTATGTGCACAGATATTATTCCACTGAAAAGCAATAAAAACAACATATTCTCAGTCTGAAAATCTTCAGCATCCTTCCTTTTCCTGTTTTTTCCTGGCTAGCAAGACCTCTCAAAAAGATAAACCAAAACCAATTTGTAATTCACAGACACCACCAAAGGTAGCATAGAATGCAACCTCATGTCACACAGCTAAATTATTAGAATTTCTCTGATAATTGTTGGCTCTTAATTTCACTGCTTTGTCTGAAACTACATAGAATTTCCTGTCCTCTACGAATCAAATTGAAAAAAATAAATCATCACTTAGTTTCTATAGCAATAGGAAAACCACTTGGAAACACTCAGGGTGCAGTGATTCCTGTCTTTTCCTTATTTACAGCAGTTTTGAAAATCTCTATTTGAATAGCATGCCTATGATTGAAATATTTTATGGAAATTAGAAGCTCACAAATCAGCCAATCCCAAGATCTCTCTTCACTTCAGAATGCAAGAATTCCTCACTTCAGAATGCAACCATTTTGTTTTTTCACTGCTCCCTTTAATTCCTCCCTTTAATTCCTTTAATTCCATTCCCTAATTCAAGAATGGGTAAAAGGGAAAAAAAAAAAAAGAAATCACTGAGGCTACAATTCTGCATATATGTAGCTTTTCACTGTCTTTTCACCTTTTACGTTCCTTGTAAACGAAACCAGTGAAAAATGTGAGAACTAAAGTCCATAATATTTGCTGGAACTATCTAGATCAGCAAGATTACCAAGATTAAGGAGAGAAGTTTAAGTATTTTCTTGTAAAAAAAAAAATCAATTCTAATTTCCACAGTCCTAAGACTAAGAACATGTTGTCTGTCTCAAATAGCATACCTTTTCGCAGAACACCACTTATAAAATTCAGAGACTCCATCTTTCATCCAGCATTTCAAACAGGTCTCCTACTACTGTCACTGAATCTTCATTTAGTTTCATTATTAATAAATTGGTTGAAATAAAACAACTTATTTTGTTACAAGAATTCTGTAATATAGGAAACTTTCTTGTAATGTTTGTTTCTATAATTGCTAAAAAGTTTCTAGGATCAGAAATACACATTAATATCAACCATCACTTAACTTTATCTTAATCACTTGGTAATCAACATATGACTGCCCACTGTTTAATTTATATTCATTTCTGCTGACCTAAACCAACACAGAGACACCACAGGGAACAGGGTAGTGATTTGAATGGATGAATCTTTTCTTTGAAAACCCAGTCTGCTTTTAGGCATAAAGTGGGTTAAGATAAGTCACACAGAGGTTGCAATATGAATACGTCATACAAAATACCAAGAGAGAATGAATGTCATCGTATTTCAATGTGCATTAATAATGTATTAAATATCTACATTATATTACACAATAAGTACCAGTAAATCATCAACAGACAACAAATAAATAAGTATAAAAATGACAGAAGTTGAAAGCATACTCTGTTTTTTAGTATTTTTCCTTTTTTTTTAAATGTTGCAAATCCAGAAAAAGTAATAGTACTCAGCATCATGAACAGTGAATCACCATGGAAAAGAGACTCAAACTGTTCCCAATGAGGACTTTCAAGACTTCCTAATTTCATTCTTTGCATTATTCACTGGCTCTGCAGATTATGTATATGTACAGCAGTGATAATTTACCTGAACTGAGAATGTCAATCATTCTAAATTACTTTAGTTTGTGGATTCAAAAAGGAATTCATATGCTAAAATAATATTTGGTCAACATTAGGGATGTCTGAGTAATAATAAATCACTAGCCCTATATGGAGTCAGCAGTTCTATCACCCTAAGGAAAATGCCAAGTAAATATTGTATAATACAGCCATGAGTAATCTATGGGTCTGACATGTCATTTCAATTGGCATAATATTTTTTTCTAATTTTAGTATCTGCACAGTACCTGTTGGTGAAATCTCTAGGTTCTGACAGTAAAATTACTGACTATAGATTGGTATTCTGTGGAGTGATTCATGCCTGCATTAAATTTTTCATTATTTCCTCAAGCGCCCATTAAATGTTGTTACAAGCCAACTGTGACTTTTTCAGTTTGCCTTCAAAGAAAGTTAACTGAGTTTTACAGAGGCTGCTCTGTAAATATATATCTATGGAATACCTGTACTCCTTTAAATCTTACTGTAAAGCACTGCCACGACAAACCAAATATTTTCTGGCAAAAGAAATAGCAGATATATCCCCAGAGGACTGTGCTGGGCTAAAGGAAGCACTACATGCTACACCACTGCAGGTTCTCACCCAGAAGTGATGCCAGATATTGATTTTAACTATGCACCTCCTTCAGAAGAAAGTCAAAGCAGGGATGTAGGGTTCACTACAACTCATAACCATCCTAAATGATGCAGGAGTAAAGCATTGTTTTACTTCATTTACTCCATCCTTGCTTATTCTCTTCTTAAACTCCCAGTCTGAAGCCTCCCATCCCCATTAGTCAGTGGCCTGGGCAGCTCAGGTCTTCCTTTGAAGGTTGGTAGAAGCCAAGGTCACAATTTGCTCCTGAAATCAGGAATTGCAGTGAGCATTTGTTCTCAAGGTAAAATATGCTTAGTGCTTAAAGCCTACAGTACAGCATGGTAGTTATAAGTCTTCCTCAGGCACCAACTTCAGAAAATGCCCAAGGGTGACTTGAGTACCTGTAAATGTGTTGGCTCTGTAGTGTCTACTGGAGTATTAAGCTTCATAGTAGATTTTGATACAATAGGTGTTTAAAAAAGGAGACTTTGAGGTAAAAAAAAAAAACAAAAGAAGAAAAAAATAAAGGTTCTTCTTCTTAGAAGCACGAAGCAGCAAAAATACTCAAATCATCACATTTCAGAAACAACTCCAAACATTATTTTTCATATTATTGAAAAGTTATCCTTTCCCTAAATATTTCTAATAATTTTCTCACATCACAAGCAACATAATAAACAAAATGGAAAATCATTTAGTACAACACAATGACAGCATATGCAACATGAAAACATGCCTGAAATACAGCAGCCGCTGAAACAAATTGAATAAATAACATGCAATAAAGAAAAGGGAACTAATCACATTTGTTTGCACACATAGACAGAACTTTATCTAACTCATCAATATTACTTTTAATAATGGCAGCACTATCGCTGGGTAAGTGGCGGCTTCAAATATATCATTTAAGAATGGCTTCTTTAACATAGCAAAATTAATTTTATCTTTTTAATTGGAATGAAGAACAACAAATTCTACTTATGCCTTCTATTTTTAAATGCTTTTGTGTTCATTTTCTATTACAACTGCAATTTTATCCATTTGTTACAGAGTAGTTTTCTTTCATAGTGAGAGACTATCGTGCAGTGTCTTTGGAAAATGTGTATCCTATCTAGCCAGAATCATCTGGCTACTTCTTTGACCCTGGAGAGTGCAAAATTCTCTGAATAGGGGTTTCTAAACAGATGTGATTTACAAATTAAAAAAATTGGCTAATCCCTTTCCTACTAGTTTTCCGATTATTTGCTTTAATGGCAAAAGTACTTAGTTAATGCAGAAATGTCCAAGATATTTGTTTACTAAATATTTCTCTTTTATTACTTTGCTGTGGAGTTTCAGACAGCCATATGTTTGCTGTTCCACTCCTATGTTCTGTTTTACAGTAAGCTTCCTAGGTATTCTACATTTTATCCCTTCATGAATTCTGGAGATGCACAGCTTGCCATTCTGAAAAAAGATGACTGGATTCAGAGTAAAATATAGGGATTGTGTGCATGTTGGATATAGAAGCACAGATCCTACAAACTGGCAAACATCAACATGGAATTCTTTTTAAGCTTTGACTGTCATATTCTAGGAGAGGAACATTTGAAACCAAATACGGCTATATACACAGATGTAAAAATACACAGCTAAACAGGAACTTAGATCTCAGAAGCTTTAGTAGGAACATGAAAATTTAAAAAAAATCAGAATCAATATTCTGCTACATAAATATCAATGCTTTAGACTTCGTTATAAATTGCTAGTAAGAGAAAACAAGGTTTCAATTTGAATTTATCCTGCTGTAGAAGGACTATTGCCTACTGCCTCAACTATTTACATCAAACACAGGAGATTCAGATTGATGCAACTGTTCAAATTAGCCAATTAAAAATATCCTACATCCTAAATAATAGTACTCATGGCACTATTAAGGTATTTACTATACCATGCCATATTTATTTCTTTTGAACTAATATTACATTTCAGATCAGAAAATATTTGCAGTCATATTTTGAACTTATGCATCAGGATTTCCTACCAAAAAAAAAAAAAAAAAAAAAAAGCCAAAAGTGCAGAGCAACCCTACCAGCCAGATAATGTATTCGTATCTTTTTTTTTTTTTTCTTGTAGTCTCCCTTCAGGTACTGGAAGACCACAATTAGGTGCCCTTGAAATCTTTTCTTCTCCAAGCTGAACAATTCCAATTCTCTCAGCCTTTCCCCACAGGAGAGGTTCTCCACCTCTAATTATCTTGGCCCTGCTCTAGAAATGACCAAAGGGTGACAGCAGGAATGTCAGAAAATGGAAACTTATCCCCAGCAACTTCTCTTTTGATGAGTGGCTGACAATGAAGTTGTTTGTTTTGTTTAAGAAGAGACTTTCCGGAGGAGAACATTCTTCCCACTTTAATTATTGGGAGGTAAAAAATAGTAAGAGAAGAGCTGTGAGTCACTTCTATGCCACACTAAGTATATTTCAGTTTATCCTTCTCCCTACCTCAGTATTTCTTTGGTTACACATACAGCTTCAGAAGTTTGTCAAAATG
This sequence comes from Entomyzon cyanotis, assembly GCA_024500445.1. Lineage (NCBI taxonomy): Eukaryota > Metazoa > Chordata > Aves > Passeriformes > Meliphagidae > Entomyzon > Entomyzon cyanotis. The sequence continues at coordinate 11,254,098 of JAKEPQ010001016.1, forward strand.
CTTTTTGCCATATTGCATCTTCTAAATCATTAATTTCCCTGCTAATAAATTCAGATACACATTTGTATACAGAGTGAATTATTCAGCCTATGTACTTAAATGCCAACTAATATTAATAACTACAAATGTACACACATGTTAATAGAAATATTGAATAACAGGAAATATCCACAAGTGATACAGCACCTCCACAAGAGAAGCAACTATAAACTAGGAAACATGAAGAAAGTTTTTTAAAAATTCCACCCTTTTGGCACACTTTCAGGCAGCCTCTAGTAATAACTATACTCATTCTGAATTGCCTTCACCACACTCATGCAAGGGTTACATGTTGATTCCTGGATTCTCTTTAATCCATCTGAAATAGTGTATGTGCTTGTATTTGTTACCTTCATAGTAGCATTTCTACAAGAAAGCTATTTGTTTTCTTAAAAAATGTATTTATCTGAAAATTCAGCTGCTAAGAGTATCGTCCTGATTTTTATCTTGTTACATCATCTTATAATGTTCAAATTAGACTGTGAAAGGTCAAAAAAATACCTGACACATTTAACTAAAGAGTTATTAAACTGGATGCCATGAAACTCATATTTTACCTAGGAGCTTTTCACAGTCAGTGCACCATTTGCCATTGTTCTCCTGAACTGGCTCAAATCCCACAGGATTCCTCTATGACACTAAAGAGTTCAACAGATGATAGCAGAAGTGAGCTATTAAGGAACAATACACTGAAAAACAGAAAAATCTACATAAGGCAGAATCTACATAAACAACCTTTTCAATTAAATTATTCAAGAGTTATAAATTTGATATGGCTATTGATAGGAGAGAGATGAAAACATTTCTAAAACACCAACTTTAGTGACCTGAGTGTTTTTTTCTGTACAATGAAAATGCTAAGTCATAAAGAATTTTTGAAAAAAATGTTGCTGAGTGAAACCAATATTTATGATAAAATACCTGCCCATAATGTGTTTGGGTTTTTGTTTCTTTTCTAGATAGAAAGGCTGTTAGAAGCATATTCATGTCTTTTGTTAAAACTTATGATAACTTATGATTGCTTTTGCTCCCTGTGTTACTCAAAATAAAATCTAAATTTATACGCTGCTTAACTAGACAAAAAAAACTCATGATCCTGAAATTCTTGCAAAGGATTTAATATGCACGGTGGTTCTTTTTATTTCTCCAGAAAGCTCTTTTACACAATATTTTAATGTTAGAATTTTAAATATGTCAACCTAGAGCAAGAAGTTTCACCTTCATGGATCAAGATCAAATAGTTAAATGTAAGGGGGAAAAAAAAGTTATATATATAAAATCAGATTAAAAGTTATATATATAAAATCAGATGGTAGTATGTTTAGGTAATTGCCAGAATTAATTGATCTGCTTCAGCCTGCAAAGTTTTGAATACTTCCTTTATTTTTATTTGTCAGTGACTGCTACTTGGTTTTTGTTTGTGTTTCAGAAGAAACTCTTATTTTTGCCCTCTCTGGGATGACAGAGTCCCTACTCTGTTTGGGCTTCCAGCTCCAGAGCCAACACTGCTGGCTCCTGCCTGGGGGACTCTGTGTCTGTCACCCCAGTACCTCCCCCTGCCAGGGGGTACAGCCTGCTCCAGCTCTGCCATTTAACAGTGAGAATTAGGGAGCAAAGAAGAGGCTCAGGCAGCATGGAAATCAGCATGGAAATCAGGCAGTGCAGTGTTTTGGCAAAGCATTTCTTCCATGCCATCAGCACAAGGGGGTTGAAAGAAATACAGTCATTTCTCCATCTCTGCTATGGCTTTGTACACTAAAATGCTTCATTGCTTTGCCTTTGCCAGTACAGTTACACTTCCTAGGTGGGGATTAATTAATTTTATTAAATAGTGCTTTATGGAAGCACAGGTATTTTCATGTGGGATCAGGAATTACACTGCTACACACCAAAATTTTTCTTAGGAAAATCCTTCCATTTTCTTCTTTGGCATGAAGGAAAAATATATTACACCACAGTTTAAATTAAATGGCAGCACTTCAAGTATAGACACTTCATTTAACACATGAAGAGGACAGGAAAGCAACAAGTTGGTAAGTGAACTAAGCACTGAGTTTATTAACAGGACCCACAGGAGAGTAAGAAATTTTTACGAGGTCATTTGGTTATCAAATTATACTATCTTCATAAATGTGTAATTCTATTAATTGAGACCCACCATAAATAAAAAAGGAAGCAATAAATCTTTGATTTATATTTTAAGAAATACATAAAACATCCCTCCTTAGCTAAAAATAATACTGAGATTTTAGAAAAGAAACCTTGTATAACATGCGGTAAGTCTTTTGGCTGTGGTAAATCTGTTGAAGGCACAGATCAATTCAGCTCTGCAAATTTACACAGACTATTTAAAATATCCTCAGAATGACTGTTAATATTGTTAATCCTTCCAGTCTTTGAGTTGTATTCATAGATAACTATTTCTCATTGCCCTAACCCACCCAAACTTCATGGCAGAAAAAGTAAAAAATCAAGTCTATTTTTCAGGATCCTAAGCAAAAATAAAAATAAAAACAAACAAAAAACTGACAACCCCCCCCCCCCAAAAAAAAAAAACCCTTATAACAAAATATTCACAAATACCATCAATCTTTATGCATTTGGTACTGAGTTAGGCTCTTAAATTCCCAAACCTTCTTGAAACATTCAGATTTTATTCCTCCTTATGACACTGGCAGTCTTCTAGATGGCAATTTTCACAAAACATGCTGCAAACCACCCACAAGAACCCAAAAGTTTTCGAATAACAACACCATAATTTGGCCCAGGCAAGCCTCAAACACATTGATGAGTACAATAACTGTAGCAGTGAAATCTCAGGCACAGTGTGTATAAAATGCACTAAAGTATCTGTAATACAATTTCTTGACAGAAAAAAATTCATTTTGTGCAACTTTTGAGTAAGACCATTTCTGCTGCACCTAGGACTTTTAATTTTGCCTTCTTCTGTTAAAAAATATATATATAATTAGGCAGAGTATGTTATGCTTTCTGGGTTGACTGAAACACCATCATAATCTGGGATGTTTTGTTTTACAATGAAACAGTACCTATTACCCAACCAAGACCACTACTGCAGCACATACTAAGGACAGACCAAATATGAGCTCTTAATCAAAACGATTATTTGTAGAAGTGAGGTCTGAACAAACTTCAGTCTGTATTCTTTCACAAAAACCTCTATTTACTTTGTCCTCTTATGGCACCTCAGCTACACGTACAGCTTGTTACTTCAAGAAGCTATAATAAAAATAATTCATTACAACCTTTGTTAGAGAAGTAATGCACGTTTCATGTAAAAGAGTACATAAATTAAACAAGCCCAGTCACATTATCTAATTTAACTCAAACCAAAATATCACCACATGGCAGATTTGAAAAGTTTTGAGAGCCTCAGAAGTGGAGCATGGAGGACATCCCAGAGTTTCCAAGCACTGCCAGAAGTATAATCATGTGGTGGAAAAGACCCAGGTAAAATACGCACAAACTATTCTCAGCAGTTCTCTCAAAATACAAGTCTGGGAGAAAAGAACAATCTGGAATTCAATGTGAAACATACTAAAATAATGCTTCTTAATCAGAGTGAAAGACAAAAAGAAGTCATTTAGTCTTGCTGAAGAGCATGAGAACTCATGTCAAGATGACTGCTGCAGAAAGCTCAGTATTTTTGGGGCAATGCTGCAAGTAACTTGTGTTGTGTAACTCCTTTTTCTTTGGAGGTACACAGACGTTTGTCATTTGGCTGCAGAAGCCACATCCTGACACACACTGACACTCTGACAGGACATTCAAATCAGTTGTATTACAATGTTTCCGGAACTGCCTTGAGTAATTGCAATGAAAGAAAATTAAACACTTGCCTTTGTGACAGCATGTGGTAATGGTTTGTGAAGCAACAGGGAATTTGAGGGGGTTAAGAACAGTAAATTTCAGACCCTTTGCTGAGTGAAATCAGTTAAACTCTATTGATATAATTATTTCTGTGTATGTTAGCTTCATACACTGTTCCCCAAAGCTGTATTCACACCAAGAGAAAACAAAGGAAGGCAGAGCTTAAGGAATTAAAATGTTCACCACTCAGGCAGTGTCTCAGTCCTAGCTACATGCTTTGGAGGTCTTGTAAGTTAAAATAATTAGACTAAAAGGCAACCCTACATGTGTTTTTAGAAGATATTTCCACTCTTTTATGGATTCCTATGTTTAAAAAAATTAACTGGTAATGCCAAAAAATTTGGATTTGAGAAGCTGTGGAGCATATAGCTTTACTTGATTTCATAATGAAAGGAGTTGGCTTGGAGTTGGGGATGTAGCAGGTTGATCAGCAGACTGGTTACAATGTAATACTACAGAACTAGAAGAAGGGAAGGTTTTTTCATTTTCTTAAGTGGCAAGTATGAAAACCCTACTGAACTTACAGGTAGGTGTTTTCTTTCCTCATACGAAAAATAGGGCAAAAAGACAAAAGTGCTTTTATAGACACATTAATAGCCCTGCAATAAATCAAATCCTCTTATATTGACCTATGCATAGACATATGCCAATTTAAAACACAATGCTTTTGTTTTTCAAATGTGAAAAAGCAGCAGCTTATTAGTTGAAAAGCTTACTGACTGAAGTATTCATAAAGGAGCAACATAATGTACTTCAGCTTTTTGCTACTATTTATACAAGTCAAGACTGAAGCAAGAACTGCATATGTGTCCTCTCATGAAAATAAACCAAGCTTAAACCCATTTGTGTTTTGGTGTTCTGTGACTTTTTTGTTTTTATTTATTTTAGTCCTTTTTAACTTGTTAGTAGAACATTAAAAGATGAAGAGCATACTTTTCTTGTCCCTTGATTCTCAGTTCATTCTTTTTTCTTTAACTCAAAGCCCAACAATTTTAAGAAATAATAGTTTTTTTCTTTTTTCTTTCCTTTAAAAAAGAAAACAACAACAAAAAGAAAAAACCACCACAAGCAAACAACCTGAACATCTACTCATGTAAGCTTAAACATTGAAATCTGAAAATTCATACCCAGAAGATGACAAAACAATAGTTATAGTTGTGGAAAATATCTTCTTATTATGCAAGAATACAACCGAGTGCAGAAGTAAATACATGGAATTTTACAGTTTGAACCATAAAAGATCAGATAATGCAGTATTCCCCTTCAGGCTTTATTTTAACAGATTTTATTAAAACAAATCTTTTAACTACAAAATTTTGTCTGCTCCCATAGTGGTTACTGGGATTTCATATCGCTATCCAGAGGAGGTTATTTTAAAATTATTCCACTTAGAGATTTATTATTAAAAGAAAAGTATCAATTGAGGACTATTCCATTTGTCTGAATCCATTGCCTCTGCTCTACTAAATGTAAAGAATGAATCAATAAATGTATTTTCATTGTCATGCAAGATGACAGCAATCTAACCAGGAGGATAAGGCAGGAAAACATGACACCACGAGAACATTATTTTCACATTTGAAAAAAAGAAACCACCCCATGGTCATCACTGGATTTATTAGTACTTAATGAAATGTTAATTACTGCATTTGACAAACAGTGCTTAAGCAAGTTACTTTTATTAAAACTAGGAAAAAAAAAGAGAGAAGATATACTAAAATGTTAACTTTATTTAATATTCGTAGTAAAAGACAACAGAGCCTGCACTGCAATCACTTTTCTAACTTTATCCTAGCTGCACTTATTGATAAGTAAGTTTTTCAATACTGCTGACAGGTAGATTTAATTAAATGCATGTATAACTAGGGCATAGTATAAAATGTTTTCAAAGATCTTGCCAGTAAATGTAAAGTGGTGGGGTTTTTTTCCAGATTTCAGGGAAATTATGAAAAAAGATGAAGATATCTTCATATATCCTTTGATTTTAACAAATGATTGAATAATCTAATTAGGTCACACAAGTTCTACATGTGCTGTATTGAATCTGTTTTTACTACACAATAAATTCTGACACAGAGCTCTTAAAATCTAAGTAAACAGTCTTTATTTATTAATTGCATTAATTGGCATGTCAATTTTATATTGTAGTGACAAGGTCTGAAAGGACAGGAAAGGCTAATTTACTACTGCACAGATCTCACGCAATCCAAGCTACGTAGAGACTGCAAAGTTCTGAATTCTGTCTCACCAAGCAGTAAATAAACAGATTCTAATATGATCCTGACACAGATTCAAAAGTAAGAGTTAAAAATTACATTATGTTATCATGTATAAAGTTCAATTTGTACTAGAATTTTTTTTTTTTTAATGAAAACATGCTGTGATTTAGTCCTTAAGTATTTCTGGACAGACTTGTTTATTTCCTGAATGAATTGACTGTATTTAAAAATCTGGATTTCAACAAATTTTGGCTGTAACTTTATTTATAAACTAGCTCAGGGTATCAGGCCATATATAGGAATGATTTTTAGAACATGGAAAAATGTATTCATAGAATGAGAGGCACAGTGTTAGACAATACTTGACCTTCTTAAAGCAAATCTTGCTGAGCTATTAATTTTCCAAAAAAGCTAAAATCCTTTGTCTGTTTCCTGGAAGAACAAAGAGCCTTAGTGGAAACTTTTATTTTGAACAAGACTTTCAAAGATATTTCAATCCAGAAGTCTATCCAAATTCAAAATTGTTTTTCCATGAGTAATATCCATGCTATTTTTCAGACTAGCCCAGGAAAATAGCTTGTCCCCCTTCCTTCCTTCCTTCCTTCCTTCCTTCCTTCCTTCCTTGACACATAACAACTTCAGAAAAAGAAACTACATGAGGAAAAGACTGAAGCAAAATGGGATTTATTCTTCCTGTAAAATTGAATTAGTCTTTGCTTTAAATGAGCAACATGTAGAGGTGCTACAGTATTACATTTTCCAATTTCTACTAGCTTTGAAAGACATTTTAAAAAGGAGTAATTGTATTGTTAAAAAAAAATAATGATTTATATTTCCTGTAGCATCTCTTATTTCACTAAAACATGAATAACTAAAGAGCTGAGAATTGTTTTGTTTCTAGAGTTACACACTGAGCTTACATTACTTAAATCTGTTGGAAACAACAAAGGTCACACAACCAGATTTTTTCACTTGAAGATTAAGAAAGTATTTACATTAAAGTATCCTTTACAGAATTTCCTTTTCTTTTTTCTAACTACTAAAACAGATATATAGATTAATTTTATCATTAATGTGTGGACAGAAATGACACTGGAATGCAGCTTTTGTACATGTTTATGAACGTCTAGACGCTCATATCAAAAGCCCTTTAAAAGAAAAAAGAAATAGTTTACTGACTTTGGTGTAAATTGTAAATTAAATTAAAAATATGCATATTCCATTTCACTATTCTATTTCTTATATACTTTGCTTCTGTGAATCTCAGAAAAACCCTTGAAATGCCCTATGGAATGCTGAAATTACAGCTGCTAGAACACCATTTGATTGCAAGTCATTCCAATTCATTAAAAAACTCTACGTATTCTGGTGAGACTATTTTTTTTACTGAATCACTGTATCACAGTAATTTCCATTGACTTGTCTCTAGCACTTATTAAAATACATAATATGACAATTTAGTTTCCGATTAGCATTGCCATGTCAGACCTTTGTCTGAAGGTCTGACTCACTAGTAATCAGAAGATAATAACTCCATGAGACTCAGAAAGACTCTGTTAAATTGGTGCAAATGAGGCAATTCAGTCTATACTAGACTGGTCATTTAAAACCAGCTTCAATTATGTTTCTTTTCAATTCTCTGAAGTTCCAAGGAGAGCAGAAATCAGAAGACTAGATCTGATTTCCATTATAGCATAATAAACATGAAAAATATCCATGTGTTGAATGAAAAGAAAATATTGGAAATCAAAAATTGCCAGAAATAAGAGCTGAAATTACTGAAACTTACTGGAGTAAATTTAGAAAAGTAAGTAATCTGTGCAGTTGAAATAAATGTTCCATTATTTTAAGGGAATGTACTTATGTGAAAGAGTATGCTAATACTGACTCATTCCAGAATACGGAATCAAATGCCACAGCATGTAGAATCAGACATCACATACAGTAAAACTCAATTTCCACAATGTCAGCATAGTCAAGGGGAAAAAAAAATCTAAAAAAATCATAATTCTGTGATTATTTGTATACTTATTTTAACATCAGTGAGAAAAATGTTTACATGTCCTCTTCAGCATTTGGTTTAGAAATTAAGTATTTTTCCAAGAACACTGAAAGGATATTTCCATGAACTTTTCAGTGTCTAACAAAATTAATCAGGAAGAACAGGGTTAATCTATTGATTAACAGTTAAACTAGGAAACTTCCTGCTTTCTATGGACTAGTAGCTAATGAATGCCTAATTAACTGTAAAAAATCATCCCCACAGGAATGATTCAGACGAACATTGCTCTTGTGATGAAGCTAAATTGGCTGAAGAGAATTTCAAAGAATTAAATAGATTCACAATAAATAAATGGAAATTAGAGTGGTGGTGTCCTGCGTTCACCAACCAAATAGGAGGTTGCTGTAGAAGATGTGACAGAATGTGTTGAAATTGAATAAATCATACTATTTTTACTTCTGACTAAAATAATATGTCAAGTGGTTCTCTGATGAATCCATATCTGGCTTCAAGTATTTGTCTCTTTTATTTACACCAGTGCTCAGATGTTGATTTTTGCCTTTTATCTAAATTCTACCAATTTCCTTGGACAAGACACAAAATGCCTATGAACGTTCCAGTGTATGCTCCATGTTTGCAGGTTAAACATGCATCATCCTATTGAAAAGAATCTTGTTGCTTTCATTCATGTATATGGGGAAGTATACAATCACAGGCAGGTGTTTTCATCTGGAAACTTCAAGGTAAATGCCTACATTAGTACGGTTAAATAAAAACTAACACTTTTTTTTCCAGAATTTTATTACCTTGAGATGCCATTAGGACTTGTGTTGGGAAAATAAAGTTAAACATGTGCTTCCTTTTCTAAGGGACAGGACTGAATTAAAGGCATTCTTTTTCTTCACAAAGCAGTGAGAAAGGACTGGGCAGTTACTCCCAGAATATGACAAAATATACATGATCAGGCAATATAATACTAAGGATGCAAAAGGGACGGAAATCTGGATGGACTGTAAACCTATCAGAATTTTATACACAGTAGCACCTTATGAAGCTACTTACACTATTTGGAAGTAGAAAGAGAACTATAAACACCGATCCTTCAAAAAAAGAAAAGACAGTTTTTGTAGGTGTTCTGTTTTCTAGCTCATATGTAGAATTTAAAAACTGATGTAGATCGAAAGATGTAGCTTTTAAAGACAGTTTTGTAGGTCTGCTTACTTCAAAGACAGACTAATTTAGTAATCAAAGAAATTAAAATATTGACTTAATTTCTCAACCTTTTTAAGAAAATTTAATTTGAAGGTAAGAATTTGAATTTCATAAATTTAAATTTAACTTCTGAGCATTTGAAAAACTGATAGTTAAAAGTAAGATATTTTCAGTGATTTTGATCTTCCCTTCATTCTGTATGCTTTATTTAAGCAAGTAGGAATGGATGTAATTATATATTTAGAGTCAAGGAAAACATTTTAAAATAACATAATATAGTAAGCAAACTCTGAGAACTGTAGCTGGACAAAGGTACATAAATATATATAATAGTCAGTTTCTGCCTGGGGAAAAGAAACGTGAAACAACATGCAATGCAGTCAGGAGCTCAGGGGAAAAGAACAATATTATTTTTTCCCTTGGAACATTGAGATTAAATACTACATCACATTACTCGGCAAAACATTACCTCCATTAGACCACTCTGGGTTCTTATGTGCAATGAGAAAGATGTTAGACGCTTTAGAAAATTCTAGTAGGTTTAATGTTGCTGAAAAGATGAAAAACAAGCTTGAATAAAGGTCATTGTTTTCTGCTCTGCACATATATCATGGCAGAAACATGTCTTCTCTACAGACTAGCAGATGGTTTTATCAACTGACTAGGTATTGGAGGAAAGGAAGGGAGGGAAGTGCCTCAAACCATTTGTGGAGGTGTATGGTACTGGCATCAGTGAGGCTTAGGTTTGCTAGGGGATGTTGGGAAGCCTCTAAGGCTAAAGATCTATAGAGGGGCTCTCCCATGTTCCCTTATGAACAGGGTTTCTCTTCAACAGCGTCTCTTAGCTTGTGTGGAATTGAGTATCAGTGTGTAAGTTGGTCCTATGCTCTTGACACTAAAAATAAAGAGCTTCCACAAAACCACCATTGCTGAGACCTTAGATGTGTTTCTCTGCAATTTTTAAGATTCACTGTCAAAATAAGGCTGAAATTTTGAAACATGCCCAAACATTTTCATATATATGATAGCCACATGTATTAGGAAATAGTTAATCACATTCAGATCTAAAAATAGGACCACTGCCTTTATGCCAAATAATCTTTTACTCTATTCTCAAAATATAAAGTGTTTATTCAAATAGGAAGCCTTCTTTACCTAACTAAGTTACTCTGGTTTAATACAGCATCATAAAAGAAAATCTGCTTCAACACTCCCTGTTCAACTGTTTAAAATTAGAAATTATAAAATTTATCTCCAGAATAAAAATAGTCCACATCCTCAAATCCTGGAAATAACACACAGAGAAGAATTCTGAATTACGTTAAAAATGGAATTGAACAAGATTTTCTCCTCAATGCATTAATTAACTCAATGCTAGAACAACATCTGTTGGGTTTAGGAGAGTTTTTACCATTTCAGTTAAAATCCATGTTCCAAACATTCCTCTTCTATTCTGTTGAATACAAAATCTAAATTGACTGCCACCTCTAATTTTAGAAATTACTATAAGTCAATTCTTCAGCTCGTAATTGACAGCATCTCTACCATATGAGCTCCCATGGCAGAAAAGGTTCAAAAATAGTTGAGAAATATGTCCTATCTGAGATATTTAAATCAAGAAGCACCTGATTCCAAAATGCTACGTGACATGTAACTTTTAATACCTACATTTTCTCTCAAAGTATTTTGTAGAACCTGAAATCAGCTAAAAGGTCTTTGCTTAACTTCATTCCTTAGTGATGTAACACTGCACTGTCATGGCCTTGAATTATGGTACATTTATAAAAGTCAGACATCAGAAAAGAAAATTACTCCTCCCTGTGATCATAACTTAGTTAAAAGTGGAGCTAAATTTTATGGGTTTGCAAATGATGTGGCTATTAATTTAAAACAATGATTTTGTAGAAATGCCAAATATACCCTGCAGTCTGCAAGACTGCTGCCCTGCCAGTCCTCTCCCTCATCAATCACACACATTATTCCATTGTGTTATTTTTGATCTACTAACCTATTTCAGACTAGATTGCACAAACATGCACTACATAGAACAGAAATAAATGTGATGTCATATAACAAAATCTATCCTAGAACCATAACATTTCAGGCAATGTTTTATTACTTTACAAAAAGTTCTCAGTCAGCATATCACAAATGTGCAGTGCAACACAGTAAAATAAATTAAAAGGTATATGGCCATGCGTAGAGAAACAAACACAAAAATCCTTTTTAATGGTCAAAAAAAAATTTGGAAGTCAAATTCTGACTTCTGACATTTGATATTTAAATTTTTTTAAAGCAGTCCATAAAAACACTGATTTGTTTTGTTTTGCAGACACTGAAGGAAAGCTAGCTGTCACCTAAAATTAGAAACTGTATTTAAAACATTAAGTAAACAAATGGAAAGTCCACATGCAAAGTTGAACTAGCAGCGGAACTAATTTGACATCACTGCTCTATTGTTTGTCAGTTTCTAATATGTACTTACAAATGTCAAAACACAAGAGAGCTCCTACAGGTAAGATGCAAAAATTGAAGGGCTCAGCTGCTCCTGAACAAGGTACTTTCTCAACACTAATGCAATGCAACATCCCCCTTCATTCCTTGTTTAGTTTGTCAAAAACTTGGATCAGTGAGCTTTTCCTGGCCAGAAAAGTTAAGCTACATAGATAGGAAGAGAAGGCAGGGGAGAAACTGGAAACTTTGAGCTAGTAAAATTAGGCCAGCAGAAAATTGTTACCTCCTTGCCCAGAGCAAGAATGGCACTGGAGCTGTGACTCAGAAACATGTCTGAATTCTGATGGCTCTAGGGCATCTCATGAAATAATGCAGTTCAACTGTTGCACTTTCTGTGCTTAATAAAGGCAAAACAATGCTAAAATTTTTTTAGCATTTCTCCCAGTTAGTGGGAGAAACTATTAAAAAGTTCAGGCTATTTTAAAATACATAGGGGACCATATCAATGTAAGTATCTGAAGGTAATTCTACCACAAGCCAGGTGAGTATGCCTCAGCCTCCTGGACACAAAGATTCTATGATCTTTCTGTCTTGGGGGAGAAAGACTAACCCACTTGTAGCCAAAGCCAAGTGCCCACATGTTACATGAATAGGGTTATTTATCACATGAAAACACAGACATATGGTGCTGTTCATATAACTCTCTGCAGCTGTTGTTCAGTGTGCAAACAGCATCACTCTGTAACATTGAGAGAAGGGGAAACCTTTCATTGTATGAAAACCAACAAAACCTCTGAGTTTGACATGAGTGCCTTTGGCAGGCTGAAGGAGAACCTTTCTCCTGCTCCACTCTCCCTAAGGAAAATCTGCCTTTTTGCCCATCCTTGGCAGTGCTCTTCTTGTCCTGTTCTGCCCATTCTGGATGGTAGGGCAGAGTGTGCCTTAGCAAGTTTGCTGCTGACACAAAACTGGGAGGCGTGGCTGACATGCCAGAGGGTCATGCTGCCATCCTGAGGGACGTGAACAAGCTGGAAAAATGGGCTGACAGGAACAGGCAAAATTCCACAAGAAAACGTGCCGAGTCCTGCACCCAGGCAGGAACAACTGCAGACAGTGGCACATGCTGGGAGCAGGTGGCTGCAAAGGAGTTTTGTGGAAAAGACCTGGGGGTCTTGGTCAACACCAAATTAAATACAAGCCAACAACATGTGCTTCCAGCAGAGAAGGCTAAAGGCAGCCTGGGCTGTATTCGGAGGAATGTTACTGGCAGGCTGAGGGAAGGACTCCTTGTCCCCTCCTCAGCAGTGGCGAGGCCACAGCTGAAATGCTGTCTCCACTGGAAAGAGGCCACTGAAAGGCCATGAAGATGATTCACAGGCTGGAGCATATCTACAGTGAAGAAATGCTGAGGGAACTGAGGGGGAGAGGCTACAGAAGTGTCTGGGGGAATTTGATCAGGCTGTAGAAATGTCTCCAGGGAGGGTACCAAGAGGACAGAGCTAGGCTTTTGGCAGTGGTGCTCAAGAGACAGAACAAGACACAAGGGGCACAAACTGAAACACAGGAGGTTCCCTGTGAACACGGGGAAAAGCAGCTTTTCACTGGGAGGGCGACCAAGCACTGGAGCAGGTGGCTTGGGGGAGCTGGGAGAGTCTAGGGAGATATTCAAAAGCCATCAGTGTGGACGTGCTCCTGCACAACCGGCTCTGGATGGTCCTGCTCGAGATGGGAGCCGGGACAAGGAACGGGCGGCGGCTGCCCCTCAGCCCCGGCCCCGGCAGGGACAGGCCCTCGGCAGCGGGCCCCAGTGGCAGGAAAGACCGAGCCCGGCCCCGGGTTCTCTCCCCGGCAGGGCCCTTGTGGCAGGAGGGACCGAGCCCAGCCCCGGGTTCTGTCCCCAGCAGAGCCCTTGGGGAGCAAGACGAGCCCGGCCCGGGCTCTGTCCCCGGGGCGCCGCACAGGCGACACGACCCACTGGGAGTGGCCTGGGCGCCATCGCCCTCAGCTCCGAGCTCCTTTTCCATCCAGCGCGGGGCTCGCCCCAGCCTACTACAAGGAAGAGCCTGGCTACAGCTGTTCCTCACCCCTGAACGAGGCGTGCCTGCAGGGCAGAGACTGTTTGGCCCTGGGCTTTCTCGGCACTGGAGGCTGTCAGGACATTCCCCACCGCAGCCCGCACACGGCGGCCGGACAGCCTGCCCAGAGGGCTGTGGAGCAGAGGGAAAGGCTGCGGTGCTCCCGTCGGACCAGCCCTGCGGGAAGGGCACGGTCAGGGCAAAGCCCCGAGGCCCAGCCAAGCGCTGGCTCTGGAGGCGCTGGGAGCGGCCGGGGAGGCAGGGCTAAGATCTCTTCCGACCTTGATGAATCCGGGACTCGGGGATTGCCTCGGGCCATGGGCGGTGCTGCCAGAGGGTCACCCGGCACTTGGCCTTGTTGAAACTTGTGAGGTTTTCGTGGTCCCACTTGTCAAGCTTGTTCGGGTCCCTGTGCATGACCCCCTCCTTCTGTGGTGCCCCACCCTGCTCAGCCTCCCGTCCCTGCAAACGTGCTGAGCCCGATCCAATGTCTTTGTCTTTGGGGAAGACACTAAAGAGTTGGGGAAGACACCAAAGAGCCCCGGGGCCAAGGCAGAGCCCTGAGAGACACCCCTCATCCCTGAGCTGCTGCTGGACACGGAGCTGTCACCAAAACTGCAGGAAAAGCAGAAACCCTCCAACAACATCTTTTAAGAGATAGAGAATCGGGCATCATTTTATTCTGGTCAAGATGGTATTCTGGCCAGGATGTGCAATGGAATAATTTCACATCCACATATGCCCAGGTTGTACAGTAGAAATCATTCCATCCCATGTGGTTCTTTACCAGACTTTTCACATATTTATACCAAAAAAAAACCACCAAAAAACCAACAAAGAAACTCTTCTCGACTGGTTCTAAATTACACAATTCTTAGTATTCAATCTCCTGTTGGTTATTGATCCCTTTGCCCTCCATGCTAATTTGCTCGTCATTCTTCGGTTCTCTTATCAATCTGTTCCCAGACCAACAGTCTCCCACCGCAACAGGGGTTATGTTTGCTAATGGCCATTTATGTCCTCTGTATCTTCTGGCTATTCCCAGCCTGTCAATGCTAAACTTTCAGAGTCTAGGAATCTTCTTGCTGTTGATTGAAGCACATAAGGCCTCCACAAGCAAAATTCAAACCATTGGTAAAAAATGTCTTTTGCAGAGAACCTTCAATTCACCCCCTACATTGGCAATAGTGAATAAACCTGTGACAAAAGTGAAATAAAATTTTAAAAGTTGTATCATTTTCAACAGAGCCAGTGCCCACAACTCTGTGGCTGTGTCTGCCTGGCCAATGGCTCATGCCCCGACTAGCCCACCCTCCAAAGGGGCGGGGCGGGAGCCAGGGCTCTGCAGTGTGGGGCTCAGGCTGTCATGTGGGAAATGTCCAAAGCTTCTCAGGGCTCTGGACACATCAGGGCCTGCAAGTGCCCAAGTCTAAGGACTGCTCCATGCCAGTTCCAGTGCCTTTGGCTGTTGAAGTGATGTCAGGTGTGGCCCTTTGTGACACAGGTGCCTTGTGTCAGAGCCCTTTGTGATGCAGGACATTGTGGTGCCCAGAGGCCTTTGTGACATGGCAGAGCCCACCCTGCTCCAGGGCTATATAAGGGGCACAGAGCCCTGCGGTGCCTGGTGTCAGGAGAGCTGCTGTCTCACCGGAAAGCAACTCTCTTGAGAGATTCTGCGCCGGACGGAGCACCATGGAGATGCTCATGGATGAGGCGAACAGCAACTGTCTCCCTGCCACAGAGCAGCCAGGCCTCTGCATGAGGCCCCAGGTGACAGGCAGTGATGGAGGGAGAGGGACTGGAGGGAGCTGGGATGGGGCCAGAGGGAGCTGGGATGGGGCCAGAGGGAGCTGGGATGGGGCTGGAGAGAGCTGGGATGGGGCCAGAGGGAGCTGGGATGGGGCCGGAGGGCAGCTGCCTGAGGGCCTTGCAGGCCCTGATGTGCCATGGCAGTGGCCTCCTTCCCCCACAGCCGGGGCACAGAGCCATGCACAGCTGTGCCCTGCCCTGCACAGCCCCTGCTGCCTCCCAGACCCTTGGGTGCTGCAAGGGCTCATAGAGCAGTGGGAGCGGCTGAGGCTACCAGATTGGCACTGGGCCTTGGAGCAGGGAGAGGGGGAACTATCCATGGGCGAGGAACTGTCCCAGTGGAGAAATCTGTGCCCGTGGGTATTTGAGAGACCACAAGAGCTTTCCCAGCAGCCAGACATGGGAATCCAAGAGCTGTCCCCAGAGGAAGATGACAGTGACAAAGTGCTTTCCCAGTGGAGTCTCTCCAGTGACTGGGAGCTGTGCGCAGAGGAAGTCAGCCAAGACCCAGAATTGTCCCAAGATGGAGACGACAGCGACCAAGTGCTTTCCCTAGGGGGACTCTCCAGTGACTGGGAGCTCTCAGAAGGGAAAGTCACACCAGAGCCAGCACTGTCCCAAGATGGAGATGTCAGCGACCAAGTGCTTTGCCTAGGGGGTCTCTCCAGTGACTGGGAGCTCTCAGAAGGGGAAGTCAGAGCAGACCCAGCGTTGTCCCTAGATGGAGAGGACAGTGACCAAGTGCTTTCCCTAGGGGGACTCTCCTCTGACTGGGAGCTCTCAGAAGGAGAAGTCAGAGCAGAGCCAGCGTTGTCCCAAGACGGAGAGGACAGTGACCAAGTGCTTTTCCTAGGGGGACTCTCCTCTGACTGGGAACTCTCAGAAGGGGAAGTCAGAGCAGAGCCAGCATTGTCCCTAGATGGAGAGGACTGTGAACAGATCACCATCCACACCATCTGGGTGAACCCCAAGCTCCCACAGCTCCTGCAGAACCCCCACAGCCCCTGGTGTCCCCCCAGCCCCTCAGCTCCCCAGCAGGGAGCCCAGGCCCTCGGGCAGCAGCCAGCTGCCCCTCAGAAACGTCCGTCCCGCTTCAGGCGGGCGCTGCGGGCTCTGCTCAGCCTGTTCTACTGCCCCTGCCTGAGGCCTCAGCCAGACGAGTAGCGCCTGCTGCCAGCGCCAGGCCAGGCCCTGCAGGTAGTGACTGTCCTGGAGCCTGCCCTGCGTCCTGAGGAAGCCACAAGGGCTTCCTCTGCCTGCACCTCTCCATCCGTTTGTGAGCGGGACTGCCACACAAACCAGTCTTACAGTACAATCAAATTTGGGTTTAGGAGACTGTAAAAGTAAGAGAAACACCCCCCCCCAAAAAATTCCCCCAGAAAAATGAACAAAAAAAAAGAATAAGAAGAATAGGAACAAGAAGATTATGAAGAAATAGTACTAGTAAATAATAATAAGAAGAAAAAGAATAGAAATACAAATAGTAAGTTGAAGAAGATGAAGATGAAGGAATCATAGTAGTAGTAGTAAATGAAGAAGATGATTAAGAGAAAGAATTAATAGTGGTAAAGAAGAAGAAAAAAAGAAATTGAAAAAGAATTATAAGAGCTACAATACCAAGAAGAAGAAGAAGAAATAATAGTAGTAATTAAAAATAAGAAATAGAAGAGGAAAAACAGTAAGAAAAATAAGAAAAATAGGAATGACTAAGATGAAGAACTAGTAGTCGTAAAGAAGAAGAAGACTAGCTGAAATAGTAGTAGCAGTAAATCATATCAAGTTAAAATACACATTCACACATCTTCTAGAATCATAGAATGAAGAGAAGGACCTCAAAGATCATCCAGTTCCAACTGATTATCTTCTGCTCTCCCTCTCACTCCCTCTCTCTCTCTGAGACCTCTACCCTATTTCTATCTCTCTATCTCCCATTCCTTGTCAAATAAAATCCACGTTAAATCAAATCTGTATGTTGTCGGCATATGCTTTCATTTGCATCTTCATTTGGGCAAAGGCATCTCTCCCTCATGGGATTGTAACACCTGGGCAGAGGTCCCTTCCTGCCACAAACATTCCATTATTCTGTCAGCTGCTCGCTTCCCTTTTCCTCTTCCCTCTGCTTCGAGCTGGGAATGTGCATGAAAATGTCTAGCAAACAAACATTTGCTGTCTGCTCAGGGAGCCCACACGGTTTGGGGACCTTGTCACCTGCACAGCTCCCCTGCAAGGCATGGCAGAACCAGCGCCCCAGGAGCCTCGGGAATTTCCCTCTGTGATCTGTGGCACACAGTGCAAGGGTCTGGAATTCCAGTTTGCAGCAAGGAAAAGCTGTTCCTGTCATTTAAGGCAAAGTTCTGAAAGGGCCGAAAAGCAAGTGAAGCAAGATCTTACCATGACATTTCATGGCCAGCCTTCATAACTTAATCAAAGTTTGTTTTAGTGAATTGGGAAAAATTATTTTGTGAGGGTCTTTGCTGGAGCTGCCACAGGTACAGATAGACACTAAGAAAGAAACGGAGCAGGGAAAGAGTGCAGAAGAGAAAGGAGGACACAAATTGTACTAAGCTGAGAATGTGGCACTGTGAAAACCGAAGTGGAACTTACTGAAAAGGAATGGGATGGAAATCAAGAATTCTGAAATTTTGATTTACTATCCAAATACAATTTACTGCCTATCCAAATACAATTTACTGCCTTGATCACAAACCTCCTCCTGATAACAACAGTCATCCAGCATGGTTTTCAGAAAGTACCTGGTTCTGAATGGTGTTGCAGGCTGCAGACACAGTGAAATACGGAATGGTGTTTGTCCTCATTCTCCTCCGTAGAGGACACGATGAGGCAGCAGGAAGAAAAGGGCAGCTTGCATTCACCCTTCAGTAGGACACGGGGGAACAAAAAGGTCTCGTAATCTCTCTAGCTGTTCCCACAGGGATGTGACAGCTACTCCCAGACCCCCAGGTGTCACATTAAGGGGTGCCTTCATGCAATGCTCACTTGGTATTGAGGGGCAGCAAGGCAATTTTATTCACTGGGCTCTTCTCAGTGGTGCCAAGCAATAGGACGAGGCAACAGGCAGAAACTGATGCATAGAAGTTCCACCTAAATATGAGGAAGAACTTCATTGTGCAGTGACTGTGTGCATAGTGACAGATTGCCCAGAGAGGGTGTGGAGTCTCCCTCACTGGAGATATTGAAGAGCCAGGTGAATGCAATCCTATGCCATGTGCTTTGGGACGGCTCTGCTTGAGCAGGGAGGTTGAACCAGATAACCACATGTGGTGCCTTCCAACCTTACCCATTCTAACATTCTGTGATTGCTAAGGACTATAATTGAGGGATTTGCCATTTGGTTTCTTCTTTTGATATAAAAGATCAAAGTGATGTACACTTCATCAGAAACCTACTGAGTTTCTTGAAGCTGAAAAGATTTACATCTGTGCTGAACATATTCTAAAGATTTTTGAAGGAACTTGATTGTCAAGAGCAGTAATCCTGAAACACAACTAGGGGAAGTACTTTCTATTCACAGAGATTGTCAAGGTGCAAGAAGCTCAATGATGGCACAAAAGTGTAGTGGGAAGCTTGCCAAAAAGTTGGATTGTTGGGTAGAAACAAGGGAGAGTATCCAGAAAGGAGGAAATAATACACTTGAAAAAGTAAAGAACATTAGCTTGTATTTAGTTAAAAGCTATAAAATTATCTTGGTAGTCTGAAGACTTGAGAATTTTATGTTTTCTGCCTTTATTTTTTTTCTAAATACACAGTTCTCATGGAAGTATCTAATTTGGAAAGTTAAAATTTTTCTTATAAAATATTCTACGTGATATTTGCCAGACTTAAATATATTAAATTCAATATTTAAGTTATATTTTTTACTTGTTCAGGGTAAGTATGTTTCCCAGTTCTTCCAACATTTGAAAAAAGCTAACATAGCTGGCTTTAAACAAGGAGGATTTGGCTATTATATGCAACTGACTGGAAGATTTCTAATTATTGTGTTTTGAGATCTCTTCAGACTGTTGCTGCACTTTCATTTCTGTCTCTATCTCTCCAGTTGCAGCTGGTTCATTATGTATAACTTTCACATACATGAAGCAGATTCATGCCACTGATAATTCATGTGGGACTTGCAATTCATTACAAGATAAATTTAAAGTTCCTCATTCAGATTTTGTTTTAAACAAATTAGCTCTCCTTTCATTTCAGAGTGCTTCACCTCTTTATAATCCCATGTTACCTGCAGGAAGCTAAGACTGAGACAAAGTCAGTAACTGAGCACTGGTAAAAAACAGGTTGAAGTCTCAGTGTTAAACATGGACCACACTGCTTTAGAAATATATTTGTATTTTATTTTAATTATCCTTTCAGATACAGCTATATAACTGTGTTGGGAATCGAAGAAAATAGAATGTTACATAAAACAAAATTAATTGAAAATTTGTTTCATCATTTCATTTGTGGTTTTTTGTTTGTTATTAAATTGCTTCCTCTCCTACCTCTGGCCAGGGCTTTATCTTCTCTTTTTCAGTGGAACCAGTTCAACCCTTCTTTAAGGCTCTGAGTTCAGCTGCATACTAATCAATTTAATTACCTGTGATTAGCTTTTGAGATGACACACTAATCCATTTGGATAGCAACATGAGAAGGAAAAGAAAACAAACAAAGAAAACCCCACATAATCTGACCACTGTTTGAAGGGTTAAGCCTTGAGCATGATAGACACCCAGCAGAGTCCTGAGGAAAATATTAGATCCTGTAATATCCAATTCAGGAAACAAAAAAAAATGCTCTTTTCAAATTTGGAGAAAACAGTTTAAACTATAGACTAAAAAGGTGTTGAAAAGTCAGTTGTGGTCAAGGAGATTCATCTGCAAATGTTTTAGTGCCTACCATGAAAACATCCATTGATCCTATCTGAAACAGACAACATCACTAACTATGCTGGAACTTCTTGAATGCTTAAAATCGTGTGATTTAGGATTTTTGTGCCTATATCCTAATTAAAAGGAGAAATATTAATTAAAACCATACAAAAAGTTGGTTTGATTTTGTGGTTATTCTGGATAGGGTTTTTTGTTTGGTTGTGTTTTTTGAGGAGCAAAGTATAACAAGTATTATTGCCCTCTTTTCCAAAGTCACAAGCCAGCTAATGAAAACCTAAACTTCTTCCTCAATAATTAGTATCATTCATTGTTTCAATGATATATTCTATGCTCAATATGTATCAATTGAACAGTTTTCTGATAGAAGTTTTATTGACAGGGTTAGCTACACTTCATCAAATTCTTCCCAATCACACAGTTTGTTTCAAAGGTCTTACTCTAAACATTAATATATCAGAGAAATCAGAGTTGCAATTTATTTAAAAACCCTTCATTTCACATAACAATTTTTGAAGTTATTGCAATAAATTTAAACAACTTAATATGTAAACAAAATTAAAAATGGATGTGTCTATCAGGTTTCCATTCATATGAGGAACTTAATCTCCACTAGCCTTTAACAGAAGCAGTAAATTGCCTTAAGGAAAAGAAAAAAACTTTGATTAAAGAAAAGCATACATATGGAAATAAATTATGCAGAAAGTTGAACTAATTGAAGATTAAATTATCTCTTTTGGTTTTATTATAAAACTGTTTTTAAGGAAAAAGTAAATTTAATTATTTCTATTTAGGTTAATTCTTTTTATTTTACTGCAGATAGCCAAGACTGTTATCAACAAGCTGATTTTGCCTTTTTTTCCCCTTTTTCAGATCTTCTTAGTATATTGGGTCTACCAGACTTAGTTTATAATTCATGCATTACATCATTCTGAACTATAAAATAGTATTTCGAGACCCCTAGCAGAAGGCAAGAGTCCATATGTAACTGAGTCAGTTACCCAGAGAATTTGTCCAAGCTTTGTCTCTGGAGGTTTTAAAATACTCACATGAATAAAGTCCTGAGAAATCTGGCCTGATGCCAGAGCTGATCCTACTTTAAACTTGAGATCTCCAACCTGAATTATCCTATAAAAGAAATCTGAAAAAGTCAAAACTATTACTTGGCTCAGCCATCTTCAGCTCATGACTAAATCTTTGTGCCAACAAAACCACATAAATACAAAAAATCCTTCAGTTGTAGTCAAAAAGCACTGTAATATTATTCTACTAACAACTGTAGCAAAGGAAATCCACAGCAATTACTGGAATGGTAGATTGCAGGTAATGAAATTTTTCTCCATATATGTTTATATGTCATACATACAGGCAAATTTAATTATTCATAGTTAGATGATGTCGTTATGCTACCATAAGTCAAGTAGAGAGTCGTTCAGCAGGTATTACAATTTCACCCCAAAATTAAAAAAAAAAATACAGCACTGTACTACTTATGCCAAAACTAACTACAGTAAAAAATAAAAAATCCAAAACCACTCCACAAACACAATGAAGCTCATCAGGAAAGGTCTTCAAGAAGGGGGTAAAAGGCAAGTTTTCCTTTACTTTGACAAGTAAATGTAAACAGAAACTACTCTCATATGTGACTGGTCATTCAGAATTGCTCAAAGCAGCGAAGGACTGTGAACAAAGCATACATAACACATTATTCTTCTCTCAAGAGCATGATGGAACTCGATGCCTTACCTTTCCCCTAAGCAAGAGACAAGATTTAAAGCCTTCATACTAAATTTGGCATAGGAATTAAGATCAAGCAAGTGCAAGAGAAAATAAAGAGCTATTCTGAGTGAACATAATGAAATCAACCTAATAAAACATAAATTAGATTCAATTTTTAGTAGCTGCAGGTAAAAAAAGAAAGGAGCTGGGAAGTTCTCAGAGTATAGCAAAGCATCTTTAATGGAAGGAAATAATTAGAGAATCAGATATTTTTAAAATTACATAGAACCACAGAATCATTAAAGTTGGGAAAGACCCCTAAGAACATTGAGTCCAACCTTGAACTGAACATCATCATCATGTTCAGAACTAAACCATTGCACTAAATGCCACATCCAGTCATTTCTTGAACATCTCCAGAGATGGTGACTCTACCACTTCCCTGGGCAGCCCATCCCAATGCTTAAGCATCCCTTCAGTGAAGAAATTGCTCCTGAAATTGCTCCTTGACCCCCACATGTCTACACCTCCTCTCAGGTAGTTGTAGAGAGCAAGAAGGTCCCCTCTGAGCCTCCTTTTCTCCAGGCTAAACACCCCCAGCTCCCTCAGCTGCTCCTCATTGGACTTGTGCTCCAGACCCTTCCCTACCTCCTTGTCTTCTCTGGACATGCTCCAGTTTATCAGAGCCTGTCTTGTAGTAAGGCTCCCAAAACTGAACACAGGATTTGAACTGTGGCCTCACCAGTGCTGAGCACAGAAGGACAATCACTGCCCTGGTCCTGCTGCCGCACTATTGCTGACCCAGGCCAGGTGCCATTGGCCTTCCTGACCCCCTGGGCACACCTGGCTCATGTCAAGCTGCTGCTGACCAGCACCCCCAGCGCCTTTTCCTCTGGGCAGCTTGCCAGTCACTCTTCCCCTAGCCTGTAGCTCTGCCTGGGGATGTTGTGCCCCAAGTGCAGGACCTGGCACTCGGACTTACTGAACCTCATACAACTGCCCTCAGCCCTTGAAGCTATCCAGAGTCCTCTCCCACATGACATGGCTTGTCAAAGCAATTCAATTCCAAGAGTTCTGATAGTTTACTAACATTTGCAACTGTCTCAATCAGGAAAAGTAATTCAGAACCTGGACATAAAATCCTCAATAGCAATGTTTTTGGTGAGGACAGTTGTTGCACTCTTGTCTACAGCTACGTAGGAAGTTATGTGTGGCAGACAAACTCTTTCTCTCTGTTGATGACAACTGACAATATCTTGAAGTTGATGAATATATCCTGGCACAGAAAAACAGCTTTTAAACCCTTTCTTGAGTTTCTTAGCCCAAGAACATCTAACAATTTGCTGTCCAGTGATAGGTAACTACCTTACCCTGTTACATCTTTCATCTTGTACATCTATACAGAAGGAAGGAAATGGGAAAAAGGCTCAAAAGTACTATGGAACAACTAAAACCAACCAATGAATCAAATAGAAAAAGTGATTAATTCTGGAGACTTTGCACATGACTTCAATATTTTCCTTTGATCTCATGACTTACCAGACAGAAAAATCTGAGATGTTTCAAACACACAATATTTTTATAGTGAGAAAGCAACTCTGCTGAATGGTCTTGTTCAAGCACAGTTGGAAATGAATAAATGATCCTCCCTAGTGAAAGCAGTAGCATTTTTATGTATGAGCCATCGTGGATCCTACCTGCAGCATGTGCTGTAGAGTTGGTATGAAAAGCAGCATTTTAACATAACACATATTGTGTGTCCAGTACTAAACACACAAAACATGCTGGCTTTGTACATGGATGAGTATCAGCTACTTTGAAATGCAAAGGTTTATCACACATGCATTATCTAGCAGTGACAAACTGAAACACAGCCATGAATGAATAAAGCTGACCACCTAGTTAAATATGCATAAAATTTCATTTCTTTTCAGTTTCCCTGAATTACAGATAGCACCACACTAGTTAGATGATAACAAGGACGGCTGCTTTTTCATGGAGTCTTATTTGTGAAGGAGGACTAACAGCTTCTCTAGGCATTGTAAAAGTGTAATCACACTGGGATTCAGTCACATGCTGAAAATTGTCCACTAGTTTGGTGGGTTTTTTTTTTTGGTGCAATTATGTGGGCAATGACCTCGCATTTTGATGTACAGTTAGGCAAACTCTTAGTGATAAATTTTTAGGTTGTTAAATAACATCCTGTCCAAATTATTTTTTGTTATGACAACTCATTATGTCATTGCACAGACTTACAATAATTTAAGAAATAATTATAAGAAAAAAAGTTCAGCTAACAGTAACAGTGGCTATTTCAAGGGAAACAATAAAATGTATTAATTTATTAATATGTTTGTCATAAATTTGTTTACTCTGAAAATTTGAGAAAAATAAGTAAGAAGTGTTTTCCTTAATCTCAAATCTTACATATTACTTTTAAGTGGGTTTTGTTCTGTATATTTCAAATGTGTAGAGAAAAAATATTATAATTTAAAAAATACAAGCCATCCTATTTTATCATTCCTAATCATCAGAAGTAATTTGTTCTTTCTCTCTTTGACATGAAAGCTAATTTCCACAATAAAAATGTATTTTCTGAAAAACATGGTCTTCCATGGGGTTTTTTCAGACCTTCTCTAATTTTAAGCTTCCTGCTTCATCCATTAATAGTCCCATTTTGCTAAAAATTCACAGCAAGTGGTACACTAAAAAATGAAAGCATGCATATTTGTAAACATATACGAGCTTGCATTTCTGCTGAATACTTGTTTCAAAAAACGTTTATTACTGAACTAGAATGTCTTCTTACTGACCCTTATTCAATTTCCTAGAAAAATACAAAATTTAAAATTAAAACTGAAAAGAAATAAAATTTTGTTTTGTCTCTCAAATAATAAAAATATAAATTACATTTAAAACACTACCAATGGCAAAAATAAACATACAATACAAAAAAGTGATTTTGCTACAGATTGCGTCAAGTTCTGGCACAGTCAGCAGAGTGAAAACAATGAACTCACTGGCCTCCATCCTGGCCTGCCCCCTGTGAACCCATGACCTGTGCAGTAGTCACTCCTAGAAATGGCAGCTTGACTCCTTCTCCTACCTGGCTCAGATGTTTGATTAGAAAGGGCTCAGAGGTTAACACTGTTGTTCCATGTTTTCCCTCCTCTTCTGCTGTGCTGCACGCCAGCAATCACCTGTGTGACAGCTCAGCAGCATCTCCATAGGCTCTGTGATCCACAGGAAGGAACTGAGCCTTTCCTCATAGCACAGGTATGTCTACAGACATCTACAGGGATTTTGCATTATTCTTCCCTGTCTCTTTGTTTTGCGTTCAGAATTCACTCTGGGTTACACCACCAATGGCATTCAGCAGAAAATTTAGAATTTAAGACAAGTCTACCATGTACTTTTTAAAAAATAGTATTAACAACAGCTTTACTGTTGGCTGCATGTTTTTATCTGGCCAAGCCTTGTATGTTGCTGTTTTTTCAAAAGCTGCGTTATGTTATGACCTGCTCTTTTATTTTTAATATCCCAAAGTCACTGTCTTTGTTTTACTTGCTATGGCAAGCCTCATTAAAAAAAATATACTGAACTCTATAAAAGTGTTTGAAGGTAGAATGCCCAGCATTAGCCAGTTACTTTTCCCATAAAGAAAAATAGTATGTTCCTAGTATTAATAAGCAAATTAACTATGGTTAAAAGTGAGGCAGCAAGGCAAGGGTGAAATACATGTTACATATGTTTATTTCTCCATGCAGCTTCACACATGCCTCATTTATTGTCTTGTGTTTCAGTAGACTTTCAATATATTTGTATCTTTTTAGAGATACCTAATCTTGCTGTGAAAGAAACTGAACATTCTGAACAGGAACCAAGCAATAGCTAATGCTGCTTGCAGGAAGGTCAGATTTTAGAACCTGACATGTCAATAGCTCCAGGTCTTTTCTTGATATGTTGCAGCTCCACATGAGAGCAATTCAGAGCTACCAACCTAAACATGCCACAGTTTCCACTGGAGACGAGGCAACCCATGATGAGTATGTTTAGGAAAATCCTTATCTGGAAAAATCGAGGGTCTGCAGCATGTACATACAACCTTTAGGAGGTTTTCCTGAATTCCTTAAAAAACTGCTGTTCAGAGAAAAGTCCTGAAGACACTTAATTCAACTGCACACAGTCCTGAGCAGACTGCTGTAGCTACCATTGCTTGGACCAAGGGGGTTGTACTAGATGTTATTCAAAGCTGACTTCCAACCTAAATGACTCTGTAATCAAAACTGGAATTATCAACTGGAAGTATTGTAATTGGAATTAAAATCAAATTAAAAGAGACTAAAAACTGCTTCTTTTTGTCAAGGATGAAAAAGAGTCATTTGTGGAAGTGGGTTACTCCAAATGAATTTCCAGATTGCTTCAACACAGTTGTCTGCTTTGCATTTGTACAACCAACAGTTTCCTGAAATGAGTTAGGTGTTCAGAGCAAGGTGATGAAATTACAGGAACATTCATTTCTCAACTAACATAACTGTGCTATAATTTACTTTTACAGAAGTCTGATAATTCTCCTTATAATTGCAAAAAAATACTTTGGAAAAAAATTTTAATCTTACAGGAGCTTGTGTATCCTGCTCTTGGAGTAAAGACCATAACGCCTAAAACAAGTCAGAACAAGAATGGCTGAAGAATTCAGAATTGCAATCTAAAGGAAAACTTTTTCATGCTAAGTTGGTTCCCATATATCTGTGTATGCAGCACTGATAGCACTTTCTCCCTCCATCCTTCAGGAAGAGCAAGTCAGGAAGTATTTTAATAGGACAGATTTAATAAATTTTCATTTCCTTTAAGTATAACAACAAAATATATTCTTTTGGGCAGAACTTATTTTCATGGCTATTATTTCTGTATTTTAATAATATTTCACAACTGAATAAACTTAAATAAAAAAGACAAATATATCAAGATGGCCATTACTTGTCCTTGAGGGTTTTTTGCCTTTTTATTCTCCACAGTCATTATTCTACATAAAATTGACAGGATAATATTCAAATAAATGAATCTTTTGCAGCAGTGATTTCTGATCAAAGGTTACTGGCTCTTTTAAATCTTTTAGGCCATTTGCCAGCAGATGCCAATCAGTAAAACAATCACTAACAGCTCCCCACGGAAAGCAGGGACTGTGGAAGGAGGAGAGTCATCCTAAGCAGCTGCTAAAACTCAATGACTGAACTATGTAAGAATATCTATTACTGTCCTTTTGGCTGCAGATTTTGTTTTGTCTCCTTTACTATCATTAGTCATTTCTTAATATATATTGCACACTATAAAACATTGACCCTTTGCTAAAACACACAGTCCTTTCACATATCATGGTATTATTCACAATCTCCCAGGACTCTGAAAAGTATCAGGATGGATCCTAGCAACAACAAAAGGTCATATAACTATTTTTAAAATGCCAGCCACCCTGTTCATAAATGCTCACAGAACAAGTAACAGTTACTGCTTTCACAGTCTCTGCAAAATAAGTAATGTGTCACAAAGGATTTATGCTTGAGATGCAGTCATTCCTTACTGCCCAAATCCTCCAGTGGAACAGAATTGTATTTCTTTCTTTCTTTGCAATATAGTCTCCCTGCCACCCCTTAGTACACAATCCTCATATTTGCTGTTCATCTGACACATGGAATAGCATCCTTAGCTTATAAAAACAGAGTAAAGACCATTGGAGCCAAGCTATCCACATGGCCAAGCACTGTTTAAGCTAACTAGCAAAACTTGGTGTTCTTTCCAGCAAGGTTGCTATTCAGCATTTTTCAAATGAAAACTGTACATTGAAAATTACTTCATAGCAGTGCATCCCATACAATATTCTGTAGCTAAAGATGCAGTATTGTAAAGAAATATTCTTTTTAAAAAACCTAATGCTTCCCATATACAGTTGGCATAAACAAACAGAAGGAAACTCAAACCCTGGGTTCAAAACCATACACTAAAGGAACCCTCTAATTTCTTGAATATGCAGAAAATTACTAAGTAAGTTGATTCTTCACTCCTACTTTCTTCCAATATCTCTTGATTCTCAAACAGCAAGTCATGCCTTTTCACCTAACAATAATCAAACTGCAGTTTACCTTCATAAACTAAGAAAGAAGTTGAGGATGGTACCAAAAGTGGTGTAATTGGCTTTGTCAGAACTGCTGCAGGATGGGGATATGGTTACTTTTGATGTCTAAACAAGATGCTAAAGGACACTAATTGCTCTCCTGATACCCTGGTGCCATGTAGTAATAGCAAGCTGTAAAAATTTTCTGTGGGTTATATTAATTTCAGAAGGCCTCACATTTTTCTCCAGTAGATGGCAAAAGTTCAGGACAAAGAGTGCAAGTGTTGAAGAAGGAGGCAGAGCGTTTACAGTCTTTGCATCTCTAGAGCATCTAGGCCTCCCTCCCAGCAGGCATGAGGAATCATTCATCTCAGTTGACCCCATTACTGGATCACTTTTGAAGGTTTTCTATCTTTGAAAGAAATGTGTAAGTAAGAAAGTAACCCCCTCCTCTACTGACACACAACTATATCTTGCATAGTAATTAGGAGAAATTCAAGAAAGTGGATACACTCAGTTAATTAATTCTTCAACTTTGAAGAGGAAGTTTTAACATTAAAAATTAAACAGCGATTTCTACTACACATTTAAATAGGGAGGAATAACCATCTTTAAATCAAAACAAAACAGGTGCAAAAGAAAATTTAAACATCTTTTATTTTTAGGATAAAAACTGGAATAATATTAGTGTTAATAAAATCAATATGGAATGAATTAATAGATCACAATATAAGAAAGTTGCCTGAGAATGAGCAACAAGGATTTCTGTTTGTCTCTATTGTGTTTTTAACTGCAAAGGTTCAGCCTCACCTTTTTTACTCTTCTCCCTCAAAAGGAAAATATTTCACAGAGCTTTCCCCATTCAGTCCCACAGCTACAACATAAACTAGGCTGCATATTTATGTGCCAATTCAAAATGAGTTTTTTGAAACAATTCTCATAAGAAGCAAGGTTCACTTCTTAATCAGGTCATGATGCAAAAATATTCCTGTTCCCCAGTGCAGTAAGAAAGGTACACACATATTTGCTTAGGACTGACATTCACTGTACTTTTTCTTCCTATCACCCATGAAAGAGATAGAAAAAAGGTTTTCATAGTAATAACAGTAGTCTTGATTGTTCCAGTTTAAAAAGTCACTGTTCATGGAAGTTAATTTTGCACATCAAACAGACATGGATATACTCTAAATATTATTTCAGGTTCTGCATAACCACACAATAAGCCACAAGTCTCATCAATTAATAATGGAAAGCTAACATTCTGTAACAGAGTGAAAACAACAGCTAGGAGCCATTAATATCAATTGACATAAACTCCTATGGTTTACAAGCAGCATATCCTTTAATTGCTGTAATTGCTTTGCTCCAAGTTCAGAGTACCTGGAGTACAGTATATATGAGTGTTCTGCTTATAAATTGCATAAGAATAAGAACAACAGATATAGTCATTTATTTTTGAACCATCTTATTACTATTCAGTGCATACCAGATCCAATATGACATCCATCAACTAATTACCTTTTGACAAGAATCCAAGAAGAAAATACTTAGGCAACCAAAACACAAGGAGAATGAAAAACAGAACAACATTAAAGGAAGATACTCAGAAGAATAGGATTATTTATGTAGTACACAATTAGGACACCAAATCTCACCTGGAAGGGTTATAAAAAATAAAGAATACAAATACTCAAATATTGGGTACCAGATCTCTGCTAAGCCTCAGCACTTAATTATAAGCAATTTCTCTAAGTTTTTTTGCCACGTAAACTGGATTTTATATATACAAATAAATATATTCTGTAAAACAGTAGCAATTCAATTATTAAATACAAATGTACAAATGAGTAAATTAATTCAAAAATTCTTCCTAGCTGCAAAGTGTTCTCATACTGTCTTGACTTACTTGTATTCCTTACCTAATTTTTTTTTAACTACATTTTTAAGTTCTCATGATGACATTCCTCATGAGCTGTAAATTCCTGGCTTTGTTGGTCTTAAGGCCCATATTGCATATGCTCCTTTTTCAGTTAAAAGAAAAAAAGTCAAAACCAGCAACTGTCTTTTTTATGCAGAGGTATTCTTTATACATCTGTTATTATTATCATCTAAAATATACTTAGTTTTTCATGAGCAATAAATCCTAAAAATCATGGATGGCCATAATTTAGAAAAATACCTTGTTATAGTTCTTAAAGAATAACTACTTGAGATTTTAGTATGTATTTCCAGTTTGTTCCTCAGAATTGCACTACTTTTAGAACAAAAAAACTTGAACAATTTTTACCTCATTAAAATTAGTATTTTTTTTCCTACAAAAGTATACTACCTTATTTTCATAATATTGATCTTTTATCCAAGTACAACCACCTAGACTGAGTAATAATAGCTCAGGCACAAAAATACTAGACATTAAAAAGAGAAGTAATCTTCTGTTACCTGATAAAATACATATTTAGACTTTGATGTCTTTATAACAGTGTGAAGGATCTCATAGATATCCCAAAAACCCATCACTGGAAAGATTTTCCTTCCAGTTAAATCATTCCATCATAGAATAAATTTGATCAAGAAAAAAATTTTCTATTCACAATAGCAGAACTGAACACAGAATATTAATTGATTCATAATGCAAAATAACCTGCAGAAAGCAGAAAACTATGAGCAGTAATAACAACTCTCACCTCTTTTGATACAAGGCAACACCAGACTGTTGTTAGGCAACCTGAGTGTGAAAAAGTGAATACAATGATACTGCCTGAATATACTGATCAGCTCATAATCCTTTTATGTAATTAAATCCCTTTTCATACTTTTTTCCACATTTTCCCTTTTACCACATTTGGGTTGAAAAAACCAAAAAACAAAAGAACAAAAAAACTCCAAACCTTGCTTTCTTTTGTCTATTCAGCATCCTTGGAAAAAACCACCAGATGGCAATGCAGTGTTCAAGTATTTCATTTAACATATATATTATAGGGGGAAAACGTCTGTATGCATCAGCATAAGGCTCTCTTTCCTAACCTACTTCCTCTTTGATGAATATTAAATAATTCATAAGCCAAAACTCTATTCACCACAAGTAAGTGATCAAATACTATTCAACCTGTAAAGAAGAGACTTTTAGAACTACAAGTTTCTATGGATGTAAAACCACATGACTTTAAAAAAAAAAAAAACATTTTAGTTCAGACTTTGAAACTGGATAATTTTAGGAAAAATCACTGAAAGGAAAACATCTAGAAATTCATTACCATAAAGCTCTCCTAAATACTATCAGGGACTGAACTGAACTGCACAAAAAGTAAATCTACACACTTTTTAGGCATATCACAAAGTTATATGCAGTTTGCTTTCATGCTAAGAAACAGGCATTATTTTCTACATTTTTGAACTTTAAGTCAATTCCTGTAAAACTATGTGCTGAACAAATCTAAATATATGGGCTTTCAGTATTTATTCTTCCTTTGCATGCAGCAGATCACAGTGCTCAGACAGGAACTGCTTCATGAAGGAAGATGCTTCAAGATATTAAAAGGAGCTGAGAAGTAGTGCAAGAGTCAGCTTCCCATTTAGCAGATCTTATCTGAGATCTATTATAGGCCAAAAGAAAGTTCCTCTCTGCAGTTACTGTTGCAGGCTCTGAAGCCTCTCCAGTGCAGGGAGACTTCACTGAATAACTGGAACACCCAATTAATAAACATGACATCCACTGTGAAGTCTGTGGTTGGAACAGGGAAGCTTACAGCAAAGACTCTTCTCTTTCTTTCTTGTGAAAGCATTACAACTTGTAGGTGTTGTGTGGTCAACTGCTGTTGACAGGGGAAGTTAAGGTGTGCTTAAGTCAGCTTTTGCATACATGGATAAGGAAGAAGTTTCTTGCATTATCTGTATTTAGTAACAGCAATGTTGCTACAACTGCTCACCCATCCATTCTCACGTAACAAGCACAGTCATCACATGCTCACAATGTAAAAGAAATCCAATATATATTCAAAAGTAACTTGCAACTGTTCAGAACTTATTTAAAATATTAACTGGAGAAAAAAAGAGAATCTTCTGTCAGATAGAAACAATCATACAAGACAAAGTGTTAAACAGGTAAGTCAAACAGCTGTGAGCAAGCTCATTTAAAGCATGTTTTCTGGCTAATGTTAGAAATATTTGATTAATACTGTTCCCTTTATTCCCAATATTATTATATTTAACTGATTCATAGCATACAGTGGTAGAAAGATTCACGGACTACCTTTAAGTATTTTAAGTGCTTTGTATAATGACTGCTCTCATATCAGTGATCTAATCCAATGCAGCACAAGCTAAGATTTCTTCTATTGTAAAGTATTTTTAACCTTCTTTTCAAACACACAAAATCAAGAATAATATATTGATTCTCATTTTCACATATAGCTAATTATTTGATATAGCTTCAGTCCTGAAAGCCAACAGTCAGAATTGCTATCCATTCTTAGAAACTGACTTTCTGAAGGTAGCTTTTCATATTCTTGACAAATCAGAGAAGTGGTTGGAAATGTATCTCTACCAGATGGAGAAATTCATGCTTTTATTAATACCTATCTTTTTAGCACACCTGATAAATAAGAGAAGAAAATATTAGAAAAGAGGTGAAATACTCTAGCAGGAAAAACCCAACTGACAATATTGGAAAAGCATATTTTTAAGGACAGACCTCTTTTTAACATTAAACACTGAATATATAAAATGAACATAAAATATTATAATATATATTTAATAAATATGTTTAAAATACAATATACATATGAAATTATATAAATAGAATAAATAAATAACACAAGATCTATGTTTTTTAGCTTTGGTCCTTAAAAATAAGCTCTACAAAAGTGAATTAGAAGGAGTAAGTCCCATTTAAAACAAATATTTAGCATATTAATGCAACAATTGTTTAACTTTATTGCATTCCTGGAATTTGAAACAGAGGAGGAAGTAAAGAAAAGCAATACATCTAGAAAAGGTGTATACTGCTACTCCATATTTATAACAACTCATAAGTATAAAAATATTTCCTTTTTCTTTTTTTTTCTAGTCATTTTGCTTTTAGCTGGCATTTGAAGGATAAAATGCACTCGCAAGTAGAACTGACAGAAGAATATAAACCATGCCCACACCATGCTCTGCCCCTGGTTAACATGTTCACATAAAACTTAAGTTCCGCTTTCCAAGTGGATTTTTTTCTTCTTCCAATTATGAGTTGCACTAACTTTAGGAAACCATTTGTATTTTCACAGTACAGGTAAGTCAATCTTATTTTGTTCAAACTTCTGTTAAAGTAAACAATGTTTTCTTCATAGAAACACTTCAGGATTGCAAAAATAGCTGTCCTGAGCACCAAAGGGAGCAAAAAACCCAAACCAAGCCAAACCAAATCAAACCAAACAATAGCAAACCCAGCAGCTGCCCATGTTACTGCATTCCACCTAGCACTGAAGTTCTTCAACTCTAAAAGCACAAAGCAACATGGCCAAAAGCAGAAGGATCTGAGATTTCAGTAAATCAAAGATTTTTCCTTGGCACACACAATATGACAAAATGCCCCCTTGGTGATATATCTAATTGAAGCTTTATACAGGAGAAGCTGATCTCATGCAAAAACATCAAGACCCCATGTTTCAGTAAGGTATGACCCAAAGATTTCCATTATAGTTTTTCCTTTTTATTACAGCATCAGGATGAAAACATATTCTATATATCTTGAAAAGTTTTGTATTTTTTTTTTTGCTGGACAGCAATCATATTACTTTCCCAAACATGAATTAAATTGTATATTTACCATTTTTTCCTTGCATTGGTTAATCAGATGAAGAGGATACAGGCAAAAAAAAAAATGAAATAAAATGCAACGACAACCCAAGTTCTTATTATTGTCACTTTCAAGTAACAGGTGATGCCTAGACTTCTTTTTAATTCCTTAAAAATGAATGTCTTTGTAAAATTTACTTTAAGATGATCAATAATGTTTTTACTAAATTTGGATTAAGAGGCCCTGACTTAAAGGTTACAAGTATTAAATCTTAATCAAACAGAAAAATCTTAGCCAGAAACATTCAAAGGGTATCTATATTCTCTATCTAGGCTACAGCATCCTATAAACATGTCAACCACTGCCAGCTCCATTGCTCTGTACAAAGTCTGTGTATTTCAGTTTTCTTGAGTTTAAATAACCCCAAATATACGTTAATCTCAAATTTTCATTGAGGAGTACCTTACTTTGTAGTAGTACTCCTTATTTGCCCTCCCTACATCAACATTTCCAACTGCTAAAATATTGGAGACATAATCTGTTTCATTCTGTTGTTACAAATATAATCCATTGAAAATGCAAGGTACAATTTAGGATGTTGCCAGAAATGTATAAAGACCTGTGTTCTCCCCAAGCACCAGTTTACAACTACTACCAACCAAAAGACAAAAATAATTCAGAGACTTCTGGAACAGCACAACAAAAGGTACCTAAAACACTCCAATGCCAAAAGGAATCTTACAACAGACCTAATTAAATAATTCAATCAACATGGGATTAAGACTTTCGTTAATCCACCAACATGGAATTAAGACTTTCATTAAGGATTTTGTTTTCTTTAATGCAATACAGCAAGACAGGTTGCAGAAATGGTATCCTATTTTTTTCATTGTCCAATGAAAAGCCAAATACTGTAGCTCAATATACTGTACATTACAGAGAAAAAATCAACTCAAAACTACCCAGCTGTCTGAGTACTGACTCTATTAAACTCTTCAACCAAATATCAGATATCCCTTTCAAAAACACATTTTGCACTTCACTTTTCACGGTTATTAATGCGTTTGATCTATTTGTTGTTGCTCAAACCCAGACTCTGTGATCTTAATTTTCCAAAGTATGTAGTCAAACAGATAAATCCAGTACCCAACCACACTGCATTCAACAGTCTATTAAATAAGTTGAGTAGCTTTGGGAATAACTTTCCTTCAGCAGATGATTGGTTATATTAATTTCATATTACATATATGATTTTTTATCAAGTCCACAAAACACAATAGTCTAAAAATATATAGAAGCTGCCAACTCTTTTTGCTGCAGAATTTTAAATCCTCTTAACTACATTCCAAACCACCATACTAACAACATCCTAGTACACACTTGCAAACATTAAGTACTTTCCAGGCCACATTGTAACCAGAGAGATAAAGCTTTACTTACCTGATCCCCTTTTGGTCACAACCTTCAAGCTCTGAGTCAGAGTAGCATACAAGAGAATCAAGTTGGGAATAGGAGCTTTCATCTTCTGTCTTTCCGTGGCTGCTTCCTAGAGTGCCAGAAAAGAGAAACACTGATTGTACATTGGTGCTGAAACAACCCTGAAGTAAATAATCATAATACTGACATGGTGGAAAAGCTAAATACAGTCTCTGTGAGGAAGGCACTAAAAATGTTTTATGCTTTTTAAAAAGAAGTATGTAAACTAAAATCACCATAAAAGAAACACATGCACACGCTACATTTAACACTGGAGCTTAAGTTACAGTTTTGTCTGCACAGTAAAAATTCGTTGGGTCCCTGCTAAAACTTAATAACAGATCTCCTGAAACATCGATTTATTTCTTTTTATTGTATAAACTTTTCCACGCACCAACAGGAAAAGGAAAATAATGCCCTTCTTCATTAGTTTTGCTCTCATTGAATAATACCACATATTGAGCACAAGATTCAAAATAAAATGTACATTTGATTTTAAAAAAATCTGGTCATCTTCTTAGGAGCAGAGAAAGGGAAAAAATAAGAGCACCAAAGTAACCAGCAGAAAAACTTGTAACTTCCTTTTAGGTGAGTAAGTTCCCATGAGCAAGTTCAAACTAACATATTCACTGCACCAAATCAGCAGTGAATGCTAATTAGAATGGAGATAAGCAAAGCACAGACTGTGTTTTAGCCTTCACCTCCAACATGTGAATAAAAGCTTTGCATTCTATTTACTTACTCTGGGGATTAAGTGGTATGAGCTGCTGGTGAAAGCAGGGACTAAACATTTTGGTAATTCCTCATATAACTAAGAGTGCCATCTAGTCATGGTGATTATCAACCTTTGTCAGGATAGGCTGATAGGGTTAACATCTCATATTTCAGTGTGTTGCAAGAGGAAAGGGAGGACAAATCTGCCTCCTCAAGCTAGACAGCAGCCTATCTATGCTATCTATATTCATAATAGTAGCTTACACAAAAATATTCTTGTCTAATGGGGACTAGAAAAGGCTGGGATCAATGGTTCTTTAATATTATAACTAAGACCCAGATTAAACCAATGTGGTTTTGATATTGACCTCTTTTAATCACAGCACTGGAGAGCAACAAAAAAAATTCTCAGAAGGTAGGACATAGTACAAGTTTTCATTTCTTAACTGTGAATCTTTGCACTTGCATTGATAATCAGGTTACTGAATAGCCAAGATGTCTTTTGAAAGCAGGATCTTAAAATACCTTCATCTTAGAAGAGAACAGGTTAGAAATAAGAAACAGTAAGAGTAAAAAAGGAAGAAGGGGAAGAATTGCTTAAAAAATTATGACTTCATATATAATCCATATTAAAACTTCACATTTCAAGACATTTCAGAACCAAGCACAAACCTACTGCATTCATTATTACAAATTTAATAAAGATGAGGGAGTGAGATAATATATTTTGACAACAGTTTGTTATATCTTATTTTGTATAACAATATTTGTACTCACAGAGAAACACACAAGAGTTTGCTCATTCACTGTCTTTAACAAGCTTCAGCATTTTATGGTCACAGTGAAGGACTGTTATTTGCCTACATTCAGATGCTACTTCAGAAAATTTAGGCAACTTAAAAATTAAATATGAAATATGGGATTGCTAGGAGGTAAATTACGTGTAATGTTAACATCTTTAGTTAAGTTTAAAATTTAACAAAGTAGCATGACCACTAGCAGTTGTAAATAATATAGAACTTTAGAAATTTAGAAGCTAGCAGAAAAGGTTAATTTTCCAGAGGCAGAGTGAGTAGATATCACATTGTGTTATGCCACATTTTTCTGCAGATCTTAGTCAAGCTTTCTGAAATCAAAATCTCATTTCTCAGTCACTGCACTAAGTGATGCCGCAGGAAATCCTGAAGCTGATATCTTCAGTCTCCAGGGTACTAGCAAGAGTCAGCTCCTTGCTCTGTGTGAGCCTAATAAATATTGCCCAAAGAACCACAGGATCTTTCTATGCAATTACAAATCCACTAAACAAGTTCTGACTGTGAAAGCATATCAAAAAACACCCTTTTTGACCATACATCAAAAGATAATATTGCTGATCACTGTGAACAAGTGCAAATATATACATATATTTGCATATGTATGTCTGTGCATGTATTCATTTGTATTTATAGATCTTTTTTGTAGGGAAACCATGGAGCAGCTATAAAGATTGATTCTGTGAAAGCAAACCTCAGTAAATACAATAATATCAATAAGAAACTGTTCAGTAAACTAAAATATTCTTTTGGTCCAGGCATATATTACTAATTTAAGCTGTCAAGTCAACAAGGAGAACCATTATTACAATAGCATAGCAGGAACTGCATTTGAAACATGTCCCTGTGGAAGCCATTCTCATGTACATTTATTCTCACAGAGACAGCTCTAACTTTAAGCCATAAGCAAAACTGGCTGCTGCCTACATGGCTTGTGGTAAATCCCTAGAAAGTAAAGTCTGCTACTTTCTTTGGAAATACCAGAAAGAACTTACTGCTGAAGGGAAAAAGGGAGGGATGACTCCCAACAGCAGCCACAGCCTCCTTACAGCAATATAAACAACAAATCAGATCTTATCTAGGCTCTCCCCAGAGTCCTCCAACCCTTCTGTTTACACTCCCTTTTGTGAAGGAGAAGTATTTCTGGTTATTTCTTCATTTTAAAAACCAAACGTTTAACCAGAGAAATGCAGAGAAGCAAAGATCAGTATACTGGAGCTGGTGCCCCATGGCTTTGGAAGCTGTCAGGGTGGTTGGAAAATCTGCCTCGTGTTATTCCTATGAGTGATTCAAAATAGATATTTAACATCTCTTGTCCCTTGCTCCGGGTGAATGCCTCGGAAATTGACTGTTCTACAAAATGTCACCCTTGTGAAATTGGTTGTGAAAACAAAAAACAGCAAGTCAGAAGAAAATACAAAAGGAACATCCCAAGGGGAATCCCACAACAAGTCACAAAGTCAACAGAAAATGCCTTCACTGCTGCAGTGAGTTTGCCTGAGGCCTAGACACTGTAACATATTCAGGTATCTTTTGCACTAAAAAACAAAATAAGAGGCATAATTCTGAGAAGTCAAATTCTTAACAGTAACTGGAGTGTGATACCTTTTGAATTGGGAATAGCCTTCTTTCAGCAATGAATTTTTAGGGAAGAGACTATTTTCCTAGTCGTTTAGCTGTAATTTATTTCTTTTTTTAAAATAACATTAAGAAATTCTGATTTTAACAAGCAGAACAAGTCTGCTGCTTCTTTAAGCAATAGACAGATAGACAGCTTGCATATACATCTACAAAAGTAATTTTTATGGTTGTTCTTTTTCTGATTTTCAGTTACTTCCACTAACAATCCAAGATAATGTATGGTAGTTATAAACTTAATTGCTGTTTTTTAAGCTGAATCGATTTTAGCATGTTTTATATACCCTTTGGATATAAGACTGCTATACTGCATGGGTGAATAGTAGACTAAGCAAGTCTTTTAGAACCAGGAATTTTTATTGCTTTTTCTTTATGCAATAGAAAAGATTGAAATATTTTTTCATCTTTAAGCAGTATTCACAATTTCAAATTTTCAGTAGTGGGTTGTTTGTTTGCATGAACCAAATCACTGAAAAAAATTTAAATATTTCTGCATAAATATATTCCATACAAATTTTAACTAGGCATACTAATTTTTTTTAAATTCTTTCCTGTAGAAGGTGTCATTGCTTGATGTAAAAGTGCCATAGCATTGCATTTGCATCATCAAGTATCTAATTTTCCAGTTGAGACAGAAGTAGAAATACAGCTGTATATCAAGACTAACTTTCTTTGGGGAAATGCCAAGAATGCTTTTTTCCTTCAATTGTCATAAATACTCACTGTGAGGAAAATGCATACACAGAGACACATGCTTCCCAAAACAGCTCAGCAGACATTATATTAATAATAGTAAGGCAGTTCGTGATAAGATAGGAAAACAGAAAAGAAAATGTCGACTTCCTCATTTTACTTATGTTTATAATGGGCCTTTCCCAAAACTTGAATTAAACTTAACTGAAGTAAGAAATTTTCCATGGGCTCAGTCCCTTACAATAACTTTAAGGGGTTGATTCTCAGCTAGCCTATAAATGCTAGCTCATGTCGGTTACTGGTTATTTGAAAATACTGCTGTTCTAACTTTGAAGAATGGTTTTCTATACATGTTCAGAACTGCTGCATTATCTTTGTCCATCATATCCCCTTCAAAGAAAAAGAAAAAGAAAAAAAATTACAACATCCTCTGAACTCTGCAAGATATTTCATGGCTGTTCTGTGCTAATGACACAAAAGTGCTGGTAAATTATGAATGAGTAACAAAATTACAAAGAACCACCACCGGAATACATAAGAAAACAAAACCAAAAATGCCTGTTCAGTAATAATCCCTTTTTATGTGGCATTCTTTACAAATCCCTCAATAGAATGACATTAGATCTCACAAGGTGTAAAGGGCAGTTTGGTATGACCAGAACACAATTCAAGAATCTTGAAAAAAAAATGCTTTATATTCCTAAAATGCAAGGAAAAACTAAAATTAGAATCAATTTGATTTTCATAAATGTGTCAATTCATTGTCATGATCTGACCTAGAACAGTAAGATAATCCTAGAAATTCTTAAAACTTCAGCTAGAAGAAAATATACCTGTTTCAAATACAAAAGTCCATAAAATCAGTCCTTTTCCAGAGTCCCAGTAAACAAAAAATTCAGCAACCAAATTATGAGGAACTCATGAGAAACCAAAGTGTTCCAGTCCTTCCCAACTGGAAGTCAATAAGCTACTGCATTTCCTTTCCCAATCATTCTTATTCCTCCACGTTAACAGCATTCCTAAGTTCAAGGAAGTTATGACTCAAGACAAAAAAAGGAAAGGAAAGGAGATGATTAAACAAGCAGTCAGGGTGGAAGGAATGGTGACAGTGTTTTAACCTGTGATAACCAAAAGCCAACATGCCACCTGTCCTGCAGAACACATTGTGAATAGGAATTCAGTGCAGCCTTTGGAGAGGTTTCCAACCGACTACATTATGACTTTTCCCATCAAACCTGGTACTCATTATTGCCTTCTTTTACTGATACTTTTTATTGGCTCCATCCATCATACAAGGTATAGTAAACATGGCAATCTATCTGGAGAAATTCAAGATTATTCCATGTATATCTGTATATGAAAATATAATCCACTGTTCCCAATTGTTTCCATTAAGAAACATGCAACACTTAAACATATAAAAGAATTCAAAATTATTCTGCAATGAAAAGAATCCTGATATGTGCAGAATATTTATTTTCTTAGTCTTATGTAAAAAAGTAATGTCAACAATAGTATTAGAATGGAACTTGATGCACTAGCAAACATTCATATTTTGCACACTGTTTAGACTGCTTAATGTGTTTTTAAATATTTCATTAAGGGGGTTTTTTCTGTACTAGGTAATGAATAAGATTTCTGGATTGTGCTTTTTCTATTATGAGACAAATAAATTGTAGCAGATTGCAGATACCTGAAATTCAACATGTCATATGCTTGAGAAACCTCTTCTGAAGAAACAGGTGAACATCTTGTCCTTCTGAATCACAGACTGAAATAGTTTCATAGCTGAAAACTGTCTGACACATATTTTGGGGCACTGCAGGGGCTAAGAAGAGGAAGTACAGCTTCAGGAAAGACATAAGAAAGGGAGATGAGAGTCTCTTCCAATGGTTTCACAGGATCTTGTGGGATCCAGGTCAGCAGGGTGCCTTGCCAGTCCCAGATAATTCACCAAGGTAGTTCAGTCACTCAGAAGTGCTGATGCAAATAGAGCAGGAAAGAAAATCCTTGGATAGTGAGGCAGTGAGCTATTTCCTATCAGGGTAAGGGAACAAAGGATGGTCAGAAGTCTCTGTTTATTTCTAGAAGCCTTTACTTGAGACAAAGAAATGCTTTGGTGTTAGTTTAAAACAATCTAGTACTGTTATTAGAAGTAGATGCCTCCCTCTTAATAGTTCACAACTCATGATCACAAGGACACAAGAATCTGAAACTAAGGAAAGGTTTTTTTCCCAACAAAAGATGTAACCAAACTGGACTAACATCCTTGATGTTCCCAACATATCTAGTAGGATAGACAAGAAATGTGTTCTCATGATGAGGATTAGGCCAGTGGATTAATGAAAAACTTGAAACCATAATTTCTTTTTCTGGACACCAAACAAAGAACATTATAGCAACCTGGCAGAAAAATAATAGACAACATTCAAAAGCTCACCAGCAATGTTTAAAGGCAGATGATTGCTGTGTTATTTAATGTTCCCTGATCACTGTCAGGTGAAGCCTCCCTGGGGACAGGGCACCACTCCATCACGTGTAATTTAAAAAATAAGCCCCTAAAGTAATTTTTCACCCCATGTGGAACACACGTTGAGGTATAAATAAAAATCAAACTGGTCCGTCTCACATGGGTAACCAGCACTCAACTAATGGCATGATTTTGGCATGTGAGATATCTAACACCTGTTATCTGGTCTCATGTTTGCTCCCTGACCACTCTGTATCTTTGCTTTGTGAGGGTGAGTTCCACAACTCCTTTTCTGCATATGGCAAGTTTTCAAAGACTAGCTATTTGCAGCAAAACCGCGGCAGAACAGCTGGAATAACTCTAGTTTCCTATATGAGTACTTTTCTTTCATTTTTTAATTTATGAAGAGTAGCAATTATGTAACAACAAAGTATTTTGAGAGAGAATGTATGTTTGAAAAAGAAATTTGAAAGATGTAACTTAAATGAAGAACTCTAATTTCAAGCTTCTGTTAGGATAAAAGCACTTTTTTAAAAGTTCAGTCTTCATGACATTTTCTGAATGGTTACTTGGTAAAATAAGCAAGTTGTTTCTCAGACACTGTCAGAAGATTCTAAGTATTTTGACTATCAATAGGGATTACAAAAATTCTCTAAATAGTATCTCCCATCTGAGTCACTAAAGATATTTTCCCTCAAAATGAAGAAGGACAGAAGGATGTGGAGGATGAAAATCCACTGTGGATATTCTGACAGAATGTTTGCAGACAAAATAAAACCCCCCCTTACTATCACTCAGGTTATCAGTTTACATCACACCAACATCAATGGTTTTCCACAGCTGATACTCGAAACACAATTTTGCTAACACAAGGTAATCTTAGACCCTTACACATGACCTGTTTCTAATTTAATGCTTACTCTATCCTGCCATTTTAGATGTTAGGGAAGTGGTCTGTCATTTACATTACACTTCACACTACATGAGCTCCCTTTGCACTTTAGAGTTGTGAAAAGGGAGAAACAAGTGTTTCATTTATCCCCTCTCTCTCACAGACTAACTGACAGGCCCCTTACACTTGTTCAAACCAGATTTTGACAACCTGTTGTCAGGTCCTGAGATCAGCACTGGGCTTGAGTGTCCCTGCCCAGCCTGCCCTGAGACTTGTCTAGTCCTATCAGGGCCTGGGACTCCTTTCAGATCACACATAAAAACATTTGAGTAGCAGCAATTCAGTATCTGTATGGAATTTCACAGGCAAGTTACTGCCAAAGACAAAAGTCCATATGATGAATTTGCCAATTGTACATGAACAAGAACCTGAAGAGAAATATGCATACAAAGGATAAGGCAGCTTTACCATTTTGATACAGCACCCTGTGTACCATAATTAAAAGCAGAGCAATTTCTACAAGGATTATCATCCTTAGACTGGTTTGCAAATGATTCAAGCATTGATGATATGCAACTCTAACAATGGTCAGTGTAGCACAGAAGCTCTTTCTGTTCTGTTCTGCACCCTGTCAATGTAAGCCAGCTTTCCCACAATGCTGACAAATCACATCACAACTTTGTAAGTCCTGATCTATTATTATACAGAAGGGTAAAAGGGAGTAAAAGGGTAAAAGGAAGAAAGGATTGCAAATTGGACTAAAACTT
The DNA here is from genome assembly GCA_024500445.1 of Entomyzon cyanotis. Classification (NCBI taxonomy): domain Eukaryota; kingdom Metazoa; phylum Chordata; class Aves; order Passeriformes; family Meliphagidae; genus Entomyzon; species Entomyzon cyanotis. The sequence goes on from JAKEPQ010001016.1 coordinate 11,297,754, forward strand.
CTCCTGTTTAAACTGTAAAGCATTTAGCTGCACTGAACGAGATGACTGAAACTGCCCAGACCTATGTTTCCACTTGGGATGACATTCCTTAATCCTACTTAATTTTTAGTGTTGATCCTATTGCTTTTTTTAGCTAGATTTTGAAAAGCATATGTCAATGCCTTTAATTTCTAGTCAAACTCTCTTGCTACTTCACTGCCCTAGCACCAAGCAGCTACCTAATCATCCCAACACAGAAGAAACTTTCATTGCTTGAGCAGAAAGCAGCAAATCTGTGACTCTTGCTTACCTTCAGCTGTATTCTCAGCCAGAACTGAGATCCAAGGTGTGGCTGGCCAAACCAGCCACTGCATTTAAGTTCCTTACCATCATTTACAGTTTTAAGCTGCTTAATAGTACTGCATATTAATAGCTGCAATTTATGATTTGACACTGAAGAAGTGGACAGTTTCAGAAGAGGCAAAGCTTCCAGTTTACCAATGATGTATCACTAATAAGTAGCCGTGAAATACTTAATATCTGAACTTAATGCTGCAACAGCCTGATAATTAACAATAGCTGTTCCAAAATTAAAATTCCAGACTATAACAGTGGAAAATATAAATCAAGTAAAGATTTACATATATTCAGGTAACAAGCTAAGTATTAAACTAAATTGCACTACAGTCAGTATGTGGCTGGCAATTTTCATAGCTGGGAGCTATTATAATAATATTCTTTAAAATCTTGATTTGAGAATAATGATCAAAAATTTTTTTAAAAACACTGAAAAATAACTCCTCTGAAAAACAGTAATATTTTCTCCCACCAGGTACTCATCTAGCCCTTCAAAACTAGGATTTCAAACACTCATGGATCAGGAGAAGACTGAGAACCACTCTGGTCTTACCTGTGGTAGATCAGCCTTGGGATTCCAAGCTCCTAATTCAAAATGTTTTCTCTTAAAATGGAAGAAATGCGTATCAGTAATAATAGGAGAAAATAGTGTAATCCTGGGACTCTTCTTTCCTATGGAACTGTTAAAACTATTAAGCCAGAACTTCTCTCCTTTTGCTTCCTTTTCCAGGCCCTTGGATTTAGCATGCACAGCTGCACAGCACCTTGTTTTCCTCAGAAATTATAGAGATTGCTGTCATCAAAATAATTGGATGAGGCATTTGGGACATGGGGGTTCAAAACATTCAAATCAAGGAGACTTACAAAATAAAGCTTCCATTTCCTGGGCATGTGCTGTGCTTCCACAACACGTACACACATTGTGCGCTTTCAAAGGAATAGTTTGTGATGAGCAAAATGTTAACTTGTAAAATAAATGCAGCAAATGTTTATGGGTAGCTCATTCAAAACTATTCAGTTAATTTCTGCCCTGTTCTACAGGGTAGAATGATTCTCATCATACTCTAAACATAAAAGTGGAGCATTCCATAAAATTTTATCAGCTCCTATTGTGAAAAGCCCCCAGGAAGCTTTAAAAGCTCACTAGAAATGCCTCCAGTTTCTACAGAATTCAAAACTTAGCATAAGTGTATTTGCCCATGAATCAATGCTATTGACTGACTACTATGATTCCAATAAATTAGAAAAACAAATCTTTATCAGGATAACACTGCTGAGGTTTTACCCCCTTGAGAAATTATGTCTAAAGTAAAAGATTCTTAGTACATTTTAAAAATATGTGCAGCAACAGTGGATGCTTATATTATTTCCACAAGATTTTGATCTCAAGCACATACTCTGCCATGCACACTGAGAAAGAACATGGTCACTCCCTCTCTAACAGCAGCCAGCCCAGCCTCTGTAAATGAACTGTGAACACAGGATTTTTTGGGTTGCTGCAGAAGTAGCAGAAGATCCACAAGAAGTGACAATCATCTGTCCTTTCCTATCTCTTGGCTGTTCGAGGCTGCTGTGCTCACACATCGATTGAGGGATTAGAAGTGGATACAGATGCAAGGTAAATTTATTTCACAGGCAGTGAATTTCATAACACACACACAAATCTTACTAACTCTTCATTGATTATAACACCAGGAGATTAATAAGAGCTATAAGAGGTATTAAATAAGCTAGAAGTAGAACAGTTCATGGGGTTCCAGTACTTTTTTTTTAATTTTTCTTTTTACATTTAGTTAGAGAAGACTATTCTCATGAAGGAAAGTGAGCTAGAATTTCCAAAATCAAATTCTGAAGAGAAAGTCTCCCATTGTTCCATCAAAATGACCAAAGGCCAATACTTTGGAAGGCCAGATACCAAGTGAACTTCTACACAGCCTGTTGTTAGCTCAACATTATTTATTAATTGTTTACATGTTGCGAAAAATATTTTAATTATTACATTTCCAGATGAAATAAGGTGGGATGAATTGCATAACTGTTTGAGGTCAGTGACACTATTGAAAATTATCCTGACAGACTACAGAAATAATATGAAAAAATAGATAAAACTCCAGGGAAACAAGTGTAAGTTGTCAAATTAAGACAATCTAATAAACCAAATGCATGGAGGATGAATAACAGCTGGCTAGGTATTGTTTCTACAGGAAAGGATCTATCAGTTGTAGCAGATTAGAAGCTGAATACTAGTCAGACTACATTTCCTAAAAATAAAGTTAATTGTTATCCTAGGATGTTCACAGAGCAGGGTAATTGTGGAACCTTTATCTTTAGGCTCTAAGAATCTTTCAAAAAATACATTTAACATCTGTACACAATGACTGAGTAAAGCTGACCTTGATTGTAAAAAACCTCCTCTGAAAATAAGAGTGGGATGTCTACGAAATCCACACATTCTGGAAAACATTTCCTCAAACCAAACAAACAAGGAATGTAAGAGTTGCTAAGAGAGAGATAGAGCAAGAGTGTAAAGCATAGACAGTGGTCAGTTCACCAGTACTGGCAGGAGCCACTGCCCAGAATGTGTCATTTAGAAAAAAATTATGGTACTATAAGGACTCATTCAGCAGCCAGTGCAGCAAACACAGGCAGAAATACTGATTTTGTCCCAACATTGTTTGAAGACAATAAGCATTCCTAGAATAAATACTGCTATTGCTGTTGTTTGCCCACAGTTTTGGGGTTAGAAATTCTGACATGGATCTAAAAGACACGTGTGCTTCATTTGCTGTGGCACTGTGGCTAGCGACAGTGTCAAGAGTTAAAAGAAAAAAAATAAAATAAAGGAATCCTGGTAATTCTTTGTTTAGAAAACAAAGAATCCTTATCTTGCAATGAAATTATGTGGAAATAAGTCTTCAATGCCTGGCCTATATATGAATTTAAAGCCTGTGAACTCTGCCTCTTAGCTAATGCATCACAGCTCAGCAATAACCACAATATTAGCTCATTTTGTATGTTGTGATAGGAAGATGACCTTCAAGAGGTGTCTTAAGAAAAGAAAAAAAGGGAAGGGAAGGGAAGGGAAGGGAAGGGAAGGGAAGGGAAGGGAAGGGAAGGGAAGGGAAGGGAAGGAAGGGAAGGGAAGGGAAGGGAAGGGAAGGGAAGGGAAGGGAAGGGAAGGGAAGGAAGGGAAGGGAAGGGAAGGGAAGGGAAGGGAAGGGAAGGGAAGGGAAGGGAAGGGAAGGGAAGGGAAGGGAAGGAAGGGAAGGGAAGGGAAGGGAAGGGAAGGGAAGGGAAGGGAAGGGAAGGGAAGGGAAGGGAAGGGAAGGGAAGGGAAGGGAAGGGAAGGGAAGGGAAGGGAAGGGAAGGGAAGGGAAGGGAAGGGAAGGGTTTAGAGGAGATGAAAAAAATCAGGGCAAGTCATTACATCAGTGTCACTGGTTTGTGATAAAGCACAGGAACATGTGGGACTCGGTAAGGGGTGTAACTGCTGGTTGAAGAAGCAGACATTTAGCTCTGGATCTGTGAATCAGGCAAAGAGTAGCAAGGAGAAAACGTTATTTAGGAGAATGAAAAAAATCAGAAATAAAAGACCTGCTAAATTAAAGATTTTTAATTGTGGGTATTGTGTCTAGCAGAGACAATCATGCTTGAAATTCCCTCACAGTAACTTCCATCCTTAGTCTCACTGGAGAGAATATAGGCAGAAAGTAAGAATTCAGAAAGTGCCTCGCAGATCTGGATTAGATCCACTTTAACCCAAAGACACAGCTATAACTACAACACCCTTGCTCCAGCCATTGCCCATTATTCATTGCCTCACACATGCTGCTCACAGTTGTGCACACTGTACTGTGTGATGCCTAATAGCTGCAATCACTGCAGACAATAGGGCTCCAGCTAAAGGAGTCAGGAGAGTACATTCCTTACTGACATTTGTCCATTCAGGACAGAAGCCTATTTTCTGTTTAATGTGCATGCATTGTCAGTGATTATGTGCAAATGAACAGTTAATGAAAACAAGTGTAGTAAGAAAATCCTGAGGTTTTAGCAAGTGGAGGATATTAGCACAGCTCTAATGGAACAAGCATTAGCTGTTCACCAAGAAGCTTTTAGCTCTATTATATACAAGCCATTACATACTGACAAAGTTTTGACTATTATCTTGTCTCAGTCAACTAACTTGAACTTGTTCATTATATGAGTGGTGAGGCACTGGAATAGGTTGCACAGAGAATTTATTGGTGCCTATCCCTGGAGCTGTTCAAGGCCAGGTTGGATGAGGCTTTGAGCAACCTGCTCTGGGGGAGGGAATTCCTGCCCAAGGTAGAGGGAGTGGAACTGGAGGATCTTTAAGGTACTTTCCAACCCAAACCACTCTATGATTTTATGAATTTCAATTTGTAATGTAAATATTTTTTAAATGTTCTTTTGTCCCATGTCAATCAATTAATTTCCAGCTTTTAAATTAGAGGGCATGATAAGCATTTAGCATTCCCTGATGTACTCTGGATTTTGTATCTTCTGTCAAACAGTCACTGACACTTTCTACTTGATATGAAATCTTATCAGCATATCCAGTATTTCAAGGTATTTCATACAGTCTACAGTATCTAAAAATGTTAATCTGCTACAAGGATAATTTGATTTTTAGGTATGTATATTTGGACACACAAGGTACTTCTCTTAGTTTAATACTGTGTATAAGTTTTAGTCTTTCTTTTAAACTTAAAGAACAGAATATCAAAAAACTTTGCTGAAACACATGATAGCATGAGCAGAGGACAATTCCCAGAGAAATGGAGATGCTGTCTACCCTGACAAAGAATCCTAGTAGTAAGGTTATTTTTAAGCAATTATTAGTTCTATTCATGTTTAGTATTACCAGGGCAGAATACATCCCTTTTGATATTACTGATTTTAGGGTGTCTTAATACTAATTACTTTGTCCAGAGAGTGCGGAGATAGATGAGGAGCTCATGACTCCCACTTACCAAGAGAAGTCAGAGCTTATTCTTAGCACTGCTACTAACTCTGATGCCCACAGAGATACATGAGAGCAATTTAATTAGCTATCAGTTATCAAGGGTTCTCAATTGTTTACTTATTGCAGGTCAGGCAATGAGTAAAAAGGCTGCCTCCTGCACAAAAATACCTTGCCCTTTTTTCTTCCTTTTTTTTTTTTTTAATAGGACTTTTTTTTACTTTTTTTTTTCCCCCAGGAGAACTTGTTTATTATATAATTAGTGTAGGGTGAAGCTTTGGTTTCAATGATGAACCAAGCACCCCAGCTTGCATTATGACAGAAATTCTCATTGCCTTCTTCTCAATTTTATGACACAAAGCCTAGAGGAAGACATATGACAGTAAAGAGCTAAGGAACATCAAAATAATCTTTAAATCTCTTACTAAACTGCATTTCTTTTCTTCTTTAAAAACATTAAATCGTGCAAAGCAGTGTCTTCTGCTGTGACTGAACAGACTCACAAATAAAAGCCTGAGCCCATGGCTCAGTTCCTCACTTATCTGGAACACATCACTGCACAGCAGAGCGTAGTTGCACCAGAGTTAAGCCTCTTATTAAAGGCTCTTTAGAACAGCACCAAAATATTGTGGAAGTTTACATTCCACTACATTATTCTATAGGGTTAATATTTTCAAACCACATGAAAATATGAACTTCTCAATGCATCTGATAAAAATACAGTATAAAAGGAAGATGGGTGAATGCACTGAGGAAAACCTATTTCCAAATTTTGGTTTGATTTACTGAATCAAGAGGGTCTATGTTTCTAACAGTATTTTTACTCTTTCCTCCATCATGCTCCATCAGCTGAAACAAGATTTGTACCAAGGGTCTTGTGAAGGAGTAGCCTGACAGCAACATCAGGATATTCTCTTGTACTGGAGAGCTGAAGCACTACTCAGCAGACAGGAGAATTAAAGTATTAACCACATTCAAGAAAAAACATACTTTCTCCACCCTGTGTCCGGAAGTGTGCTCCAAAGGACAGCAGTCCCCAAAGCAGAGTTAAAAAACATTTGTTTGAAGAAAAAGACAAAGACACCTCCTCCTCACAAAATAATTACAGGACTTGTAAAGGCTGAGAGTAAGAACTCTAACAGCACAGGGACAAATACAGCAGAAACAGAGGAGGAGCAGATGTAGGCTTGAGGCACTGCTGCAGACACTGCACAGTCAAACAGGAGTCTTAAAGTGTCTTGCTCCATCATGCCCTGCCTGTGGTTCCTTTAGTCTTGTATATTTGGCATTTTGAGCCAGTTAAGAAATTCTAGATGCTATATTTTCCTTGCCAGCATTCTGGTGCATCTCCCAAGACATGACAACAGGGATAAATGTGGTGGTGTGGTGGGTAATTAAGATTTGCAGAGTTCCAAAGAGAGGGTGGAAAGGCAGGAAAGTTGGGTTGTAATATCTCACTTTAAATGAAGTGGCTAATTAGCACGGCATGAAACAGAAGGCATGGTAGAAATCAATGCAAGATGCCATTCAGACTCAACAGGTTTTAAACACAGAGACTTAATACGATGAAACTCAACAGCAGTTTGACAGGTGTCCACCAAAAGAAATTTAACTTCAATTGTCACAGGTAGATTAAAAGATTGATTTGTTGAAGTAAAACAAGTCAGATCCAACATGAAGATTACAGTGTAGGTACATCCTTATGCTTACTTTATTAAATATTTGTCTTTCAAGCACGTTGAAGGAACACAAATCTTCCCTTGATTTAAACTCTTAATTTTTTCCTTGTTTGATTCTACAGTTGAAAAATATCTCCTTAGCAGTTCTACTTCCACTTTCACCCTTACATGTGTTTGTGCCAGCACTGAGCATACATTTGTTTCACTGAACTGTGTGAGCATGCTATTCACTTTTGCTGTGAACAAGGAATCTTCGAGGAAGGACCAGATGATGTGGGAGAGAAAGAAGAGATGAAAGTAGGTACCACGGCTCCAGACATCATCACTTGGGTCTGCTAGGACTCACTGAACCCCTGGTTTAATTTGCTCACACAGTTGATGATGCCATCCTTTTATGGTGCTGACTAACCCGACCTACTGCAGTGTCTAAGTATGGCTTTGCGTCAGCAAAACAAGTGAGGGGACTGGGAAATGCATTAATTCTGGATTAATATCCTGGAATATCAGGCAGCAGTGAACTGTCTGTGTAGTTCATAAACAAGTAGTTATCTTCAGACAAAACAGTCACCCCGGAGAAAATTACATCTTTAGCTTGCTAAGAAGTCCTGATCCCATACAAAAAGAGCTCTCCCCAAATATCCAGTGCTTGTGAAGCAGAGTTTCTGAATTTAAAAGACTGCATTTGAGCTGAAAGAGCAAAGACTTTTAGCATGAATTTAAGGACATGCTTAATTAGACTAAAAAAACTAAATCTTAGTTTGATTAGTCTACATTATTTCAATTTTGTAAGTGGATGAGGCAAAGTATATTTCAATAAAAGTGGCCTAAAAATTTTTGTAGTGGTATGAACCAGACCAAATCAGAATGCTGTCAAAGTCATGGTTTTTTTTTACTTTTTAAAAGTAAAACTAAAGGGATAAACACCTTCTCTGGCCTGCTGATTACACTTTTTCTTGAGAGAGCCCAGGACAGTTGGCTCTCTGGGCTGCAAGCACAAAGTGATGGCTCTGATGGCTCATGATGAGCTTCTCATCAAGCAACAACCCCAAGTCCTTTTCCTCAGGGAAGCTTTCAATCCATTCCCTGCCCAGCCTGTATGTGTACTTGGGATGTATTTGTTCTGCTCTGACCCAGAGCAGGACATTGCACCTGGCCTTGTTGACCTTCAGTAGTTTTACACAGAGCCACCTCTCAAGCCTGTCAGGATCCCTCTGGATGACATCCCTCCCTCCAGCACAACACAGCTCGGTGTCATTGGCAAACTTGCTGAGGGTGCCCTCAGTCCCTCTCTCCATGTCACCAATGAGGTGTTAAACAGCTCAGGTCGCAATAGTGACCCCTGAGGAACACCACTTGTCACACAAGTGACAACTTCCACTTGGACATCAAGCTGTCGACCACAACTCTTTGTGTGGCCATCCAGTCAGGTCCTTATTCACCAAGTGTCCAACCATCAAATCCATGTCTTTCACTATAAATATGTATTAGACAGGGAATAGAGATTGTGACTTGTATTTAAAGTTGTTACTGTTGTAAAAAGTATTGGCACAGGTCAATACTTACAGCAATAAGCTACAAAAACTTTACTGTAACAATTTGATAAAATAATTCCTTTACTGATGTATTTCCTACTGATTTATTAAAAATACATATTCGAAAAAAATATACAAGATTTTGCTTGTTGGGTTTAACTTAGCTGGTATATTTCGTGCATCTCTTCCTCTAAACTGTACATTAAATAGAAGCTTTGCAATCATGTCCATATATTATCTTCTCTGGTTTATCATCCACACCAATTTGCTAATAATTTTGTCTCCCAACTGTGAAAAAAATCAGCATTACAGCCAAGAAAGTCCTTCCTCTAACTGTTGCTAGTTTAAAGTTATTTGTTTTACAATTTTCTCAACAAGGTTAATTCTCCATTATTTGTGAACATATATATTTGCCAATGGGAGTTTTTTTAGATAACAGGGATGACTTCCTTCAAATAATAGTACTCACACATCCCAAGAAGTTGAAAGTTTGGACTGAATAAAAGCAGATTGCAGGTCTCATTTAAATTCATTAATGTTGTTATGAAATCATTTAGCTGTTTTATGTATTACAGCAGCTGCTAGTGTAGCTTAAAATAAAATGGGAAGGGACCATTCTGCTTTCAATAGAACAGTCTTTATGGGTTTGAATTTGGTAAAGACATCCATGCTGTCTTTGATGACTGTTCCCTGGATGACTATCTCCCTAACAACAGATGATGCTTGTGTGATATTGTCTGAAACAAAAGGGCTTCAGTTTGTAATCCAACTCTCAGCACAGTTTGATTACCAAAACAGGCAAGACAAGGAGCCAGATTACTGAAAAGAGTTCCCCTCTCAGCACCACTCCTAATCTGAAGATTTTACTCAGAAGAACCACAACTCTTACTAGAATCCAAGAGACCGGTTTTAGGATTAAGAGATCTCTTTTGTTTTCCCTTGCCCGTTTTTTAAAAGCAAATTGTTTCCAAGAAGATGAGAATTCCTGATTTGTTCCTAGAAGCTGAAGCACTCACCAAAGTCTCTGAAGACAGTTCTGTGTATAAACTCCATGAGAATAAACTCTCACTTTGGATGAGAGCGCAGACATAAAAACTCAAGGACTTCTTCATAATTTACTTTCTTGTCATGTCATGATGACCTTTTGGAATTAATTGTTCTCAAATGCATTTGTTTTCCAGGTTTGCTACCCTTCACTAAAATCTGGAAACTGAGAAGGAAACAAAGCTTTAAACATATCAACAGTACACATGAATGTTTCTCTGGAAATCTAAGTATTTCCTTCACTTACTACAGTTCATACAGATCCAAAGTTGTACTCTCACGCCAATAGGTCATAGGTCTGTTGTTGAGTACTGCTACCAATAAATATGACTTAATGTTTATTATTTATTTTTAAAAAAATCATTTATATAAGGGCCTCTATTCAGAACATGAAGGGCAGATTGGAAAGAGTGAAAATACTCTCTGATAGCTAAAAAAAAAAGGTAAATGAGAAGGGAAAATAATGAAAAATTTTGAAAAAACACTAACAAAAAACCCTGAACAAAAATATTTGCCAGCTTCGTGCTTCTTGAAATAAATAAAAATAAATTGGAATAGCTGGAAAATAAAAGCAAAGCATATTGGAATATATTCTGAAATACAGCCCTTGTGAGGGATTGAAAGGAGTTCATGAAATTTAATAATTAACCTTCACAGGGAATGTAACATCATGCCTTTAGATTTTTATACTTTGGGCAAAAAATCAACAAGATACAGACCTCTCTGAGAACCTGTCTAGAGATTCCATTTTCATAGAAAAATACCTTTGTCAAACAGCATCACTTATTATTAAGCAAAGAACAATGAGTCACTTAGGAATTTGAACTAGAAAAGATCAGAGTAATAAAACCTTTTCAAGCTCTCACAAGCTTCAATATTTAAGCATATAACTTCTAGGAAGACAGACTTAAAAATCCTGAATAATTCTATTATAATGCTGTTTGAAACAACCCCTGACCTTTCAAGCAAATCAACTAGTTACGACAGTGTGAATGTTTTGCTTACAATTGCATCTATATTTTTAGGAAGTGCTAGAGTAAACATAATTTTGGTGTTTAATACCAGCCTAATAAATTCTGAGTGATACAGCAGAGTGGACAAGAGAATAAATTTGCCAAAGTTGTAATTAAACACTAATGCATTTTAACATTCTCCAAGTGAGTAAGTGTGTGTGGAAAGAGGAGATACCAAATGACAAAACGATGTCATCTGTCAGATCCACCAGGGCCCAAGGGGAGGGTGTGCTGAGCCTTGCAGGGTTTACCCTGAAATATGCCTTGCAGGGAATAGCCATTACAGAGCATCATTCCTTGCAGGCTGCGCTATGGAATCAGCGAGAATGCACTCTGACCTTATCTCTAACACATGGCATAACTCAGAGCACACCTTCTCTGCTACAAATGGAAGAGGATTTTTACATTCGTGTTTAATTGCCAAATTTTGACATGAATTTAAGAATGATGTTTGCATTTAGAACAGTAACAATTAAAAAAGCAAGTTTCTTTTCTTTTTATTAGCTTAACTTTCTTAACATCTTAACCTTTTATTCCTTCTTCCTGCTTGTTCAAATGAAAATTAATAAATGCAGAATCTTTTCATGTTTAGGATGACAGAAAGATTTAGTTTTGATTCCTGGTAAGGTTGTTCATATATGCTCACCACTAATTCATTTTAACATTGAGTGTTTCCCTGTTTTGCTCTGCTTTAATATTTATTGAACATCTCTTCAATTAAAAATTACAAAGTAAATATGTTTTGGGTATTTCTAAATAGAAAGCATTTACTATATAAGTGCAAAAAAAAGTAAAGAACATGACCTAAGAGCTAGTCTCTATCATTTGCTGATACTCAGCACTGAAAGACACAGCCAACAGTAGAAACTGGAGTGAGCAGAAAACCTCTGTCGTCAGAATTTGCTTGGTCTGTTTCTTCATCATTACAAGGGGCAGAACAATGGGCTGGCAAAGTATAAATCTGTCAGTTCACAGCAACTGTCCTCAAGGGAATTAAGAATGACCTCCATAGCATGCCTTATTCCTAGATAGTCCCTGCTAAATTGAAATAATGTTATGCCATTTTAACAACGCAAATCACATTTTGTATTTCTTCTTCTACATAGCAATAAAAAGAACATGAAAATTACTCAGCTAAGCTTTCAGGAATCACCAGTGACCCACTTTATAAAAGAATGCTGCCACATTGTCTTGAAATGACTGTTGGACTTAGGACTTTGAGTAACTGTGGTGACTTTTTCTAAGGAAGTGTTAGTTTAAATTGCTAAGCCCACTGAATAGCCACCAATCATTAAAAGGTTTTTTATTTTAATGACATTATTTATCTTCACACTACAAACTGTACTTGGCAGCAGATTTTTAATGTTTAAAAGATACACATCTTCTCATAAAAGCAGAGAATAATCTCCTAACACAGAAAATGTCTGACTTTTATACTAACAGCTCCATACTCCTTCAAGGGCTATTGCAGAAGGATGAGACTGGAGAAATCTAATCTAATAACAGGAACAAAGGAGATCAGTTGGAATCATGACATTCCATAGACTTTTTCAAAATGCTTCTTTTCACAGGATTATAAAATAAAATAAAATAAGTGCAATGCAGAGAGGAAATGCTGGTCTTTTTAAAGTATAATCTCTCTGGCAGCACTAACAATAGCTGTTCATTTCAAAGAATAAATGGCTTCCAGGCAATCTGATTTTGTTAATTCTTTTTTTTCTTCTTTTCCAAAGAAGATCATTATGTCTTTACACTCCTGCAGCAGATTAAAAATAGTAAAAAAACATGTCCTTAGTATACTGAGGTAGGTGTGGTAGAGCAGTTGAGATGTTTCACCAACAACACCTCTTTGGTGATCCCAGGACAATATGATCTTCTAGGATAGGCACCAGTATCAATATATTCCTCTACAGAATGCCATAAAGCAAATTTCTTGAGTGTATTCCCTTTTCTTTCGTTTGCATGGGAATTTGATGAGAAAGATTTGCTTTCCCCTCACCCTGTGTATTGTCCCACAGAGACAAGAAAATGAAAATAATGTTAAAATAGTCAGACCTCCCTGCCCACCTTTAAAAAACTGAAACCTTGTGATGGGAATTGAGTATTTTTGACGGTCAACAGAATATGAGATTCTCCAGTAACTTAGTTGGCTCCTAACCTAAAGGAATAAACTGCACACATTTCCAGTAGCTTTTTGTACTTGAGGAGCGGCTTCCCAGCTCCTGGGCTAGCAGCTGTCTGCTTGATTTCTGGCTATCTTACATAGAACTTTTTTCTGTGAAATATAGTTGTTCCTGTACTCCCCAAACCCTAGCATTCCCAGACTGATATCCCTGGCAGTATGTGTCCCATGAGTTAGGGCAAAATAATCATGCTGCTCCATGAAATACAGATGAAATGGAAATGGACCAACACAGTAAGATCCCTTCAGAAGGGATATACTTGTCAAAGAGGCAGGAGGCTTATAAACTGTATTTAACTATGTGGTGTATAGTTAAGAAAAGCTACATCAGGAGCAGAATCAAGCATTTCAGCTATTCCAGCCCTTTGCCCAGTGCCATGTGTCTCTGTACAATGTTACACATTCACAAGTTGTTTAACATCCTCTCCATACAGAAGTCCACTCTGCAGAATGTAACATTTTCTTTCATTTACTTCTCATCAAATAGGCTGACATTCTGAGATTTATAATGTGATGCCTATTTGTCTTAGTAGAAACATGGAAAATTACATTCTTTTAAAAATTACATTACTTTCTTTTCTATCCACTCCCTCTTAAAACACTGAGAAGAAGGACAGTTAGTAGCCACACCTATCTTCTTTAAATAAAGAAAAACAGCGAAAGAATAATGGGGTAAACATAAATAATCTTTCTCAATTTATTCTTGCAGACCTGTGACATTTACTGAAGTTTAAAGGTAAAGAGAGCTCAATCTCACAATCATTACAAAGATAGAAATACTATTTATGTGAAGTTCATGGCTGGCTTTCATTTAAAAAAATATATGCTAAGACTGCTTAAGCAATTCTGCTGGCCACAGTGTTCTGCAAATTATATTTTACAAGCTGTCTAGTGCAGATGAGCCAGGAAAAGCTGTATCAAATTATTTTTAATACACATAAAGGACTCATATTGAACAAATGATAAATGAATCCAAGTGAATGAGACCTGATGTGGGTAAACAATGCAGCTGAACTATCTTCATTCAGTATTTCTTTCCATGTTATAGTCAATTTTCTGACTATTATAGTAAACTCTTCATGAAGTAAATAAACAGCTAGAAGCTTTTCATTTATTTGTCAATTTATTTTCAAAAAAAAGTGTTCAGAGCAATAAAACATTTCTGAATTACAGAGGGAAGTGCATTGCAACTGTAACAATTCAGATGGGCTTTATCACACCAAGAAAGCTAAATTAGTTTTGTGGGTAGAAGAACTGCCAAAGAGGAGAGAAGATCAGTAGTGTTACATGTGACATGGAGCAGAGGAGTGCCATTTTTTCACCACTGTCCTTATTTGTAAACTGGCTTTTTCACCTCAGGAAGGTTGTTGCTAATGTGCTCCAGTGTAAGAGAAGTGAAGGAACACCAAGTTGTTCCTTTTTTTCCCTTGTAGGGGGAATGGACTAGGGGAACAAAATCTTATCACCTTAGGATAGCCTTGACACATACAGCAGTAATTACACAGCCTGCTAAATAGACACGTGGGCTAAACAGCAGAAAACATGCTGCAGCCAGCTAATATTAAAAATCCACAGTAGCAAGTTTGCATCTAATGAGGTGACATGTACAAGCTTAGCAAGTATTTGGGTCAGAGTGCTACTGGTATAAACTTACCCAATTTTGCTCTCTTGCAGGGAGCTGCAGAAATTTCTGTGACAGAGTGTGAGGAGGTACATGCTCATTTTACAGTGAAGAAATACACATTTGACTCAAACAGCCATGCAAATACAACAGACGTTTTATAAGCTGACTTTACAGAACACAAATAGATAGTAAAACACTTAATTAAATCTTCTGCCATAACATTTTGACTGATGTACTTCTGTACTGTTCCTTTGGAATTGACCAAATCAGGAATGATGTTCAGACACCCCAACACAATTGCCATGCATGATAACATATCTCTGCAAGTTAAGGGCACAATACTTTTCTCCATCAGCAGTACATCTCTGTCTAATACTGAGATCCCATATGCTCCTTGTAGCTCCTGCCAAAAATCCCACTGTACCGTGGAGAGAAATTCAGCATGGAGAATTGGAGCTCCCGAAGGACAATGCTTATTACAGTAATACTCTGAGGGGAAATGCTTTGTAGAGCTGGGTATTTGCAGGAAACCACTCATTAACTCAGTTTGTTCAAATAACAACGAAGACACCCCCACTCCCAGCATCACTCCCTTTCTGCTTTACACACACATGGACTCACTCATTCACAAGCATAGCTGTTTTCCAAAGACTTCTTGACTTAATAATTTTCTAAGAATCATTTAATTACATTCAGTGGAAGATAAGGATATGGTTATGTAGTTAAGTAATTCAAAGAAGGGGGGAAAAAAGAAAACCTCATTCCTTCTGTAATTGGCAGCTTTGTCTAAAAGTAAGGCTGCATGTGGAGCACATCCAAAAGCCAGATTATGCAATTAGCTAATAGCCACTATTGACACGTAAAATAGATTTATGACAGCTCTCATAGCAAAGCCAAGTCAGATAATGCACTAGATTGTGCACAATTCATTGTGAAAATTTTATCATTATTAGTATCATATGGAAGACAAATTACATGTATACAGCCTGTTTGTACATGTAGAGTGGGTACCCAGCAGTCACCACACAATATAACCTAGAATGCAGACAGCCTATTATTGTCCTTGAGAAACTAGAAAATTCAGCTTTGGCACTGCTGTTTGGCAAATAGTTGCCTCCAGTTTCGAGAGCAGAATTCTTTGGTGAAGTCTACTTTGGGACAGTGCACTGTTCCAGAACAGTCTGGGGCTAAGTGCCAAGTATGACCTCAGCTCTTGCCCCAACAACGAAAGTCATTGTTAAGACCGGTATTGAAAATGTTCACATTTTCTTTCTTCTTTCTCCTACCATCAGCAAGAAATCTATAATCAGACATTTCTTTCTTGAGAACAAATGCTGCAAAGTGAGGTAAACAGCAAAGCTCTACAGCACTGAAAAGAGAGTTATAATATTAAAATCTAGCTAGATTTGCTTTTTCATAAAAATTGTGTGGCAGTTTATAATTGGCTCTCTACTCCTTAAGCCATACACTTGTCAGCTTTCAAAATATGTATTCACTGCAGGGAGCACTCAGCCAGAAGGTTTTATCAGATGAAGCTAAGGCAAACCTTTAGCTGGGGGGCACAATACAATTGTCAAGATCCATGCAACCTTAAAGCATGTGAGTAATTGCATTGTATCTGGGAGTTTTAACTTCAACAGGATTGTTTGTGCAAGTAAAGATTGTACAAGTGGATAAGTATCAGTAAGTCAGTCCCAGTGTGTGTATTCTTTGAAGTGTACACATTTCTGGAACAGAACTGGGAACATGTCTCTTGCATGCAGAAGTAGACTATAGGTTTTTATTTTTTCAATGCTGAGGGTGTGCTAAAGCCAAAATGAAATTATCATGTTATCAGAAACTGCATCACAGAGAATTATTTTCAAGCATGTTACAAATATTCTCTAACACTTCACTGTTATACAAGTTATCAATAAAAATTTAGTATCTCCAGAATTCCACCGATTTCAGTGAGAAAGCAGAAGATATAAACCAACACAAAAAAAGTTCTCTCTGCATTCATGAGGCATGAAATGATAGCATCAAGGAGACAGAAATAAAGTTTTTGAAAGGAAACAGGAGAGGGAAATAGATATATATCTGCTTTCTATGTTAGAATCTTTACAAGACTGATAAGATTGAACAAGCACTGAGTAAATCATTTCATTTTCTGTGTACATTGATTTTACTCAGCTTTCAGATTAGTGTTGATAACACAGCAGAAGATTTCAATGAAAATTAAACTAAAGATAGGATGTCTCTCTAGCATGGAATAAATTAATGCTTTCGCTGAGAAAAGCTGTATAGCATTCAACAGAAAGTAAATCCCTCACCTTGAAATAGCAATACAAGGTAAGTATACAGAAAGGTGAAAAATAAGAATCAATACAGTCAGAGAGAAGAATAAGAACTAAAAGGTAGTATGCATTGTGGTAAAACCCTTATATTTTCCAGTGTTTTCCCCGAATTCTTATTTTCCCTTGTCCATTGAGAAATAAAGTTTGCCTGTGCTTCTTTTTAAGATTCATGATGAACAATTTGCATTCTCTCCTCAGAGGTAAATATTTTTCACGAAGCAATTCTACAAAGGCAAATGAAGAAAAATATTTTTCTCTTTCTGACAGCTGTTCTTCCTGTGACCAGGAACATCCCAAAGAACAAAAGCACTCACCTCAGCTCTCCCTGATGGCTACAAAAAGCAAATAAAGAAATATTTTCTCCTCGAATTCTGACGAATACCAGAGAAATTCTATCTCCAGACAAACTACAAGAGTTTAAAATTCATATTCTATGCTTCACGTCTATATGCTCCACCATTTTCCATGACCTCCTCTTGGGATACATTCCTCCACGGTGGGAAAGACCAATCTGATTTTTATTTTTGCCTCAACATATGTTATACATGAGGTGAAAAAGTTACCCTAGGGTCTGTATACGTGCTGGGAGCTCTGTGCCCCGGGAGGCTTCGCCCGGCAGCCTCAGCTTTCCTCAGGAGAGAGAAAGCTCCCACCGCTGCTCGACTAGCACTGCTCCCCTCACGGGTGGGCAGATCCCCGGATGCGCGGGAAAACGCGCGGGAAAAGTGCGCGGGAAGGCACCCGATAGGAGGGCCAAGCACATAGAAGCAGCTAATTGCGACACAGCCGGGGCCATTTTCTTCGCGTTTCTTGGAGGGAGCGGGGACTCGCCTGGAGGGTCAGCTGTGCTCCCCCTCGCCCCCTTCGCCTTTTCCTCCCTGCAATCCGCTCTTTTCCTGGCTGTCCTGTCTGCCCCTGTCCTGCTCTGCTTTGCTGCTTGCCCGAGGCCGCTCCGTCACCGCGACAACCTCGTGCTCGCTGTTTCTCCGACGGAGCCACCGCCGCCGCCTGCACCCTGCCTGCACCCAGCCCGGAGCCGCCGCCTACACCCAGCTTGCACCCAGCCCGGAGCCGCCGCCGCCTGCAGCCGCCGTGCTCCGACCCTGACCGCCTGCAGAGTCGTGTTCCTGTTCCTCGACCACGGAAGGCACACGCAGCTGCTGCTGTTTGGAAATCGCGCCCAGCCCGCCCCGGGAGCCGTGCAGACTCCTAGCAGCTGGCAGCGCAGCTCCATCTGCCAAACCCTCACCGACGGGCCGCCCGGGGTACAGCGGGAGCAATCTGTCCGCTAGTCTCTTTCTCTCTCTTTGTCTCTTTCTCTCTACTTTCCTTTTTCTGTCCCCCTTGGGTAGGAACACTTACCCTACTTTATCAATAAGCAGTTTCCAGATACAATATTGCCGCGTTTGCGCTTTATTTTTGGTCCGAGAAATCTATTCAAAGAATCCTTCCCGATTTCCCCTTTTACAGCAGAACGGGACACATGGCATCTCCTGAAACAGCCTGGAGCAGCTGAGAAACACAAATGCCCACAGTGTTGGGATGTCCCTCAATCCTGCAGGTGAGTGTGTGTGATGGGTGGACTGCACTTCAAAGTTACTGCTCTCTAAATTTGTCAGAGCTGAGCTACGGCTGGCTGAGAAATCCAGGAAAGCCTAATGATGTTTTCTGTGTCCCAAGGATACATCTTCAGCAGCAGCACCACTTGCAGCCACCTGGCCTCCCTACAGCTCCTTCCAGAGTACCCTGCAAGAATTCCCTGCAAAGCTCTCGAGCAGGAAGGCGGGTGAGAGATACAGCACATGTGGCCTTCTGACATCAGCAGCTGGAGGCTCCAAACCTCTAAGTGGCACTTGCAAAACCAACACTAGTCCTTATCCAAAAACTGTTTGGAAACATTTAATAGAATTGGTTTTTTCATGATGGATACAGATACTAGATACAAATGAAGATTGCACATTTGGCTATATTCTAAAGTAGTCTAAGATTTTCATAATTCATGGTAAAAGGAAATCCTAATGTTATTTAAAAAGACTCAAGGACATGAAATTTGCATTCCTTTTACTCTGTTTTAGGTGAAATGAAGGAGAAATGTTGACTGTGTTAACATAGAAACATCCTAACCTTGAATAATCAGGTCAGTGGACTTTATGTCAAAAAGGCAGTAGTTGGTAGCAGTACAGAGTTGCTGACTTCTCTAAAAAGATTTACTGGAGTGGCAACATGAGTTTTACCAGTACATATGACAGCTCTTTAATGGAACTATTCACAACTCCATGATTCCATCACTTGCAAGTATCAGTGCTTTATTATTTATAGAATGGTTTCCTTCTCTTCTAACCTTTTCTGATATCCATAGTTCCTGCTTTGTGAGCATCTTCCCAAAAGGAGTTGCTGCTGCTCTTATTCCTTTCTCTGTCCACCATACTATTCATATTTCTTCCCTTCCTTCTGGCACTACACAATTACAGGATTTCTGTGTGACTGTAAATGTCTCTGCCTACATCTTCGAGCAATGCAGGACCTCCTGGGGGAAACAACTGCAAGGAATTCTTGTTCAATTCCTGCAGTCCTAAGCCATGTGAGATCAGCATAAAAACGCTCTATAAACATGAGCAGCTTTGTAGCATATGCAGACTGGTTAAATCTAATATGCACTTTCATATAGAACATGGTACATACAAGAAAACCACATTACTGAACTTCCAAAGCATGGAGATACTATAAAATTTAGGAATGTATGCAATTTTTAATTATTTTTCTTAACTTACTGTTGCATAACCTTACTAAAGGTTATGTTCATTATCAAGACAGTCTAAATAATTTTATAACTACTTGTATCCAGGTTCTCTAGGAAAACTGGAGATAAAAGTTGCTCTAACTAAGCAGCCACATTCAACAGGACTATGCAAGTAATATCAGTAATTCCTTCATGTTTTACATTGTCTGCCCTTTACAGTCTTTCAATACAGAATAAATCTACAGAGTGTTTCCTCTCCTTTAATATGAGAATGAGAAGCAACAGAGAGATCAAAGTAATACAAAGCATTATGATTTCACTCAGCTTCAGGAAGAAAAACCAATTTTTGTAGAGGTAGAGGTGCATGAGCTCTAAGCATTTTCTTTAGCATATTTCATGTCACAGCTCAAAATATAGAATCTGAAAGCATCGACCTGCAGTGGTTAATGGAAACAGAAGTAATTGAAATCACATATACACAGAACACATTTCTTATGTGTTTTCTTATTTCAATAAATCTGTTTTCTGTATAAGAAGGCATCCACATACAGATTGGTAATGCTTTAAGGATAAGTTTATTGAAAAGAAAATTAGTTTCCTTACAGCCTAAGAGCTATGATCACATTTTCATAAACATCATTTGACCTCCCTTTAGACTTTACAAATCCTGTCCCTTGATGTCTGCTCTCTCCATACTGTTTTCTACTTTCAGAGCTTCTCAACATTTCAAGAGTCAGAGGTGCAACTGGAGCTAAATCAGCAAACTCTGAAATTACATTTAGACCATTTTACCTTTTTTTTTTCCAGTTCCATATACTTAGTTGGGGCTGTGAGAGCTGGATGGGGTAGGAGAAGGAGGAGTAAAGCACAGAATTTAAAAGTAATGCCTTTTGTCCAGGTCAGTCAGGAATCATGAATTTTCTCAGTCATCAGTTCATAATTCACTGACGGTTTTGTAGACAGCTTTATTCCCTGAAGGAGAGCACATTGTCGCCTTATTTTTACTGCTATTTGAATGCCTTTTTTTAAAAAAACTAAACCTGAAGGTTACAGAAATATTACTATCTGCCATGCTCCTCATTGACAACAAAAGGGGTAAGGCCAACCATAAGGCTCCAAGTCAGGCTTTTTGCACTCTTTGCTAACTTACATTGATGTTAGCAGACAACTGGATAGATTTGCAATCTCAATTCTTACAGATGAGGCTTGTTTAAAACAATTTCTTTTTGTGCATTTTCCTGCTGCACTGTGTCATTCTCCTTTCATTTGAGTGATTTAGAATAACAAAGCTTTATCTTGAACTGTGGCAGCTCAGCACACACTGCAGGAGGATGACAAGGATCAGTAGACAGGAACAGGAGTGGTGCAGCCTTTGTTCATTACTGCAGTCATTCCTGTGATTGAATACAAAATGATTGTGAGAGAGGGAGCTTACACCCATGCCAGAGACATGCTAAAGACAAGCAAGGAGAGGGCTTGTTATTATCTGCCAGATTTTTTTCACCCAACAGATATTCATAAAGATGAGGAAATGCATTCTTTCCTTCCTCTGCCTCTGAAAGGCCTGAGTCATTGCACTTCCTAAACCTTTATCTTCTCTCCCAGTGGCTTCCATCTGTCTGAAAAGCTGTCTTTGTTTCTGATGTTCAGAAAGAAGAGAAGAGCAGGAACCCAGAAAGTCTCTAAACACATCATTTAACATAACAGACAGAGAGCAGAGCATACAGTTCCCACTGAAGCTTTAGTTTCTGAAGCACCTTCTCATAATTTTAGACACCCCAGAAGGAATATAAGAGATTGTTAAGTTCCCATTCTTCAGGAAAACCTGGTCAGCTCACAATGGAGCCTGGTAAATGCTGCAGAGCTGGCAGCTTCTGGACCTGTCCTCTCTGAGAAAGGCTTAGCCAGACCTGTCCAGTGTCATGGACATTTCAGGTCATGTAATATGCCAGTGGGAAGGTTAAATTCGGAAGTGATGTATCAACCAGGGCTATAAACAGCAACCCACAGTGAACTGAGCTGGGCATTTAATCCAGAGCAGCTGGACAGCAAGTGCTGTAACAACTGCTTATAGTTCATTGTACCTCTACTGCATGTTTCATCCTACATGAAAAGATGTAAACAGCACAGCCGAAGAGTGGCTGTTGGTTTGCTCCTCTGTTTGAGCAGCAGAGAGGAGTGTTTGCTTCCCTGAGAGCAACTTTGCACATCTGTGCATGCTTTGGGGAAATCTGCTGGGAAGGTACAATGAGCAGCTGGCCTGCACTGGAGATTTGGGCAGTACTGAAGTGCTTCAGGACCTAAAGTAAAAATGTGTGTGCACTGCTGCTTCCCTCCCCCTGCTGCTGCCTATCTGAGCTGGGAGAATTTTGAGGGAAAGAGTACTGCTTGCAGTCAGGAGCAAGTCCACAGCAAATTCTCAAGAGCAACGGAAAGACACATGATCCTCACGGAGCACAGAGTCTGGTGAAACTAGAAACTCACAGCAGCTTCCAGGCTGACAGCAAGACCCAAGGAAGGGATTCTCCTTGCCATGACAGAGCTGGCATGGGACAGGCTTGTTTTCAAACTTGCTATTATACACAACAAAAGGAGAAAGAGATCCTTCAAGGAACTCCTTGCTCAACCAAAATTTTAAAGCCAAAGCAAATGGAAGATGTGCATTGCTGGGGTGCCACCCACCCCTCTGTTATTTAGGTAGCAACAGTACTGGAAGAAAACCTTTTCTCATTCACCTTCAAGTTCAAACCATGCAAAGAACTAAAGAAATAGAAACAATACTCTATTTTCCTCCCCAGAGACTGAATAAAAAAACCAAACCAAAAAACCTCAGTTTTTTAATTATGGAAGTGGCAGGATGACTTATAGTGGCCAAAAAAAAAATCTTTGTTTTTTTGTTAATGACATTAAAATTTTCACTGTGTCCTGATTATAAACAGGTAGAATAAGCTAAACTATTCTCTTCTAATTAAATTACAGCTATTTCAGCTAATAGCTTTGAAGAAAAAGAGAGATCAGGAGACTGCTGCATTCCTTTATATCATTCTAAATCACAGTTCCATAACAGCACATCTAACATTTTAGTTGACTTAGGAAAAGGCAAAGAAAGACAAATTAATTCATATTTAACTCTCAGTGATGTAAAATGTTTCCCAGGAAAGTGTGACACCTGTGGAATATGGTAAAAAACAGTGTGGTGCTTCCATACTGTTTTATACATTGTTATTTTATACCATTAAATTAATTAATTGCAGGTTCATTAATCATTCTTGCAGCTGGAGTGTTAAACTTAAATTATGCCAAATGTGAAAATGAGGTAATTAAAGTAAACAGTTGCAGTCCTTTTGTGAAGTAAACAAGTTAAAAAAGGTGCTATGCATATATACAGTGAATTGGGTATGTTGTTAATTCAGTGAAATGTTTTCACTGTGACCTGTGTTTGACAGTTCTGTGAACTGTTCTAGTCACATCCAATGGGTAACCACAGTTCACTGCTAAATCCCTTCAGCACCCCAGTGAGACATGATGATGTTTATTAACCAATAATGCTCTGCAGAAGCAGTATTCCTTTATGTATTCAATTTGTGCTTTTTTTTCCTATCTTTGTTTTTTTTAATCCCCAATACATCTGTTCCTCTAGTTTTCTTCCTGAGTAACCATATCACCTGAATCTTGCCAGCTCTTCTATGCAGAAGGCATTATGTTTTCCTTATTAAAAGATATCAAATGTTTGAAAACACTTGCTCCAAGATAATGATAATTACTAGAGTAATGTTATCAGTATATGACACATGTAGAGAAAGTCTTCACAGAGGCAGAACAGATTAATTTGTATTTCTTGCAGACACTTTCAGAAGTGCTAAATTGTTACTCTCTACTGTAATAGGGAAAAGAAAAGAAAAACAAAAAGTAACCTTGCCCAACCTTGAATTTTGAAATGCAAACCAGGCTTAATCCTGACAGGTACTGAGCTCTTCTGTCTCTTGACTGGAGCTACTGTTAATATTGAATTCTCAGAACCTCCCAAAAGCTGAAGAACTTTTTTTTTTTTTTTGGTGAGAAGTAAAGTGTTCTCCACATAGCATCCTGCAAGTCCAAACCCATTATTATTCTGGTTCTACAATACACAGCACATTAGTCAGTGATGTTTTATGATTGCATATGAATGTCAAAATCTTTTAATAAAGATTATGTATCTAATTTCATAAACATGGAATTGCCAGGGTGCCATCAGCTGAAACCAAACTATGAGGGAATTATTCACAGCCAGTCAGCTGTAGCAGTAGACATGTTTTGTTTTACCATAGAACAACTTTTGAGCTACATGTAGCTATTAATGGCATTTTTATTCCTATGCAACAATTTCTTATTTAAATATTCTACCAACAGGAGATCTGTGAACTTTAGGCTTATTTTTTCCTTCTCTACAGTTGTATGTTTCTATAAATCTTCATTTACTCCTTCAAACATTCCTTTAATGTTTTATTTACATAAAACAGATAAACAAAACCCCAGTGAACCAAACAAAAAAACCCCATGAACCAAACTAACCACTGTTGCTTTCATTTGAATCTAACTCCTATGGTTAGAAATGCCACAGTCCATCTTCCTGTCTAAATGTGTGCTCTTCAGAACATTGCACTTCCTTTCTCTCCCCATGCAGACTTAGTTCTTAAATTAATTATTCTTGATCATATAAAATTCACACATCTCTTTTACCACCTCCCTGCTCTGTAATACACCTATCTCTTTTCCTCCTGCTTCTCTCTCTCTCCATACATTGCTATTTTTGTATAGTCTGTGACAAAACTGCTCCAGAGATGATTTCACTCATACCCATTGCTGTGTGAGAAGAATTGCAATCTATAATTAATAGCTTATAGTGACAATGGAAATTTAGTTTGTTTTTTATAATCTGCTGAAGACATATGCATGGCTAAGAAGCTTAAATTACACTCAAACCCTGGAACATACTAATCCTTTGAAAGAATAACAGTATGACTTTCTTTCTTTCTTTTTCTTAGTTGTGATCCCACTGGGGACAAGCCTGAAACCCACAAATGAGCCCTTCATATCCAATGTATGAGTTAAGATTTGAATATAACTAAGCCTAACCTGTATTTCAGATGCTGACCATGCTTGTTTACCCATCCTCAAGTACAAAGTTTTCTTGCTGAAAGATGCAGCTTTCCTTGCCTTTCTTCTAAAGGGTGAATGATAACCATAATATTCATTCTTCTCACATTTCACCAGGCATCCTGTATTTCTTTTTGTTTGCAATGCAGTAAAGTTTTTATTCAGAACTATGAATGAAATACATCTCCATTAGGTTATCCTAGGTATCTAACAGTTCATTTTCAATATGATACTTGCTGGCCTGGCACACAAGACTTTTGGGCAGCATTTTAAAGTCCACATTCCTTCTGCCTATGGTGTCCTGTGCCTTTGGTCCCTTTTCACATGCAGATGGAATGATTTAGGTTAGAAAGACCTGTAAGATCAGGGAGTCCAATCACTAACACAGCACTGCCAAATCCACCACTAGCACATGTCCCTAAGTGCCTCATCTGCACATCTTTCAAATACCTCCAGGGATGGTGATGCAACCACTTTCCTGGGAAGCCTGTTTTCAATGCTCGGAACACTTTCTGTGAAGAGGTTTTTCCTAATATCCACTCCAAACCTCCCCTGGCTCAACCTGAGGCCATTTCCTCTTGTGCCATTCATTGCTTGTTACCTGGGACATGAGACCTCTCCCCACCTTGCTACAACTTCCTTTTACATAGTTGAAGAGAGTGATTAAGGACCCCCATGAACCTCCTTTTTTCCAGGTTAAACAATCCCAGCTCCTCAGTCGTTCCTCACAGCACTTGTGCTCAGACCCTTCACATGTACACACACACAAAAGCTTTGTTAAACATGAGTCTCTCTGTTAATTTTGCACCCCTTCATCTTAATTATATCCTACCTTTGGGAGAGGGGCGAAACGTTGTGGTCCCCAAATACTTATTTTTTCCACTGCAGTGTATGTAAGGGTAACCCTGCAAGCTGTTTCATTCCAGTGAAATGCTATATATATATGGGTAATTCCCAGAGGAGTTGATCCAACTTTTTCAGCATTCTGAATGTGCTTCATCTGTCTTTGTCAATCATTAGACATTTCTTGATCACCATTTTTCTTCCATGAACCTGATTGCTGTAATTATTTCCCTATATTTTTCTTGAGTCAGGTATTACCTCTTTTTAGTATATGTCATTCATCACCAAAATTTCCAAATACCACAGCAAATAACTTTCTATTTTTATTCCAATAAGTAGTTGTTATTTTTACATGAGAAGAATACCAAAGCAACTAATCTATAAAACAAACCATAAGCCTGCAAACAGGCAAGAATTCTTTTCACAGTGGACAAAACATTCAGAGAAAACTATTAATCTGCTGTCCATTCTCCTTTTCTTCAAAGATGTTTTATTGCAAAAATAAGTTATTTTAACAGAAAATCACTGCATAGTCATGACCCTTACCCTGTGACACAATTCCTACACAGTAATATTTTTACAATAAACTGCCTAAGGCACTTGCTTTTTCTCCTCCTTTCTACTCTGCATCCAGATCTGCTATAATCATTACATGTGCTTAATTTTAAGCCCTGAATTAAGATCTGCATGAGGACCATTTAGTTCACAAGTGTAACAACTAGGTAAAATCTCATCATTCCTAATTTTCAGAGAAAATCTGAAAATTGAAAACACAAATTCAAATTTTGTAGTAGTTTTACAATGTACAATATCAGAAATTCACCAGAATTCTGAAAGGCATTTTTCAAGCTCATTTTTTGTCACTTAGTGCAATTTAACTGAATCAGTAATACTTAGATGATATATGCTTTAAGGAATATAGGAAAGAAATTAACTTAATCTAGTTATAAAGAGAAAAAAACACTAAATGATTGAAACCAGAAGACAGTTTAGCAAGGCTGAATGTAATTAACAGTGTGACTAGGAACTTCTTTGAAAACTGCCTGGAGATGTCTACTAGTTTGGATCAAGTAACCTTTTCCTCATTATGCTGTATTAACCCTGAACACTATTTCTGTTGGGAATCCCACTGACTTATTGAAGTAAGATAAGCAGTACAATTTGAATAGCTCTAAATTATTATAGATAAACATGTTTTTCTTAACATACTTGCTTAAATGCATGTTGAACACTGACTACTTTGAACTGCAGTTTCAAATAATATTTTCCCTTCCATCTTTTGCATGACAGTCATGGGAATTCAAGTAATGGTCTATCTTTTTTGGACATGCAAAAGGTGATTTTGGTACTTTGTAATAAGTTATTTATACTTTACTGTGACTGACTGTGAAAGGTGAATTACTTGAAATCTGCAACAAAAGGGGTCCAACCCCCTACATTTGCCTGCTTCCTGTGAAGTTGCTCTTTGCTGGTGTGGTGGGTTGACCTTGCCTGACTGACAAGTGTCCACCAAGCCACAATATCACACCCCACCCAACAAAACTAAGGGAGAAAATTTGGCAGTAAGCTTGTGGCTTGAAACAAGGACTGGGATGTCACTTACCAATTACCATCATGGGCAAAACAGACTCAGCTTGGAGAAATCTGATAATTAATTGCTAATTGTTAAGAGAGTAGGATAATGAGAATCAAGACCAAAACTAAAAACACCTGTCTTCTAGGGATCAACTTCACTCTCAACCTCTTTATCTCCTTACCCCAAGCAGGAGTGCAGGGGGACAGGGGGTTGTGGTCAGTCCATTATGCAGTCTCTGCTGCTCCTTCCTCCTCAAACTCTTCCCTGCTCCAACATGGGGTTCCATTAGCACGACTTCTTGCATTGCCCCAAGGTGGGTCCATCCCACAGGCTGCAGTTCTTCAAACACTGCTCCCACACAGGATGAAGTCCTTCAGGAAGAGGCTGCTCCAGTGTGAGTCCCCTGCAAGGTCACAAGTCCTGCCAGTAAACCTGCTCCAGCATGGGCTCCTCCTTCCACAGGTAATAACAGGACCCTCACTGTTGTTTTAGTACTTCATCTATTAATGCTCTGAAAAACTGAGGCACATTTGCTTTCAGTTGCTCATTCTTGAGCTGAATAGCACATTCAAGAGTTTTTTAAATGCTTCTATCCAGGGAGAATGTCTGTTCTCCAGACATCTATAAGGCATGTATTATAAAGATTCTATATACCAAATACCACAAGTACACCTCATGATAATTAAACTGCAGCCATGGGATGTGTAGACTACATACTAAACATTTATTAAAATCTTGAATGAAGGGATGTAGAAGGTACACCCAACGGTTCATGTAATTATTTGGAAATGACTCATTAGTTTATGTCACAAATTTTTGTTGCTTTAATAAAGAAGGCTTTCCTTCCTTGAATCTCTTAGAGCCTGTATCTGTTGATATGTAGGACTCAGCAGCACCTTTTCCTTTTTTTTTCTCTTCTTTAACATTTTGAGAGAGAAATTTTAATACATTCTTATGAAAGATCCTGGTCTCACAGCAATGCTTTAGAATGATGCTTTATTGTCATGAGATATATTCATTTAATTTGAGGGAAAACTGTTCAGAAAGAATTCAGAATATCTAATATGAATCCCCATCCTGAATGGGAACATATTAACTAAGGACATATAAAGAACATATTGTTCCAATGGGTAAACCTATATTTCCTCTGATTATTCTACTTTTGAGGGAGCAGCTCTCATATGATGCCATTGTTCTGAGCTAGGAAAATAAAATGCTTTGTCGCCATACCATGAGAGAGGTTTTTATATTGAGCAGAAATAAGAAAGATATACCTAAGAAAATATTTTTACTGTGGTTTCTCTTTTCTCTATCTGCTGTAGGATGTCTTCTACAGATGGAGTTGATACTCATAATATTCTTTTTCCTTTCTTAAGTCTTCCTTCCTTTCTTTGTAGGCTTTCTTTCTCACAGAAGGTTGGACCAGATGAACTTTTGAGGTCCTTTCTAGCCAGGGCTGATCTATGGTTCTATGTCTGAAGGAGAAGTACAACAACTTGGACAAGAAGTTGGACAGACAGTGCCATTACTGGAAGATCAGATGCAGTATTTGATAGAACCTAGTAGAGAAATGCTGGTAGGGAGGCTGCCCTTGGAGGAGGAGGTGAAAGGAGGCTCTTAGATGTCAATTCGCTGAACCTTTGGACCTACCATGAGGTTGCATTTGCTTAAGTGTTAGATCTGAAGTTAACAATATGAAAATAGACTGGTCAAGACATTGGATCAGGAGGTGTTTGACCACAGAGAAGAAAGGTGGGCCAAAAAGACACAGGATTTCAATGGGGCATAGCAAAAGTACAGCAGGAAGACACTGACTTAGCAAAACCATTCCTAGAGAATGCATGTTGAAAAGGCCAATGCTCAGTTTTTCTGATTATTTGAACCGGCCATCCAGTAGATGTAGGGGCCTTACTTGTATTCAAATACCTCTAGTAATTTTTCCTCTCAGCAGATAATCCCAGCACTCTGTGTAGAAACAGGAAGATGGGGAGAGGTAGCAAGATAGCTCATGACTTCTGGTGTTTGGGTGCCTGCCTGCCCACTCCTTTCACAAGCATTTCCCTGTGGCAAGCAGCTCCCTGAAAGCTGGTAAAAGGCTTTGAACTGTTTTACAAAATGCAGTTGGCAGAGGAAAAGTGCTTTCCATCAAGAAAGCTGGAGCACCGTGTTTTCCCAGCTGCTCTGAGGCACCATATGTTTGCAGCATGGCTACTAATGCTACTTTTATTTCTTTAGGAGACTTCACAGATGTAAGTCTCTGGAGTGGTAATTGTATGTGGATGAGCAAACTGCTGGTGTGTGGCAGTATTTCTCTGGGGTTAACGCCAGGGTCAGCCCTGTCAAAGCAGCTGACCCAACAGGTGCCATGAGGAATATGGAGATCATGACCATCAGTAAGAACAGTTTCATTTGACACTGTAAGACCTTGGGAGCAAGACTTGCAAATCTCTCTGGCTTGGTCAGCACAGTAAGTGAGACTCAGCTGACCAGGATGCTAGAAGAATGTTCTTCCAATGGCATTTTAGAAGCTGACATTGCAATTTTTGTTAATAATAATTAGAATTTAGCACAGTGAAATCTTATGTTGTATAACCAACCATATTTGCCTCCCTCACATTCCCAAACCTCCACTGGTTTGGATGGCTATTTGTCAACCAGTCAAACCATTCCTCCTCAGGGTGTGAAGACACACTTTTCTGTCCCAAATAGCAGTCCAGGAAATACACAGGAATTCACAACACCAGATGGGGAATAAGGTGTTCAGCAAATGCAGGTAGGGATCTGTTTCAGAGCTCTCCCTGGGGGCTGGCAGGATGACAATCATCAAGTAGAAAAAAAAAGTGACTAGCCAAGCATGTGAGAGAGTCAGGGTGAACAGCAGTTGCTTAGGGTTTGAAATGAAAACAGCCAGAAGAATATAAGACAAAAACCATGTGCTGCAAGGAGTGGTGACAAAAACCTCTTTAAAATTTGTCATAAAAAAGAGACACGTGAATCTTCTCTTTATTGGCAGGCTTTGAGACATCCTTATATAGTGTAACATGAAGAGCCCAGATGTCGTATTACGGTTAGAGATTTGCAGTCAATGGAAAGGCTAAAAATAACAGGACACTAGGAGAGTATGGGGAGAGTTACCTAGAGCAAGGGAAATTGGTCAACATTTTAAAGTTTCAAGGCTCTGTTTTCCAGAATGATACTGGCAGGGGAGTCCACATCCATTTCTACTATAGATCCTCAGTAAATTATGGCAATGATTCAAAACTGTTTTTCACTATTACTCATCTTTCATTGACTTGGCTGCTATTACAATCAGGACTTGAGACTTGGTGAAGTGCAGCACTAATGATCTGTTCTGCTTCCTACAGAAGTCAAACACAGTTCTGTCTTTTAATCTGTTTGTATGTCAGACCTCCAGTAAGCATCCTGGGAGAAGGGTTGGCCTCACTACAGTCAGAGTAATTCTGGAAAGTAAAATAGGAAAGAGGAAGGCAACTTTGAGCACAGAAGGAGATATGAAGGAACAGACTTGCAGTGCTCAGTGGATGAACCCCACCTCCTTCATTACGCAAATTAAACTCCTAATTTTCAAGGTGGAAAGCAGTTAAGAAACTCTTCACCAGCCACAGTAGTGCCTGGTAGTGTCACCTTACCCTGCAGGTTACTGACTACAGCTGTTGCACAGGCATACACTGTCATCTCAGAGTGACCAGAGCTATGAATGATGATAAGAAAATATGAGCCAATATACTAGTGTTATCACACAATAATAGTATTTTGTGTAAAAAAAAATCATGGTCAGATTTGAGTGGGGAATGTGGAATTTCAGGTCATGCTGGACAGAATTTCTAAAAATCAATGAGGTTCTCAGAAAAGGCCATCAGTAAGCAAAGTGAATCAGAGATGTTTTTCTCTATTTGATAGTAGGGTTACCTTGGTATGAAGAACCAAATTGAAAACAGAAAACAAGCAAGCAAACAAACCTCCATGCCCTCTTTTTCATTTTACATAAAGTAGTAATGTGGCTATGGGGCTGCTGTGATCACTCCTTCATGGGATGACAGGACCAACATCAATATTTGCTGCCATGAAGTCCTATAGCTGACACAGATATTCAGTGGGATGAGGAAAACTTCAGAGAGCTTGGAATTAAGTGGGAGAGAAAAGAAGGTTCCTGGATTGCTCTGGCTGGATTATATTAGTGCCATAGCATCTGATCTAGTCAGCAACACAGTTGAGAGCGGTGGCTACTGTGCTTCATGACAAGGAAACATGATCAGAATGTGCCAAATAATCAACAGATTGCGAATATATCTGAGAGTACCAAAATTGTGTGCATGGGAAAGCACTGTGGCTGAGTAAATTTAGTAATGATGGACTTCATCTATCAGATAAAGATTAAAAAAAAAAATCCCCAAACTCTTTAAATTGTGCATTGACCAGCTGAATTTACTAAATATAAGGAAAAAAATTAATGTTGTCCAAGCATAATGTCAATCTATGTATACAGTGTCTTTCAGATAAATGGCAAATGGTCAGCCCTCAGCAGTAAGAGATCCAGTGATAGACTTAAGAGCTGAGACACAGTAGAATCAAAAGTTGAGAATCTGGGTAGTGGACTTTTTCCCTCAAAGTAAAGGAGAGGAAACAAAGCTGAGGAGACACGAGCCAGCTTTTCAGCTCTATTCATCTCTAATGCTCATTCCATAAGACCCATGACTGCTTGGCTACATGCATAGGATTATAAAGCTGCAGACTGCAACAGAGTCACACCTTAGTTTCTGTCATTCAATGTTTGATTGTCTATGTCTGTGAAGACTTAAAGCTGGTCATATTGAAATGTGGATTTTCCTCAATCAATTTTCTAATGAGATTTTTATTTGCTTGTCCTTTCAGACTGGCTAAACTAAATATTTTGAAACTGTTCCTCTTTATTACATGTATTAACTGACCAGGAAAAACAAACAAACAAATAATCAAACATAAACTCATGTATTTACAATGAATTACGATTAAGAGGTATCCATGCCTACCAGAAAGACTTAATTACAGTGCTGAAGCAATTAGACCCTTCATCTTTACTTTTGCTTAAAAAGCTAAAATTCAGTGTGAAAATCATAGGCTTCCATTGCAGCTGCACAAGAACAAAGCACTGAAAAACCAAACACCAACATACACCTACCACATATATAAAAAAACACAAAAAAACATACAGAATATACCAAACCTGTTGAGCACAATCATCAATAAATACAACCTCTTACCAGGATGAAAATCTTACTATATTGTCTATAAAATCTGCATATGCAAATTATCTTTTAAGTCAGCTTGGGGGAGAGTAGGAGTGGGAGCTATTTTAACATTAAAGTATGATTAATTTGAACTTGAACAACATCCTCCAGGCAATAAGGGGTGTGGAATAAGTTTCAGTGAAACACTTAAAAGTTCAGCTGTTTTTATGCAGCATTTTAAACATTCTGAAACCAACAAGGCTTAAGCACTTGCAAACAGAGAGTGACAGGGAAGTACTTTCTCCAAATTAAGTCTGTAAGAAAACTACCAACACTAAACTGTTCATGTAGAAATTGAGACTAAGTTTTTGCAAAGACCCCTGCAAGCAGTACCACGAGCTCCAAAGAAATGAGATTTACCTTGCCTATTTAAAAAGTCATAATAACCCTAAAAACTACAGTTAATGTTCTTGCAAACATAGTCTTTGGAGGCCTATTTCCAAAAATGAGTCTCCTAAGTATGAAGGAAAGAAAGGATGTAAAAAATACCTTTCCTCCCTAGTTCCTCTTTAATTTATGTTCATAGCTCGAGGATTAGGGATATAATCTTTTTCCCCCGCATAGTTGAATGCCAACCTGATTTCAGGCTACTGTTGCTGTAGGAGTGATTGTCAAGAAGCTTCTCCCTGAGCTTTTCTTACCTCTTAGTTTCTATGCTGGAATAAAATTGATTGAACATAGAAGAAAGTACACAATAAACCTTAAGCAGATGAAATAAGTCGGCATGTATGTTTCAGAATTTTATTACTGAAACGAATTGCTTTGTGTGATGCTGACTTTATACTGCGGTTTTTGAAGTACCCTTTAGCAGCACTGTGGTTGCATGGATATATCCCCAATCTACAGGGGAGAGGCTGTCAAAATACACCTTCAATTATTGTTTTTAGTAAACGAATTTAAAATATTACACAGGGATTCTTTGGTAATGTGTTACTTCTGATCCTGACAAGAAGTTCAGCATGAGCCAGCAATGTGTCCTTACAGCCCAGGCCAGGCTGGATGGGGCTTTGAGCAGCCTGGTCCAGTGACAGTGTCCCTGCCCAGGGCAGGGGGGTTGGAACCAGATGATCTTTAAAGATCCCTTCCAACCCAAACCATTCCATGATTCTATGACTTCAGAACGTTGCATTTCAATTGTTTTAATTAGCACACTCAAATATATTTTGAGACAACTCCAGACAACCCATTTTGGTTTCAAAACCAGAGGTTTAGTGAAAAGAGCTTGCATAGCATTCTACAAACACAGAGATGCTAATTATGTAGAATTATAAGACGAATAACTAAAGAATAAGACAGGTAGAAAACATAATTTGCTTTATAAATGTAGGAAGGATAGCTTTTAGAGTAACAGTGACATGCTAGTGATAATGATGAGTAATAGTGTGAACCTAGTGAGATCTAGAAAAGTAAATTGTCAGTGCAGAGAGGCAGTGCTATAAAAGCCCAGGGCACCAGCTTTCACTGTGTAGGTTCACTGTGCTCACTCCCAGCTGTTAGAAGTCTGCAGGTACTGTACAGAAATTAGATGGATTGGTATAGCAGGGTATTTTAGGCCATGTGTTATTCTTTACTGCTGCCCAGATGTAAAGGAACATGCAGACAAGTAATGTAATATGTAACTGGGTAGATCTTTTGATAATATGTAAAAATACAGGAAATATAAAAATATGAGCTAGTAGACTAATCCCAAGGGAAAAACAAAGCACTATAACTTGATTATCTTAACTTTAAGAAAATATAAGTCATGTTCAAAGCTTAATCTGGAAGAATTTTAATTAGGTTATTTTACACCTGTTGGCATGAACATGCTTCTATTGATAGTTTCAGTGCGCTTAGGCAAGATTAGTTTCAACTTTACAATCAGATTTTAAAAAATTATAAAGAATGGAAAAATTTATTAAAAAAATTACAAATCTAGTTCAAATTATGTTCCTGAAGAAGAAAATTAACTAACTTTAAAAAAAAAAATTATGTTCTTTACAATGTAAAGGCTCAGTCTTGAAAAGCTGGAGAGTGCTCTCTCCTGTCCCTGAGATGAGCTGGAAAGTAACCATAAAATCTTTTCTGGGCAAACTCAGTTTTGTTACTTCATGCTGTCACTGTTCTATTGAAGCTTTCTTTTTTTTGGTGTAGGGCGACCATGTACTAACGTTGCCTCGTGCTGCTGCAGTCTGTGTAGCTTTTCAGCTTCTATTTGAAGTATTATGTGATGTCTCTCTTCCCTCTTCTCACTTATGTCATTTTACTACTATTCTCCCCAAAGAGACACTTGTATCTTGATCACTCCTTTAGGCACATGTCAGAAGAGTGAAGAAGACAAGGCCTGTGAAAAGTGACATGCTGGATATTTGCTTATATCCCTGCCACTGAAGAGCATGCTCTGGAAGTTTCCTGAATCAGCTTTATTATCCAAAAAGCTTTGCTTCACAGGTAAATCAGAGGCATGAAAATGCACCTGCATTTGTGCATGCATGTTTGCATATAACCAATTTCAGCTGGCAGATGAAACTGACCCACTTCTAGGCTAAAAACGCAGTTAAAAGCAGCCATATTCATTTGACTGGTAAAGTGTTAAAGCAGAGAGCTGCAGAAAGTCTTTTACATGCTAATCTGGAACACAGGCTAAGGGGTAATGTTTGCAGAAACACTTAGAATTGGGTCAGAAAAACGGCCATTAAGCAAACAGAAGTGTCACTATGAGTTAATTATTGGAACAACAGATAAATAGGAAAAGGAATGAACTTTATCCTAATGAAAAGCAAAGCACTAATAACTCTGACTGCAAGCAGACAGACACACTAATGCTTGCAATGCCCCACCAGTGCTCAT
Organism: Entomyzon cyanotis; assembly: GCA_024500445.1. Lineage (NCBI taxonomy): Eukaryota > Metazoa > Chordata > Aves > Passeriformes > Meliphagidae > Entomyzon > Entomyzon cyanotis. The sequence goes on from JAKEPQ010001016.1 coordinate 11,332,896, forward strand.
CAGCTCTGACCTGCAAATGTCTTAACACTGAACCTCTGTTGAGGAGATACTGCCAGGAGAGTCAAGCTGAGTCACATTATGTTCCAGTCTTCTGAAAGTGAGTACACAGGAAGGAAGCAGAGATAAAGTGACCTAAATTAAAAGCTGAATTTGTGTTTTCCGAAGTAAAACCTCTGTGTGCTAATTTCTAGATTTAACATCAAAACCAACTGACTAAGGATACTCAGATATTATAAGGATTAATGTAAAAGAATACTAAGCACCCTTTCCTATCAAATCTCACATCTGGAATAGTTTGGCACTTCTTGCACAGTATCTCAATTCATATAAGCCAGAATAATTCACTCTTTCATGTAGTTATGTTGAAAATTCTGAATTTAAAATAAGTTACAGTCTTAAGTTTTAAACAATATTTAGCTCCTGAAATAAGTTGCTGCAGACAGGGAAATCTTAGCTAGCTCTCATGTGCATTTGTTATCTCTGGATGACTCGAAACATGAACAAAATCTGGATAGTGCTGTTTAAAGCAGTAGTCTGGATTCTGACTTTCAGATTCAGCCTTTTTGTTGTTTTGTTTTTCTAGTTGAAAAACCCCAACAACTCGAAACTCCCCAAATTCTGTGTCTCTTCTGGTCTGGTGCCAACTATTCAAGAGGGCTTCTTACTGACTTGGCTGCACTGCTGATCAGCTCCTCGGTGAGCCTGGAAATCTCAGCAATGACACAGAACTTTGCTGATTTCAAATGAAAGGTTCTTTCTTTGGTATCTGTTTGACTGATGTGAAGCAAAAGACCTCAGTCACAGACCAAGATTTTTTTTTTCCTGCTGGTGGCACGATATGTCAGATGCTTGACACACGCATCTCTTCATCTCATAATAATTTCTGTATATTCTCTAAGTACAAATATATGCACCCTTGACTACCTGCTCAGATCAAACAGATTCAAGCAGGTGCTCATTTTAAGCTTCAGGAATAATAGCAGAAGTTAACGTTAAGTTTCTGTCAAATTTAACGTAAGATAACTTTTCAACATTCGTGGCACTCATGGTGCCATACAGGTAGATTGTAAAATATCTAGTGTTAAATGAATGCACAGTAAATGCAAGGAAAGCAAACCTGACTATAATCAGCTTCTCTGTTTCACTGCAGGCAGTTTTAAGAGGTGTGAAATTCTTCACACACTACTTCATTCCCAATGAATCTACAATTTTAAACCTTTGAAAGATCTACAGAGAGACTGAGGTAAGTACAGCTTTCTTTTTATTGTGACAAACAAAAGGATTTAATAATAAAACAGCTATTCCTCCTGACAAATTCAAAGACCAATGTTTTGAAGGCAGTGTACTGAAACGTTCTTTAAGGGCAAACACAGTGTTCTGATGCCTGATCTGGGTTAAGTCTTACTTACGAAAGTCCTGGAGAGAAGAAATTTTTTAATCATAAATTTAAAAATTGTGGGGTTAAGGAAATACCATCAGATTTTTACTGCATTGAAAATTGGAATCTAAATATATGAATGTATTTTAACTTGTGAAGTGTGATCTCTTTTAGAATTCTAGACTACTATTACTTGTAACTTGCTTAGCCTTATGCAATATCTCACTTTTTTTCTGCTATATGATTAGAAGGTAAAGAATGCTAGCAAAAGGAGCATTTATGAGAACAGAAAGCAAAGTGTCCTGTGGAGCAAAACCTTACATGAATTCTTATTTCTTACTGGACTGTTTTTGAATTCAACACTTATTCCTAAATGAGTAAATAAGTTGTGTGTATATTCAGTGACTGGACAGTATCGTACATAGCACAGAAGTAAAGTTAATATTTTTTTCCAAAACAACATAAATATGCTATCTATATTGTTGCTCATCTTTATTGCATTTCAAAACTCCTAACAGATGAGTGTTAATCAACACATCAACTTGCCCAGTTTAAGTTTTCTTCCTTACCCTCAAATAATAGCGATTAACAATAAAGACAACTTGACACCAACTTACCCTTTCCTAAGCTGGGGAACTAATGTGAGTTTTGATGGCACCACACGGGCAGCTCTGAAATCAGGCCCTGAATCATATCAGGTTCTGTAAGGCAAGGCCAGTGCCCCAAACTCTATCTAAAATGTAACCATGCAGCAGAGAAAGCTCCACAGCATTGTCTGTAGCAGACTTGAGAAACTGGCCAGTTGTATTCTCGACTTTTCTTATTTCCCAGACAGTGCCAAGATGTTATCTAATCACTTTGTACAGAGAAGAGAGAAAGGCACTACATGTACATTGAACTGAATTCTTACAGCATGAAAGCAACTATTTTCCTTCAGTACCTCACAGCCCATATAGTGAATATCTTCTGCAAGAAAAAAAACCTACTAGGAGTAAAAACAGAGTAGCCCAGCTCCTATATTTATTCAATTCAATAATCCTTCACTTCTTCTAAACATTCAAATGAAGGGAAGAAAATAGATCTTAAAATGGAAACTTAGTTAATGTAAGACTAATTGTATAAGAGAAGAAATAAATCTCACTTTGAAGCATATTGTCTCTGGAAAATTAGCCTGAACGAAAGTGTGCATTTGTCCTTGAAATAAAACTAAAGACTGCAAATCAAAGTAATGAGGAGACATCTTGCAAATATGAATTTTAAAGAAAAAGTGCTCTTCAACAGAGAAATGATGTCAATGCCTGGAGGAGTAAAAGAGAAGTATCTGTATAATAAACCTCATTCTCACTTTAGCATTATTAGTACTGGAGTTGTAATTCAGTTAAGCTACAAGAACACCAAAAGGGAATGATATGGCAAATCTGCAAAAGCTTTTGTCATGGATGAATGTGCCCAACAGTCACATTTAGTCTTTGAATGCTGCCAACTACCAGAAGAACTAGACTGGGAGGTTCACAAGAGCCATACTGGAAACTTTATTATGGTTTATAATGACATTTCATGTACCTTGGGAGCTATTTCTGGGCTCCTCCTGGAGCACTCCACTGGGTCACACCTTCCCCCTGTGTGCATCACTGCAGGAAAGTTGTGTGTTCCTTGCTTCTTACACTACCAGTTAATACATGAAAAGTAAAATCATTAAGATGAACAGACAAAAGATAACAAAGCTTAATGGGCAGCATTTCAAAGCTGCATATGTGTAAATGTGCATTCACTGCTGAGAACACATGCATCAGCACTAAAGGTTTGTCTTTGATTTGACCAGTTCCAAATATCTTCTGTTTACACTCATACTTTCTCTTACATCTTGTCTAGTTAAATGAGGATACAAGTGTCTACCAAGTGTTCACTTCTGTGAAAAAGGCCTGAATTTTTGTTAGTTTTGAGAAGTGTCTGTCAGCTCTTAAAATGTGAGATCACTTTGATTACTTTGAGGCAAACACACTGTTTTCCTAAGAACACATGATTTTTTGTCCTAAGAAAGGGTGAATCTAGGTTGTACAACTCCTATCCAGAAAAAAACACCCAAGTTTTTGTAATCCACTCATGATTCAGTGATCCTAAAACAACCAATACATGGTATCGTAACTGTAGTGTTACAAGGACATGCCTTTTCTTAAATTCATTGCAATAAGTGTTGAGAGATAATGTCATTGTTTCAAGGAAGACAAAAATTCACCAGATTTTGGAAAAGGAATCACAAGCAACTCACACAACTGAGGAAATGGATGTCAATAGAATACAATTTTCTGATATAATAATTGGTTAGGGCAAGCACTATCTTTCCAAAGCCTCCCATCCAATCTAGAATAACCACTTGAGGGCACCTCTTTATTGTAAGGTCATTCTAAAAGGCATCAGCTTTCAAAGGCAACTTAAGAGATTTTGGTGCTGAAAATACTCAAAGGAAAGACTGCCACCTACTGAATCTTTCTGTTCCTATTCCTCTAAGCCCCAAGAACATTTCCCATCTTTTAAGCACTTGAAAGTACAATCTTTTCTTTGCTAAACTTATTCATTCATTCAGTAAGATAATATCAACGGAAAAAGAAAAAAAAGGGTTTTTTTTATCCAACTGAAACATCTATAGCATTCAAATTTAAATATTGGGCATGTGACCTTGGTTTTCAATCAATTTCTCTTTCCTGAGTTTTTTTTTTTTAAAACCCTACTTCAGGATGTAGATACATTATGTGCTAAATATATGTACTCTTAGTTATTTGAAGCTAAAAAAGCCTTACAAAACCATAGCACTTCCACAGTAACTTCAAAGACTACCTTACAGAAAATCCCGTTTAGGTTTTCAAAATTTGGTCAGGGACATTTTTTAAATAGTAGCTTGGCATATTCTTTACTTTACATTGTTACAAAACCCCTCCTAGTTCCAATAGAAATTATTACATTATGGCTCCTTAGCAGCAAAGTCAAGAGCAAGATCATCAGAACCAAAAACACTAGACTGGCTTTTGCCACTACATAAAGAGTGCTTATCAAAGGCAATTAAAAGTACAAAATGCATTATATGCTTGTCAGGTGTTAGATAATACTCCCAACCTGGAGCTTACTGCTCATTTCTCAGGATTATACAGTCAATTATAGAAAATAACCAGGGCACTTACTGGGTTGATTGAATACACCTTGACCTACAAAACTGAGGAAGCTTTTTCTTTCAGTCTGTTAGCCCTCAGGTGGGTGTGTTGGAGTATTCAGTCCTTCATTAATTACAATTATCTGACATAAACCAAATAGCTATAAAATTGCAAGAAACTGGTTCACAATTAATTATATAAAAATATTTTCACAGAAAAGACATGATTTATCCCAACAAATTTGTAGTGCAGGATCTTTGTTTCTATCCTCTTTTATATCTCTGATATATCCATATTTAAAGGAAGAAGTAAATGTTTCCTTGCTGTCTAATCTGAACTGAAACATTATGAAGCTTTTCTTAGCATCTTTCATTTCTGCTAGTGCTTAGACAACTTGGATGAAATTAAATAATTTAAGGAACTGTTTTCAGTCAAAACGAATTAAATAGCTTTTTTGTTAGTCAGCTTTTCTCTGTTCTGCAGTCTAGATGTTTATGAGAAGACCACAGAGTAGGTTTCATAGCTGAGGAATAGCTAAGACTAGTTCTCCTTTTTTTTTCATGTTGTACTTATATTTGTCATGACTGCACTGCTCCTTCATTTAAATAGAGACTGCATGAGACAATGTCTATACAGAAAAAAGACACTATCATTTTCTATGGAGATTACATCTCATTAATAGATCTGGTAAGACAATTTTCATTTTTGTCATTACAAAAAACTTCTCTTCAAAATCTTAAACGGTGTCAAGGAAAGGCTAGACATTATGCCCAAAGAAAGTTGTAAGCATGAATGAGTACGGAAGACCAGAGAGGACAATGCTCCACATAATTTCTAGAATCAGTAATGGTCTAGCAGCATTTCTACTGGAACATTCATCGGAGAAGAGCTTTGAATTGTAGCATCTCATCTAAGTCTGGGGTTGAATCCAATACCTACTGCCTTTTCTTTAGCTCGCTTCTAACAGTTTCGATGTTGGGGGTGGTGTAAGGAGGGAAAGGGAAGGGGTCTGACTGGCAATCTATTAGTCACCATGAAGATCACTAGACCTTTCTGAACCTTTTCAAAATGTTAGTCTATTATGTTATATTCCTTGTCATATGTTGCTTAACCTCAAAAACTTATAAATTTAAATTAAATTTAGGTGTCTCTAAAATTTGACGTTGCAATACTGTAGATGATTTGTAGATAAAGGAATGTATTTCCATTAATTGCTAGATCCAATACATATTTCTGCATAACTACACCAACATACCATCAATAACTCTGATAACTCTGACAACAGGCCATAAAGGTAACAAAAAATTGAAATAAGGCCCTGTAAGAGACTCTATACACATATACATGATCAGTTAATGATTATTGTTCCAGCCTTATCATGCTCTACATCTAAGGGGAGCTCAGCAAGGTGCACACTGCATTGCAGCTGGCAAATGCTTTGTCCAGGAGGTTGGAGCTGGTATCTGGAGACTGGCTGGTAAAAGCTAGAAGGTGTTAAGAGCTGGAAAGGATTTAACACTATTTACTTGGAGAGAAGGGAATCATCTTTAGATGGTGCCATACCTAAAGGCAGAACCAAATAAGATAAAAAGCCCAGTCAACAAAGACATTGTGTCACTGCAAATCACATTTTATAGAGTTTCCCACTTGGCCACCTTGGGCCTAGCAGTGTCTGCCTGCCTGATTTAAATAAACAGGTTCCTCATGAATTTAAGAAACTTTCTGAATCTTAAGCCTTGCATACAGAATAAGGTAAAGGAAAGATATTACTCTTAGTCTTCTCTTGGCTTTAGGGACCACAACTAAGGGAAAATTTTAAAGTTGAAATATGGAAGCTGCAGTTAAAAATTGGCAAGAACCAGGCTTTGATCCCATCCCTGCTTAAACTGGAGAACAGACTGGATTTACATCACTGTCCTGCCAGATTAATGGTTTCATCAACAAACTGTGGTGTATTCTGACCATTTTTCCCTACAATATTCTCATACTGTTTAAAATACACTATATATGACAAACTGGGCCTGATGGGTAATATTTTTAGCCATGATACACATCTACAAGCCCAGAATTTCAGTTCTTGCTACAAGCAATACTTCAATGTTTCATCCAGTGGAGATTAAATTTAAGAAGTACCACTAAGGAATTATTACTCAGAATGTCCTGCAATGCAGAAAACCATTTAGAACATGAGTGATCAAGTTCAGCCACTTGCTTCACAGTACCTCTTCCTTTACCTATTCAGAAGCGACATGAAATGCTAGTTCTATATGAATGCCTGAAGCACAGCTTGAAGAAGTTTATCACATACATCTCCTGAGTGTTGGTGTCTGGGTGTGTCACACTCTCCTTAGAGGACAGGAGCAAACTGGAACCTAGGAGGTTCTCTCTGAACATCAGGAAACACTTTTGTTCTTTGACTGCACTCTGACACAGGCTGCCCAAGGAGGCTGTGGCATGTTCAACCTTGGAGATATTCAAAAGCCATCTGGACATGGCTCCAGCTGGAGCAAAGGTTGGACCCCATGACATCCACCAGTCTCTTTCAAACTCAAGTCTTCTGGGCTTCTGTGATTTCTTATCAAATTTGCTTTCTCTACAGTCAAGGTGCAGTGTCTGTCTTGTGAATTTGGACACTGGGTTTCCATAGCAGGAACATAAGCTTCAGGATCATTTGTTTCTTCCAAAGTAATGTGTTATTTTCAATTTATCACCACTAGGTTGATGTTTTGAAAAATTTAGAAATATGCAATGTTGCAATAAGAGGTTTAATACAATGGTTATATAGAGAGTTTTTAGTGCATTTATTCCAAAATGAGTGACAAAAGAATCAGAAATATTTATTAGAAGTCAGTCCACACAACTGAAGTACAGATGAGGAAATACAAAAGAGATTCATGGAGATGGCAAACGGAAATCTTACCTTCAAAGATCCTTTCTGAGAAGTAGCACAAAACAAAGGACTATTAAACATATTGCAGTGATCAGAGAAACCATGTCCCCATTATATTTATCTATTCTCTGATCTGATGTGCTCAGTCCAGAAGAGATTTGTGTTTGATAACAACAGCCAGTGTAATGATGTCATACTGGAGTAATTTGTGTATTAAAAAGCACCTTAAAATTACAATGGGGATTTAAAATTAGTTTTATTTAGCAAGACTACTCTAAGGAATGGAGGCACCCTAGGCAGTGATAGGGCATGGCACTCCCAGGGTGAAGGCTGCTGCAGACCTGACTGTGATCCTTCCACCAGTTAGCTTTTCTTTGTCTTAAAAATCCTATCACATCCCAGCTAACTGGCAGAAGCTGGAAGGACTGAATGTAATTGCCTGCTGTTGTTTTCTACCCCCTTCTCATTACAAAACACACAAATTAGGTCTGAAACTTGTGGAGACATTATATGAGTGCAAGAGAGTGATAATGTTCCAATTGTTACTTGACTTACAGAAGTTTCCTTTCTTGCTTTTCATTCTTTCTTTTCCTCATGTTCTTTATTTATTAATTCCCTTCTGTCTGTACACTTTGATTACTTAAAAGATATGCAAAATGACAGCACTGACCACTAAATGATGCATGAAAAAGAAATGAAAATATACTTGCCTTCTGTGTGGTGCTATGCAATCACTGCTCTGCTCTTAGGCACTACTTCATGTGTGTATCTGCAATATTAAGCTCAGACTCATGCACAGAGAGCAGAACTGTAACTAGGTTCTCCTCTCTCACAGGCAGCCAATCTCAGATCTCACTCTGAAGTGCTCCAAGCAATGCAGCAGTGTAAGACCAAAATGCCCTTTATTTGGTGGGAATAAGTACATAAATCCAAGATCCTTCTTACAGGTAAAGAAGGCAGTGACCTCCATGTTTAACTTGCTTCTTCCTGGTTAAACACTCTTAAAATTACTTTTCATGCTCGGATTTTGGATTTGGTTCCATTTCTAACTAGTACTAGAAACATCACAGTGGCTTCCAACTGAACAGTGACACAGACACATTGTTTGGCTAGTCTAGTCTGCAAAAATGGACCTTGCACATATTCATCTCTTGTTGCATCCATCTGTGACTGTCTGACCTGTTTGATGAGCATGAAGGAAAAAAAAGGACTAGGACTCTAGGACTCTTTTTTCTTTTTTTTTCCTCCTTTTTTTTTTTTTTTTTTTTGGAAATGCTATTAGCATACCAGCATTTACTAGTCTTGATTCTGACTGCAGTCAGAACTATATAATTATATGTTATTACAGCTCTAATGACTTCTATAAATTCTCTAACAGATGTGGAAATCTATATTTCTCCCTCTCTTCTTCAGTTTAATGTGAAAGCATTTCTTATACTTGTATCAAAACGGAATTTAATCCAGGATAGTAAGAATCACGAGTAAATATTTAAAAGTTTATGTGTGACACAACAGAAAATATTCAATTGAATGGAAAAAAGAAGGAAATATTGTATCTTTATTCAAACAATAACTTTGCCATCCATGTGTTTGTTTGCTTTTTAGTATTCAGCAGAACACAGCCTATTTTTCAGAGCATGTTCATTCTGTGCTTCTTGCTTTAGCTTCAACCTGAAGTACAAAATACCACAGATATTTTAGATTTCTCATTTGCTAACTAGACCAGCAGAAGCAGAATGCATTAGTAATCTGGTGGTATTCCCACAGCCATCAGCAGGTCTGAAAGGCTTTGATAAACTTTTACAATGGGCTTCCCAAAGATGTAATAAACATGATCTTTAGAAATTCAGCTATATCTCAAATATGCAACATCCATTACAGCTACTTGATAAATTACAGTCAATTTGTAACAAGTACTTAGAGAAAGATAATAACATGTGTGTGAGGGAAAACAACACACTTTGTTTGTAAACACAGAGAAAGCACAGAAAGAACCTCTCTGGGGTGATATTCAGATAGTGTTGTGTTCATACAGTGAGACATGAAGGATGATGGATTACAAAAAACAATAATCAGGTAATATATTATTGTCATGAGAGAAGAAGGTGGGGAAGGGGTGTTGCTGTTTGTTGCTGTTGTTGGTTTTCCCCAGAATTGCCTCTTAAAACAAATGCTGAGAGTTCAGTACATTCATAAAGAGCATGTCTGTGTATCACAGCCTGTATTTCTGAAGGTCTTGAAAGGGATTTCTTTAAATATGCAACAGAGCATTCATTTCTGGAATTATAAGTACACTGAAAAATCCTTCTGGGAGAAAAAGAAAACAGTGGTCCATAAAGCTCCTCTTGCTATGTGAAAATAAAAGCATCTGGTAGTATAATGAGTGTGGTGTTGACTCAGTGCAGTCGATCATCTCTGTTTTCACAAGCTCATGTACTCCAGTCAATGGGAATCACTGCAGGAAGTACCTGGGGATGCAATGACAATTTGTCCACTCAAAATGTGTATTTTATTCAATAAAAAGTAAATGTTATGAGAAAATACTGGAACCATAGCTAGCAAGTTTGTCTAAAAGAAACTCAGGTTTTAAATAACTTTCAAAGTGGGAATAACTGATATAATCACTACTCCTATTGACAAAAAAACAGAGAAGCTGAGCCCTAATGTTTTAAAAATAAGTAAACAAATGCAAAAGTAAAAGAATGAAGGACATTAGTCAGATGAGTCGCCTTTAACCCAAACCTTGGAACTTTATATGGAAAGTTTTAGCTGTGGGAATAGATGAACATCCATATCAGCTGTAGTTTACCTTTTTCTGCTAATTTAGTGTAACTAGGTAATAGCTGCTTGTATTTGCAACTTAAAGATATCTCTAGTCTGAAAAGTTATTTAAATGGTGTGCTATGATTATAACTTTCTTACCAATTATTTCCAGGTCAAAAACTCTTGGATTATAACTAGAAATAAGGCTTTTTGAATTGCCAGTCATGCAGTTACATTTGTGAATCTGCAAGTCAGCTTGCTCCTCTCCTCCTCATCTCTTTCATCTCTTTTTTTTCCTTCCCTTACTTACTATCTTTTGCAGGTATTGTGACAGTACCTTATCCTGAAGTTAATTTGAGGGCCTAGAATGGAACTTTGTGGCTTTGCCTGAAATGTATTTAATCCTTAGTGCCAGCAGAAAAGTAGCCAAAATTATCTCAGCAGAGTCACCAGAGGTGACACAGATAAACAGAAAGGTCAGGCCTGTTGTAGAAGATTCACTTTTCTGTCATCTGTATCTAAGAAAGCCAAATGTGCTTTAGCAAGAGCTTGGACCAGATGACCTCCAACCCCTTCCAACCCCAACCATTCTGTGTTTCTTCAAAGGGGAAAAAAGTAAACTAAAAGAGGGTGCATTTAGATTGGAAGTAAGGATAGAATTTTTTTGCAGCCAGAGTGGTGAGACATTGACAGTTTGCCCAGAGAAAACTGTGGATTCTCTGTGACTTGAAGTGTTCAAAGTGAGGTTGGGTGGGCTTTGAGCAACCTAGTCAGGTTAAAGATGTCCCTGCTTAGGGACATCTGTGTTGGCCTAAACAATCTCTGCAGTTCCATTACAACCCAAACCATTCTACAATTCTATGATAAAGTGGGATTTATAAAGACTTTACCTTTCCCCCAAATGTTGTCTCTGCAAACACTATGTGTATATATTGATTTTTATAAAATTTTAGTTTTACCATCTATCTATACCCCCATTTCCCCACACATATATGCCAGAGTTGATTCAGAATGCAAAGAAAACTAAGCATAAACTTGTCTGGATCCTAGCCATAACTCTTAAAAAACTGCATGAAAATAAGCCTTTCTGATACAGGCTCATTGATCAATAGAGGGGAAAAATCTTCTCCTTGCAGCTCCCAAAGTGTGATTTTTACCTACAGTAGTAATAAATATTTTTATGTTTATAGGTTCAAGCCCTAATGGCTGTGAGGATGACAGCTGTGAGGATACTCTGAGATGTTCATCAAGCTCTGGGGACCCTGTCCTTGGAGAGCTGATGTTCTCTACAGGAGTGTGTCATCCTCTGGCTCTTCTGCACACACAACAGTCAGGTCTGATACTTCTATGAAGCCTAAGATCTTAAAGCAAACCACAGAAATTGTACTGAAAGCCTGATGTCCCCCCATTAACAATCATATATGCCCTGTGTAAATCATCAAGAAGGGTATTTTAATATGTTGCAACCGAAATAAGCCATAGTATGGCAGACAGGAAAATGTTAACATGTGCTTAAATAGAAGTTTTCTCTCGTAGAAGATAGTCCAATATTTGCAATTGGCATGTTCTGGCATGGAAAGGTACATATTTTTCATGAGGGAAATAATTAGAAAGCTCAAAATAAACAGCAAGCTGATTAAAAAAGTGGTGAGAGATGGAAACAAACAGCAAAAATCAACCACTACATGAACAAGTTGTAAGCAAATAATAAAATCTGCATTATCTCCTAAAAAATCAGTCTATAAATGTTTGTGTTTGGGGGAGGTTAATTCCCACCTTACCTAAGCACCTCCTGAAAGTCATGCTGTAACTGTTGATGCTTAGCACAGGGAAAAATATCTGTGTTTTGTGTTACTTTGATTTTTGTATGACCTGTGTAACCTAGAACACTTGGAGAATCCACTTTTCTTTCTAAAATTCCTGATACCTGAAGGAAAGTCTTATCTTACTAGTGTGGGGAACAAGTCCCTCCTATAACTTATACTATTTCTATAAATATAATATCTATCAGTACCTAGGAGTGCCAGCTTCATTTTTTGGCACTTTCTAAGATGTAATAAATCCTCTTCGACCCCATAGCCTATTCAAAAATGTACATCATGGTAAAAGAACAGAAGAAGATACCTAAATTCTGAAAAACTCCATGTCATAGGTTCCAGTTGAAGTACCACTCCAGAGAATAGGTGACTAACAAGAGATACATCTTTCTCTTTCCAAACCTTTGCATCAACAATTTCATGATACTTTGGCTTGGTATATATGAATTCTTTACAGTAAAACAAACACTAGCATGTAATATTTCACACCATCATTTAGGTTGGAAAAGTCTTTTAAGATCCATCAAGCCTAATTTTTAAGTCAGTGCTGCCAAGTCCATCACTAAATCATGTCCCTGAGTGTCACATCCAGATACCTCTTGAACACACTCTTGAAGTGTCTCAACCACTTCCCTGGGCAACCTGTTCCAATGCTTGACAACCCTTTCAGGGAAGAAGTGTTTCCTATAATCGAATCTGAAGTTCACCTGGTGCAGCTTGAGGCCATTTCCTCTTGTCCTGTCCCTTGTTATGTGGCAGAAGAGACCAACCCCTACCTCAATACACCCTCCTTTCAGGTTATTGTAGAGAGAGACAAGGTCCCCCTGAGTCTCCTTTTCTCCAGGCTGAACACCCCCAGCTCCCTCAGCTGCTCCTCACCAGACTCATGCTCCAGACCCTTCACCAACCCTGCTCCCTTCTCTGGATATGCTCCAGCACCTCAATGCCTTTCCTGTAGGGAAGAGCACAAAACTGAACACAAGATTTGAGAAGCAGCATCAAGAGTGATGAGTACAAAGAAATGGTCACTGCCCTGGTCCTGCTGGCCACAGTTTCAGGCCAGGATGCCATTGGCCTTCTTGCCCCCCTGGGCAGCCCTTCCAGCTCGTAACCAGCCAGCTGTTGATCAACCTCCTCAGGTTATTTTCCACTGGGCGGCTTTTCAGGCACTCTTCCCCAAGCCTGGAGTATTGCATGGGTTTGTGATCCAAGTGCCCATCCAAGTGTTGAACACAACTGGCCTTGGCCCATCGATCCAGCCTGTCCAGATCCCTCTCTAGAGCCTTCCTGCCCCCTGAGATCAACACTCCTGCCCAGTGCAGGTTTGCCTGCAAAGTGACCGAGGGAGCACACTGCTCTCAATGCCCTTGTCCAGATCATTGACAAAGATGTTAAACAGGACTAGCCCCAGTGCTGAGCCCTGGGGAACCAGCCTCACCTGGATGTAGGTCCATTCCCCACTGATCTCTGGGACCTGCCATCCAGCTATTTTCTTATCCTTATATATCTTATGGTTGTGTGCAGTATGTGAACACTGCACACATCCAAGCAATGAGCAGCCATGTTCCCACATTCCCCAGAATGCTGTGGAAGACACTGCCAAATACTTCACTAAAGTCCATTTAGGCTACATCCACAGCTCTTTCCTCATTCACCAAATGGCACTGCACCACAGAAGGAAACCTAGTTAGTTAAGAACCTGCCTTTCATAAACTTTCATAAATTTCACACTGGATGCTTTGAAAATTTAAGCATAAATGTGAAAATATGGAAATAATAAAGAGATTTATCTTGACGTAAATAAAAAATTAAGGAAATAATATGAGACAGCATACTTCAAAAATGCCTGTACAATACCTTCTGAAAGATACATGATTGCATGCCTTTCAAAGAAAGGTAAGCTGAAGCCTCTTGTTGTCCATGAAACCCTACATGTGTTTTAAATCAGTTGCTAAATATTGATCCAATTTTATACAAACTTATAGATAAGGAAGGATAAATATGCATATTCCTGGACAGCAAAAACTGCTAAGCAGCTTTACAATAAATTTGGAACCAATGAAGCATCATGATTCATTATTATTTTAGTGCATGTTACTAGAATTTCTGTTATAGCATAGATATCTTGACCTGTTCTGCTTTTGTTTCTGCTATAAATTTTCATTAAAAATTCAACTGTAAACATATGCTGTAGAATAAAAACACTATGGAGACGATTTTTATGACCCCTTCCATTTTGTTGTTTGAAATTTTAAATGAGGATATTTGAGTGTTTGAGCATCTCAATTAAATGTGGTTTTTTTAAAATATATTTACCTATTTTCAAAAAATAACAATAATAATACAGTAGTATAAAAACATACATGAAAACATCCTCTTCCTTAAAATACTGCTATTTGCATTGTTACTGCACAAGGTGCACTGTCATGACAGGCTCTCTGCAGCTTGTCCTCATCTTCAGATACCTTTCAGTCCAAGCATTACCAATTTAGGCTTACATAAAAGAAATCTAACTTGCACTGAATTTCAATTAAGCTGTTTTGTGAGTGCAGCCTACAATAAACACAAACAAACAAACAAACAAACTCTGTGCCATACTGTTGCAACTAATGCTTGCAACCCAGTTAAATTACTGGGACGAAAGAACAGCTATCTTTTTTGTTTCCTTTCTTTATATTTTTGTTTTACCACTGATGAAAGCTAAACAGAAGCTCGCTGAATACAAAACCTGAATATTGTACTCTTTCGGCATGAAAAAAAGGGAACTTCTCATTTACTAAGTGCTATTAATTCTCAAATATTATCAGCTAGACCAGTAACTGTTAAAGCACTTAGACTGGAGGCACTGCCTGCGAGTCCTTGCAGAATAACCTTAGAATAACCATGAATAAACTCAGTTACATGAGAGAACCTGATAAACTTGGCAGCATCATTAAAAACTCATAGAACTGGCTCCGAGCCAACACATGAAAGCCAAGCTGATATTCATATGTTAATAGTAATGATCCTCACTGTTTTTCAAAGATGTCAATGAAAAGATGAACATATTTACCTGAGCTATAAATAGACGGCGTGTACCAGACGCTGTCTTTTGTTTTAATTAAAACAGCACTGTCTTTTCCAACATCATCTGTCATGCTAAAAGGCAGCTCCGGGGATTCCTGGGGATGCTCCTGCATGGGTGGGAGGACGAGTGAGCCTGGTCTCCTTCCAGCTCAGATCTCAGCACTGCTTGCCCTTAGCCCTTCCTCTCTCACCCTGTCAAGTGGAGTGATGGGAGCACACACAGCACGGTCCTCACTTCTTCACCTCCTGGTTTGCTTTCCACTACCTTGTTTCACTCACTGCCTCACTCTCTCTGGAAACAGATACATCTACACTGAAAATGCATAGCAAATACAGATACCTGTATTACATCTGTCAGACTTCAATGTATGGCAAACCATTGCAGCACAGAGAGGGAAAGATAAACAAGAACAACCAACTGTCCTTAAAGATTTTAATAACAGGAAATGCAAGTGAAAAAGCTTTCTACAATAGCATGTAAATAAAAATCAAAGTTTCAATGCTATTTAAATAAAGGTACCTTGCTTAGAGTATCTTAAAGGTCATAGATCAAACTAGGCTTTCTTAAGGGGTCAGAGGAAAAATTAAGTCATCCATCCTATCTGTGAAGGTAATAGGGGTTATGCAGAACTGGGATACTTTCAAATGAAGTAAAATGGATCAGGTTTGCTAGTTCCTAATCATCATCACCTTTCCCTACTGTGCAAAAGAGGGACATACACTCAGATACCATAAATGAGAGCAAAAAGCAAGGCCAGGCCCTCTTTCTCATCTAAAACACTCCAGCTGCAGTTTGTGTGATGGGAGATTGTGGCATAAAGGGTATAATTAACGTTTTCCATACAATTGACTAATCACGACACTATGGAATGCACTTTAAAATTAGCTGTTTGGTTTCTTTACCACCTGAACCATTTCAGTGTCTAATGAAATTAAACAAAAAATCAAATAAAAATAATTAGCCTTAAAAAAATTATCATAATCCAATGCAGGACATACAAATATGTGAAATATGTGGACCTGTCGCCCGTGAAGCCATCAGTCTCAAAAGTGTTCATTTACTTCATTTCCCTACAGTAAATCTTGAAATTCATCCTCTTTCCACTGAAAAAACCATTGTAATTTTTTTTTTTTCCTTTGGGGCTACTATCCAAAACTTATTTTCAATCTTAATTAATTTTAAGTTGAATTATATTTTCTTTTTCAAATATTTTACTTTATGGTGGCTATTTCAATGCACAGAGAAAAAAAATGTCGTAGCAGATTAAATCAGCAAAATTGTACCTTTCTGAGGTCTAAAAACAAAATTTAAAATAAACTTTGTAGTTTTGCAGAACTTATGTGTCTACTAATTTTCATATCTATCATTAAGGGAGCTGTATTTCATTTTCCATCAGACTAAAAAAAATACAAATACAAATTTAAAAAAATTAATTAAAAAAATTAAAAATAAAAATAGAACTTTAAAAATAATATACTTGAATAATCTTTGAGAGCATATATAGACCACCTTAAACATAAAATGGGACTTCAGTAAGAGCTACTTGAGAGAGCCTTTTGCAAGCTCTTTCCAGTATGAATACAGAAAAAAAATAATGTTCTCCAGGATCAGATACTGCAAGTCACTTGCTGTTTCTTGATAGTAACAGAGAAAGAACCACCAAACATATCCCCATCCTTGAATAATCAACATCAAAGCTAAAGTGATTCTGTCAAATGGCTCACCCTTAGGCAGCAAAGTAAATACAACAGGCTTAATTCAGTATACTAATTTACAGAGAAACATGTTAGGATGATGATTTTTTTATAACTTTATTTATATCTCCACCCAGCAAAAATGTTCTTCATCTGCTTAACTGTAACCAACAAGAAGGACTGAAGGCTTGAGTGAAGGCATTTAAGGACTTGAGCATGTGCTATGTTGCATGAATGCCAGAGCACTTGACAACCTGTAGAATCATTCTTTCAGATGTAAGAACAACAACAAAATCCCTCGTTCTACTCAACAGCAACAATCAACCTCAGTTACAGCTAAAAATCAAAAAGAGTTAACTAGGAATTATTAGCCCAGTCAGGCTGACTAAGGTCAGACTGCAACTGTGTCATCTTTTGTTTCAGGACTGAGATGTGACTCATCACCTCTTTCTAGATTGCTCATGGTGAAGCACAATGAATATTAAGCAACCTTCTTCAAAAATATTGATCAAGTACAGATTTCTCTGAATGGCTATTAAGTAATTAAGCACAGATTCTTTATTTTTATTTGAGAACCAGACCAAAAAAACCTATTCATTAGAACTATTTTGAATATTTTGTGTAATACTCAAATACCTTTTCACAGTTATTCACATAAGACTTTCACAAAATTCAATTTTGTTCCACCCTCTTATATATAATATTCTTTAAAAAAGAACCTTTTAGGTTACCATGAATTAGCATTCCTTAAAATGGTTGACATGGTTAAATTCCTAGTAGGAAATACATCATACTGGAGATGTGAAGACCCTGCTGCACTGCATGGGAATTCAGGAGCAGCATCCACCTCCTGGATGTTTCTTTTATTTTGGAAGAGTTTTACAGCAGTTGCTTAGGAACTTCTGTAGTGAGACTAGAGGATGGCTGGAAAGCAATGAAAAACAGGCCAGAGAAATGAAGAGTAACTGAGCAGACCACTTAAGGGGAGAATGGGATGTTCCCTGCACACTGGGAACGAGGTGCCAAGGAGCTACTCTGTACTCAGGGCTCAATAGCTTTTATTAAGGCAATAATAAAGTGAGCCTTGTTTGTCTATGCAGCTGGGCAAGTCTCCTCAACTCACCATCTTCCAGCTTCTATTCTAACAACTCTTCAGTAAAGGAAGGACCATCAACTAACCTTATTAAGACAAGTAACAGTTTAGAGTTAAGTAGTGAACAGAATTTGTGTCAATAAATTCTTATGCATAAAATAGCCTTCAGTTATAATGACTGCATCTGGACTCCACTTACAACATTGCAATTACTGCAATTAAAATAATGGACAAGTGCCATTTGAAAAAAAAAATGTAATGTAATATATTTTTACAGAAGAATATTTGAAATTTAACATCTGCTTTGTGTTTTTACTATTATGACATCATTTGCTATTAAGAGAGCACTGACTATCAACTAGTGCTTAAATTCTACAGGCGAATTTAGAACTCCAAATTTAAATCAGGATATGAAATGTATAATGCAATAAATGCAAACTCATTATATAACAGCATAAACATCTCCAAAATTTCTTATATATCTGTAGGTTCTAGCAAATGATGCTACTTTAAAAAGAGTCAGAAACAAAAACAAGCAGATGCAATTTTGCAAGTAACATATTACTTGCAAATACCATAGTTCCTCTGTACAGAATTTACAGCTGCCAAAATCTGTTGTCTTTGTAGTGTCTTTACTCCAATGTTGCAGGTCAAATCCAACAAACAGCTGCTCAATATCTGAGGATTTTGCTAAATAATGCAATGCTACACAAACAACGGGATATGTACTGAACCAGCCTCAGAGGAAAGCAGAACATGGGAAAACAATTACTTTTAATCTTGTTATGGATTAAAGGGCTGCATTATATAATGCATTTCTTACAAAACCTGACAAAATAGTGCTGTGAAATGTGTAAATCTCCTCTTCCTATTTTCAGGGTTTTTCCTTTCTTTTCTTCTTGAGCCAAAGTGTCATTTCAGCTCTTCTAAAACTATTTGCAAAACTGGGTCAAATTCCTGAATCAAATTCTGCTTAAGAAAATTTGCTTGTAAGATTTACAAATCATCTGAAGGAGCAGAAACCTCCTTTAACCTAGAGGGGCAGGATGGGGAGGCTGGAACATGCATGCCCACAGTTGATGTTCCTGTTTTAACAGGAGCAATGGCAGCTCTAGAAAAAAACATTCAGGGTGAGCACTTAAAAAAGATTACCTCACACGGCAGTATTTTGTTGAAATTTTATTTAATTTACTGACAGATTGGTTTACAGGATTAAATGAATGGTAAAACACTAAGTAATTGTTACTCATTTTCATTTTTTACCATAAAGGTAAAGGTGTTTCTTCCCTCAATTCACTTTATCTTACCAGTCCACATTATCATAACCTTCATGCATTTACCACTATCCAAATAAATTACCTTCACTTATTCTGGTTTCATACCACTGAACTTTTCCCCCTTTTCACGGCAACAACTAAAAATAACCCCAAAACCCAAGAAACAAACCCAACCCCTTCCATAATATCAGATAAATCCTGGCAAAGAGAGTGAAACAATAATTAGATCAAATCATGTAAGCCTCGATCTCTACAGTGTGTAGTAGACTGCAGTTCAGAGTAGGTTTTATCTGGTCCTTGCAATCAGCTCCAGGCTGCTGGGAGGTTCAGTCTGGAGTTTGATCCACTCCTGTCTGACAGGATCTGTACTCTCCTGCTGCAGAGGGGAAGGAGCTGCCAACAGTGCTCTGTTCCACAGGGCCACCTGCTCCTCACCATCCAGGAGCTGCCCTGGAAACTGAGCTGACATGTGGGAAGTGGGAACAACCAGGGGATTTCCTTCGAGATTGTGCTACTGCTTCCAACCAGAGTGCTGAGGCAGACAGAGCCCAGTGCAACTCGTAATTGAGAATTTTTAGTTACCGTTCAACCCAGAGCAACATTGACTCTCACCCAGCTGTATTGGGTTTGCAAGGTTTTCGTAGTGGGAGGCTACAGGGGTGGCTTCTCTGAGAAGCTGCCAGAAGCTTCCCCCTTGTCTGACAGAGTCAAAACCAGCCAGCTACAAGAGAGACAGACAGACAGACAGACCCACTGTTGGCCAAGGCAAAGCCTGTCAGTGACAGCAGCAGCACCTCTGGGATAACAAATTTAAGCAAAGGAAAAACATGCTGTGCAACAACAGCCAAAGAGAGGAATGGGAATGTGAGAGGAACAGCCCTGTAGGCACCAAAGTGAGCAAAGAAGAAGGGGAAGAAGATGCTGCAGGTGCTGGAGCAGGAATTTCCCTGCAGCCTGTGGGGAAGAACATGGTGAGGCAGCTGTGCCCCTGCAGCCCATGGAGATCCATGGTGGAGCAGAGATGCCCTGCAGCCAGGAGACATGGTGGGAGCCCCCCGGGGGGGGGGGGGAGAGCCCCGGGGGGGGGGGGGGAGGGATGGAGATCCATGGTGGAGCAGAGATGCACCTGCAGCCCATGGAGATCCATGGTGGAGCAGAGATGCACCTGCAGCCCATGGAGATCCATGGTGGAGCAGAGATGCACCTGCAGCCCATGGAGGAACCCCACACCAGAGCTGCTGGATGCCCCAGGGAGACTGGGACCCTGTGGGAAGCCCATGCTGGAGGAGGCTCCTGGCAGGACTTGTGGACCCATGGAGAGAAAATCCCACCCCAGAGCAGTCTGTTCCTGAAGGAATGAATGCATTGGAACAGACCAGCGCTGGAACAGTTTGTGAAGAACTGCAGCCCATGGCAAGGACCCACACTGGAGAAGTTTGTTGAGGATTGCCTCTTGTGGGAGAGACCCCAAACTGGAATATGGTAAGAGATTGAGGAGGAAGGACCAGCAGAGACAACATGTGATTAACTGACCACAGCTCCTGCTCCCTGTCCTCCTGTGCCTCTGGAAGGAAGGAGAGAGAATCAGGAACGAAGTGAAGCCCAGGAAGAGGAGTGGGGTGAGGGGAAGGTGCTTTCTAAGACTTGGTTTTATTCCTCAGCATCCTACTCTGATTCACCTGGTAATAAATTCAATTAATTTCCCCAAGTTGAGTCTGTTTTGCCCGTGACAGTAACTGTTGAGTGATCTCTCCCTGTCCTTCTCTCTCAAGCCATGTGCTTTTTGTTTTATTTTCTCTTTCCTGTCCAGCTCAGGAGGGGAGTGACAGAACAGCCAGGGCCAACCCACCCACCCAGCAAAAAAAAACTGATGGATTTGGGGGTTTTGGTTGTTTTTTGGTTTTTTTTTAGTTGCTCTTCAGAGTGCTCTGTTCTTTGTTTTGATGAATTTTGGAGAAATTATTTCTGGGAGAGAAGTGCATTAATTCTCTTTGGAATCTCATGTACAAAGAACATAATAATCTAAAATATAACATTTCATTTTTTTTTTTGTATACAAGAGTGGTTTAAACTTTACTTCATGGAGCAATATGAATCCTCTCTTTTTCACAAACTGGAAAAGAAATATTATGAAATTACTACTTGGGGAAACATACTAATTTCCTGTGTTCTACATGTAGTTTGTTTCCTCTAGTGATATGGAAATATGGATTTTGTTTACCTTGAAAATATTCAAAATTATGTGAAAATGCCATGATTACGTTAAACTCACATTTATTAACTTCACTAAATGCACAGTATTAATTTCTGCAGTGCAAAGTAAAATCAAACCAAAATAAAATTTAACTTCTATTTCTTTCCTGTTGTTTTTCTTCAGGTGGTGTCTGGGGAGACTCATTTGACATGGGTGTATTACTACTAGCAAGTGCCAAACAGTTTTACCTAAGGAGGTGGAGAGAAGATATAAGCCTGAAAAATCAATGGCCTTCCTCTTCTGGAAATACTGTTTCACCCCTGGCTAGCTCCTCCACACTCCTGCAGCTGCCTTAAAGCAATCCTTCCTCCTCCTGCTGCTTCCTTGGGCAATTATTACATCTTGTGCCAGATGAATACACCTTTGCCTAGCTGATTAAATGTACCTGAGATTAGCAAGAGGAGCAATTTTTGCTACATGCCCAGTGGTGAGACAGAAGGGCCTGTGAAGGCACTCCCCACCTAGATGTGTCTCATTGGGCTCTCCTTTTTCTGATGTAGCTAATAACATATTGTTTCTGGACTGCTTTTTCCTATCTGTCCTTTCCCATCTTACACAATAATGAAGAAAAATTACACCATTTTTATGCAACATGAGACTTGCTCCTATATTATAACTTCAGTAATTTCTTCTTTTAAACTTCTTAATTTACTTTAATAAAGAATTTTATGTCCGTACTCTCACCATTGCACCATATATATACTAGGACACCCCTAATGCCCTTGATTTCTCCTGCTCTCTTTCTGTGGCACATCATAATTTCTGGGGCTTTTTTTAATTCTAATTAATTATAGGATATAGGGAGTTATTAGCCTGAATCTTCTGGAATGTAAGTGGTGTGGGGCTGGTGCTCTGAAGTACTTTTTAAACTGACTGTGTATTACATTTTTGCAGTCAGCTAGACTCCCTGGCTGCACCAATACTAAAGGAAATGAAGCCAGGAAGAAAACTGAAATGCTGGATCCACAGCCATTCCCACTGATTCCCTCCTAGTTCTCTCCCTGGCATAGCTATGGGTTGGGTTGGGTGAGGACAGAAGTGATCCATGGGTCTGCTGTATCCACCACTGCAGCCACTGCTGCTTCTCCAGATGGTTTCTGGCATCTTAATCCTACAATTTAAAATAATCTGGTGCCCCTCCTAGACTCACTCTTATGCTTAAAGGCCATTTTGAAATGCTAAGTGCCTAACATAACTGGATTTTTTAACACTGGTTATGCAAATGAGATGGTACAATCATGGCTGGGGGTTCATAATGTAGTTTTATTCTTGTGTCTGACAGATGTCACCATCATTGATGATCCTGTTTCACGCTGGCTATACTGTAATTTTACGTCCTCAGTAAAGCTTAATTGCATGTAAGCTGAAGTGTTTTTTCACAAAAATTTGGTCCATGATGAGGCCATAAGGCTCAGGAACCACAAAAAAAGTATTTAGGACATTAAGCACAAGGTTTGCTACAATTGCTCTACAAAGGCTCATTTACATTACTCCTAGCTAAACTTAGCCAAATCCTGGTGGTTTTATACTTAAAATTATGCTGATATTACACTTTACCATCACTTGACTTTCCTAGAATCCCTTTTTTTTGGAAGCTAGTACTCCTTCTATGCCAAGTGAGTGGATGGTTCTTCCTTTTCCTGACTTTTTAATAATGATGTATCTGAGTATTGCGTCTCTAAGCATATGTCATGTGAAGTTTCTGTAGGTCTGAAACAAAAAAAAAAAAAATTTCTTAGTTGCATTTGTGACTTGCATTAAAATGCCAGATTTTCTGGCATGGTTTTAGAGCTGAGAGGAGGAGATTTTTAAATAGTATCTGATAACTATAGGAACCAATGAGAAGTATAGCATCTTGTTATGGGAAGATGTACTCAATGAGGTCTGAGCTTCACACATGCCACTGTTTCTGGTGATCCAGTGAATTTACTCAGATTCCACAAGCAAGAATGACCTGTTCAATCATACCTATATATCAGTAGCTGCCATGATATCATGCATAATATATGCTATGAAATAGCACTGAAATATTCTATCCTTCTGGTACCTGGATGAATTTTTAAGCCAGCTTATGAACAATTAATTCCATCCCCCATATTGCCAGAAGAAAGCCCACTGTTAAGGATGCTTACAAGAGCAGAGAGGGCAATACTTTTGGCTACTGTTCAGACTCTAGGCAGATTCTCAGCATTAAATACACACTTTAGTTAGAGTGGTAAAGCATCACAGGCTGGCTGGGGCAGCCACAGACTGACAGCAAAGCACAGCTGTCAGAAAACATGCATGCAATAAGTACAATATTTTAAGTGACAAATCAGAATGGCACATTACTGAAAAGCTGCAAATTTAGCATCTGTATGGGAGGGCTACTGCACACAACACTAGCAAGACCTTCTCTAGTACACTGTAGAGGCTTCTGGTCAGTGTCCTGGAAAAGATGAAGCCAGATCTCAAGTGCAAAGGCGGATGTTGAAGTACATGAGGGGAACAGAAGTCTAATTAGAATAGAAGATTTTAGCTTGCTTATTGCGATAAGTATCAGAGAAGTTATGATTTCTTTCTGTATACCATCAGGGAACAGACATGAGTCAGAGGAAAAGTCATGTCAATTAAAGGGCACTTAATCTGAGCTGTCCAGCAACTATTTTGGCCATGAAAGCAGAAATCAGATTAGGAGGACAAACCTAAAAGAAAACTGTTTCAAGAGAGAGTAGGGACTGCATAATAATAAGGCCCTGTCCTCCATTTCTAAGAACGGGTGTATATATTAAAAACTGGAGTATGTCCTGAGAAACAAGTGACTAACAGTTTAAAGTTTATGAATCGTTGTAAAAAAAAATCTTTAAAAATAAATGCAAAGACAACTTGTTTCAGGAATCACTCATCTGCTGAACAATTTTTCTGTATTTGGGTAAAACTTAATGTGGCAACAGGAACATGTGCCTATAAATTCATGTGGTGGTTAGTATTATGTTCCAACAGTGTCCTGTCTTACATGGAAATAACTAGACAGAAATAAAGAAGTTAAATGTATCTCATATGTGATTTGCTACAAATAGAAAACTGTATTTTTAAAAAAAGGATCTAACAGGAAAACTTTAAAAAGAGGCTTTGAATAGCTGCCTTCTTACTCAGCTTTACTGTGCAAACACCCATCATTCAGAAGACATCCCTCTACAAATTTCTTCTGGCAACTCCTGTCTAGTCTGGAGATGGCTACTGGAGGACAATTTATAGGTCAATGCATTTTTCAGAAGCAGACATTGTGATCCATGAGCAATACTCACAATTCAATTATTTCTGACTGATAAAGGTATTAATGATGATATACTCAATTTAGATTGTCAAAAGGTGTTTCACTTGGTACCATGTGACCTTCTGATTATTACAGAAGTAAAATGACACAAACTCTACATTAAAAATTAAAAATCCTTCAAATTAAAACTTGCTTATTAATATGAGGTTAAAAGTCCAAATTCAAACTAAGAGCCCAAGTATTTTAAATATTCTGAATACTGGGTAATATAAAATTATGCTTAACTCCTCATTAGTGATAGTTTAGTTTCCTATTTTCTAAACAGAGATTTCACCGATGGAGGAGTGATTAATGATACAGAATCCAGAAAGGTTCATGGAGACTTTTGCAGAAATTTATTCTTCTGTAGCTAAAACAAACTTACAGAACCACTGTGATTTTGAGCAAATTAATTGTTTCGACAGTCCAATGAAAACTGGGCTGTTTTCTTCTTCAGTGACATCTGCAGGTGGCCTGGCATCGCAGAAGCTTTGTGCTCTTCCTACAGACAGACAATTTGTGAGAATTGGCTACTACGAAATTAAGCCTGAGGTGGCTTTTTATAGCCTTCCTCAATCATTTGAGTAGACTAAAGAGACAATGAACTCCATTCTCTGCTCCTTCAAATCCCTTCTCCGCTGTGATGCCTACGAAAAATTGAGAAGGAAGCGGCAGCTGATGGCTACTGTCAAGAGTGTTGCCAATATGGTTTTGTTATTACTTTGTGCTCCCCAGCTGCCCCAATCCAATTTCTCTCTCTGTGGCATGGGTTCTGAGCATGCACAACACAGAGGGAAATGGAAACTGGGCAATTATGGGCAATCTTGTAACAGAAAGAAATCATAGTAATTCCTCCACCGACATTAAAATCCCAACTCCCATCCAAACCCGAACAACAATGTCTGCTTCCTCCCACAGCAGACACTAATTCCAATTCAGACAGGGCAAGGTAAAAGAATTTCTTCCACAATTTAATCACAAAACCTTTCTAAGGGTATAGGCAGATGCACATTTTGTCTGTACAAAGACATTTTATGGAGCTATGTATGGAGTGAAAAATAAAAAATCTGCTCTGGAAGAAGTCCAGCTTGGCCTCTAAAAGCACTAACACCTTTAATTGAAATCTGCTGAACAAACATCATCTGCTAGAGTGCAGATGCACTGCCGAATGCAGTGCAGTTCTCTTACGAATGGAAAGCATGGCTGTGTCAAATGGAATTATTTCACCAAACCTTTGTTTCACCAGCCCTTTTTTGGCAGGGCAATTTGTGGAAAGGGGTGTGCAAGACCAAGAAGCTTTGTAGCTTACTTCTGAAGAGTATCTGTATTAGAGGGTGATGCCCCAAATGGGACCTGCACTGGAGATCTGTCTGCCTTCCCAGCCCTGATTCAGAAAGCAGCAGGCTCACACCTGACCAGCCTGATGGAAAAAAGAAGCAAGGGGAATGGTACTTGGCTCTGCATGGACCTGTCTCCACAGCATGTTGATGGTAACAGTCATGTTTCTGGGGCTTTTCAAAGGGCAGTAAAATAAAGATGCATAGGTATCTTACAAACCCAGATATAGCCAGACTGAGCTTCAATGGGTAAGGCTCAGAGTGAGCCAATTTATCTCAGGGAAAAAAAAAATCTGTTTATAAATAGGCTTTTCTTATTCAGTTAGATTACCCCTCTTCATTTCACTATTCCCTTTCATGCCTGCGTGAGTCTTAAAATGTGATAATCAGAAAGTACCATCTGCATAACAAAATCCCCAGAAACAACTGCAGAGCCTGTGACTACTAGCTCACATTTCAGAGGAAGGATACCACACGTTTTAGTGCTTTACTGAAGGGAACTCATCCATCTTCTCAGACAGGAGTCTGTCTTTTGCACTCTCATCACACCACAAAACACCACATCTTACCATATCTTCACATCTCTCAGTCTCTAATGTGTCTGTTCCCTCAGTGTGCCAGGGAGGTGAGAAATGCTATCACCCCATTCTGCTCCTGGGAATGTGAGTCAGGCAACACATCCTTGAGGGAAATCCCTCACAGGGATCATCCTCACTGCACGGTGTGAGGTCACTGCTGGTTTCTGTTTGAGGGCAACAGGTGAGGGAAGGCAGCTCATTCCAAGGAGCACCTCTAACACCAGGGGACAGGCTTGGTTTGGTCTGTATTGAACAGTCCTCTGATTCCATTCTAGCCCTAGGCTCATCCCTGCATGTAGCCTAGGACACACATCTACTACCAGCTTTGTGTCTGAAAAAACTAGAATGCAGGGGAGGCTGCACTTCACACAAACAAAACTAAAAATAACCCCATAAACCTACAGACAAAACCCAACAGTAATAGCACTAAGAGTAGGAGTCCACCACAGGTGGCTGAGAAGGAATCCAAAGCCAAATGACAAATAGTCTAGTCTTGGGCAACATGTTTAGAAGGTATGGGCATCAGGCAGTGTGGCTATGAACTGCTCTTTACCACTTGGAGAAAATTAACTCTGTTATTTTTAATAATAATACCAGCACAAATTTGTCCCTCTTCTTGCCACCTAGCCAGCTGGCCCCAGGGAGCAGCACTGGAGGGAGAGCCTCCCAGCCAAGCTCTCTTCTTCACCTGGAAGCCGATGTCACTTGAGGCTAGATATTGACCAAGGAGGCAGAAACCTCTCCTTAGGGGTAATGTATGCAACAGAAAAGATGTGATCAAACCAAAGTCATGCCAGAGGGCACTGACCAGCACCAAGGATTTCTCAACGTCTTCATTATTAATAGCTTTTCTTCAACATCCATCTCAGAGCAGCCTTCCCCATGCCTGTCAGCTGCCACACAGGACATGTGGGAACTACAGGGCTGCACAAGATGGGAAGGCAGCACTCTGCTCACCACTCCCTGTGGTTTTCCAGACACCCTTCCCCACTGCCTGCACACCCTGTGCCCACCCAACATGCTCCCTGTCAGCCAGGCAGGCACTGCCAGCTCACAATCTGCTCTAGAAAGAGGCTGAATTTCATCAAAACCTGTCACACAATCTAATTGCAGAGCTCAGTTACCTTAACTGGCAGGTATACAGCTAATTGTTCACCTGGGGTATGAAATCTCAGGAACAATGTGTGACATAAATACAGAATTTCTGTATAATGTAAGCCATGTGTGCAGCAAGGTGTCACAATCACTGTCTGTGACTGCTGACAGATAGAACGCCTCATCTGATGGAGATACATAAATTCCACATTGCTGAAGGTAATTCATGGATTTATTTGTGTATCACAGCACATAAAATACAGGACCACTTAAGGATATATTCTCCTCTATGTCTTTGTTTTCAAATACAATTTAGTATTCACTAAAAAAAGAGGTGTGCTGAGCCATTTACTCATGGGAACTGAAAAAGTTGTTCTTGTTCCACACGTGTTCTCACCATAAAAGCTGTGCACCACACACATCAGATAACAGCACAAGTGAGCTAGAATTCCTGACATCAACAAAACAGAACCTCCTGCTGAAATCAGTTATTCCATATGTCAAACTCCAGTAACTCTGTTATAAAACTTTTGAGTTACATAAACTAAATTTTATGGAATCCCCTAGAAGCATATACTACTTTGATACTGAGATCAGTGATGGTTCTCTGCTATCTTTTAACCTTTTTTGACCATCTAAAGGAAAGTGAGTGTTGCTTGACAGCATATTTTGTTTAATTTTATTCTTTGATAAGGACTGAGTGAAAATTGTGCCCC
This sequence comes from Entomyzon cyanotis, assembly GCA_024500445.1. Taxonomy (NCBI): domain Eukaryota; kingdom Metazoa; phylum Chordata; class Aves; order Passeriformes; family Meliphagidae; genus Entomyzon; species Entomyzon cyanotis. The sequence continues at coordinate 11,361,296 of JAKEPQ010001016.1, forward strand.
TTCATAGTGAAGCTATTTTTAAAATAAGCTTTAAATAATAAGAGGGTCTGTCTGCCCTCTACGATAAGCAGAAAGACAAATTGTACTTTAAAACAAGTTATGGACTTAAATAAGTGGGTATCTAAATTTAATTACAAAATTTATCTTTCTTTATTGTGTGTCCCTCTCCCTTTTCTCTGAGGGGAAGTTGTGTGGGTTGTTGTTGTTTTTTTTTTTTTAATTAGAGCCTTAATAGATAATCTTCAAAACAAAATCTAAAGTTTTTGGGTGCAAAAAAATGCTATTATATGAACAGTCTTACTGTACTATATTTTTACTGTATTTTTTTCTCTATCCTGCAATAACCTTTATAGTATAAATTTCCAGTAAAAGAATAAATAAATAAAAAAACTCCACTTTTAAGCTAAGATTATTGTGCCAATCTTGGTAGAAAAAACACAAGATAATTCTATGGCAAACTATAGAATTATCTTGTATTTTCAGCTGTCTCTAGTTGAAAATTCAGTCATCCTCATTCTTCAAAACAAAGCATAAAGTTTAAAGCTTATTTGAGGGCATTCTGAGGGGTCAATAAAAATAACAATATAAGTGAGGTTTGCAGAACCACAGTTCCAGCCAAACAAACAATAAATTCACTTATTTACATATTTCAGGTGGCACTGATCAGGCTGTATCAGGCACTGATACAGCCTGATACACTTTGAGATACATTGTACATTTGCATTCCTGCATTCAGGTTTCATTATTAGATAAACCCCAGTCTGGCTTTTTTATTTATAAAGCAGTAATTATATATATATATACAAAACAATATACGTTTACATTGCTTTCAAGCAATGGTTTTCATACTCTGTATGACTGTGGGATGAAACACATCAACATACATGTTAAAGTCTTGACTCCAACAGCAACCTCAAGCCATCTACTCTGCTTCTACACAGCAAGCAGCTCCTGCCAAACTGTGAGATGTACTGCCCACAGCTTCCCCTAGTACAAAACACAGACTCCCTGAGTTATGAATTCAGGACTAGCACAGAGACAGTAGCCTGTCTTGCACATGTCAAGATAGTGTCACTCAGGTGACTGGTGGCTTCTTGACTCCTTGACTTCCAGAAACTTTGAACCAGCTGATGTGGTAATGCATGAAGGAGCTTTGGTTGCTAAAACATGTGTAGGTCTAAAGGAGACACAGAGGTGAGACTGCACAGTGGCTCTTGGTGGAGTGCATGAATATCCAAAAGAATGCTCTTGAATTCCCTAAGAACAAATTAAAGGAGCATTTTTTGTCTAGCACTGGGTTGGGCCAGACAGGAAAGCACAAGAAAAGTTAAAACTCTAGTGGTTAAACAGCCCTTAACAGTGCAAATGAAATTATAAAAATAATGGTAAAAATAACATATGAAAATTGACGTAATGATTGTATTTTCAATATTAACACCTATGATTTCATAACAGAAGTTCTGCACATACATGCATACCTCTACTTATATTTATATATATACTTGTATATATACATCAGTCTTATCTGAAACCCACCAAAATAAACACAAATTAAAGCTAAGAGATTCATTTTAATACGAGGCATTTGAGATGGCTGGCAAGCCTTATTTACACATTTCCTCTATTTTTATATATTTAAAGAAACATCAAAGGTTTTTAACAAGAAAATTATGTTCTCATAGCCATAAAGTATACTCTTGTGATTGCATTAGAGTGGCTGTGCAATATAACTCCTTTGCTTGCTGACAGTGGTTTTTGCTATGTTAATTAAATAAGTAATATGTCTGCTATTTTTATTCATTAAAATTAATGCAATAACATCTATGTTGAAGGTTCAGATTGGACTCAATCTGGCAAGCCAAATGAAACAGCTCCACCGGAGTTGCTAACATTACTCTTGACGGAACAGAGCTCTGACAGGAGATTCTGTGTGAAATCGGTTTACCCTTGCTTCACTTAATATCATTCCAAATCAGCAAACACGAGCATCTTCAGAGCAGACAAAAATGTCCTCTATTAAAGAAAGCTATGGAAACCACAAGTCTCCAGGCGACAGGTTGTGCCGGGCACGGAGCCCGCTGGCTGGGCATTCCTGCTGCGCTGGGGAAATGCCGCCGGCGTCACCGCGGAGCTCTGCGGTCCAGCTCTGGTCCAAAGCCGTCAGCTGGAATTAGCCCAAAGGATGGCACTCAGCACGGCTTGTCAATTCCAGTAACAAGACCTGAAAAAAACAGCAGAGGTTTCACGGACGAAACCTGAGATCCGTTCACCTCTGGGATTATCTCCCAGAGAAACAGGAGCTGCCCTGCTCTGGCTTTCCCTTTGGGAAAGCAGCTCTTGGCGAAGGCAGGCAGTACCTGCGAGCATGCAGCAGGTGATGGCTCTGTGCCCACAGGCAAACACGCTGTGTGAAATAACAGAACCTCGCTGCTAAGGTTTTAAAACTCCCAAATCTAATTCACGACACACTGAGACCAACAGCAGCCTTTCCCACACCTCCCCGGGCAATGGATTAAGATTTGATGAATAAGAGCAAACACAGAGTCAAAGTTCAGCATCAAAACCAGAAAGCCCTATCACTATTAACATTTTTGTTCTGGTATCATTTTTGTTCTGTTACACCTGAACCCTGGCAGAAAGGAAAACCACAAGCCGCCTTTGATTCATGCCTATCCATATTTTATATACAATTAATTCAGGCAAATAGGGAAAAAAGAGAGGATGAATAGTGAAGTAATCTCAAATTAAAAAGACTGATTAGTATTTAGGAAACAGGCAGCTGACCCAGCCACCCCCAGTAGTATGACTCACAGTACTATTTTCATATTTGTATTATTTAGCATCTAAAGACCTTAGCTGAGAGTCCTGTTCTGCTAAGAACTTGCATTAAGTACTCTGAAAATATCTTCCCTGATTAATTTTCTACTGAGAAGAAAGTGTTTTCATTAAAATTTTATGTCTAAAATGGCATCTTTTGATTCAATCCTCCCAAAATCTAAGTGCTAAATAAATAAAAAATATTAAAAAATCCACCCTCCAACCAACATGGAAATGACTTCTTTTCTGGAGGCTGGAAGAACGCAAATATTTTCTGTGATTTCTGAGGGCTGGAAAAAATTGGATTTTCGTTGAGGCAGGAAGAAGAAATTGACATTAACTTTTTCTCTAACCCTACTTTATACATAATAAAATAGAAATATTACGCAAAGAGTTTATATTATAAATAGATGAAACACTTAAAAAGACACGAGGCAGAATGTGTTTATGTTTTTCAGTGTTTAGAGACAAGAAATCGAAGTATGGACCAACTTAGTAAAGTTTTACAGAGAAGCAGTATTTGGAACTAGTGAAAGGGCCTGATTTCAGACACCAAAGAAATGAAAGACATACACTGCATTAGCTCATATGGAAGTCTTAAGCCTTAAGTGATACTACAAATGGACAAAATTAAGAGAAAACAATAACTAAGGAAGGTCCCTTGTAAGTGAAGAGCCATAAGTAGAAGTAGAGTATCTGTCCATTGAGCCACTGATTGTCCTTTGACAGTATATACATTATTATATATAATATATATGTTATACATGATTATATTTATAAAGTATTGAAGAAGCACTACGAAGGAGGATATGTTAAACTAACTAAAGACTGAAACCTATCTGTATTTTGATTAACCTGACAATTCTTTAGAAAGAACTAGCCCAAGGATGTACACTGCATATATTTTTAGTGATTGATTTTAAAGAGCTTTCTGAGTTTTCCATCAGAGCAACTGAAAGCACTGCAGGCCAGGGATGGTGTAACAGCCTTTAAAGAAACTAGACATTCCCTTCTGTGAATAAACAAAATATGGGGGCTGCATAACCTTTAACAATGGAAATTAATAAGACTGTTTATGCTGTCAATAGCATAGCAAGCTTTATTGAATTCTGTTACAGTTTACAAGATTTTCTAATCAATGTTAACCTATTAAACATAAGCAGTATGAAGCGTTTTTTTATTAGAAAACAACAAAAATGAGGAAATTAGATGATAAAGCTGGAGATTGATCCAATACCTATGGAGTGCAGTAGGCCTCATTCCATTTCCATCACTGTGTTTTGGACCAGGACTTTAGTAATGAGGACTTCAACAGCAGAATTTGGCTGTCCAGGCAACATTAATAAAACCTTTATTAAGCAGTACTACAATTGCTGGGTTTGTAAAATGAACAGGCAGTGAAGAACTGAGGCCTCAAGAACACACAGTCCATCTAGTCAGACAGCAGACCTCCAAGAGTAGCCTTGGAGGAACAAATCCTTTGGAAGAAGCATCCTTTAACTCTTCAGAAATCACAGACACATACATCCACTGATTACACCATAACTGGGGTACACAAGGTGACAGCCTTCTAACTACCTGTTACACAGCCTCATGATCTTCTTACCTAGGTATCTATTACAATGCAACATTTAAAAATTGTGGGTTTTTTATCAAAATATTCTATTCTACTAGAGCTTTCTCTTCACTGTATCCTTGTCCGTAAGAGACAAAGGATTTGAATGAATTGTGTAAAGGAGTACAGTTAAATTTTATTAGTCATCAGTAAAACAATATTTAAGATAATCAAAGTATCTTTCAACAGCTTTCAGTATTGCCTGCATCACCTGTTCTTCTTTTCTGAATAAAACAAAACCTTCACCTCTTTCTTCCGATGGGAATCTTTTCATGTGAAAGAGATATTTTTTGGTTGGGGTTTTTTTTGGCTATCATTCTCTGGTCTTTTCTTCTTTCTTAATAGGTTTTTGGCTATCATTCTCTGGTCTTTTGTTCTTTCTTAATAGGTTTCTGGATGCAAAATGACCAAAAGCAGACAGATTATTCATACTGAATATGACAGTGAAGAGTTGCTAAATGTTATACATGGAATACTAAACAAAGTTTTACATTTCTTTTATTTTATATATATATATATATCTATATATCTTTCTTCTACTATGACCTGAGCAAATACTCTGGTTGAGCTTTTCCACAAAAATAAGCAAGAGATTTTTGATAGTATCTGTTCTGTCAGGAAAGGTATACAGGAAACATTTAGATTGTATCTTCCAAAGTTTTACCATGTAGATTTCTAAAATTACATTTGATACCATACAGACCTTTGATAGTCTTTTCAAAGTATGTTTCTGCTTTGACATTCCAAAATACATTTGCATTGTCTTCAAATATGCTGCATTTACAGATCATTAAAAAATAAATACTAAATCAACACTAAAAAACAGCTTCTGTCTCGTGGCTTGTTTGAATGATGCTTGTTTTCCTACGTTTAGCACAGGAAATAAGTAGAGTATTTCCTCTTTATGGCTTACTCTCAGTCTCCCTCTGGGTTTGGAAGTGCACAGGTACAGGTATATGTATGCACAGGCATGAGCAGGTATCTGCATTTGTGCAGGTGTACATGTACATAACTCTCCTCTAGTGACCAGCTACAGAAATGATCCCTGAAAGTATACTTTAAGCTATTAGAGACCACCCAAAGTAGGGCCATGAGGATGGTGAAGGGTCAGGAGGGGAAACCTTAAGAGGAGCAGCTGAGGTGATTTGGTCTGTTCAGCCTGGAGGGGACTCAAGGGAGACCTCATTGCAGTTACAACTTCCTCATGAGGGGAAGTGGAGGGGACAAAACTGATCTCTTCACTCTCATGACCAGTGACAAGACGCAGGGAAATGCATGAAGCTGAGTCAGGGGAGGTTTAGGTTGGATATCAGGAAAAGGTTCTTCACCCAGAGGGTGGCTGGGCACTCAAACAGACTCCCCAGGGAAGTGGTCACAGCACCAAGCCTGTCTGAGTCCAAAAGGTGTTTGGACAATGCTCTCAGGCACATGGTGTGGCTCTTGGGGTGTCCTCCCCAGGGCCAGCAGTTGGACTCGATGATCCTGATGGGTCTCTTTCAACTCAGCATATTCTATGATTCTTTGGTAACTAAATATATAAGTATGTGCAGAGAGATAGTGCCAATCAGCCAGCCTGATCTTCACCTCTAGGACCCCCAAAGACATGTCTAGTAGAAAATTCACAGGCCTTGTCTGTTTTGTAAGAGATCTTGAACAAAACAAACTCTGTGTATACTGAACATGCAGATCTTATTGATAAATTCATACAAACACACGTATCTCCATCACAAGCACAACTTGCTGAAAAGGAAACACCATGCATTTCCAGTTATGTTATTCTTATACGAGCAAAAGATTTTCTGGGGAGAGAAAAAAAAGTTTTAATGAAGGAGTAGACAGCCAGAAAGCATTAAAAGAAAGTCAAAGATGCAGAATGCCAAGGTGCTGTATGGCAACAGCTGTGCTCTGCTGCCATCCTGGAATTCTGTGCACTGAGCAGCAACCTGACAGACACAGGGCTAAAACTGCTGCCAGGGATCAGTGCCACACAAAAGCTTCCTGGCCAAACACATTCCTGTGCAGACATTGTGGCTCTATCCCAAGGCTTCCATCATACCAACAGATCTTCTTGGTGTAGGAATTATCCCTGAGGCATATGATCTGAGCTCAGAGTCAAATCCAGTAAAGGTGTGCTGTCAAATGGATGCAGGCAGGGACAAATGCACTTGCAGGTCCCTTATACCATTCCAGGCACAGCAATTCCCCGCCAGAGGCAACTGGTCTGGGAGCTCAGACAGGTCACAGCTGGTTAAGCTCACTCCTAGCCACCAGCAGAAGCCTTTCCCTGCACATTACAATGGATGCACATTACTATGATTTCATTTTCCCTGAAACGGGCTTAACTTTTGGTTGGGATTGAGTAGGGATTGCTACTGACACTCCAAGAACACGCTACTAAGTGAACTTAATAGGTGAAACTGAGATATTGAGGTTTTACACAGCAGTGGCACTACCTTTGTAAGTGTCAGTCTTGCAAGAGCATTGTGAGATTTTTGTTGAAAATTCTAAGGTTTGTACTTTGTCAGAGGAAAGGGGGATTTCTGCAAATTACCCATATTTTCTAAAATTACTGGCCATTTCTTTTCAGTCTTTTCAGCCAACAGAAAACATTCTTTCTTTCATGTTCCTCACATTAATTTAGTACTTTATGGAGAAGCACCTCAAGTTACCTCAACTGAGAGATCAAAATCTCATTGCGTGACTGGAAACAGACACAAGAACAAAAAGGTGATGACCCTCGCACTGAAGATTTTAAGGATTCTCAAAAAAAAAAAAAAATAGAGCAGTGGGAGTTGGGAACTGCAAGAACTTTAAGCATCTGGGTATCACTAGTAAAGAACAGACAAGAGAAATAGAGAAATATATTCCATCTCTGAAGACAGAGAAGATGCTCCACCATTGTCTGTACATTTACAAGCTTTTCTGCCCCCCTTTTTAACCCATTCTGCAGTCTCCATCCTCTTTCTCTTTCACAATGCTCTATTCACTGTGGACAGCTGTGAAGGGCCAGAGAACAGAAAACTTTCTGACACCACTACCCCATGTCTGCCTGCTGATTGTACAGATTTGTATAAATGGTATTGGTCTTCTCAACACATGAATTAGGTTTCTGTATTTCTTTTCATAAGCTAAACTGAGCATTTCCTAAATCATTCCCAGAAGTAAAAAATAGAATGGAAACAATACCTACTGCATTGGCAAAAATCTAAATATTTTCACATTCTCCCTTTCTTCTACTTCATTCCCAATTTTAAAATCTTTGTAAATGCTGTAGTTGATGCTATGACCATTGAAGGACTATTGTTCTGGCTGTGTGCTGTTCTTATAAGCATGAAACTTTAAAGCACATGAAGCAGTAAGTCTGACGCCCTTGGTTCGTTTGTTCAGACCTAGTTATTGAGGCATAAATAGTGTGCTGTGTAACACCATGAAATGACCTAGGAGTGCCTATAACACACAGGTACAGTGAGACCTAGAAAAACAGAGCACTCAATGTTAAAACAGAGAACCAGCACTACCTGATTTCCCTGCCCTGGTCTTACAGAGCTTTGGCAAATGGCACAGGATTTTTCCCTTCTGCAGGATGGAGTTCTCTATGTGACTACCTCAGGGGCATATGCAGAGCTTGAATATTAACTGTAAAAACCCACAAGTTTTCATCTTCATTATTCTCTCCTTACTCCCTGCCCCTCAAAACAGTTTTCACCTAACTGTGAACTAATTTTAAGCTGTCACAAAAAGAATTAATTGCTGAATTTCATCTAGTTTTGTTTTAGGAGTATGAAAACGTTACAAAAGTGCATAAAAAATGGTATGTTAAATGATCCCTCCTGAGTCACTAAGCCACTGTGGTCCATCACTGCATATTTAATTACATTTTAAAATAAAAGCATATACTTGAGTTGATAGAGCATAATGGCTGCTTTGGTGCTGCTATAGACATTCATATGAAGACTTAAAGAAACACATGGATTACTGACCTGACAGGCCATGACAGTAACCTAAAACAGCCATTATGGTCTCTACTGTGCATTCTTCTTATTTCATGGATCCCTGACACAATGGATGGAAACAGGATAGAGATTTAGAAAAGAAATGCTGACACAACCTTACCTATAGCTGTGCAAATGGTGCCTCTATAATTAAACTTTACAACTTCAGCACCACTAGATAAGTTGCTACTTTCTAATCATATTAATCAGAGCTTCGTGTTTTAATTGCCCTATATTATCATGCAGTGTGAACTATAAAAATAAAAAGATTCCCAGCAGCTAAAGATCATAGCTGTTATGAAACACAGAAGTAAATCCAAACACTCCTCTGTAAGTGAAATACACTGAAGAAAAGTCTCAGCTGATTATCCATTTTTTAGGGTTCTACATAATTGCCACAGAAAGTCCTCTGAATACCTTACAAGAATATAACTGAATAGTAAAAAAGCTTCATAGCTTCATTAAGATCTGCCCTGCGTGTTTCAAATTTTCCTATCAGCAGCAAAACAAGTCTACTGTCTTCAGTGACAATGACAGTCAGAAGCCTGCTCTTTCAGAGGAAGGCACTGAGATTATTCTTCATGCACTGCTGTTTTCTTTAAAAGCCAGCTCTCCAGTGATAGCAAGGAGTGGGTGGCCAAACTCTCACTGCTTTCAGTGGTCTGAGATTTGGAGCCTGGAAATGTTTTATGTAAATATTTCTCTTCACATTTTCTCTTCATTTGTCCGAGTGATTTACAGCTTTACTTCAGGAAGGAAAGTTTCCTCTCGAAAAATCTACATTTGGTGCAAACTGAGCAGATACTGCATTGGAGCTGAAACCCTCTGACCAAGCAGGCATTGCTAACTACAACAATAAAATTAATCTATAAATAAAACTTGGTTGCTTACCATTCTCTATTGTCCTGAATTTGCAAATCCTTGCATGCTGCATGCCACTTTACATGTATCATGTGATACATTCCCACACTGTCAGAGCCTACTCCGCTACAGCACCAGTTTTATAACACCTTCTGGAGACAATTGTGCTTCCCTTTAAGATGGATGGCACAGGTATGTAGCCTGTGCGTCACAAGGGCTCCTGTAAGGAATCAATGGAAAGAGCATGCCTGTAATTATGTGTGGCGGAACAGAGAATGCCATGGACATTTCTGAAAATTATACGAGCTGTAGCAATGCATAGGAGTTGCCATAGTGTTATTCTGACCCCTGAAGGATGGAAACAGAGTTAACTTCATATCCTTTTTTTTCCCCCATTTGCTCAGTATACTCTATGAATGTCAAACTCTAAACTGCATTAGCAGGATTTTTTAGTGCTTGCCCAGACCTATCCTCCAGGAATATGAAAATAGTCATGAACTAATGGTGAATCAACTTTAAAATACTGATGTTTTCAAGGAAGCAGAAAAAAAGTGATATTTCAGGCAGCTGTAAGGTAAAATTACTGTGAGTTTGATAGTGCATTAAATCTAGTAAGTATGTGAAGATCATGTTTATCAAGAGATGTAAAACCCACTCTGCCCTCACCTCTTCTTAACTGGAAAGTATTTTAGTGACATTTTGCTAGAATGAATTCAGAGTGAAGTGGGGAAGGACACAGGTCAGTGATGATAAGATCACTCATTTCAGCTGAGTTAAGATTTCATCAGGCTCCCATTTTTCAGAAAATGCATCTGTTAGAGGTATGGGCCCTCAGCAGTGCCTTTGTGAGCTTATCTGTCTTCAAGGAGTGCTCTTCCCCCTCCTCCCCCTGAACAGACAGGAAAAGTGATTCAGGATTCTAAAAGGGGCATTAAGGCACATCCTGATACCGCTATCTTTGAGGACAATTTGCCAAAGGAGTCTGAGTTAAACCAATGGGACTCCTGTTACACCTTTGCTGTTCCCCTACTCACTTCTAAGATGCTCGAAATGTGTTAATGGACCACCTTCCAGCTTCCTGCACATGTAACAGGTGTATGAAGCTGCTGTATCTGACAGTACTTGTTTCTGCCGTCAGTCCTGCTGCATGGTGACACACAGGAGCAGCACCCTGCCAAAGCTGCGAGCCAACCCTGCTCACCCCGAGAGACACCAGGCGAGCGCCGCACACAGCCGGGCGGAGCGGCACGGCACGGCACGGCACGGCTCTGCCTGGAGCCCGGCAGAGAGGTCAGCACCACGCCGAGCCTGGAGCCTGGCGACGGCGAGGGGAGAAGAGGAGGATCAATCTTAATTTGGGTTTTGTTCCTCCTCCGCTCAGCTGTTGCCATGCACCCAAGCCCCAGGTTGCGGTGTGACCTTGCCGCGGAGCTGCTCAACGGGACCATTGTGCAGCCTCGCCGGGGCTCCTCGGGAGCCTCTGCCCGGGTGTGGCTGAACCAGCGCCTCGGCAGCTTCCTCCTCCTCCTCCTCCTCCTTGCTCCTCCACCTCCTCCTCCGTGAACTCCCTGTCCCGGGGAAACTCCGCCGGCAGCACGCTGATGCAAAAGGCAGCCTGCGAGAGGCAAACCCCTTGTCAGGAGCTGAGCTGAGCAAGGATCTCCCCTCCTCTGCCCAGGTCTCCATCCCTCGCTGCCGAGAGCGCTACAAAGTTAACCCAAGTGATCGATACGCTATAGGAGCACACTATTCCACTATCGGCGACTGATGCCACTGATGTAATCAAGTTACATAATCGCCGTCTTTGCACAAATACATCCATCTTCCTACAGACAGATCTGCATATCTTCTTCCATCCATTATGCATGAACTCACCAGCAGTACATAAGGGTACATATTTTCGCACACACTATGTAACTTTAGCATTGCAGTGCATTGCACTGCACAACGTCATCACTATCGATTCCCTCAACCTTCCCCCACTCCCTCTTATCAGAACTGATTTTGCAGAGAGAGATTACCAATGTGCACTGCTCGGATTCCTTTAAATCTTTAAAGGCTGAAGTGCTTCCCTCACTCGCTTCTGTTCCTAAGAAGATGATCTTTCCTTTTTCTCCCGTCTCGCTTCACACCACAAGTAACAGGAATGAATTCCCACACAGTCCCTCAGCCAGATGCATGTATGTATGAAATACCGAAGATAGCATCTCTGTTTGCACATCTTCCAACTCCCATACACGTGGCCTGAGGTTTCAGTAGGTAAGTTATCGGGTAAAAAAGGTATTTTGTAAGAGCAGCTGGACGAGAGATTTTCAGGCTAGTGACATTTATGATATTTCCCTACTATGAAGCTGAGGGGATTTTGTCCTTACCGCCCCTCAGTTTATAATTTTCTTGCAAGATTTACAGGAACAGTTGTAATCCCAAATTACCAGTGGCATTTAACCCCTTTAGCACCAGTGCACTGTACCACGATCAATATGGATCAGCACCTTAAAGTTTAACAACTTGAAAAGCAGGTTTTCTCTACCTCCATTGCAGCTATGAAATGCAGCAGAACGCTGCACAGAGTTGGAAACATCTATTTAACCAGACGAGGGGATCCGATCTCATATTAATTAGATTCCATCACTGAGACCTTCTTTACTGTCACATAGCCTTTCCAGTCAAATAGGTTACAACCAGGCAAATTAAAAATTAAAAAATAGGAGAAATGAAAGACTCCTTGCTCTTACAGTAGTCTCCCAAATCCAGAGGGTGCATGAATACAGAAGGAGGAGATTTTTAATTCTTTTTTTTTTTTTAATTCATCGCAAAAAGCACTCACCAGAAGACCCACTGCAGTTATTCCACTCAACTGCCAATAGCGGCCGGAGCCCCTCGCATCAGGGTAATGCAGCAATCCCGAAAGTGCCCATTCCAGTCACCCGCCACCAAGTTTAGCAATGCCGGGCTTTTTGCCTGGATAAAATGACCTTACCCACAGGAGTCTCCCGAAATATTCCTCCGGTGCGATCGGTCAGCGAGGCGAGTGCCGGTCACCACACTGCGCACTCGGCCGGAGCAGCCCCGTGTTTACTCCTGGGGCTCAGCTGGCCGCGAGTGCCGCGGACGCGGCGCCCATCCATCCACCGCCGCCAGCTCCGCCGCGGGCGCAGGTAATTCCATACAGACTTCGGCGCCCCCCACCCCCCCGAGTCGCCCCTTCCTTCCTAGTTCAGAAAGTGCCCGCGTCGCCGGCGGGAGGTACCATCCAGGTGCGGCGGGGGGGCGGGGGAAGGGGGCGGCCGGCCTGGAGCCCCCGCGCCGCCCGCGGGCAGCTCCGCGCCCAGCGCGCCGCCGCCGCCGAGGGCCGGATCCGGCTGCCCGCACGAGTATCCGGCGAGCGACGCTCCGGAGGGGATCCTTTCCTGCCGCCGGGCGGCTGGGGGGAAAACGCTCCGAGGGGGCCGGGGGAGGGTGCTCGCAGGGTCCTAGCACCAGCACCGCAGCGCCAAAAAAAAAAAAAAAAAAAAAAAAAAAAGGGGGGGTGTTGGGGGAAAAAATTCTCCAAATGGAAAAGAAGAAAGGAAAAAAAAATCAGTTGTCCGCTTGCCCCGAACGATACTAATCCCCGGTGAAAATGACAAGTGATCAGCAAAGAAGAGGAGGTCTTGATTGATAACCACAATCCACCCAAAATATCCTCGGGAGCAGAGGAAGAGAGGGAGGGAGAGAGGCGAGAGAAACTGCAGTGCATAAACGATCCCTGTGTTCCTACGAGACGGGCTGCTCGCTCGCTCGCTCGCTCGGCTGCACGCCCTCCGCCGGGCCGGCAGGAAGGGGCCGGCACTGCCCCCCGATGGACAGCGCCGCACTCGCGCCCTGCTGCGGGGGCAGCCGCCGGGAGCCCTTCCCGAGGGATCCTGGAGAAACTCCTGCCTAGCGGGGCCTCCCTGCCTGCCTCCTTCCCTCCTGCCTGCCTCCGCCCCGGCGCCGCCCCGCTCCGCGCTGCCGAGCTGCTCCGCTCCGCGCCGCGCCGCGCTGCTCTGCCGGGACAGCGGCGGGCACGGCCGCGGGGTCAGCCTGCTCCGCTTTACCTCTTGCGCTTTGTTTTATTTGTCTCCCCCCTGCCCCTCCGCTTTCCCAAGCGAAGTGTTTTAGGAGAGATGATACATTATCTATTCTTGGATTTTTATAAGGCAAACTGTGGGCCTCGCTGTTGCCATGGGATCTTCTTTGTGCGAACTCTCTGAACTGTGTGGGAACAGTTTTATTTCCTTCACTTCAGATTTTTGTCTTTATTTTTTTCTCTTCTCTTCTGTAACTCTTCTGAAGATATGTATCAAAATGTAACTGCATTATTGCCAATTAAGATTAACAGCAGCTGCAAGGTGCATCTAATTAGGAATGTTAATTACTTCATGAAATAAATAGTCATTTGCAGATGTTTACTATACTAAACAAATGTTCTGTAAAACATAACTCAAATTCTGACACTCCCCTCTATAAATTTGTTTCCATTCCTGCACAAAGGTGCAGGGGAGTAGGCACATCTTCAATTTTATTTATCCTGCAGGTGCATACTCAAGGGAAGAGACACACAGAGTTGCCTGTGCATAGGTCCAGGGCTGGATCAGAGGCATTTTGAACTCTTACAACCCATTGTATGGAGTGGGAGCGTGGAGGAGCAGGAAATAGCTAAGCAATGTGAGATAAACGTGTACAGTTACATATCTGTTTGTATCCTTTTCAATAGCGTTCTCCAGAACCGGGACAAAAAGACTAGGCAGTGTTCACTTACCTCTTAACCCATCCTGGCTTCTTGTAGGACCACAGAGAGGAATCCAAACTGCTGCAGTTATTAAACCCCCAATATCTTACAAGAGAAGGGAGGAAAGAAAAAGAAGTATGTGGGAGAATGTGATTTTATTACGGAATATGATAAAGGATTATCGATAGGCAGATAATGTGCCATGCAGAGTCAGTGGGTTGCAGGAGGGGTGGGAGCTGTTGCAGAATTTGGGGAACTTGCTCACACCCCACCCCACCTCGCCTTGTAACAGAATGGCATTCTTCACGTCAGATAAAAAAATAGACAAAACTAGAAATGAGTGCAGCAACCAGTAGTCAAAATCCAATGTTAAAACCACAAAAATTAATGTGACTGGTTAAACCAGGCTATAAGATACTACTATGATGAGTGATCATACGCGTGGGCAGGTAAAAGAGACATGAAAAACTTTATGGGATTCTCTTTGTGGATCAGTACAGGGTCTTTTAAGTTAGCTAAATGACTCATACCATGTACTTTAGAGAGCGGGTTTGGGTGCTTGATTTAGAAGCCCAGGCATCCTAGCTGTTTGACAGAGTGAGAGAGAGGGAAAGACAGAGGGGTTCCCAACTTTGATTCTCACCACTATCCTTTGGGAGAGCTGCTTTCTCACCATGGAGGTGTGACAGCAGACTCCCAGCAAAGGCACCTCCATTGTGGGACTCCCAGGAGTCTTCTTCATGCCTTGACACAGCGACAGATGCTTGAGGCTGTTCATACTCTGCAAAGGGCAGAGCGTAGGCAGGAGGCACCTGGGGCTAACCCTAACCATTTGCCTTCAGCTCCTGATGGTTTACAGATCTTTCTTCCACTGATAGCCAAGTCATTTAATGTCTCCATCCTTTTGTTCCTTCTCTGTATAATGTGAATTAATACTGTTCTTACTCATAAGGGTGCACTGAAGATAAAAAGGCATTAATGTTTTTTAGGTGTTCTTACACAGTGGTCATGGGAGCTATATAAGTTCCCAGAGAGGCTGATTAAGTGTCTGGCAGAAGAAATGGAAAATGAAAAAGGGTGGAAACCAAAAGGTGTGAACAAAATACAATGGAATTGCTAAAAAGGCTGAAACCAGACTAATAACACAGAAAAGCTGTAGACCATTCACACGTGCAGAATACAAACCACCTGTGTTCTTGAGTTAAATTTATCCCAGGGTTAAAGAAACTAGATTCAGTTCATTTCTCAGTTCCTGAATTCCTATGAATAACAATGCAGTTGTATGGACACAAGTATAAGAGATGTTGAATTGAATTTTTTTCTCAGCCATATACCTAGTCTCTAACTGGTTTCATCCTCCCATTAATAAGTATGGTTTGTATAATATAAGAGGAGATCTCCTTTGTCTTCTTCATGACCTGAGTGTTTTCAAGATACTTCACCGAGGAGAAAAGCATCATCTTTTCTGTTTTGTAAACATTGTTTTAACTCCATGGCATTCAGTGCATTCTGAACTGTTTAATATGAATGAGTAGTGTATCTTGTACCTGAACCATGTTTGTGATCTTCAGGCCTTGTGTCCCTTGAGATAAGGAAGAGGCACAAGCCCCATCCTCACCCATACTTCACTGTCTTTAAAAGGATCATCACATATAATGTGTATTAGGAAAGCAAAACAGTGCAGTCAAAGTAAGCTTCCTTTTCTAAAAGTAATACATATTTCAAATGAAAGGGCTGACAGAGTGTATGGCTCTGAAGAATGCTCAGATCATGCAGAATGCTCTTGTTTAGTAAATCCAATGTGCTGGAATGGGTACTGCCCAAGAGCTGACACCATCCCCTGGCAGCAAGGGGCTCTACAAAACTTCATGGCCTCATGCTAACCCTGCTGCCAACTCTGTCCAGAGGGTCCAAAGACTGACAGGTCTTGATTTCTTGCTACCTACCTCTGGATTTTAGGTGGTAAATATTGTTTCCATTCGTGTATTATTTTCCACTTTTTAACAAACACAGTGGGAGAAGGAGTAACACAGAACACCAGCACTTGCACATTCTCTTGCTGAGTGTGCATATACAAACAACTATGACATGATATGAATCTGACAGCATGGAAAACAAGCATAGATTTTTAGATTAAAAAAGTAATTAAATCAGAATTTCCAAAATATGCCTTTACTCCCTCACTAAAAACACCAAACAGAACAACAGAACCTCTGCTCATTTAAAAATCTACATCTGAACCTTTTAATCCTGTAAACTACATTCTCAATCTGATTAATAAACAGTTTCACAAAATAGAAAGGTCAGTATTTTATCTTTTTTCTTTTCCCCTTTTCAAAACACAATTGCATTGATCTTATTAAAAACAGGTTCCCTTTTTGTCCACTTCTGACAGACTAAGTAGTCTTGAATGCTTCAGAGAGAGCAACATAAAACCTGAAATCTGCTATGTGATTAACTTCCTTGTTCTTTAGTTCTTGTGAATATTTTATATTTTTAATGTTTATTTATTTTAAATTGTATATAATTACATCTTATTTGTTGAATGCTTTATATATTGTACTTTACATTTTACATCCTTTTAATAAGTCCAGGCGAGAGTGTTTGACCAAGAAGATATTTTAAAAAGAATAATCCCTAATTCCATGTCGTGTGAAAATTTTGAAAGCAATTTCCTTTACAGAGGAACCTGACTCTAAAGAGTACATACCTCATCAGGGAATAATGCTCATCTCATAACAAAGAGATTTAATCACAAAAAGTCTGGTTTATAGTCTTAATTGCAATTCTGTTTTTCTTTTCCTGAGCCACTGTTGGGTTTGCATGGCCAGGTTTTGGTAGCAGGGGAAAGAGCAACAGGGGTGGCTTCTGTGAGAAGCTTCTGGAAGCTTTCTCCATGGCCAGCAGAGCCTAGGCTAGCTGGCTCCAGGATGGACCAACCTGCTGCTAGCCAAGGCTGAGCCCATCAGGAATGGTGGGAACGTCTCTGCGATAACGTATTTGAGAAGAAGAAGGAGGAAAAAAAAAGTTACTGTGCGGTTGTAATGACATCCAGAGAAAAGCAGGGTGAGAATATGTGAGAGGAAGAACTCTGCAGACACCAAGATCAGTGGAGGGGAGTGATGGAGAGGCTCTGGTGATTGGGTGACATCCAGCCAGCACCAAGCCACCACAACCACGTGCACCTTTCTGTAAGTGTGACCATGCTCTGCTCATTGCTGAGCTGTGCTGTCCCGAAGGCTGCAGCTGTACCATGCTTTTCTCATTGGTACCATGTTTGTGTGACTAATTTGACAGCTTTGTGCTGAGCATGTCAGACAGCTCAGGCTGTTGGTACCCCGCTCTGCCAGGGCCTCACTGCCAAGACAAGCTTTTGTGTCAGTTACTCATCAGTTGTAGGTCAAGCTTCTCTGTCAGGTACTCATCAGTTGTAGGTGGCCTGAGCAAAGCATCACAGCACCTATGGATGAAAGGTGATGCTACATAAAAGCTAAATATCTCATTACTGCTTTAACACGTGCATTTAGTTGATTGTTAAAGTTTAAAGAACCCAGAATTTACATGGCTACATGTATATAAATATATAAAAATATATATATAAGCTTTGTTGTCCTGCAATTTACTGCTTTAACCTAATATAGCAAAGGATAATGTCAAGGTAATTAAATGCTCATCTCTTGCCCATTTTTAATTTTGTAGAATAAATGGTTACTTGCTGTTCCCCTAGTCTCTCATTAGACTATCTCAAATGAAGATAATACCCATCCATAAGCTTCTTAGAACATATAACCCATCTATTTAATTAAACTGTATTCTATCACAAGATGAGAAAAATAAAACGATGGGGTGCATTCATGCATTTAAAAAAATCTGTTTGTTTCAGTTCAGAGTTTTTGGGGTTTTTTCCAAAAGAACTAACAGAAGGCAGCAATAAAGGATTATTTTCCTTTGAGGGTCTGTTTAGTTTTAGATTATACAGTAATATAAATCTCATCCAATTCCTATAAAGTCTATAGAAAAGCTCCTAGTGCTTCAGTAGGTATTACAGCAGTCTTGCACTATTGTCTAATCAAACATCATAAATTAGAGATTTTAAATACAAACATTGTTTGGAAAAAAGTTGCATAAGAACGATTGACCCAAGTTATGAGAGTAATCCCTCGGCCAGTGATGTGTCCCAGCAGTGCCCAGGGCTGGACAGCTGCACATGAAAACAGGCAGGGCTGGTGACAATGCACCTCCCAACTTCTGACAGCTGCCAGTACAGGGATTTTCACTTTTCATCATGAGAAAATGCCAGTCACAAAGATGAAAATGTTAGAAATTAAGAGACGTTGATCTGAAAAAAAACCCCAAACAACCCAAAACCCAAACCTTAAAGGAAAAATCAAGACCACAAGCAAAACTTTGTTGAATCATCCAGCTGCTTTGTGAAAAACTCCCATGGGCTGCTGCTCGCTCACTGCCGTCTGCTCCCCTGCCCAGCACATGGCCCAGCACCTCCTTCCCAGCCCACTCTGGCCACTGCATCCTTCTGTCACTGAAAGCTTTTCTCGTCAGGAAAGGGATATTTCCATGGCCTCCTGCCCACCTCTGGGCAGGCCATGGCAGGCAGTGTCAGGGCCAGGTGTCAGGGAACTTTCCCAGCAGCCCCATCCCATCCATCCGTGTGGAAATTACACACCATTTATTAATTATCGTTTCTATGCACTCCTGGACATCTGTCAGCCCCTGCCCGTTCTCACTCTGAGATGTGGTGTCACTGTTTGCATCAAGGGGGTGCACGTGGCCATCGTGTGATTAATGGGTGCATAATTCAAATTTTGTTCCTTTGACTGCAGAGCCAGCTGTTGAAGCATTCACTCCCTCACCACAGGAATGACTTCTGCAGCCTTGGTGAAGGCTGGCCAACCAAAATATGGGTCAGGGGAGTGATGGGACTGCCAGGAGCAGTAAAGTGCTCACTCATATGCAGTTTCACATGAGCAAGTTCCCAAAGAAGTATGGCTACTTTCATCCTGAAGTACATTAAGTACTAAACTTTCATATATCAAAGAGCGTGACTGACAAAAACAAAATCAAATCCAGAAATTGCCTATATAGATGTAAACCACTTTGACAGGAACAGACCAAAATTTAACTGGTTTAATGTTCCTGAGTAAAAATATCCTTTGGAAAGTTATGAAGCAGAATAAGAGATTGCTAAAATCAAAGATGTGTGAATTATCTACCTCACAGAGCTCGTGAATCAATTACATATAAAGCTATACATGTCAAAATTAATTAACCTAAGAAATGTTTATTATTCAGAGTTGTTGATTTTCTGTCTCCCTGCTATACACACACACACAAGGAACTTGATTTTGTGCTTACCAATGCATCCAATTTAGCAGCTGCAAAGGTTTTTCCCAGTTATTAATATAAGTGATTAGAGTCATCTGCAGTCAATATGTTTTGTAGCTTCATTTTGCTATTTGGATGCCATGGGGAGATATAGACTTCTACATAGAGACCTCAGCTACACATGTGGGAATAACCTACTTAAGGGCAAGACAAGGACAACCAGCACAATGGAAAGAGGGAGGAGAAAAATCAACATTTTTACTGCATGCATGACAGGTCTTGATGGCAAAACCTGGGTGAGAAGAATGTACCAATAGAGCTGTACTGTGGACCAGCTACCTAAGGTGGAGACAAAGACTGTAAAGGAGATTAGAAAGATTATGAAGGTAAGAAAGAAAAAGAAGATAGTGACACAAAACCTCAGCTGCTGTATGTGGATTAGGTCAGTATTATGGTGGAACATGGTGATTAAAGTTTAGGACATAATAAACAGTTGCTCTTTGGAACAATTAAGCAGAGAACTCACAGGAAGAGAAGCAGCTCTTTACTCTTTAACAATGCAAAAGACCCATTTCAAGAGCCAATTATTTCAGTAACACTGTACAATAATTACTGTGAAGTATGGAAATTACTGAAGCAAATCTCCCCAGATCCCTCCAAATAGATATCAAAACAGTCTCACCTTCTCTTACTGAAATACTGCTTTACTTTAAAGAGGGGGAAAACCTAAATATAATTGAAGTTTTTAAAAATAATTTTAAAAAATGCTCCAAATAGTAAAAATATTAGTTGGTGCAAAGGATGCTGTTCAAAGACATCATGTTACAGGCTTGGTGAAAGAACTCATCAGATCCTTAACAAAGGGCTAGCTTGATCCTGATAAATAATAAAGGCTCTTTTAGAGATGAAAAAACCCCTTCTTCCCAACATGAAAATCACAGCCCAATAATTGGAAATTATATATAGTAAATTAAATGTAAAGCTATAGCAACTCAGCCCTGACAAAAATGTTGAGAATCAACCCACTAACAGCATATATCATAGAGAAAAAATATTTTCAAACTCATTAGAAGATGAAGCTTGCCATCATTGGTAACAGCAGATGATTCAGTAGGATGAGAATCAGCAGAAAAAACCCAGTCAATAGAGAAGTAAGAAGCTGAAAAACAGTCAATTTATAGATATTGTTCTAGTGTGTATGAGATGTTTTAGAATCTAAGGGTGTTGAAATGATTATTGCTACCATAGTTTAAAGTATTTTTACTTTCACAAAAATCTAGTAGTATTCATAAAGGAAACTATCAATATCACTATCAGAGTTTCTCAAAAATGTCAGCTTAATGTTAAAGTATTTCCAACAAACAATCAAAACATCAAGAATGACTGGGACAAGAAATGCAAACAAAACTAAAAAGAAATATTATGCCACTGTAAAAAGACACAGTGAACTTTGTTCTGGAATATGACACATTATTGGGTCACCCTGTCTCAAAAAAAGTCTTAATTAGTAATTAGTATTAAGCAAAGTAACTATCAAGGGAATAGTCAAATAGAACATGTTTGCTCAGAGAAATGGAGGATGACCAAACAGAGCAGGTCTATTTGGTTTGCAGAAGATGATACATAGAGCAATATGTGAGATCTGTAAAGTTACAGTGCAAGGACTAATGTTTTCTGTACACAAGAATGAGGAGGCAGCCAGTGAAATTATGCAATGACATGTTCAAAACAGATGCATAACAAATAAGTAAATTGTATAATTCATTTGTTGCCTCAGGACATGTTGAAGGCCAAAGTATAAATCAGTTATGAAAGATTAAGTACATTGTTGTTGGAGAGGCCTCTCTTTTGTATTAAACAATAATCTGACTACAACTTCCCAACCAGAAAATGCCAGAAAACTGTGTGCAGCCAAGGCAGAAGGACACACCAGAGACAGATAGTCTGCTTCATTTGTTTCTTTCACCCTTTGCCTAGGTTTCTTTCACTAATCATTCTTAGAGATGACACAGCGGGCTAACTGGGTCTTTGTGCTGAATCTCCATGGACATGTTTTTTTGGGTTTTTTAATGGTAATTGGAACTTGAAGGTTTTGCATTGTTGAAAAAGTTAATGCACATTATGCACGGGTAACGCAACACAGAATCTGGAAACAAATCACAAGGAATGTCACTTGCTGGGTTACTGTACAAAATTTCATTTCCCATTGGTGTTTACATCGATCTAAAAAGGGAGGGAAAAAAACCTGCTACCAGGTAAGAATTCCTGAATTTATTCAATGCTCATGTTACAGGTATAAGTAAGCAGATATTATGAATGCAATAGGAAGAAAGTTGAGAGATCCTGGAAAAGCAGGAAATTCAGGCTCACTTTCACTTCTGTCTGTCAGGCACTGTTAATAAAGACACTGAGCCATATTAATTGTACCAGTAGATTCAAAATGGTGCAAACCCTACCACTTTTGCATATTTTGTTTTGGGTTATTTTAATAAATTTATTCATGGCCTGCAACCTGTAACCTTATTAGCAGAACTTCTAGTATTTCAAGAAGCTTAAAAAAACTGTCCTCAGGACAGAAACGTTCCTAACATCCCCTCAGATTTGGAGTGACTGAAAAATGAATTTCCCTGTGATGGCAGCATGGCATGATCTCCATGTTATTGGCAGCAAAAGAGTTAAAGGAAATATGTTTTACTACGGCTGTGTGGGAGTTCTGTTGCTCTCTGAATTTTCTTCAAGTCTTTACAAGAACCTGAGAGCCTTGATAGGAAAATATTGTGCCCTCCTGAAATACAGGACAACTTTACAGCATAAACAAATTTGAGGTCTCACACAGCTTAATAAAAGTGACAGCTTTTCCTGATGTGAATCTGTAAACAATTCTGTCAAACTTTTGTTATCCATGGTGTGAAATGCAAATTTCCCAGGTCCAACATTTTCATTCTTCTGACTTTATTTTTTACATTAAATGTTCTCTTGAAATAAACAGCAAGAATAAATGCTGCAATTTTAGCATTGTTAGAGAAGGTCTGTGAAAGCACAGGAAGCGAGCTGCAGACAATGAAAAATGAAGGATCAGCAATTACTAAGATTTAAAAGAACACTCCCAAATAACTTTGTTTTGTGGACCTGAAAAAAAAATGTAACTTCCATTTCAGTGTGGAGTTTTGCCTTGCTTCATCTCAAAATGCCAATTTTTTTCAAAGGCCAGGATTCTTTCTTCTAACAGGGGGCAACAAACTCTTCCTTACGCGATCAACAGTGAAGGTGCAGCATTTCCTGAAAGAGGAGAGACAACTGTCAAAGCAGAGGAGAAAGTTTTGTTTTCAGCAGTGAAGAGAGATGAATCAGAGCAAGAAAAAAGAATAAGGCAGAGGATAGTGGCTGCGCCTGAAATGAAGGCAATGTGATCTGAATGTTGATGAGGAGGCATTGACAAGATGAAAGATCTCTCTCTGTCGCGCTCTCGCTCTCTCGTTTCCAGTGTGTAAAATCTGTCCTGTTGACACACTCTTGCTCTCTTTTTATATCATAAAACTGGAACAAGCAGGATTCACAATCAGTGGTGGTGACACAGCCCCTGTGAAATATAGTTGCTGAGGGAAGGGCTCAGCACCTTCCTCCTATTCTCCCCCTCTTTCTGAGACCCTTCTGTCCTTGTAACTGGACTTTATCAAGGTTTGAGAATGCTTCTCTGGGTAATTCAGGCTGATTACAGATGCAGCAGGTCTTTGAGGTACTCACAATTCACACCCACTCTCCAGGGTACACAGTGTAGTTAAATATTTAGGTATTTTACTCATATGTAATTTAAGTGTATTCATAATGTAACATAGTTCTCTGTTGGATGTCAGTACTCACGGAAATCCTGGTTTTGAAAGCAAGACAAAACAACAAAACCAAGCAGACATGTCAAAGTTGGAAATAAAATGTTGCCAAACTTTAAAAATTAAAAAAAACAAAAACCCACCTTTAATAGTAGGTACACCTAGGTTCTTGCTTCAACACAAACATTGGGGAAAATGTCACTTTCCAGCCATCAAGCCATTGGTTTCAATGAATCAGGGTCTTCAAATCTCCTTTCAAAGAATCAGCTGTTGCTGAGTGTTCAGAGCAGTGTGTGTTCTCCCAGCAAACACACACTTTTTCACAGTGTAGAACAGCCTATACTGGCTGATATCAGTATGTGTATAACATGGGCCTAAATGTGCTGTTACATTGTGAAGTATGCAATATACAGCCAACAAAATTGTGCATTGAGATTTAAAAAAAAAATTCTAAATTTTATGTTGTATCTGAGGTAGTACTGGCTTAAATGTCCTTCTGTATAATGACTTTTTAAAACCAGTGCATAAGAAGCTTTTTAGTTTTCCCCCCTCTATAGTACAGCTGTAGGGAAATTGTGATTTCACTGGAATCAGTCAAAAAAATCAAGGAAGCCAAGGTCCTTTTCCAAATATTTCACTCTTTAGTAAAAGGCTTGTTCACTTTTATGGCTAATTTGCCTAAGAAGAGTAAAATTAAATTATACCTTTATCTGCATTATATATAGGAATGATGAGGTTTAGTTAGTTAATACTTATGTAGCTTTTCATAAAGGTAAAGTACATTTTATTATTGTTGAATATTTAACAGCAAGCAGTATGCAGAGCAGTTTCATTTGAATTTCTCAAAGGTACTTCTGGAAGACTTCCCTGAAATTCAGTAGGTCTTGGATCCACTGTGATTTACTGAGATGATTAAATCAAAGCAGATTTGTTTTCCATGCATATACTATTATTTCATCACTAAAAAAAAAAAAAAAAAAGGTTGTTTAAATTTGCTCATGTGCAGTTACAGAAGATAAATATGACTGCAGAGGATGCAAAATTGCTGGGACTTCTCAAACAAAACTGCTAGCTGGTAGGCAGTGGCCTGGAACATCAGAGTTGTGGGTGCTATAAAATGGCTGTAACCTTGCTTCCTGCTTTGCTGTGTTAGAGCCTCGGAAAGGCAAGGTTTGCTGCTGACAGTGACCATGTGGTAACATGGATTTGTGGAAATGCATGGATTCTGGACTTCGGACTCCTTTTGAGGAATAAAATTCAAAATTAAGTGTTCCACTGAGAAGCACAAATGTGCTCTAGAAGGAAGGAAAACTGCCCAACCTCAGCTTCATCTGCTTTCACACAAAGATCAGCGTGTCACAGTATTGTCACTGCTGTCACATCTTAATCTGATCACACCCAGCCTGAGCAAAAGGCACAAATTGCAATAGAAGCTGATAATGTTAATTCAACATCAATCTATTAGGATAATTAGGAAATTCCAATCTTTCTTGTCAACCATGTTATGAAGATGGGGAAAATATAGAGAAAAAACCAACCAAAATCATAAATCAAACCAAGATTCTTTGAGTGAATTCCTATTCACATTTTCAATTCTGAACAGAATATCTGACAGGTGGAAGGACAAATTCAAATATTAGTGTTCAAAAGCAGAACATCTTTGAATTATCTGTGGCTATGTTTTCTACATCAAGTTATTTAATGGAAAATTAAAATTCCTACCAGGCTGAAAACACTTAATAGCAATAACCCATTTAAAAAGAAATAGCACATGAATCACAAAAGGAAAAATATACATGTCTTTTTTAACTGCAGGTACTATTAGGGTTTGGTACTACAAGCTGTTAATAAGCAATGCATTTCCTCAGGAGATGGGGGTTTGAAATGCATGGGTCAGTGAACACTTTGTAAATTTCCAATAGTTTTGCTCTCTCTGGTCAGTACTTTCACACTATATCACACACATTTTCACACTATGTAATAGGGGCATCTTCTTGCTGATACAGAGAGATACAACAGAGAGTGATTTAGAACTAATGTTAATTGAAGGATTGTAGATGGAGAGGGTTTTTTCAGGTAATTTGTTTCCTCTCTCCTCTTTCATTTCTCTGCAGTTCTTCCCCACAATGGCCTATTTCTCACATATTTATTTTATGTGGTTTGACACTACATTAAAAAAATCCCACTGAAATAAATGACCAATACGTAACTGTCAGGTTGTTCTGAATCTGTGGCTTATGTCTGACCACATATTTATGAATTTTTAAAATAGAAATACTTACAGTAAAACCCCCAGACAAAGACTGGAAAAAAAACACCTAAAAATCAAACACCAAGCCAAACCAAACTTCAACTGCTATACAAATCAAATTCTGATTTAGTGATATCACCAATGATGGAAAGAGTTTC
Organism: Entomyzon cyanotis; assembly: GCA_024500445.1. Lineage (NCBI taxonomy): Eukaryota > Metazoa > Chordata > Aves > Passeriformes > Meliphagidae > Entomyzon > Entomyzon cyanotis. Next base: position 11,386,913 of record JAKEPQ010001016.1, read on the forward strand.
AGGTGTTTCCACAAGGGCATGTATATATACAAATAAATATGTATATAAATAACATACAAGGCAGTGTTTCAAGAGAAAAAGTGGAACATTCTGAAGCTATTCTTCAATTTTAAATAGAGACCTGACCATCATTAATGACTGTGAAAACATTAATCTTTGTCAAAAGATCACAAATTGAATACTTATATTGGATTTCAAGGATTTGTCAGAATCAATATCGAGAAAACTTTGCAACGTATTGTAACAATCAAAACAAATTTTCTGCCACTGCAATTTGTGATGCTAACTCTGGTAATTAGGGCAGAACTAATCTTCCCTAACTTTAGGCTCTCATCATCATCATCAGAGTGTCATCATCATCCTGAGCTCATCCAGACTACCTTTATAGGCATGGGGAAGAAACAGAAGCTATTTGAGAATGATTCAGCTCATTCTAGTGTAGACATCTTAAGTGAATCTCACCTCTGAAGGATCCATTTCATTCTCTCAGCTAGACAGGAAAGTGGATTAAAAGCTTGGAAATGGAAGGTATATGACAGATGCCTAAGACTGTGTGAGGTTATTCCTGTCATTAATATGTAAAGAGGATATAAAATAATAAGCAGAAGTGAATTTCTAAATTTAGAAAGTACAAAATTGCACAAAAAATAAAAAAGAAGAAGAGTGATTTTTCAATAGTTACAATCGTGTTTGCAAGAAAAATTTTAGTAAAATTTATGAAGATTATAAAAAAAAAGTTACCCTACCTTTGCAGCCTTGTATGCAATACAAGGATTCCAAGGGGTTGCTAAAAAATCCTGTTCACTTGCAGAAATAGGTTTTTACATACCTAGGAAGATAGAAAAAGAAAAACATAATTTTTGTTGGTTTTTTGTGATGCTTTATAATAACATGCTTATACAGACACTCAATGACTTTTTCAAAATAGGAACTCAGTACTAATATCCTGAAATCTCTAAACACTTGAAGAGCAATTAGGGAATTGTGACTAATGACCATCAGCTCTAAAAATAAACCCAAAGGCACTCTTTTCTAACCCGCAAATAGATCCCTTCTTATACATTCTGTTTACATCTGACGTGATGATCAAAGCCTTATAGGAGGGACCTATTTATTTCTTTAAAAAACAGAATAAAGTGAAGATTATGATAAAGGTTCTAAGGAAACTCACTGTTGAAATATGCTCCAGCATCTACTGTGCTCTGTCAGTGAACATCAGGAAAGCTCAGGTAAACAATGTCACTCTTTTTTTCAGTGATTACTGCATCTCCAAAAGCAAGGAAACAACTGAAGTCACTCTGTTTTCAGGAACAAGCTGTTTGATACAGCTTCACTGGTTTCTTCTAGTTATCTGTGGCCAAGGGTGATAAAGCACATAATGGATGGTTTACATCAGAAAGGAGATATTAAATACTATGTGTTTCTGGTTTTGCATGGGGATTCAAATTCCTTGGGGATTTCAGCTCATTTCCTCTAAATTTACAACTTAAGTTGTTTTAACTTTTAGGAGTGATTCTAAATACTTACATAACTATGTCAGAGAGGATAGAAAATAGACCCAGAACTGAAGAGTCATTAATTTCTCATGCTTACTTCCCAGCACATAGTCAAAAAATCAACAGCTATTACTTTTCCTCAGGGTTATGCCACTTTAGCTAGTTTATTTTAATGACTCATAACCAGCTTAAATTTCTTTCTCTCTTCTAAATGGCAAGGTGCTGCAGTTTTCAATTGCACAAGAGATCAAAATTGGAAAGTTTCAACAGTAAGGAATATTTATGAAGTTAATTTTTCTTTTTCCTCTTGTCCACACTGAATTTGGCTTGCACCCAGAATATTTATTTAGCTTCAAAGATTAATACTGCTTGATGTTATCATGCAATACTGAGGGTGTGGTTGGCTTATAAAAATCTACACATATAAACAAGGAATGATACTGGAGATTATACTTTCATATGATATAATGCTGGCATGTAATGGCATCTATGGCTATTGTTTAATTGTGAAGAAAATAGCAATTTTTGAAGCTGTTTTATTACTTGATATTATTAATTTTGACACTTGTAACTGTAATTTTCCCTGCAGCCATATTTTCAGGTGTTCTTTCAGGTCATTATAAGAGAAAAGAACTCAGAGTTTAGGGGGAATGTCACCTTTGTCTATTAAAGCCAAAAGGAAAAAAAAACTTAATTAAAAATCTTTCCCCAAATTTCTCTCCTTGCCAAAAGGACAGCGTGACATAGCATGAATAAATTCTTAACTAAGCTACAGTCTGCCAATAAAATTCCAATTTAATGGACACTGAAGCAAAAAGACATCAAGGCTAAGGTTGTAGCTCATTTGTTTTGTCAAGAAGTGGTTGAAAGTGCTTAAGATATCTTTGAATTGTAATCAATGTCCTTTTCTATTACAAATACACTTCTTTCTTTTCTTGTGGTTACAACTATTTGGTCATTAATTGATTTTTTTAAAGCTTGGTTAATTATAATTTGCCTGTAAATGTAGCAAATTTAGACTAAGAAAGATGCTCTGCAGTGAAACAGGAGAAAACAGAGGAAAAAATTACCTTTTTTAAAAGAGGTGTGCTTATCTCCAGGAAAAGTAGTATAGAAAGAAAAAAAAAGAAATTTAGGAAATTCCCAGTTCACATTTGAAATATTTGTAAGTCAGGCCTTTCTCCTTACAGTTGGAACTCTGAACACACACACACACACGCACACACACACACGCTCTTTCTCCTTGTTAATCCAATTTGATTTTTCAGTAATTAGTTGTAGAAAGCACACTCTTAGGAAGAAATCCACCTTTTTTTTTTTTTTTTTTTTTTTTTGGTGGGAGAAGCTGATAGAACATAACAGGTGGAACAGGACTCTGAGATAGAGGTATTGTGAGGGTACAGGTCATCTGCTTGCCATGTCTAGCAATTATTTCTTAGATCACCTGGTCAAAAAGAAAGTTAACAGGAAACATGTAGAATGAAGTACAAGGTCTATTTCAGAAAATGGTTTGTAAGGTCTTTTTCCAATTTACTGAAAGCAGAAGTGACATGAGAACTGAGACAACGTGACAACAGTTTTGCAATTTGGTCTTCCTAATTAATTGTATTTAGAGCAGGTATATTAGTGTCCATCCCTTCTCAGGCTGCTGAACCTTTATCTAAATTTGCAGCTGACTTTGGGAATCCTGCAAGTGCTGCCTTTCATATCCTTAAGGACATATCCATATGATTTGCACCTATTCTGCCTTAGCATTTTTTCATAATTACTGTGTGCTGTTCAGAAATTCCCATGTTCAGCTCTCTGTGTTTAAAATGGAGCTGAAGTTTGTTCAGGGACCTCTCATGGTTCGCTGAATTTGCTTACAACTCCTTTGAGAGCTTCTGAATAGGACAAGGGCTGGGGGGCAACACCAATATCTTTATCTACACACCCAAAAGAAAGAAAGAATTTGATGTCACAAATGTTCCCCATGTCAGGTAAGTCCTGATTAGTCAGTCTCTGCTTACAAGAAAAGGATTCAGCCAAATCCTTATCACTCTTCAGCAAGCACAGGGTAACTCAGGATGTTCTTGGCCCAGTTAAGAGGCATGCCTGCCCTAGATCAGTGGGAAGGCTGAAGCCAGAATGGGTCTTCTCATTCTTGCAATATTTAAAATAAACTACATTTTGAAAAGAGGTGTTGTAACATTTCTTAAAAGGCTTTATTTGAACTGCTGAGCAGCAAAGGCTTTTTAAGGCTTTTTTCCTCATTTTTCCCTTGGAATTGTTAGCTAAGAACACACAGCAAAGAGGAGATATAAAAAATCCTTCAACTTTTCTGTGAAGCAGCGGGGTTGCCAAAAATTCATGCTCAATCCACCTCCAAATAATCCTCAGTAGAGCAGCTTACTATCACTGATCCCTGAGGACAGTGGAGCTGAGACTAAGGCAGTTACACAGAAGCTCCCCTCCCTCAAGGTGTCTTTAGAAATTCCTCACTCACGAGAACTAGGTCTGTGTGACCAGAGGATGAAGACAAAATGCATGGCTTCATTTGGCTCTATGCTATGGATCTTCCTAGCCCCAGGATTTGTTCCTCAGCCATTTAAATTAACATAGCATTAAAATATGACAGGATTATGTTCTGTGGACTCATTAACACATTCCTCTGGTGCAATGGGAGACAAGGGATGCTTGAACATTCAGCCACCCGAGGCATGTATTAATGGGACTGACACCCCCTGCAATGTCTCAATAGGTTGAAAAAAGACTCCTAAGGAATATAACTTTGGAATTTACATGCAATTTTTCAAATGTACCATGAAAGTATTTATCTTTTCATTCCACCAAGTAAGGTGGTATCAGGTTTGTGATGGGAGAAGAAGCAATTTTCTCTATGAACCAACTATTAGATTGTTGTATTTTCCTAATTCGTGTACTCTTCCCTTCTGTCAAATTTTTCTTGCCTAACTCCCATGAATTTAGCAAAGCAAACTTTGATACTTCAGGATTTTCATTTTTTTCCCCATGATGACTTTTCCTGCCTGCTGCACTCAGCAACTTTTCAAAGGCAGGCTGAGATGCTTTCAAGCTTGTTTATTGTTAGAAAGCCAAATGGAAAGCTGATTACTGTTCCCCATTCAGTTTTTTAATTCAAGCAGCTCCACAGTTGTGTTTGTAAATACAAACAACCATAAAAGCAACTGGCCACCCCTGACTCTCCATTAAGCCTACAGGCAGTGGAGGATGCAAAATCTTGGAACCAAAAGATACCAGCTGTAACCTGCACTTACCTTCGGGTCCTTAGGTGGCAGTCTTCCCTCTGGCTTAGCACTGAAACCAGAAGAGCAGAAAATGAACCCTGGCATTGGAGCAGCCATTGTTTTAAAAATGCTAAGACACAAAACTGAAATTATTGGGATGTGTAGTCATTAAAAATGTGCAACAGTTTCAAAAAGGATAAGGTTTTTGGGCGCAGTAACTTGAGCACATTCAATTAGAAGGGTTCTGTATGTCTAGACAGGTTATTCTGGCCTCAGGCCTTATGGCTACCACAGGTCATTGTGTAACAAACACATAACCCAGGGATGTAAAAAGGCATGGCTGTACCTTAAAGCCTAAGTACCAATTGTTACATATGCCTACTGATATCCATGTTCAAGTTCTATTGTCATAAAAAGGCAATAATGCCTTCCAACAAAAACAAAAACCCCAAAACAGCAACAACAGAGTTTCTTTCTAAAAACCTAAAGATATTTGAAAACTAAAAAGCTGGAGATATTTCCACGGTCAGTTTAACACACTCGTGCATGCATTTTTCTCTACACACACATGTATTCAGAGCAAATAAATTACCGTGAGACAAAATTTTCTTTCAGTATGGCATATTTTAAAGGCTAAGGGATGCCAGAACCTATCGCTTCCTTGTTCTTAGGAATTAAAACAGATTATCCACATTTTGTAGAGTATTTAAGCATTTTGCCTGTGGTCAATCAGATAGTTCATAACAAGGCCAGGAGTGGCTGCAGATCCAGGTCTTCAGGTCTCTTCTTCCCTTATCTGTTATTCCTTATGACAAGAAAGCCTGCAGTGCCCTAAGATGTTATTCAAGTATAATTTGATATCACTTGAACTTTAAATCTGTGTTTGAGACCCTAGGTATCTACTGAGCTATTTTATCCAAGACTGAGAAAAAGGGCTCTCTTGCTGTCTTTTGCTGTAAATGCTGAAATTTACAACAGTGTTTTAAGTTTAAAATTCAATAGAAGATCAGAAGTGCTTATTTTTTTTTTACTAAATCTTGCACCTTTACCTATGATTGCAAAAGGCAGGAGACCTTCAATCTTCTGGCAAATTCTAGTCTTGTATTTCTTTGCAAAGAAAGTTTTTGATAAATTTCTCTTCCATAATCACCCTTTATCCTGCTCTGCAACACAATGTGTTTTCATCTAGAAAACTGCATGGCAGAAAGCATCATACTTTAGTGTTCCTTTGGGTTCACTTTGGCCATTTAGACTCTGTGGGACTTTAAAATACACTGGAGAGTTCAGGGGTTGAGAATTGTCACCTGATGGAAACAAGGTACATAGAACCTCTCTTTTCAACACAGACAGAAAGATACAAGTTCAGCTTCCCACAGGAAAATGGGATAGGACAGCAAAAATTAATTGGGCTGTGTACTATGAGTGAATAAAAAGCTGAAAGACATCTTGAGTCTAGTGATATTTTTGCACTTGACTTCCCTCATGCTACATTATTGCTTGTGATACCAATACACAAAGAAGCATAAAACCTGGTAAAATAATGTCTCAGTCTGCTTTTGAATGTTTTAATTCTGCCATTTGAATGTTTTAATTCCACCATGAGTCTATTCATGAAGTCAAAAAGCTATGGCATTGTTTGCAAGTTTGAGGCAAACATAGAACTTAAAGATTTCTGCCTTTCTTTACACACTGAAAATGTTTAGCCTCGTCTCTCTACATTTCAAAATAATGAAGGTGAGAACCTACCCTTTTGCCATCAACAGGTGCTCATTTTGCAAACAGCTGCTTCAGTTAAAGTCTTTAGCACCATCCATATGCCTATCATCTTCAGCTGTGATGGGAGAAGGATCACAGGAGCAGTTTGTAACCTCATTTACATGAAGTCAGCCAGCTAAGATTTTACACCAAAAAGCTGATTAGATTATTTTGCTTCATTTTGTCTGAACTACTCAAAAGAGATTTTATGCTACCAAAGGTATAGAAGAACAACATCCTGTAGTTTTCTGCGCAGTATGTACAAATAGAAGTAATAGCTTTAATCAGCTCTATAGCTTCAGTAAAATATTTGTTTGCTGAATTATTTATCCATTGTTATTATTTACCTGACTGCAAATAGGGAAAGTAACAACTTATCTTGACTGAAAAATTGAAATTTTTATTCAAGACTAAGGTATTAAGTAAATGTTAAGCATTGTGAATACATTACATTATCTTTTTGAAATTGTCAGCGAAGAGCTTTGCTTGGCTTCTAATTCATTACCCTGTACAATGCCTTATGTTTTTATTTTATTTTTGATGGAGAAATTTTAACAATTTTTAAACCACAGTAAAAGCATTTATGTAACAGTGAAAGTTGGGCATGCTGGATTTTCTACCCATTATCTCAGAGCCTTTCTGTGACAACACATCTTTCCCAGTTCTATAAAAGTATGTAAGATAAAGAAAACTTTTCAAAGCAAACCTCTATAAAGGTTTTTATAAACGTCTTTAAAGGTTTTCTTGGTTTTGGTTTGATTTGGTGGGTTTTTTTGTTTTGTTGAGGTTTTTAAAATCAAGTATTGTATCCTTGTAGTTGTAGGACAACCAATATCCAAGGGCAAAACCACTCCATTGGTTCTAATGCTTCTTGAAATGCAGTGACAGAGGCTTAATGTTAAAAGTCTGAAATAAATTCTGAAAAGAGTGAGTCAAAAGAATATGTAGAATGAAATACTAGATGCCTTTTCTTTTTACTCCGTCTACTGTTAGACATTGAGATGTTTCTCAAAACTACAAATCATTGAATTTATGAGTGTCAGTTGAGCTTCCTGTCAGCAACATGAAACAGTCAGCAACATGAAACAGTAAGCAAGAAATATCTTTTTTCTGACTGGTTACTTTAATTAGAATTAGCCTGATTAAAATGTCTGTTTGGCACTACCATTTCATACACACCTTGTGCAATGTGATGTTGGGAACTGATGCATGATTAAAAATCATTGCTGTGGTCCTCTTTTAAATTCAGTCTTCACCAGTGGTTTTAGTGGGGTTTCCTTTGCAAGAAATGTGAGCTTATTTTTGCTAAGAGAAGAAGCAAACAGTATTGAGGGAAAAAATGTCTGTGTCTGGGGAAATACCATTAAGTTACATGTGTTCATATATGGTAAATATTTCACTTTTTTTTTTTCTTAAGAGCATAGTAAAATATATTTTTTGTATTTCTGCACCATTCATAAAGATACTTGGAGTTATATTCTAAATGCAATTAGGGTACAATCTGGCTAGAGATGCTAAATCCATGATGTTTAATGCATGGATACAAAGGCTTTTCCCCATTCACATTAGGAAGAAAAATCTTCAAAAATTATGGAAGGATTTCAGAAATAGTCACAAGAGAGGTTCTTTATTAAAAGTATTATCACATAAACACTGAAGATAAAAAATTGCTCATCTTTTAGGGTTATATGTATATATATGCCTTCAGTTTGTATATATACACAAGCTTATCCCCTTCCTTTGTAAGAAAGGAAAGAAAAAGAAAAAAGGGGGGAAAAGAAAATAAGAGAAGTAATGCCTGCCTGTCATGTCATCTTGTCTCCCAGCTGATGGAGTTTGATACTTCCTGTATTTGCCATACATTTTTAAATATGATAAATAACATTCTCAAGCCTTTAGGATGAAAAATAAAAGATATTATTTAGTGAATATAAGAGAAATAGTCTGTAGCAGAAAGGTAATTAAACCTTGCCCTCGCTGAACTGGCTTTTTAATTAGTATGTTTAACTAGACTTAGTAGAAGTATATAGCACAGAGTGACCTGACTAGCAATATATCATTTAGACATTCCAGTGCTTTTATCAACTTTAAACCAATGCTACTCTGGTTCTCAAAAAAAGTACTTCTCTGCTTCTTTATTCATCAGCTTGTTTCTTCAAGAATGGTTTGATACTCCATTCTCTCAAAATTTCCATAAAACATTTATATTGCTAATGTTCAAAATAGCCTCTCAAATACACATGCTGAAAAGAAACTACAAAAGGCAAGATTTGGCTACCTTCACATGATTGAATATTTACCCTATAAAACATTCTTGTAAATTTGGTGGCATTATACAATGGCCAACATTATTTTCAGGGAATAGAAGTTTTAGAAACTCAGAGTGCAGAAGGGAGGTATTAAATTTTAAGTAAAAAATATACAATGTTCACAAGTGGTCTTTTTCATCTTATTTAAGTAGACAGAGAAAAACTGTGAAATAATTCTATAGAAATATGAAATTTTTGATTAATTATTTTTAGATTTACAACGTAAAAAATCAAAGGCAAGTGTGATGTATTTTCATTTTTCAGAAATGCAATATTGACTCTGGCCTGATCTTCCACCCCCTGGCTCCATACAAGAGCACTCAGCTTCCAGCTCAGAGTTAATTTTATTCCTGTGCTTTTTGTTTGTATCAAGACATAAATTAACGTGAGAAAAGAGAAATATAGTTATTTCCTTATATACATTTTTGTTTAGTATAAAAAAATGATAATTCTGTTTTTCTGAAAGATTTCTTGGAGCAATTTTGAGATCTGTCATTATATACTATTTCTCATTAAGCTAAGTTAGCCCTCAATACTTCCTATTCCTTCCATGTTTAAAGAATAATATGCCAGAATGTTTCATTACACAGCATCGTTTCTTAAAGCAATCATGGTAAATTATGGACCTCTTCAATCTTCCACCAAAGGAAAAAAAAAAATTAGAAAGGAAAGATTACAGTTCCTGCCAGGGATCTGACTACATCTCCAGCTGTTAGGACAGATGGAAAATTCTGTAAGTCTTTACATGGTAGCCCAAGGAATTGTAAATTTGTAGTCAACTTTTCATAGTTCCTTATTCAGCTATCCTTGAATGAAAAAAGGAGTATGAGAAAGTCAAAAAGAGGGGTATTTGGTATTGTTTTTCCATGCCATTGTGGCAGATGGAGAAGAATATTAAAAGTACAGATAAATCCTTTACTTTAAGATGTCTACTGTTAGATTTTAAATTAATTTTTTTGTAAGAAAGCTCATTTTGGGCTGTACATACAGCAAACAGAAATTGGCTATGTTCATAAGGTTTAATTGTGTAATATGAATATTTATCTGATGAGGGTATATTCCACTGGAAAGATTTCTGGTGTAATGCATCAACAGTGTGTTTCTAGAAAGTATTTCTGCTGTAAAACAAAAGAAATAACAGAAACATAACAGGAGATAAAACAGAAAAATGAAACAGCTTCTACATTCCACCTCACTGTGAAATATTAGTTGTGTATTGGTCTGCAAGTCACATTGTATAAACATCCAACAATGCTTGGAATCTAACATCAGCTTTTGTTTATAGTTCTCATTCCATGTTCATTATTCAAAAAAGACTTTTGACTTAGTAAAGCTGAAAACAAAAGAAAGAGAATGCATACTGTTGTCAGATAAAATGCAGAAACTCTTGCAGTTAGTGGATTGTGACATGCTAGCAAGGAAATTGCTCTGAGTGTGTTTTTATTGGAACAGTGTGATTTATGTGGGGGATTGTGGAAAAAAGGAAAAAATGTCATGACTAAAATTTGTTAAACTGTAATAATTTTTAAGGTACTTAAAATATATCTGCTTTGTACATGAATATGTTTTTGATGTGTGCTTGTTAATGCTTTTTTCCAGTGTATTCATTCTCAAAGATTTTACTGCATATCCAAAATAATTTGAAGTCTGCCTTGGACAAAGAAGGTTTGCTTTTAGACCGTGGTTTTAGTATAACTGGTAGATTTTTATAGTATGAAGTGTCGGGGAGGTTTAGCTTGGGTATCAGGGAAAGGCTCTTCACCAGAGGGTGGTTGGGCACTGAACAGCTCCCCAGGGCAGTGGTCACAGCAGCAAGCCTGACAGAGCTCAGGAAGTGTTTGGACAATGCTCTCAGGCACATGAGGTGACTCTTGGGCTGTCCTGTGCAGGGCCAGAAGCTGAACTTTGATCCCTGTGGGATCTCTTCCAACTTAGCATATTCGGTGATTTGTTTAATTTTAGACCATCAGCTCATATCCTGGGCACCTAAATTTTATATCTGAATGTAGAAACTCATAGATGTTATTTTATTGGCCAATTTACTGGACATGCACCTTCCTTGTGATTTTAAAGGCAATCTGAGGTCATTAGTTCATACTTTTGTATTTAGTTTCATTGGCTATCCTGCCACCCTCTGATAGAGGAAATAACCACTCCTGTTTCTAATTGATTGTCCTTAGAAAATCTCAGTGTTTCCCCCATGTGCCTAACAATCTTTAGCCAAGGCTCATTTCTGCCTTTTTTTGTGCATGTGTGTGTTGTGTTTTACTTCTTTGTTTCATTGGAAATTGTTGCCATACCAGCACTAAGCCCAAGAATTAGTAATACCATTAAGCAGTACCATTGAAGTGTTCAAGGCCAGGTTAGATAGGGCTCTGAGTAGCCCCAGCTAGTGAAAGATGTTCCTGCTCATGGCAAGGAGGTTGGAAGTAGATGATCTTTAAGGTCCCCTCCAACCCAAACCATTCTATGACTCTACCATTGTATAATAGCTGTAAAATTGGTCAGCCTAGTCTGGGGAACTCCAGATTTATTACAAAAACATTATTGGGGGTACACAGTGTCTGTGCTGCTTTGTAATAGTGAACACTCTTTCTGTAAATTATTTTGCCTCCATGATTTTTCTTCTCTTTTTTACAATATGTGCTGGATCCACGCTGCTCATCTTTCCCCCTTTTTCACCACAACAGAATTTCTGCCTGTAAGGGAGTGAGAAGTGAACTGCTACAGAAATCCATCAACTAACTTGAACTTCCTTCGTTGTGCCTTACCCATTTCTAATCCCCAAAGGTCAAATGTATTTCAAAATTTCAAATTCTTTAACTCTAAAAAACCCCAAATTGTTTAAAAACCTCAGTTGTTAACTCCTGAGCAAGTCTAAGCACAGAATGGGCTCCTGGAGGTCACCTTGTCCTCTGCCTGCTCAAGCAGGGCCACCTAGAGCTGGGTGGCCAGGACAGTGTCCAGACAGCTTTGGATATCTCCAGTGGTGGAATTTCCATGACCTCTCTTGAACAACCAGTGCCAGGGCTCAGTCACCCTCACGGCGTGACAGGATGATTACTGCATGTCTAGAATGCTGAAGAACTGAATGTAAACTGTTAAAAAGGCATGGAGAATGTAATTAATTAATAAAGATCTATAGACTGAAACAATAACAACAACAAAACTAGTAATAATAATAATAATAAAAGAGCAGCCCATCAAATAAATACTTTAATAAATTAAAATTTATTCAAGAGCAGTCATCTCTGGAATCTCATTGGGTGTTTTGTGTCATAGATAGTACTGTGCAAAAGTAATCCCCCTTGCCACAATAATTTGCATAATTTAAGAAAAAGAATTAAAGGAAAAATAACAATAAAGTTAGTGCAAGGTCTTTGTATATGTCTCCAGAAAGTCTACCTCATTGTAAGGTTTAGCAGATTGTGTTTCGGATCATAATGTATTGAAATAAACTTATTTTCAAGTATCAAGTTTGAGCATGTCCCTACTGAAAAATCTTTTGGACTATCTGCAGTAGCCTGAAAACCTATAATCCTTAAGTATTCTTATTTTACCTCAATTTAGAAACTCTTGAAGGTTTATACACCTTCATTGTTTGTATGAATAGTTCACACAAAACATTTTTTTGAGATTATAAGAAAAGAAATACTTTTAAATTAAGATCTTACAATTTCTTTTCTTCCAAATGTACCTCATATACCTTCTCCATGATTACAAAATATAAAGCAATCTGTTTCTTGAAACATTAAAATCTTCTCTATTAAATCACAGCACTATTTCTGTATGTCATTAATCATTATAGGCAAGAAAAAGAAGTTCTATGGAAATGCACTGCAGCCTCATCTGAAGCAGCAAATTGAAGTCTCAGCAATGCTCAGAATGAGGAAGTTGCTTTCTCTTGATGTTGGAATGTGCCTGTTTTATTCCCTCCTTTTACCTTCCTTGTTTCTTGCTGACCAGTGAATACAATGAGCTTTTATAAATGTATAAAATAGAAGAGGGCAGACTTCTTGTTGAATTCAGCATTTTCATGGCATCTTCCCAACCTCTTTGTCTTTTATATGGGAGAAAGAAAGGTGTGCCTGTGTTGTACTAGACTTGTTGCAGAATTGGCTTTATTCTCTCTCTTGTTATCTCAATACCTTCTTAAGGTTAACAATTTTCCTGTAGCATTGCACATTTTCAGGAAACTCTGAAATGTGGTGGAAGGATATGAGAAGGAAAAGAAAAAAAAAAAAAGTTCTCTTTAGTTTTAATAAAGTCCCTGGTACCTGAAGGAATGTATAGTTTGCATAATATTGCTTAGTTGATTTTTATTAGGCTTTGTTCTTGGAAAAAGTTTTCAGGGTATCTCAAAAAGGAAAGAAAATAAAAAAACCTCTTTATTAGCCATTTCTTACTCTCAAGACTTTAATAGAAACTGGAAATCTATTTCCAGTGAGTCCAAACAACCTTACTTTTATACAGAACCTTTTATCACTGGGGAAAAAAAGTCCTTGACAGTGAAGGAGAATACAAAACTTAAAACATTTCTTTAAAGTATCCTTCTTCATGTTATGTGAAGGTGATTGAAATTTTTCTAAAGGGAGAAAGAGGCTGAAGTGTTGTCAATTTTTTAAAATCAGTTAGAAATAATATTAATAATAATAATAATGGGGTTTTCTACCTAAATGTCTCCATAAACCCACTTGTCAAGTTAGTATGTAAATCTCCACAAACCAATCTTTTTTTTTACAGACAACAAGAAAACTAATACTTGTTCTACTTGAGTATGCTTATATGGAATTTAATGGAATTAATCTCTTTAGTGCTAGATATAGTTTTGGAGGGATCTATTGTGTAGGCTATTTAGCATAATTGAAATGGTACAGTGTTAATACTTGAAAAAAATTTTAAAAAATAAACGACATATTAAGACTGTACCTATTCCATTTCCCTTGGAAATAGTATATTGAAAAATTGTGAATGTGTCAAGAAGGACAGGGACACAATATTAAAGCAACAACAACAACAACAAAAAAAAAAAAAACACAAAAACAAAAAACCAAAAACCACAGATAGAAAAAGCCCAGGGAACACAAATGAAGAGCAAATCAAGAAATTTCTCTTGTTACTGCTCAATATACCAAACAATCTGAAATACCTGTTTTAATGGTATAAGCAAATAAATCTGAAGACAGTGCTAAGTTAGAAAGGAACTTGATTACTGTATACAGAAAAAGCTACTCTGTTGAAAAAAGAGTGAGACTTGACTAAATGCCAAATAATTCTAATGCTAAAAAAGCCATTCACACATGTTTAGTAGACCTGAAAGAAAGGGCTTTCTGTCTAAGAGGAGAGTTTTGGGGTTTCTTTTACAATTATCTAAGCTAAACTTATAAAAAAACATTTCTAACATTTCAATGTTTGGTGTAATGTGTTCCCTTGACACTAGGTACAGTTAATCAGGGTGAGGAAATTTAAATATTTCCTAGATTAAAACCTAATATGCAAGCAAGGGGTCAGCATAAAAAATAGTTTCAAGTGCATTTCAAAGAGTCATTTGAAATTCTCTGCAGTTCCACTGCAGAGAGTGATACAAAAAAGTAAGAAGTTAACATAAAAAAATGCAAATTATTGAATCCTTTAGAGAAATTACCTTTTTTCCCCAGGTTTGTGATCATTAAAGTAATTAAAAATTTATTTTTGGTTTTTAAAAGAGTTCAGATTTGGGCAATACTGCTCTGCTGCCCAGGGAGATCTTTTTCACACCAACGTGGAAGTCTACTGTGGATTAAGGAAGTAGGAGTTCACTGGGAGGAAATTTTGTGTGGTTCTCTGTGGCTCTATTCTGCATCCCTAGTTTACAGTGATATACAATAAAGCAGGCTATTACTTGGCTAAGAAAGCACATTCACTGGGAATGGGTTAGAAAGTGATGTGAAACTGTGTGAGAGAGCTTTATAAAGAAATAGTCACATATGAGGTTAGAAAGCACTAACTGCACAACAATTTTGGGAAAGCAGTCTTATGCTTGTAATTGAAAATGTGCTGGTGAATTGTCATAATGGTTAGGAAAGATGATAAATGCTTTCTTAAATCCATGTCATAATGGCTGTAACAGAATGCTATTCCTAATACCACTGGGTCTGTTTGAAAGCATTATTGCCACCATGTATCTACGCTGTGAAAGCCACACACCAGAACTGCAAATAGTTTGATTGAAGCAGATAATTTCAAGCATAAAACCAAGATCTAACTGAAATATTGTATCTTCTCTAACTATGCCAAGATGTGTTCATAGAGTCCAGGAGTGCAGTGTCTGAGCTGAACAGGTACACAGGCATAGAGCAATGATAAGCACAGGTGTTTCACCCTCACTAGGCATTTCTGTAGGCATTTACCACTGCCATTGGCTAACTCCCAGATTAAAGGCAAATTGAGAGCCACATTTATTCCACTTTGTGTGATCAGTCCTTTAAAGTTTAAATTAAGCTTATTTAATAAGGAGCACCTCCACATTCAGGGGTTTTTATCTTCTCATGGGGAAGTCTGCCTTTAATTCATAGGTTCTCTCACCCACCTTTGTGTGGCTTAAGCAGCAAAGGATGCTTGTGGAAAGATACAGACATCCAGAGAGAATAACTTGAGACAGAGGACCTGAATTAATAATTCACAACATTATGTGTCTTACTGATGTTGAATCTCCAGACTTCTAAAGAAGTCCAAGTTGTCATCTAGGAACAAATATAACAACCAAACCCCCAGAGATTTCTTCCTGTAGAAAAAACCCCAAAACCCACAAAACCCTCCTTTAATTTCATTTCATGTTCTATGGGGCCTAAAGTCTTGGTTACACAATTTTAATGTAATTTTTATGCAAATAAGCAAATCATCTGTGTCTTGATTTCCTAAGAAATAATATTAACTATATCCCTTCTAAATGTCATTAACTTAAGCACCTTTGCAATATTGAAATATGTTTTTGTATTTAGCTTTTACACAGCGACACTAACTTTTTTTCCCAGGGGATTTCTCTTAATGAACCTGTATTTATTGTGTTTTAAGGGCTTTCACTTGGTTTAAGTATGAGACACAGTTGTAATCCTCACTAATATACTTTATATTATGGTCTTATTTACTTGTGTTTTGGAGAAGGTCTGAATTAGGAATGTTCTTTTTCCAAGAGGTGCACACTGAATCACGGAATGCAGTTACCTCTGTAGGTTCTCTCTTTTCCTTTTACCATCAGCTTTTCTTAAAGACTTTTACAAATGGCAGTCATGACTGCACATCCCTTTCCTTACTCCCATGCTCTGGCCTCTCGTTATCCTGACATATTTCCAAAGAAATATGTAAACCTCTTTCAGGTTCATTCTTTCTATAGCAGATGAAAATGGATCATGCTGTACTGATCATGTATGTACCTCCTGATCCCTTTATTTCTGTGTTTACCCTTACATTTCTGGACAAGAATTTAAGAGAAGTAGCTTCTCTGATCATTGTTTGGATGGTATTTAAAAAATAAAAGCAAAATAAAACCCTGCCTTTCAAGAGGATGTTCCAGGTCCTGAACCTGGCAACTGCATTTGAGTCAACCTGAATTATGGTGATTGAATGCAGCAGAGCATTCACTGGCAGATGAAAGACGCTGCAACTTGATATTTTGAACAATCACTGAAGGCTTTGGGTGAATAAGTCAATGGAAGTGGCCCAATTGTATTTTAAAAACACCTCCTTTCTGATCCCCTGAAAGGCATCACCTTGTGTCTAGTTCTTTGTAGAAAGCAGACATTTTCACCATAAGATTTGCAATTAGCTGTTAATGTTTTCAAAACATTATTTTTGTAACTTTTTTCCACCCCAAGATTTTAAGGCAGGAAAAGGTTTAATTGGGATATTAGAAATATTAGAAATATTAGAAATATTAGAAATATTAGAAATAATAGCCATGTTCTTAATTTCTTAAACAGAAAACTAAATTTTGAAGTCCTTACAATATCTTTTTTCAAGCAGGTAGTTTCTGAACAGAATTTGGCTTTGTTCCTGTTTGTTGAAATGCTGAACTCATAAACCGTGAAACAATTTGTTGGACGACAAATTAAGTAAGAATCTCTTTCCATTATTGCAGTTAATTCTTGAATGCCAGCTCAACACAAATGAAATTGGCTGGTAGCACACCTGTTGCAGACAGTGATAAACTATCTTTCAGCCTTTTGCCTTGCACAGTTAAGATTTAAGAAGCTGATTTGGCCAAGCCTGTTTAAAGCAATAACATCTTTTTTGCAGGTAAAACAGTACTTCATTCCACATTAGCAACAGACTGTTTCACTGATTGTGAGGAGGAGAATACCAATGAGTTTTAAAAATACATTAGTAATGTTTTACTAGTCCTTAAAATAAAACATTAAACGCAAGATTTGCAATCTGCTCCCTTTACAGCTTTCATTGGGATAGATGTCAAGAGGCTATTTTTGTATGTAAAATGCTAATTCATGTGAATAGAGGTGATCCACACATGGTGTTTGTACAATACCTCCCCTCACAAAAATTATTAACTTATGCAGCATTTGAGAAGAACAGGAGCCTGTCCCCTCCATAAAGTGTTAACATTACTGTGTTTTCGTAATTAGATAAAAAATCCAGCAATAAATACAACTATTGGGTGGTCTGATACTTATAGTTACATACTAAAATGTGTACTTGTAAATCCAAAATCATTCCCTCTAATCCCCAACCTCCCTGGTATTTTATCTCAAACCACATTACTCACTGTGTGTGACTGAGCTTAAAAGGTGCAATGTTTAAATTGATTATTATGCACCTCTTTGCAAAATAAATTTCTACAATATTTGACAGACAAAAAGACAAAGAAGACACAGAATATTAATATCTGGACTATTAAAAACATTTTGTATCTAGGACCCATGAGGCTGGATAGAGAGGCAAGGGTAGAAACCCTTTTTTCATGGTAGCTTTGGGAGTCATCTGTAAATTAAAGCTCAGGTATGAATTGGATTTGTACCAAAAGGGCAATATTGAGGATGGTTAGTGTGCTGGACCTCAGAAATGAATATCAGGCCTAATCTAGGTCTCATAAGTGTGAATGGAAAGCTTCCACTTCATTTCAGGAGGAGATGTATCAGGCCCATGCTGCTAATTTCATTTTAGCCTCAAGCAATCTTGGCCTGAAAGTTAGCCCTGGGCACTGCAGAACTCTGGTGTGTAGCTGTAGGAGCTCTGAGACTTGGATGCACATATTTTTATCCATTTTGACACAGATAAATTTATTATTAGTCTCATACAGAAAACAGATTATCTGCAGGCCTTAGAGACCTGAATTCTTTGTTGTTCAGGGTTATATCCCTTGGCAGGGAAGTTTAGTCCCCTTGTCTTTGGCATTTGTCACCTCTTGGTCACAGCTTTACCTCAATTTTTATCTCTGATCTAGTGATTTTTAACTTCTCTTCATCTAGGTGTCTGACTTTGTCTCAGTCCAGATGTCATTTTTTGTGACTAGGTAATGAAAGCTCAGCTGCCAGCTTTTATTACAAGAAAGTGCTCTCTCATATGTATTCTAGTATCCTGCAAGAAAGCAGACTTTTATTTCAGAATCACAGTAAGATGCACCTATTTTTTCTTTCCATCTCTCTAAGTCAAGGAAGTATTCCACACGCCTTTCTGGCAAAAAAGGGCAAAACCAAATATACACTTATAAGCAAAGCCTGCCGCTCTAAGAAAGCCTAAGCTAGCATTCAGTGGGGGTAAATCATGCAAAGTCTGTGTTACCGAGCAGGTATTAATGAAATATGAGCTCAGATGAATAAGAAAAATCTCTAATTAGTGATTTTAAAACTGTAATATTCAACCAATAGGAAAAAATCTGAAGAAACCTTAGAAGAGAAAATAAGAGGAAAGGAGACCCCCTCCACAGATGCTACATCAAGGGAACTACCTCTTCAAAAATTATGTGATTAAGTCTCCTTTCACTCTAATCTGCACTCTTCTCACTCAGTGTATGATAATTTTATCACCTGATTTAATCTGCTGTGAACTGGGGAGAAATCAGGTCCATCTTTCAGCACAAAAAGGTTTTGATTGAGGACTAAAATATTTATCCAAAATTAAAAAAGAAAAACAAAAAATGACAGAAAAAAGTTTCTGTCCTCATGGCTGTCTCACATCACTAGCAGTTCTGCCATTAATATATAATATAAAGTGTTTCCTTTCTGTAACAGAGAGGTGATCAAATGAAGCTAAACAGACAGGTAAATAGACACACTTTCTGCTTTTTCTGGTGTTGTAAGAGGAACAGGTGGATGAAGCTTCCTGAACTAAGCTCTGAAGGGCCTGCAGAGGGAAAACTTAATTTAGCAAACCCAAAATGAATTGAGAATGAACTAGACTGGAACATGTCATCATCTGTGAAGGCTGAATCATCTTTCCAGCTCGTGCAGAAGCAGAAACTGATGCGTCTAGAAATTTTGTGGAAAACTTGAATGCATGAGGACGACTGCCTCAAGTCACTTCCTCCCCTGTGCTACCAAAGCTCGTGTGTTGCACGTCACGCTGATGCTGTTGGTGTCACAGATGGTGCCTTTCCTTCTCCAGATGTAAAGGATCTGTAAACTCAGCCTAACCTGCATTAACAACTTCCACACTTCTGCAACAGCTTCTGCACCACAGATTTCTGATAGCATAATCTAGCAAATTTGGTCCTTTTGCAAGCCTAAGGAACAGTCTGGGGCAATATATTTCACCTTCTGAGTGATAAATTTTCTTAGCTGAGCTGCTCTGGTCTGCCTCGGTGGAGCTTCAATTATATGAATTTGCTACTTAAAGGGAGGAAGGGTCCCTACACTTGAGACTAACTCGGACTGCCTGGTACAGAGATGTCACAATCTGTACATTCCCTACACCAGTCTTGATGTCTAATGCCCCTGCTTAAAGAGAAAACAAAAAAATCCTATTTTCCATATTAATTTTTGCACTTGATGATTTGCTTTCTTATTTTTGCAAAGCACAGTGAGCTCTCCTGACGAAAATCAGCCTAAATAAGTCTGGATAAGTCTAGTTGCCTGACATACTGATGAAGTTAGTTTAGTTTTTGTCAAAACCAAACTCAAAAATCTATTCTGGCTGTCTGACTCAACAAATGACAGAAGTACATACTCAGATTTCTAAAATATCCATTGCAGTAGGCAGTGGTTACTACATGCCAACAAAAAGCATTGGTATATTCAGCTATGATGCAGGAATATATTCTCTTTCCATTTTTCCTTAATTATTCATGTATGTTTTTTCTAATGAACAGGAGTACCCTTAAAATACTGTGTAAAGGCTATGGCCCCACAGAGCTCTCCACAGCTACTCTTTTCTGTACAGATTAAGTGTTTATTGAAAAGATGCTTTTTCTGTTGTCAGCATGCCTAGTATAATGTAATTAAACTGGGAATTGAAGAAGAAGAGAATGCCTTATGCCCCACAGTTTCAGAAATCTAATTCCAGTAAAATTTTTCAGCTGGGCCTTTTTGGCTCACTGAAGCCAAATTCACTAATAGATTCCAAGGAAGCATACTTGGTTTTAATATTAGAAAACTGGAAGTGAGTTAGCTGATACATGTTGTCCTGTGTTAATGTGACAATGAAAAATTGATCCCTTGAAGTCAGAAATGGTAGATTGCTGTAAAATGGATGAGGTTTTGTACTGCCTCTTCTTTCTTTCTTTTTTATTACTCTGTATTCATGCCATTGATCATTTCTGATGGTGCTCAAAGTTACATTTACAAGTAATGGCAGAGCAGCAGCTCCATTGAAGGCTCTGTGTAAAAAAATGCAGTTCAAGTCAGCTATTGTTGCTTCTGTTTTGGTCAGCTATGGAAATGGCTGAGACTAGGAAACCCTCCTCACTATAGACAGTTACTTCAAATGAGTTTCAAAGCTGAAGTGGGCTTCAACTGTTTTTGACTTCTGACTGGAATTCTAGGGATTAATCTACTGCCTTTTGAGTACATTGGGCTACACGTGCTTACACTGACTGAACAACCTTTTGTCATGCATTGGCTCATTTAGAAATCTCAGAGCAGTGCAGCAGCAGAGAGAAAAGGGTCCTTTTAGCAGTTTTTATTTCAGCCTCTTAAGAGTGAACTTGGCAACTTGCATCTAATGTAAAATAATTTCATGTAACTATTACACTGAGAGTTACTGAAGTCTTTGAAAATTTCTACTTCCCAATGAATCAGAGTCGATTCCAACCATGAAAAATTGATCTGTAGATACCCTCCATTTATTCTTAAAGCAAACATCTAAACCCTACTTCTTGCTGGGTTACAAAGTAGAGATTTATGAGGTGGAAGAATAATTCACTTCTTAACGCTCACATTTTAAAAAAAGGTATTATTTACATTTAATGGCAAATTTATTTTAAAAAACTAATGCAATGTAGGTATACAAACCTGAATAAACTGTGCTAGTACCATTTATTAAAAATAAAATATCCCTCAGGGTGGGCTAAACTTGTGCATGAGCACACACACACTACTGAAAAAAGGATAAATTATCAATTCAGCTAAATGCTTAAGACATGTATTTTTTTTTCTAACAAACTAGTGGAAAAAGAAGAATTTACTTACTTCTGGAATAGGTTGTCCCAACTTAAAGTAGTTCTCAGTAAGCCCAAGTCAGGTGCTCCCAGTGCTGTCTATGAAGCTGTGCAGGTTGAAGCTGAAAACCCAACCCTCATAGGGATGAACACTTCAAGTTTATAAAGGTAAGCATGGTGCTCTAATGCTAGGAACTTCAAAGGAATATTACATGACAGAATAGTTACCACATAGCTGCATTGCCAACCCTTCCTCATCTCTGGAATTTGGTGATGCTGTTGCTGATGTTTTCTGGGTGGCTTTCAGCTGCCTCTCTGCATTACAGAAACTTGTAGTGATTCTGTTGCCTCAGTTTCTCAAATGTCGTCCTGTTATAGTGGTAACCACAGAGGAAAAGAGAACTCAATAAGAGCCACCATAGCATTAGTTGTCATTAAAATTACATTAGAATATCATTAGCATTGTAGTTTGTGACTTTCAAGTTGTATTTTAAAAGTGCTTAAAAGCCACAGTTTTCTTTTAGAATTCCGGTATCTGCTACAGTCCAACAACTCCCAGTTTCTAAGGTCTTACCCATGTAAATGTGGAAAAAAAAAGTGCAGACCCAGTGCTTTGCTCTTACCTGTCCATGCAGCACATTCTCTATTGCTTAAAATACAAATCTAACAGAATACAATTTAATTCTCTATAGAATTTAAAGTGGAAGCTTTAAAAATACTTTGTTTTATCTCACCCAGTGAAAAAATCCTTGTCTTTCTATCACACAATAGACATCTTCAAATATTCCCCTTAAATACTCCTAGAGCATTTTTTTTTTACTGGTAGTACTGTAATCCTGCTACTATATCAAAATTGAAATTAAATTTATGCTTTCTCTCCTCTGCTGGACAGCATTAAACACATGCATGCACATGCAATAGCATATCACTAAATGGCATCTCACTGGTTTTTGGGGTTTTTTGCCTATAGTTCTTTGTCTTAACTAACAAACTTCTCTTCAAATTCTAGGTCAGTGAGAATCATTTTTGTTTTCTATGGTTGCAGCATCAGCCTAGTAGCTTGGTGGCTGACAAAAGAAGGTATCATTATATGCTTTTCTCCCTAGAGCAAAATTTATTCATTTTTCTTGGCTTCTTTAAATTATCCACAGACAATACTGCAAGGATTAACATATTATCAATAGACAATGCCACAAGGATTAACAAAACTTTTATTCCAAAAGTACATTAATCTCTGACCCAAATCCTTCCCAAAGTTCACAAGAGTTGCTCACAAAATGTACAAAATGTATGCCCAGATTGAGAGTATTTATGAAACATAACTGATGTCAGAGAGAAGGCAAAATAGGTATTTTGACTATAGGAAAGACTAGTGACATAGTCATAGAAACATAGTGACAAAATAGGGCTATTATTGTACAACTATTTGCCTTTCTCAAATTCTTGTATCTTTTACTGAACACTTCTATGGTGATAGCTTACTGGTGTAGACTGGGAGTAAGTACAAGTCCACTGCTAACTCTGTTGCCTAACACAGGTTCCTAAAACATCTCATGTATACAGTGGGCAGAGCAAAGCATAAAGATTAGCTAAGTAACATCTTCATGTTTAACTAGCATGGAGGTATCTTCTGAGGTTCCCTCCTTCCACCCACCCCATAAGATCTCTTGGAAATCATAGTCCTAACAAACACACTGGTGAAGACTAGAAGTGTAAAGGATTATCTGTGGTACAGGAGTGCTTCCACTATCAGGCTCAATGCTGAAGAAAAGGCAAAGGAAACTGAAGGGAAGGAGCAAAACTCCTAGGTTTTCTAAGGAAAAGCTATGCCGATCAGACAGAGAGACCCCACTCTCTGGGGACCAGGGGAACAGGGACAGGTGGATTTCTAGTAGCCTCATCAATGAAAATGACAGCACACTGAATCAGCTGTCCCGAGAACTATCAGAGGAGAAGGACAGGACCACTGAACCTGGTTTATAACCCACAAGTATGAATCGGTGAAAGAATCTCTCTTTGCACCACCATGTTAACTAAAGTGGATTCCTGCCTATGGGATGTAGGGAGGAAAAGCATTTTGGGATCATGTGAAACCTTTTATGGGGTGTTTCAAGGATTGTTTGGGGGAGGAAGCTAGGTAGGTACAAGTTGCACAATATGAGAAAATAAAAGGAAAAGGAGATTAAAAGGGACTAGTCATGCCCAAACAGGTTACTGGCAGCACAGTTTATCCTGTCCCCCAACTGAATCCCATTTCCAATTGTTTTAAATGCATGTGCACTCTGTGTTAGGGATCTGTGTGCATGACCACAGATGAACAGCAAGCAGTTTGGCTGAGGGGTGAGAGGTTATGCCAAGTGCCAGTCTACACGAGAGGCACGAGGCTGAGGGGACAGTGAGGCCCAGGCCAGCTGCTGCAGAGGTGCAGCTCCAGGGACAGCAAAGATCTGCAGTGCAGGGGGAGACCACAGAGTCCTCTGAATGTGCATCAGACATTCTTGATTCAGTGTGAAGTGGAAGGCTTCAAAGACTCCAGTTACTCTCAGTGTAACAGTTAAATGCAGTCATTTAATATCAGATCCAGCAGCCTAATTTGCTCTTAGAGGCTATGTGTCCATCCAAATTGCTGGAAGGGACTTTTTCTCTCTGCTACTCTTTTGAGAATCTGAAATGAGCAATCAGATGGGGGTGGGAAATATGCCCTATGTCCTGAAGTCCACTGGGTCTGGGTACCTCTAGCAATAACAAGCCTGTGCAATTACTTCAAAGGATAATGTTGGGGAAAACCAAACCTCCAGGCTTCTAGCTGATACCAGTCAAATGCCATCAATGTAATTATTCTATTTGAGGCACTGATTCAGTAATGTACTTAAATATACTGCAAAAATTAAGCAAAGGTTAAATTGTGATGTGCATCAAATCACAAAGGAAATATTAATCTTAATATGGTTTATGCATATATTTGTACTTGGGATGGACATTCAGCTTGCCTCCAGTAAAGCTTCGTCTGGTGGGCTATCTATCCTTTATTCCTTTAGGGTGTTAAATCTGGGATATTTTTCACAGAGTAATGAATTGCACCTGAAAGATTTTTAGGCACTGCAATTAAAACATCCAAGACAGTTCTCCGCTGCCAGGTCTATTGTGCTATCTCGTTGCACTTTAGAATCTTGCTGATATTTTTTAACACCCATCTTGGCTTTATATTTAAAAGAGATTTTTTGCAGTTCTTACAACTAAAAAATACTATAAGATAAGGAAAGGTAAGACTGGATAGAGCACCCAGGGCTTTCAAATATTAGCCTGATAAGACTACTTACTTTCAGAGCATTTTTGAGTTTTGAATTTAAATGTGCAAGTCAGAGATTCCAGTGCAGTCATTGAGACTATATGTGCTTAAAGATGTGACACTAAATACTTTCCCAAAGGAAATATTCTTTTTCTCCAAGGACCTCTCTGTGAAAAGAGTCTTGGTTTTGAGATATGATATGTTAATATATAAAGATATTAAAATCCAATGCTGATGTGGTTGTTCTTCAGTTTGGAGGGGAAAAAAAAGAGGGAATCTGAAATTAGAAGTAAGATCTCTGTCATATTTCAGGGACTAGATTTAAAGTGTAGGTATTACCCCTCTCCAGAAACATAACATACTACCAGTGTGTTGTGTCCTTTCTTGGATGACAGATGTTAACCATCATGTTCTCATCACCTCCTCTCCACCTGCAAACACACACACACACACACAGACACACACACACACACACATAAATATAAATATAAATATATATATACGTATACAAACATACAACCACAGGGTTACTAAGAAAAATAAAATCAGACTGTGTTTAAATAAAGCCAAATAATACCTCTGCTAGTTCTTCTGCAAAATACCCACATTAAATTTCTATGCTTTGTGTAGAATCTGTCCCAATTGAAATAAGATGCTCTTTAACTTTGCAAAAAACTAACAAATAGACACAGCTTGAAGTACATATCAATATAAAGAACATCTCATACACTGATTACAAGATAAAATATCATTATTAAGAGGTAGGAGACCTGCATAGGAGTCAACTCATTAAAGCAAAAAGACAAAACAGTTCTAAGACATAATTGTTTTCAATTAATTTCCCAAAATGAGCAGAAGTCAGGAGAGGTGGACATTTAATGGAAACAATTCAGTACCCTGGAGAATAGCCTTAATTAAATGTTTTTTATGCAATACTTTGTCTTAGGGGGCAGGAGGAAAATTATATTGCTTCTTACTCAACATCAAATAATTTCCAGGCAGCTAATCTCTAGTAACAGAATTTTTCAATTTGTGATTATGATATGGCCTTGGCCTTTTACAGTTACCTCCTTTCATCAGACACAATAAATACCTACCATTCACATTAATACAGTGTTTCAGAAAAGAAAAAAAAAACCCCACAAAAATAGAAAAATTAAACTTGCCAGAGTATTTAATAACATAATCTCTTCATTAAGCAATTAAACCTGTTCATGGCCATTGGGTCAGGTTAGACACAGTTTGCTGGTGCAGCTGCTCTGATCAGCACTCAGGACACTCAGCCAGGACTGTCCTTAGCTGATGGATTGTAGCAGTGCTAGAAGTCTGACAAACACATTGCTATCAAATCCATCTGCAGCAAGGCAGCTCCTAGGAGAGTTATTGTAACAGTTTATGTTGTCACCTTCCACTCTCACTTTTAAAGCTGCTTAGGGCAGAGTGGAAACACCCAGACTCCTTTAGCTTAAAGGCAGTGTGATTTCAAGGGCAGAGAAAAATTTATTTATTCTCCTGTCCTTTCTCATTTAATACAGTGAAACTGTTTACAGAGAAGAAGCAGGATGGAGACATATAGATATCCTAATGTAGAAAAAAATTAAATAAAACCCAAGGTGATAAGCTTATCTTTTCCTCTGAAACTGCAGAATAACATATGCAGAATGCAATAACAATTTCCAAAGTGAAAACTTTCACACAGAATGGCTTATCTGCTAAACAGAAATAAAACATGCATGCCCGGGTGTTCTTAAAGTGCTGCTTATTTTCAACTTGACTGCGAATAGAGAAAGAAGTAGCACAAACTTTGTCTTGCTTAATTTTCTTCACAGAAAAAAAAGGCGACAAGGAATTTGCTTTGTTTAAATACAGGCTGTGCAGCTATCTTGTTATCAGAGGGTGAAACAACAGGGTTTGTCACTTATCAACCCACTTTTCTGTGAAATACCTCTTGCTTCTTGCTTACAGTAGTAATATCTGGCATTTAAAGACTGTTATCTTTAAATAGTTTCACAGTTATTAATCTGTGACATTAATATGCATTTTTATGTAGTACTGATGTTATGTAGCAATGAAGACCTAACAAAGAATTTTGTCTTACAGGAACTGTTACACCAGTTAATGGCTTAGTTAAAATTGATCTTAAAGGATGCTGGAAGTCAAAACAGGGTATATTTCCAGTTGCATTTAGGTCAAGATATATACTTCTTTACTGTAAAATTTTCAATTAACTTTGGAAGTCTAGTCTCTGCAAATACAACTACACATGAACATTCCTCAACACTTTGGGGATTTTTGTTCCAGTTCCTCATTTCGTTTGTGATAATTTTCACATTTAACAATCTAATTACACTTCCAGGTTAGCTATTCTAGTTTTGTTCTCTTAAATCTAAGAAAAAGATGAGTTTTTACAATATTGTATTCCTACAAATAAAGCTATACTCAGCAATATGTGTCTATACTCTAATATCATTAGTGATCTTGTTCTGTTGGATTTAATTTCTTTGTTTCTTGTGTACAAGGGGCTTCAATAAGTCTTTCATAACTTGTTATTTGATTGAGATATTTGGACTGATCCCATTCTATAACTTTTACCATCATATTGATGGTGCTTAGACTTCCTGTATGTCAAAATATTTCTAACATCATCTTTATCATCTGAATTCTGAAACTGTTGGGTGTTTCTAACCATCAGAAACAGACAGCCATCCTTTCTGTCATTCAAGCCTGTAATTGACTTTGTTTTTACCTGAACTTTGCCTTTGAAATACACATCTGTGTGATCTTTAAGTATTTTTGATCCATCTGCCCTAAGACTTCCAACATATGAAATTTCTTCTTTATGTAACACCTTTTGCTTTATTAGAACAGTTTTAAGTAAGTGTTTCTGGTATCACACACTCTCTTGCCCTTAACTTGTCTTTTTGAAGTTTTTTTTTCATAAGATGTTGAAAAACCACTTGTCTCCATGAGGCACCTGTTGAACATCCATTTCTCTCCTCTCTCAGCACACATTACTCTGAAACTAGAGTTCCCATGACAGCTTTAGCAGATGTTTCTGGCTTCACTCAGTATTCAGTTGAGACTGAGTTTTGCCTGAATTACAGGCAAGCAGGAACTCTTTCCTAACACGGTGTGCCCATTATACCCCAAATAGCAGCCCAAAGCTGCAATTCTCTTCAGGGCTGATATGTGCCACATCATTCTTTGCCAAGTGCCAGGAGATCCACCCTGTCACTCTCCTTGCCTCACTGCAGTCTGAGCTCTAATGATTTGCATCTTAAGGCATCTGAAAAGACAAGAATGTGTATTTCCATTAATAACTGCTAGGACCCACGAGATTAAGGAAGGAGAGGAGTTGTATCGTTGTTTTCGTTTTTTTGCTATTCAGTTGCAACCTTTAGTTCTGCCTCCCTCCTTTTAGATAAACCCTGAGGATAATATAATAAAAAACCCAAAAACCAAATCCCCAAACCAAACAGCAAACAGTGCGCACTTTTCCTCAGAGATAAAGTTAGTGCTTTAGAAGTCTCTTTTGGGGCAGGAGGAGAAGAACTGGAAGATGTATGTGTACCCAGTTATTATTTTTATCAACACATCATGTCCCGCTCTGCTCTGCATTGGTGTGGCTCACCTCAAGACCTGTGTGCAGTTTTGATTACCACAATATAAAAAACACATTAAGCTGTTAGAGAGTGTCCAAAGGAGGGCAATGAGGATGGTGAAGAGTCTAGAGGTAAAGCCATATGAGGAGCAGCTGAGGGCACTTGGTCTGTTCAGCCTGGAGGAGAGGAGCCTGAGGGGAGATCTCACTGCAGTCACAACTTCCTGGTGAGGGGAAGAGGAGGGACAGGCACTGATCTCTGCTCTGTGGTGACAGTGACAGGACCTGAAGGAATGGCCTGAAGCTGTGTCAGAGGAGGTTTAGGCTGGATATTATGAAAAAGTTCTTCACCCAAATGGTGGCTGGGGACTGTAACAGGGTTCCCAGAAAACTGGTCACAGCACCAAGCCTCACAGTTCAGGAAGCATCTGAAGAATGCTCTTGGGCACATGGTGTGATTCTTGGGG
Organism: Entomyzon cyanotis; assembly: GCA_024500445.1. Classification (NCBI taxonomy): domain Eukaryota; kingdom Metazoa; phylum Chordata; class Aves; order Passeriformes; family Meliphagidae; genus Entomyzon; species Entomyzon cyanotis. The sequence continues at coordinate 11,415,661 of JAKEPQ010001016.1, forward strand.
TTCCCTGTGCAGGGTCAGGAATTGGGCTTGATGATCATGATACTTCCCTTCCAACTCAGCATATTCTGTGGTTCTGTGATCACTGTGCTGGTAGCATTGTCTTACTATTTTTATAGAGTACTTGCAACAAATTTCGGCTTCTTTGAATCAATGGAAAAAGTCTTAGCACCTGGATAAACTGGTTTCCTTGCCAGCTGTGGCAGGACAAACACCCCCCCCCCCCCCCCCCACCCTTCTCTCTCTCCCTGATCGCTGGCTAGAGATGGATGGCTCAGATTAAGTTGATAAACTTAATCCTGGCTATCTAGTCCTGGCGCCTGGAAGGCCAAGGTGAGACACTGAGAGAATGTGAAGAATTTTCAAGTGACCGCAAATACACACTCTTTTCCCTATAAAACACCACGAAAATCTCAGCAAAAGTAGAAGCTTTTCTACATGGACATTGGAGCGTGAAGAAAGGCTCTCTCCCCTGAGTTTGGACGCAAGCTCTGTGGTTACTTCCCGAGGGATTGAGTGAGGAAATTTTAATGTATTCCAGCTCCAAATTGGATTTGGTAAGATCATTTGAGTTTCCTAAATTGTATTATTCCGGCTAACTTATAGGTACCTTTCTTAACTTGTATTTCAGCTAGCTCAAGCAAGCATTTCTTGCATTTTTAACTATTTTTATAGTTCAAGCAAGGTTTTACCTCACAATTGCATTTTTAACTATTATACTGTTGCAATTATGTATTCATTGTGTGTTTATGTGTGTCAATCTGTTCTATGTTTGTATGTTTGTTATGTTCCGTGTCAAATAAATGGTATTTTTAGACAAATCGGCCAGATATCAAAGAATCTTGTGAACAGGACTAAGTCTTGGGGAACTAGCTATCTTAAACTCTATCAAACTGCAAAAATTCATAAAGCTCCTGTCTCTCATGCAAGACACCAGCAGAAGACATTAGGCAGGCTCATACCACTGGGACTGTCTGACAGGGGATTCCTTTCCATCATCTTCACACTTCTGAGTAATCACAGGTCCTCTGCTCTCTTTGTCTTTCTAGTGAGACAGAGACAATAGTGCAGAGTGGAAACACTGACCTTTGAGGCACATCAAAGGACAAAGATCTGCTGAAATGTCTTCAGAAAAACTTGGGCACAGTACAGTTGGTGCCAGGCCTGCTTCAGTCAGGTTCATGCCACCCAAAGGGGTAGAGAGCTAGTCCCTCCACCACGTGCAGGTTCCTCTGCCACAAGAAGTTGAGGGTGTAAGTTAAAGCAGAGGCCAAGCACAGTGTCAGACAGATAGTATTCATGACTGGAACTATAATTATACAGCTGTTTTGAGGAGAAAAGTCATAATATAAATACAGGCTATAGATATTTTTTTGTCCAGAAAGGTGCAATCTCTATCGCAATTAACCAGTTAAGAAAGTAATTTGTACCTAAAAACATGAGCTTAAATATTTTGTTGTTATGGGAAAGTCTCCAAATCTTTAGTGTGTTTCACTCCTTAGATTCTTAAGGAGTTCTTAAAGATTCAGGTGCATCTTCAATCCCAGAAAAATTTTTGTAATTGAAGATAATCTGAGTTGAAGGCAATCTCTGCCCCACAATTCTAAATGGACTTTCAGTGGTTTCTTCTGTTCCCCAGCCTTTCTACCTGTTCATTGTAATTGTCATGAGATGTTTTTTTTTAATGTAATGCACCAAGTGCTTTCTGACAGTTACTTGGTGAAACACAGAACTCCTAAATTACACTTAACTTTATTTCATAGCTATTTGCATGGCAATTGACATTGTATAATGCATGAAAACATGGTTCACTGAGTTGAAGTCTAGTTTTCAGTATGGTTCTGACATATATTTTATTATTAAAATGATTTTAAAATGCCCTTTGTGTATTTCTCTAACAGCTTTCTCACAGAGACAATCTGAGCTTCAGCACTGCAGTGGAAGCTATGGCTTTGTGGAATCCTGCAGGATTTTTTTCCCCTTGACCTCATCTTTCCTCATGGTGGCACTTATTACAGCACAACGAAGGAATTCCATATTTCAACACAGCATAACACAGATTGTTGCTGTCCTCACAGGCCTTTCTTTTCCTCTTGAGAACTGAATAAAGAAGAGCCATATAATGGCTGACTTCAAGAAAAATTTCATAGCTTCTGAATGCTGAGTGTAGTGCATGAATAACTGGGGTTTTTTCCTGCATTGGGATTTGAAAGATAGAGTGTGCTGACATAGGCATAATGTCAAGTTTGTGCAATGATTTTTGTATTTTTAAAGTATACCCAGTACACTAGATATGTATATATATATTTATATCTATATGTAGTAAAGTCAAATAATCAGTTTATTTTCCCAGGCTTCTGTCTTATCATGAAAATGAACACAATTGCTATCTTTTCGGGAGAGACATACCAGTTAAGAAAAAGGAACCTGAGAACTTTGTGTGGTAAAGGAAATGGCTTCCCAGAGTTTTCCCTACACCTCAGTCTCCATTGCACACAAAAGACTAAAGATCATGTTTGAGTATCAGATGGTGAGAGGAAAAAGTTTCACTGCACCTTTCCCTGCTGCCATTGCCACTACTTCTGCTGAGGAGAAGCTCTACATCCCTTGTATATGTGCTCTTCTGAGTAGGAGGCTCTGTTAAGCTGAGAATCTGCCTTACTGCCCCTCTTTTGGAAAAATACTGTGACATTTTTGGGATGTTACAATACTGATCAACTTTAAGATTCCAGACTCAGGGCAGAATTCTATGAAACCAGCATGTAGAAGATTTCCAGTGGTTTTATTTAATTTTGTATTTCCCACTCTCTTCAAAGCCTGTCCCAAGTTATTCAGCAGTAGGAATTGAACTGAAAGTTTGTAATCTGGTAAAAGATGTTGGATTTTTAACAAGCTGATGAATCAGGTCCTCAAACACTGAATCTTAGTGTGTTTGCCTAGATCAGTAAGCCATTCCTCTGGCTCCATTCCTAGACATGAGCTTTATTTTTCTGATCCCTTTATGACAATGAGACTCCAGGGCTGACTCCTCAGGATTTTGTGGAGCATTCCACCTTGCTTTCCTCAGCTCACTGTAGTTAATGTTGTTTGTTTAGATTCCATCCATGAGGATGTTCTAGATTTATGGTTTAGGAACAGGCTCAAAACCTAGAAAGAATCTTCAATCATAATCACTTTCCCAGCTTTAACCCTATGGAGAGCTATAAGAGACTTTACATCCGAACTCCATTAGTTGGAGTTGCACTGCTAAAAAAAGGGATTCTTCTCTTTATTTAGATAAATAAATAGGAAATTAATGATAATACATGGTAATACAAGTCCACAGTACACAGTATTCAGCTGTAAGTCAGTGCCCCATGGGCTGCTCTGTGGCTCCAATATATAAGAAATTTCTGTGAGAGGTTTTTTCAGTCCAAAGTTCCTGCAATAACATGAGGATAACGTTACAGCTTATCAGTGTTGAAACAAAAGGGAGAGTGTGTAGGGGTGTGCTAATATACCAGATACTATTGGAAGACCTCATACAGTGAAGAAATCAAAACTGGTGCACATTTTTCCCCTATGGCTATTGAGTTCATTGGCCCTTACTGCTGCACGCTCTTCTGTGAATCATGGCCAGGCATTGTCCAGCAGAAATCTAGTTTGCTTCGGCCACACTCATGGCTTGTGAATGTGCTAGAAATTAGGCTGAGGGGATGATCAGCCCACAGCATTGAGCTCGGTTTGGTTTTCAATGCAACCAGTGAGCCTGTAACCTGTGTCAGTGCTGCAGCATCTCCTGATGGCATCTGGCTCCTCAGGCATCTGCACTTGTGAGTCACAGCTCAGCCTGGGATCTTGGGCTTCCCAGTGCCCCCTGAAAGCACATTAGGGCCTCTGCATGCCCAGAGGAAGAGTGGAGTTTCCTTGTGCTTGAAAGAGAGTGTGAAGAGAGCAGTCAAGGTGCTAGACTTTGTCCCTGCCAAGGGAGCAGACACAGACAGGGTATGCCCCTAGAACCAACAACACAAAAACACATCCGAGCCCAGGAGTGAAGACACTGTCACAGTTAATCACTGTGAACTTGTGCAGACTTCTTCATTGCCCAAAGCTTCCTGTCGTGCTCTGTCAGGCCCTTGGGTTTGTATCCTATCATGCACATTTGTTTCCTTGCTTTGCCCTTGTGCATTTTCCAGTGCCATTTCCTTTCTCTGTAGAGAAACCAGGGGGACAGCATCTCCTAATTAAGCTGACTCATTACTTCAAAGTCTTTCTACTGAACAATGTTGCATTATTCATTTATTTCCATTCACACCTGTGACACACAAAACCTGAAAATCCTCAGAGATCTTCTGAGTTGCAGCGTTATCTATAACATCAGTAAATCTCTGTAAGTTGCTAAAAGGTGTGCTATCAAAAGCATTAAAGTTACAAAAATTATTAAAATTATTTCTCCACAGGTTGCACTGTGTGCACACATTAGTCTAACTACAAATGCCATAAGGTTCTACACAAATCTTGACAGGATGGGCCACTCCTCCCATTTGCTCCAATAAAATGTAAAGTTAAAATACTGAAACACTGCACTTTTAAATCCATCCCTGTGCCCGTGTTTCAATTTCCCTCATGTTTGTAGAAATAATTGGGTTTTTTACTCAAAACAATGTGAGCATGGTTCAGTATCCCTCCCTGTCTCTGACACCAGCAACTCATACTCTGCTGGCATGTGACTCCTCTCAGGGGCTCAGGGACACATCCCTGAGAGCAACCTTTTCTTGGCATCAAACCATTCTTTTTGGATGAATTGTCATCATTGCTTTACTGAGAGTGGATACTTTGGGAAAAAACCCCAAACCTTTCAGCAGTGCTTATTTACTAAATTGTGGAGCATTTTGAACCTTCAATTTCTCCATCATTTCATTCCACCAAAGACACCTTAAACAGAGTTTCTGACTGTGCAACTGCTGAGCAGGAATTTATAGAGAAACAACACTTTGCCTTTTCTCATCACAAAGTGTGCTGTTGTTGTACTACACATCCTCTCCAGACAAGGATTTGTCTTCATTGCTTTGGGACTTTTTTCATGTGAATAATATTTTTGGCTGGGCTGAGCACAGTCTTTGTTTCCTAAGTCCCAGGATGGCTGTCATTCTGTGCTAACATAACCCTCTGATGTATCTCTCTGAAGATAAAAATTATAGTCATGCGATATGAGAAAATCTAAAGTTATGGGAAAGGTTCTTAGAATGTTTATTGATGACTAGCAAACAATATTTTCTAGAGTGGTGTAGTTTCCTTTCTTTATCGGATTGTATAATAAAATTTCCCCCAGGGATAATTATCCATAAAATACTTTTTACTTTACTGATAAAAAACATAGAAGGGCAGTAACATGAAGTCTTGAAAGCAATTGGTATAGGATATTTACCAAATTGTATTCTTGGTTCAGAGGCCCCTTTTTCTTAATATCTGGCAAGGAAGAGAAAAAAGATATTAAGGTGAGTAATTCTAAGCATTCTTTATTCTTTTTCCTGGATTGTCCTACACTGCCATGATAAATTTTGTTGTGCAGTTAATAAACTAGAAATTATGCTTGACCAGCTATATGTCCAGCCAAAAGAGTTCACAATGGGCAATACGCTTGCCTTAAAAAGAGAACATTTAGAAGTGCATCTATTTATTTACATTAATGTAGAAAATTTTTAGGTATTCAGTTACTGGTGTAAAGAGAGAACCTGGAAGTAGTAACTCTATCCTAATGAAAAATTGCAATTTTGGGAAGTAAACTCTGGGTGTTACGGGTACTACTGGTAAATTAATTAACTAGTATTTATATTCTGTACTCAGCAAATTCTTGTTAAAATCTTTGATGTGTTTGAGAGGCCAGACAGTGAGGCAGCGACAGACTGAGCAATTAAGTGAGCAAATCTTATTAAAGTTTTCTCTGACTGGAAATTAAATGCCAAGTAAGTGAATGGAAATGTATGATGAAGAGAATTCAGAAGGAAAATTTATAAACAAATTGGCTGTGCCTACGCTTGTCATTCCAACTACATTTCTCAGCATAGTTTTAATAGTACTAGAGGTGTTTGGGAAAATGTTAAAATAAACTAAAAAATCCAGATACACCTGCAGAAATTTAGTGAAGAGATGGAAGTGTCTAAGAAATTGAAAGGCTTTTATGTCTGAAAATTTCTTGAGAAGCAATTAAGATTTTTTTTTTGTTTAAATTTGGAGCATTTATATATAGAAAAAAATGTTTCTGAGCTTGTTGTTTTCTATTTGTTTGGGGGGGTGGTAAAGAAAGATATTAAAGCCATTTGAGCAAGAAGATAGAAACTTTCAAAACAGAAGGGTTTTTGGAGTACAGACAGATTATCTAAATTTTAGACTTCCAATTCCTGTATGCTGGACTATATTCTCAGCTGCCGTATTTCAGTGAGACAATAATCTTGGCTTCTAAATGTCATAGAATCCAGTTTATTGAAAGATAAAGGTGCAAATAGTTATCAAACAAGTCTGTGTTGGCTGCTGGGCATCCCAAGGGCAATGCTGAAGCTCCTGATTCCAAACAGAACATGTTACAGCATCTGTTGAGCAGCAGCTGCTTCAGCACCCAATTGATCCAGGCACCACGAACTTCTCCAGCTCAGAGGCAGAACAGTAGCTTTTCTTTGGTGTGATTTCTTCATCTTCTGCCAGCAAAGTTATGGGTGATAGCCTTGCATAGTAAATGCAACCAGCTCTTGTTAACATTTCAGTCATTCCCAAGGCCAGAGGGCATTTGTACAGACATTTCTTCACCAACTGGAGGAAGCTTCAGCATGGCATCTTCATTTCTCTTCCCTCTTAATTTAATGGCCTAATACCTGCTTTATGTAAGTACATTTTTCTGAGGTAGGCTAACTGCCATAACAGTGTTGTTACTGAATATAAATATGAGTTTTATGTGTCAACTGTGTCTTTATTCTGTTTTCTCTATCATTAATCTACTATTTACATAGAAGAATGGATTGCATAGATCTAAAATTCTGTCTGATGCTTCCAAATAGGCTTCATATACTTTCATGCTGTTTCTTCGAATTTATTGTATAGTTATTCATTCTCTCTACTCATATTTTCCTGATTGCAAACCTTTTATTGTGAGTACTTTTTCTTTAGATTTTCAAATCTGAACCACGTTGAGTAGTTGAGTAAAAATGGTGACATGTCTTGACCTCTGTTCAGTGACTGGATAAGTAGGTTCCAAATTAGGATTAGAAGCAGGTATTTCAGAAGGAAGAGCCATTATACAGGGATACATTGACAAGCTGAAAGATCTGCATGATATTTAACAAAGAGAAATGCAAATTCCTACACCTAGGTTAGAATAATCCCAAGCAGCAGTAACAGCTGGGGGATGAATGTCTGGAATATAGATAATTTGGGAAAGACCTAGAGGTCTTTCAGCTTGCTGTGAGGAGCAAGCTGAACAGGGATCAGCTGTGAAACCATGCAGCAGATTCGGTGTTAGCTGCATGGATCTGTAAGAATACAGGTAGCAGGTGATAATAGATAATCTCATCTAAAATAGATCATCTCATTTTAGATAATCTCATCCAAGACCCTGCTTTTACCAAACAATCAGACCAGGTGCTTTTCAGGTATCCCTACTGTCCTGGACTGTCCTGTAATTCCAGAGCTCCAAGTAAAGCTCTGGCAGAGAAGAAGTTTAAAGAATTCTTTTAGAGCTTTAATCTATCAGGGGAGATGTCAGATAATCTGGATTAATGAATTTTTTAAATGCTCAGAAACTTTTCAAGTCTGAATCACGCAGGTCTTGCTTGAGGCACCAATCCTGGAAAAGGGAAAGATGCTATATGTTTATTGGCAGCACAGTTTAAATGTAATTTTCTCTTGTCACATTGAGATAAAATAATTGCTTGCACATTCCCTGGTTGCAAAAGGTTTAGTAACATTCTTGCCTGGCTAATTGTTTGATTCTATGCTAATTCTTTGGCAATGACAACAGGACCATATCCCCAATCTGTACAGTATGTAAAGCAATTTTCATCCAACAAATATATCAAGGGTGTTTCATTAGTCAGATTATGATTTTGTGTCTTTATCACAATCATTGATCCACAGTAATTGCATCCAGTTCTTCTGGATGGTTCCTTGGTCAATTTAATCAACTGTGTGTAAGGATAAACCTAGCATTTTTTAAATTGCATAATTTAAATTTAGTTTTCAGGGGGGAAATATATGTTATTTTGGGAGAAAAAAGAATAGTAATTTAAAAATTATTTAAAAAATATCAAAATCTCTTTTGTTTTGCAAGGTTCTTTCCCTATCAATTTGTATTTCACATTACAAATATTTTGGAAAAGAGCCTTGTTTTTTCAAGACAAGATTTTCCTTTCTGGTTTTTTTTTTTTTCCCTTTTATCATGTATTATTTTCACCTTTTATTGCAAATGAAAAAAAGGAAGGAAAAAAGAGTCTACAAAAAGGGCTAAAAAACCTGGAGTTCTGCATCCAGCTGGGTCTCCCAGTGGAAAACAGACTTAGATCAAGAAAGGCAAGTGCAGGGGAACCCTCAGGATGGTTGGGGTGGGAGCAGTGGCCCCATGAGAAGGTGCCAGGGAAGCCTGGCTCGTTGCAGGGTACCAAGAGCCACTTGTCTCTGTCCACAGGGAGGCTGTTGAGGCCAAGGATCTCAGCTTTTCTCAGCAGGATGAGGGACAGTGGGCAGGAAACACCGCAGGTCCAGGCTGGTCCAGGTAGCTAAGAAGTGAAACAGGTGGTCCAGAGAGGTTGGGCAGTCACCATCCTTGTAAGTCTTTCAAGAAAAAGCCCTGAGAAGCCTGGTCTGATCTCATACCTAACAATGATTGGGACACACAGACTCTTGAAAGACTCTTCACATAGGATTTATTCTGTAATTTTAAGATATGAAAAAAAAAAGGCACCACATTGAAAGTGGAAAATGAAAGAGGAGTGAATTTAAAACATACTTATGTGCACATGTCCCCACCCTGTAAGAAAATTAAAATTAATTTCTGCTTTAAACTTTGAAAAAATGCAACAAAACTTCATATTCTAATAAAAAATGGAACAAAATCTGTTTTCTTTTTTTTTAAATTACAACAATGCCTAGGCAAAAAGATGTTTCTGTTCAGTTCTAGTTTCCAAGTGCTTACTAAAACTACTGAACATCTTACTGGATTCTTGTTTTGCAGTTAGATTAATACACACTGAGCTGATCATGAATAATCTGAGACAAGTTCAGACCCTTACAATTTGGTGCCTCTGCATGTTCTGGCTGTTTACCAGGTTCTTCTTTTTCTTCAAAACATAAGTGGCTTCTTGGAGCATTTGTACTGCCACACATGCATTTACACAAAATGAAATCCTGAACTTTTTTGTGTTTTTTGCAAGCAGTTGTATTCATAAATCTCAGCGAACTAAATATTTTTAGTGGAGTGGAACAAGCCTCAGCTTTTCAAAACAAGCATACCGAATCTTTGCGAGAAGAAAGGTGGTTTTTCTTTTTATCTTTTTTGTTTGCTTGTTTGTTTGAATGATAACATTCAGCTGGCCAATAAAAATTGATAATGTTTTAAATTATTTCATAGTTTTTTTCACAGCTGGAAAACATAAAAACATCAAATTGGACAAAGGGTGTAGAAAATCCTCTCTTTTTTGAGTGATAAACCTTGAGCTCATTCCACTTTTGAGTGCATCAGGCATTGGAAACTTAGACAGATGGCATTGAAATTATATCTTGATGATTACTTCTCACAAGCTTTTTAGATGTTTCAAGTTTGTTGAGGTTTTTTTGTTTTGGTTTGGGTTTTTTACAGAACATGATTTTTATGGAAACCTCCCTTATTGAGTCATTTGCAAGTAAATATCTCATTCCTACAGCAGAAGTGTGGTGCTCCTAAGACAATTACCTGAACATGTGGTAGTGCTTCCAGTTTGTGTAGGGATTTCACACAGACTTCTATAGACATTTGAGCTCCTTCTTTTCTTTCATATGAAAATGTCTTCCAAACATATCTCCTATTCTATGTCATTTGCAAACAAGACCCTTCTAAAATCACTACACACAGTCAAAATCTAGAGAAAATGGAAAAATTAATTTCCCAGTGGAATTCCTTAGATGAATGATTTCATACTGTTGCAATTTATCATACAAAGTCTTAGCATAAGATTTCACAGGGTGATGTGAAATGACACTAGATTTAATTTAATAAGGGCCAATTTAGACTGACTGAAAGCTATCCTGAGGCTTCTTGTAAACCTATGTATTCCCTTGTAAGTCTTACGATTTATACTTTCACTCTTCAAAAATCTGTAACAAAAATTTTGAAGGAAAATATCTATTTTTTTGTGAGGACAGAATTTAAATTCATTTTCCAGCTCTGGCATTTGAGTTAGAGAGGAACTTATCTTAATGCATAAAATAGAATATTGGAATTTTTTAACACCACATGCCTCATGTTGTGTCTGTGGGTAAACATGTATCTTTGCCAAAATCTGATGGACTGTTTTTGTCTTCACAAAAGTCAGTATCTCCTATGAAAAATTCTCAAAAACCTTTAAAGAGAAAGTAATGTAAAATTATACTGTGTGTCCAACACCACTTTTTGAGACTCTTAGAAGGAATAATGTGATATAAATTATTATTTTTGCCATTAAGAAAATATTTTTTGAAATCTTCAAATTTCTGTAGAATCACAGAATCATTCAGACTGGAAAACACCTTTGAAATCATTGAGCCCAACCTTTGGACTTGTCAACCAGATCATGGCACCAAGTGCCACACCCAGTCGTTTCTTGAACACCTCCAGGGATGCTGGCTCTACCACTTCCCTGGGCAGCCTATCCCAATGTTTAACAACCCTTTCCTTAACAACTCTTTCTATGAAGCAATTCCTCCTGATGTCCTGAACCACCCCTAGCATAGCTTGAGGCTGTTGCAGAGGCTGATAAGCTCCCCGCTGGGTTTCCTTTTCTTCAGGCTGAACACCCCCAGCTCCCTCAGCTGCTCCTCACCAGACTTGTGCTCCAGACCCTTCTCCAGCTCTGTTGCCCTTTAAACATCCTCCAGCACCTCAAAGTCCTTCATGTAGTGAGGCTCCCAAAACTGAACACAGGATTTGAGCTGTGGCCTCACCAGTGCTGAGCACAGAGGGACAATCCCTGCCCTGGTCCTGCTGTCACACTATTGCTGGTCCAGGCCAGGTGCCATTGGCCTTCCTGACCCCCTGGGCACAGCTGGCTCATGTTCAGCTGCTGTTGACCAGAACCCCCAGCTCCTTTTCCTTTGGGCAATTTTCTAGCCTCTCTCTCCCTGGCCTGTAGCACTGCAGGGGTTTGTTGTGGCCAAAGTGTAGGACTCAGCACTTGATCTTCATCACTTGATCTTCTTGAACCCCATGCCACTGGTCTCATTTCCTCTATCCAGCCTGTCCAGGCTCCTCTGCAGAGCCTTCCTATCCTCCAGCAAATCAACACTCCCTCCCAGCTTGGTGTCATTCGTGAATTTACTAAGGGTACACTCAATGCCCTTATCCAGATCATCAGTAAAGTTATTGAACAGCGCTAGACCCAATACTGAGCCTTGGCAACCACCACTAAGAGTGGGCACTGGCTGGATGCAGCTCCATTCCCCACCACTCCCTGGGCCTGGCCATCCAGCCAGTTCTTAGCCCAAGCATACACCTGCCCAAGAGTGTACCTGCCCAAGCCATGGTGTATTAGTTTGAAAACAAATCAGTGGGAGGTCTCAAGTCAGGATTAAAATTTATTAGGAAAATTAAAAATAAATGCAATAATACAAGGAAAAGCACTGACAAAGCCAGATACAACCTGACACCCTGTTAGGGTGGTGGTAGCAGTCCAGGTGAAGTATACTGTTCCATTGAAGCCGTGATCCTGGGGAAGGTCTTGTCTCTAGCTGAAGGTCCAGTGGTAGCTCTTGTCCTCTGGGAACCCAGTAGAGAGGGCTGCCTTGGTCAGGTCCAAAACCAGGTTATATCCAGGTGGGAATGCTTGGCTCCTCCCTGCTGGGTGGAGTATCTCACAATAGGATGAGATAAACCCATATATACGGTGGGTCCTTGATGGTCCATTGTCTGTTATCGGGGTGAGTCATAGCAGGAGATAATAGCTAATGCCCCTCAGCTTGTGGTAATAGAATAAATACATTTATATTGTAACCTAGGACACATGGGCTGCCAGCTTTTCTTGGAGAATTCTGTGGGAGAAAGGACCAAAGGCTTTGCTGAAGTTCAGGTAGACAGCACCCACAGCCTTTCCCTCACCCACTAGGTGGGTCACCTGGTTGTAAAAGGACATCAGGCTGTTTGGGCAGGACATGCCTTTCCTAAATCTGCTTTGACTGGGCCTGATCTCTCGGCTGTCCTGTATGTGCCATGTGACTGTATTCAAGGTGATCCAATCCATAACCTTGCTGGGCACTGAGGTCAGGCTGACAGACCTCTACATTCCCCACATCCTCCTTCTGGCAGGCTTTACAAGTGTTTTGTTGCAGGTTTTCCTTTGGCCAGTACAAATTCTTTGAATGCTTTCTCACTGACAGGGAAAACGTGCTCATTTCACAATGCCTAAATTAAATCTAAGGATCAGAGCAGTTTATTGATTTCTTAACAACATGTAACTAATTGTCAATCAACAAACAATACATCCAGGACTCATATCTAATACAGTAGATAACCTGCAATATTACACACTTTCAAAATAAATGACAAGCAAATAATGATAATATTGCCAACAATTATAACAATAAACGCACATCCTAAACATTCTTCTGTAACTAGTCCCAAAATGTTCATATCACCTATGCACACATGCGATTATGTTCACACCCCCCAAGACAGGGGTGTAACCAGTAACCCCACCCACCCGGGACTGGGAGCTCCTGTGGAGAGCTGGAAGTGCCAGGAACCTGCTGACACTGATGGGAAAGGGCTCCCCGAGGTCTCTTGCACACACCTGCCATGGCTACCCTGCAGGGAGCAGCTGCTCACCAGCTCAGGACCTTCCCAGATCGGGCAGGGACAGTGACAGGGACATGCCTCTGGGCTGGGCTGGGGCTGTGATGCCCCAGGGCAACTTCTGTCACTGCCAAATCAGGTTTTATTCCTGTCCTTTCCACTGCAAAGTCTTTCCCTCTGGTTATGAATTTTCATGCTTCTTTTAATCTATTCCCAGTGACTGCTTCTTTGTATCAAATCCTCTTTATAATTCCCCTATTACTGTTTAATCCAGTTGACAATAATTTTCTTCTTGAGCACGATCAGTTTTGGGTGAACATTCTAACAACCAGATTTCTGCATTCAATATGTACACACAGACAAATGCACACACACATCCCCACTCCTCACACTCTCTCACCAGAATAGATAATTTGCCAAAAGTGGGTTGTGCAGGCACCCCTGCACTGATGGCCACAGGAACAGGGTGTGACTTCTCACTCTGTGCTGAGGTTACCTGGATGCTTGTGGCATTTGGCAATAAGTAGTCAAGTAATTAAAATTGTGAATTCATTAAAATATTTTATTTGAAACCAGAATTTTCATCTCCTTATTTCTTCTCAGGAGAAAAAGAATCTTTATTACCTCTGCTCATTTCTTTTCACTAAGTCAACCCTAATTTCAGGAAAAGGGCTAGGAATATATTTTTTTTATTTTCAAGAAAATGTGGGGGAAAAATATTTCTCGGCTGGCTCTCCAGCCAGTTTTACCATGAGGGTAGAACAAGAGCTTGCAGGAAGTGCAGCAATCCCTGGTTGCAGTCTGGCCAGTAAGAGTTGCACAGGGAGGGGACACGGGGACAGCCAAGGCTCCTGAAGGGGCTGCAGAGACCCTGTGGAGCCTGAATGCCTCAGCTGTGATGGGAACCTGTGTTGGTTTGTGCTCCTTCCTAGCAGTTCTGGGCCAGATTATTTAAAAAAGCAGTGTGGGTAATTCAAAATATGTACCTGACTTGCTGCTCTTTTCCCGTATTCAAGGCAGACATATCCAGGGCAATTTCACTGCAGAAAGGAGGTCAAATGCAGTTGTGTGTAGGAGTAATTTATACTGCCTGGTGGGCCCTTTAGGTAGCTGGTAGAAAAACCACATGAATCTGTTCATCTGTCCATAACATTTTGTTTCTGATCCTACTGGTAACTGGCATCACATAAAAATCAGTTCTTAAAATTCTTGTGGTTATCTCCATATCATGAACTGAGCAGTGAAGCAGCTACAACACTTGACTGGAAGGCATAGATTTTTAAAAATCTTCTTCTGCAGGACTTCAAAGTACATTGTAATGACTCACCAATTTCTTTCTATCACAGATCAAACAACATTTAATACCCCTTTCCGTATGCATTGCTGAACTGAGAAGTTTTACATCACATTCCCAAGAGAACATTCCACTGTCTTAAAGTTCTTATTGTTAAGAAGATTATTTTCTTCATGTTTAGCTTAAATTTGACACTGCATTTTACCTTTAAATCCTAGTTCTATTTGCTCCATCTAATTTATTCCCAAATATGGTAGTCCTTTTTCCCCTTTGGATTTTTAGTGATGCAGGAGGTATCACTTGGACTAACACATTTACCTGTACTATTTTCTAATTTAACCAGGATCAGTTGTGAACCAGTGCTTATCTTATTCCAGTCTAAGATGTATCATGGTGTCATATCTGATCTGACAGGGAGGCCATTTTTCTCAAGGTCATCTCTGTTTTATTCTAGAAAATGCCCTGTTCATAGTAATGGGGAACTATCCACCTCTAAAGTAAGAGCTAGAACCTAGTGTCACTAAATCATGGAATGGTTTGGGTTGGAAGGGACCTTAAAGGTCATTTATTTCCAACCTCCCTGGCATGGGCATGGAGACCTTCCATCAGACCAGGTTGCTCCATGCCCCTCCTGGCCTTGAATATTTCCAGGGATGGGGCACTGACAACTTCTCTGGGCAGCCTGTGCCAGGGCCTCACCTCCATCACAGTAAAGAATTTCTTCCTTATACCCACCCTCTTATACCTTTCTATCTACCCTTTTTTAGTGTAACACTGTTAATCCTTGTACTACCACTACAGGCCTTGGTGAAAAACTTTGCTCCACCTTTCTTACAAGCCCCCTTTAAATACTGAAAGGCCACAACAAGGCGTCCCTGAAGACTTCTCCGTGCTGAACATGCACAGCTCTCTCTGCCTCTCTCCACAAGAGAGGGTCCAGCCCTCGGATCAATTTTGTTGCCCTCCTCTGGCCTCCCCCTGACAGATTAATGATGTTCTTTCACTGGAGCCCCTGGGCTGCACTCAGTACTCCAGATGTGGGTTTTGAGAGCAGAGGGGGTAAATCACTTCTCTTGAGCTTCTGGCCAATCTTCTTTTTATGCATGTTCATACCCAGTTTTTCACCCACCAGAATCCCCCAGGTCCTTCTCTGCAGGGCTGCTCTCCCCTGCTTTGTTCCCCAGTCTCTGTTGACATCAGGAACTGCCCTGACCCAGAAGCAGGACCTTGAATTTGGCTTTGTTGACCTCATGGGGTCCACATGGGCCCACACCTCAACTTGTGAAGGTTTGATCTGAAGGGTACAGTCTTTCACCTGTTTTGACACTCTTTCACTTTCTCGTATTTTCCAGGATAGGAGGGAGTTTGACTGAGACACAGGAAGAAGGTGATTTGAGTCTTACTCCACATATTAATTGCTATTTCACTGGAGTGTGGAGGCTGGGGTTGGAATGGGGGAAGCACATCAAGAAAGCAGGGCATGAACAGTGGTGTGCATTTTTCAGAGCTTGATTGTACATCTAAATCTGCTTTTACAGTTACAGTGACTAAAGAACAAAGGAATATGTTAATTAGATAACGTGCTGATTAAAGATACACAGCTACTTTGTTTTTCTTTTGGTAAATAACTACTTTCTGGAGCCATATGTTTCATTCATTTTCATCACAGTAGCCAGATTAAAAACATATTTAATTTCCTGAGGCCTAAATCCCATAATATTTTGATGTTTGTAAAAAAATTTGACAAAGTATCAGAGCTACCATTCCTCACAAGAGTAAAGGACAAATGATTCCTCAGTACAAACATCACAAGAATATCAAACTTAGTGCCCCAAAGAGCAAAACACTAATGTACAAATAACATTTGTCTGTTGCTTCCAAATCCGAAGCCACAGGGGACTGGTTGAAATACCAGCTGATGTTTGCTGCACCTGCTAATTGCCATACACGCTGTTGAATCTGTGCTGTTTCATCTGCAGTAGCAGGCTTTATTCTCAGCGGGGATCAGGATGCTCCGAGATTTTCACTGAACACGGCTGGATCCTGCAATAGGCTGTGTCCCCCACCAGGCTGTGTTTAGCACTAGACTTCCATTTGTTACAATATTTCTATAATTTCTGCAAATACACAAACTGCTCTGGACATGCTGCTTTAATTTCTCCACTTGTCTGAACCTGAGAAATGGGGAGAGTGGGACAGAATCCAGGGGCTGGGGCTGAGAGCTGTGCCACAGGGATCTGGCAGAGAGCGTCAGAGCTGTCATTCTCACCTCGTGGCCAGGGAGGCCATCAGCCCTGGCAGTGCATCATCAGCAGGCTGAGGGAGGTGGTGCTTCCCCTGGACTCAGCCCTAGTGAGACACATCTGGGGATCAGTGTTCTGTGCTGGGCTCCCCAGTACAAGAGATAGATGTATTGGAGTGAGGTAATATTGGGATCTTGTATTTTTTTTTTAAATAACAAATTCCATTGGGTAGAATTCAAGCTAAAAAAAAAGGGTTAAAATTATTAAAAGGTATTAAAAATTGCAGCACAGATTTGATCACTCAATTAACTGTGTTTGTTCAAGAAAAGAACATTCATATGCATGAAAATTTATGCACCTTACACTTATAATTTCTGAAGATATTTTATCATCCATCCATTCATTGTGCTTAATATCCATAAAAAATAAGACAAATGTTATTTTTCCATGTAAAAGGAAGTGCAGCTGTGTCAGCCACATTCAATTTATTTTATGCAAAGAAGCAAACTTCAGTATCATGCTAGCTCAGAAAGATTAGAAGTCTAAATTGGTGGGCTATAGCCTAGTCCTTAATACCCTGTTGTAAGACAATAATGTGTTGCACATGCTGTTCTCACATTGCTTTTCTCATATTCACATTAATTTAATCAAAATGTAAGAGCTACTTTGTTAGAATTATCAAAGAAAGCAAATAAGCAAAGAAAGTTATGATACAAGTAATTATGTGATAATAGAGGTTAATACCCTTGCCTTGGCCTTACCTTGGAAATAGACGGGGGAAAATGCATTTTACATACATTTATCAGAAAAGAAATAAATAGCTGGTGTGGCATTTAATATGTGTAATGCCATTAGAATTTTACAGGAAATTCAGTCAAAAGTGGCTCCATAGATAGTTTTCTGTATGGCCCATGGACATATTTCCCATAGCACAGTAGCAATCTCTTCTTTAGTTTTTTTCTTCTGTACATTGCACGATTGTCATGTACTAAACTCTCCATTGTAAGATTTTAACTTCTGTCATGATGACTTGGCTTACAGGGAACATGTGCTGATCTGTCTTATAACCAAAAGTTGCTAGAAATTTCTCTTATTTACCCCAGATGTGCTTTGATTTCAGCAGTAGATGTCTGCAACTTAATCAAGGACAAGTTTTTCTCAGAATGGGTCTGTAGAGGTGGTTTCCTGAATACCCTTCAGTGTTCCACAGCTCCTGTTAGAGGTATAAGTATGGAAAAAGAACATATGGGTGCACATGGATTTCCAAGAACTGGCATGGAGGTCACACATTTGGTAACAAAGGCTCAGAAAGGTGGTGTGAGAGTATAGTCATGGCATGTTTTGACTGAGTCACTAAGATATGAAAGGCAGTCCAACAGTGTTCGGAATTTAGTACATCCAGGTACACAGATACCATGAAAATTAATGAATATAGCTTTAACCTTTACACCACTCCTTAATGAGTGTGTACTACTTTTCCCCTTAGTAAGAAAGAAAAATTTTGTGTTGTAGGAAAGTACTCAAGGTGTCCTAGGACGTGTCAGCTAGTTCAGATGTCTCATGTGCTCCCTGTAAAGAAATGATGGTCTTTCTCCCTGTCTGTTTCATTTCCTTTGTGCTCACTCTAAAAAGGAATTGTGTTGCTGCATTGAATATGAAACAGTAATGTAAAAAGAATGATTCCCCCACATGTAAGATAAAGGACTATATGACCTAGTATGTGCTTCCTATTTCTCTTCCCAGAGGGGAAAATATATGAAGACATCTTCCACTGTTTCTTCTTTTAAAAGACACCAGAATTCTTGACTTTAAACAGGAATTGCAATGTTGAATATATTTATTTAATGCGTCTTACTGTGATTTTCTTCCAGATTTTATATATATTTGAGTATCTGGACAAACATTACATGTTTTCTCTAATCATTACAGGTGAATCACCCTTTTATGAACTCAACCCCCTCTTTAATGGTTTTCTTTTGTTGTTTTTCAATCTTAGTTCATATAGTGGCAAACCAGAGGAGTAACAGAAATGAAAAGAAGTAATATAATGATGCACATTTCCCCTACTCTTTGGCAATACACTACTACCTTGAAGGTTTAGGGAAAATAAGAAATTATGTATGATACAAGTCTCTTGTGTAAGCTATTCATATTCCTCTTGCTCTGTGAATTCCCCTCCAATGCTGCAAGCTCCAATATTATACACAGAAGGATTCAACTTCCTGCTGACACTATTGAGCTCATCATAACTTTTAAAATGAGTCTGGAAAAATTCCCCAGTTACACATATGCCTGCTTTTCTAACCCATACACCAGAGAGTTAGGCTGGCTCCATGTATTCCTTGAGAATTGACTTCTCTCCCTCTCTCTCCCTCTTCCTGCTGAAACATCTGCATTTGATTTCTATTCGTCAGCTGGCAAAAGGAAGCTGAAATACCTCTGTGACACTTATTCACAGATGCACAGTTCATATGATCCATCTGTAAAAAGTACCATGTGGCACCTGCTTTTCACCGTGGGCCAAGGACCAGATTTGCAAGATTATGTGGGTTTCTAATTCACAGTGTGATCAACAATTGTTGGGGTTACAAATAACTGCCCCAAATCTCTTCAGTTCTTACTTGATCACTACTTAGATTTCTACTGAAACTGCTGTGTAAATATTGCAGGATTTGTATTTCTTCATGTTAAAGAAGGACACACTAAGCAAGAGATGTGGAAAGGGCGAAAGAATGTATCTGATAAGAAGACAGGACAACTAAAATGTGTTGATGGTCACAGAGTATAAGTAGTTCTGAAGTAAATCCATGACTTTCAAAACAAGGCTCATGCTCTATATTTGTCTTGAATAGCATTAAGGTGAGCAAAATTTCCACAGGGACTGAATTTTCTTGACAACAAGCTCTGTTACACTCCCTGCATCACAGATGAGGACAAAAATTTACCAAAAATCACAGTGACCAGGATCTTTTCCACACAAGCTTTTTGAAGGACATGCAATTCCTGTTTAAAACCCTAAACTGGGTTCAACAATTTTGTGTGATATGTAAGTGTGAATAATAATTTTGAATAAGGTGGATGAAAGCAGAGGCACTGTAGAGTTATCTAATGTGTGAAGTTTGACTGGATTGAGATGTGGAAATCGAAAGTCAAAGGATGCATGTATGACAGTCAGAGAAAAGACGTGAAAACAATGCATGAAAGGGAAGTGTCCTTGGAGTTGATGATGATGAAGAAGAAGCTTGCCCAGTGACAAGGCTGCATAGCTGATCATTACTGGGTTCTGTTCTGCCTGGTATGTTAGTATAAATCTATAATAAAAGAAATAATATGTTGTCCTAAAGGATGTTATCTCTGAAATAAATAGTGAGCTGTCTTCTAACTCAGGTGCAGGTTCATTATTTCACCATAACAGATTGCACTGAAGTCGATTCTCAGTGGACAGAGAAATGATCATGATCTTACTCCTTGACTCATGCTGTGGGAAAGGCTTGGGAATGCACAAACAACAGCACTAAACACAGAACTGAACATTGAATAAAACTCAGTCATCTCATTTTCTAACTGGGTGTTTCTAAGCCTTTAAAATTACCTAGCTAAAAGGAAACACTAGCAAATATGTCTGTAAACAGTTTAAACTGTATTAATCTGGACTAGGTACTTGACCTCTAGTTGCTACACATCCTTGATTTTATGTTAATTGACAATCTAGATGTATTAAACATTTGATCCATGTCTGGTGTTTTAATTTTCTGACTGCTCATTTCTTTTCTTCAATTATGACACAGTGGGTATTTTTGTTACATCAAAAGTGAAGAAGAGAAAGGACTGCTTCAAGCAAGCCTATCTGCTGTGAAATAAAATTGAAAATTGCCACATTAAAAAACACTTTCTAAGTATAACTTATTTGCCATGATTCATTAGTATATACTGACAGAATTTTGATTTATGCACATTTACTTTCAGAAACAGGTATATTGCTCTGATTTATGTGTGCTGCATATAAAACATTTAAAAATCTTAAATTTCAGAGTTCTGATTTAGTATGTGAGTATATAAATCTTTCTGTTAAACTTTCAGTTTAATTTCCTGATTTATATACACAAAATTTCATGGATTGTAATGTTAAAATCCTAATTTAATACTGTAGTTACTGTAAGAAGTATTAGTACAATAAAATATGCAACAGTTAAGATGGTAGGGATGAAAGTCATCAATGATTTTTGTAAATTTCACCTCTGGTCCAATTTTAGCTTGTGTAAATCAAAATAACTTCTTCACTTTAGGAACTGTCTCTGGCTCATTATTGTTATGAATCTTGCTCTTTAGTCATAATATGCAAATATAATTAGAAGCATTACACTTGGAATGGTTTAATGAAAGGAGATGTTATATCATAGAAATAACTTTTCTTTTTGATCTCAACTCTCTACAATCTTCATTTGCTAGTCATCAAGAACAATATACCTAGCAGAGATGTGCTGTTACAGATGTTCTCATGAAGGTTTTGGTACATTAGCATATACTTCATTTCAGATAAATGAGGTGTTTTGATATTCATCAACTCTTAAAAATAAAATAATAATACAGTTCAAGATCACAATTCATTGTTATGTTCATTTTTCTCATGAGCTCAACTGTTATACTGCTGATCTTTCATACATAATATGATTGAGTATAATATAATAAACGATCACATTGTGCTTTAAATAGGCAATATGAGGCAGTCAAAAAACCAAACATGAAACTATCCTTCTAGGTAAAAAGAGTTATTAGAAGAGTTCAGATTGAAACACTGATAAGATTTATTCACAAAAAGCAACTACCTCCTTTTACAAATCCATTTCCCAGTCTGAGAACCCAAATGGCTGAGTGTGTGATGAGCAGCTGTGAGGTCCCCAGGCTAGAAGGACTCTCTCTAACAGTAATGTGCTCAGAGACTGATACAGAAGCAAAGTGTCTTCCATTTCCAAACAACTATGTCTATAAAAAATGATGTATTAGGTTGGTGTTGTATATTAGGAAAGGTTTTGGGGTTTGGTAGTGGGTGGGAGCAGGAGAAGAGTGTGAGGAGTCCTCCCCTGAGGAGGAAGGAGAGACAATGTGTGATGAACTGACCAAAAAAATAGGGAATAAAGGTAAGCCTGGGAAGGAGGGAGGGAGGAAGGAATGGGAGGAAAGTGTTTTTAAGATTTGGGTTTATTTCTCATTATCCTACTCTGTTTTGATTTGTGATTAATTAAATTCATTTCCCCAAGCTGTTTTGCCCACGACAGTACATGATGAATGATCTCTCCCTGCTCTTATGTTGACCTATGAACATTTTGCTCTCTCTTCCCCATCCAGCTGGAACAGGGAGTGACAGAGTGGCTTTGGTGGGCATCTGGCTGCGTCTGGCTGGGGCCAACATAAAACAAATTTTCAAGAAAACTAACCTATATTCCTGATCCATAAAGGACCATGAACCTCAACTTTCTCCTACTGTTTTTCTGTGTGAGGGGTCTGGTTCATCTGTATTCTGCTGAATAGAATCGTAGAATCGTAAGAAAGATGTGTTTCCACAAATTACCACTTCAGAGGGAAGCAGTTTTCCTATCTCAATTAATTTCAATTTCCTAATTGAAAACAAAAAAGAACAAAACCATGTCAACCACATGTTCTTTAACTCCAATCTTCCATTATAGTGTATTTTCTACTGAGGCTCTTCTTCCTGATCCCATGGAAACTTCCTATATAGTTTTACATTCTTATATTTTCTGTAGGAATCTGAATTGCTTTGTCTATTTCTAACCCCTGGAACAGATAATCTGGTGGGAATATCCGTAACATTATGTTCCTTGCTGCATAAACAGACACCTCCACAGTGGGAGTTGAAGGCTTCCTACAGTGACCAAGTGTGACAGTTCCTCTCCTTCTTCATGAGTGGAAGTGGAAGTAGCAGTGACAGAAAATCTTTATCAGCCCTTCACTAGTGTGGTTGTAGGTCTACAAGCATCAGGAAGTCTTGTTTGTTAGGCACAACCTGAAGTCCTGGCAAAAATGTTTTTGAATCCAAGAGGAAATTAGCTGCCCAAATGCATGTGTTTGTCTTGTGCAGTTTTAACTAGCAAGGAAAACTATAACAGGTTATGATATGGCTGGTTTTTTAATCTTTAAAATTAAATCTTTGCTATAAACAGTCCATGAGTGATGGGGAAGATGGTCATTATTAAGGATGCACTTGTGAGTAAAAATATAACTGGGGGAGAGTATTGATACCTTTTGTCAACCTCCTGGCATTTTTTCACAAACCAGTGAAAGTCATCTTCTGAATAACAGATTTGAATGTCTTCTGCATTAAATTCAGAACTTCATGTAAAACTGATAGTCATAAATTGTACAATAGTGCATTGCTGTGGTTAGCAACACCTCAGAACAGCCATTTAATGCTATTTTTTCAGACACTCCCATGCATGATTTCAGGACCAATAATTTTGCCATTTACCAGAAGGCTTAGTTCAGTGGAGAAAAGTCCCCAAAACCCACAAGGCAACTCTGATTATAATAAGTATATGGATTTAAAACTCCTTCTTTGTAAGCATAGTCTGATGATGCAAATAATGATCTGGGCAGAAAGCATGATTTCTGGGAAATATTTATCCATAATATAGAAGTACAATATTCCAGTAGAAATTGCAGTAACTCTGCCCTGCCAATATTTTATTGATTTAGTCATGCATAAGCATTCACACACAATTGCAACTACTGAGACCTAAGAACAGATTCCAGTGTTTCATTTGAGGGTTAGTTTTAGAAAGCCATCACTGCCTTTTGGGTTAGAGCTCATTTTCACCAAACTTGATTTTTTTTTTATTGAATTGTTTTGTTAAGTTCTGAAGAATTCCTGTAATAAAACTGTCAGTCCAAAAACAACCTGGCATTTTTTGCTTATCTCTAAGCAAGCTAATATATGTGTTCATCTGGGGGAAGGGAGGTCATGTCTGGAATCAGTATCTGAAACAATGAATGAAGTAATTCCAATATTTTTTTCTGTTTTCACTTACATATCTCCTCTACAGGGTAATTCAAGATAGTTAATTCCAGTTAACATACTGAGTAAATAACGAGTGGTTTAGTTAAACTGCATAAAATCCCTGTGTGAAAGCTATAATGAAAATTAACCAGGGTTTAATTCAATGACTTCAAATCGCTCCCAAAGTAAATCAAGCCAAATCAAATTAAGGTCATTACAATTTTTTTATGAGATGGTCCAATCAGGGGTTCAACACAAATTAGTCATAGGCCTTAAATAACTAATTCAGAATGATTTTTCTGAGTTTCTGTACAGACCAACCTTTAGACTCAGTCAGTGACACCACCTACAGAGCACTCCTGCAGGGGCTGCCCAACCAGGCAACCCCTGCACTGGCAGAAATGTCTTCTGCCTGCCAGGGCCCCACCAGAGGGGATGATGCCACAGGAGGCAATGTTGTTCTGGCAACTGAGTAAAGTTCACTCAGAATATCGACAGATTATTTATATGAGTGCTGGCATCCCAAACTCACCTACAATTAGTTCCCCTTTCAAAGCTCGACATTGCCTGAAAAAAGGCTTAAAAATTAATCTGAGACAGACAGAAATGCCTTTTCAATAGCACTATTATTGAGAATTCAAGCGTTACATTGGGAGAGTTTTTCACTAAATAAATTTAAAAAAAAATCCTTTCCCTCCTCTAAGAAGTAAGTATTTAATTAATTATCATTTATTCACTTCATGCTGGCTTATCCCTGATAAATAATGTAACAAAAAAAAGCAGTCATTGGCTACACCCAGCACAGGATCATGAGAGGGAGATCTGCTTGTCTAACCTGATTTCCTTCTCTGACAGAGTAACCCACCTTGTTGATCTAGGAAAGCCAGCAGATGTGATCTTTTTGGACTTCAGCAAAAATTTGATACTGTCTGTCAGAGGATCCTTCTGGACAAAATTCCCAGCACAGAGCTGGATAACCATGTTCTGTGATGGGAGAGCAACTGGCTCACCAGGCAGAAAGCGTGACAGGGAATGGGGTGACACCAGGCAGGTGTCCAGTCACTTGTGGTGTTCCACAGGGCTCCATTCTTGGTCCAGTTCTCTTCAACAGCTTCATTAATGACCTGGACACATGACTTTAAATTATAAGTTTGCCAACCACACTAAATTGGAAGGAGCTGTTGACTCCCTGGAAGGCAGGGAGGCCCTGCAGAGAGACCTTGACAAATTAGAGGGATGGGCAATCACCAAATGTGAAATTCAACAAGGGCAAATGCTGGATTTTGCACCTGGGATGGGGCAGCCCTGGATGTGTGTATGAGAATGGGGAATGAGAGTCTGGAGAGGGGAATTCTGCTGGGGATTCTGCTCAATGGCAAGTTGAACATGAGTCACTACTGCTCTGGCAGCCAGGAGGGCCAACTGTGTCCTCCTTATGGAGGGTGGCTGAGGTCACCTGGTTTGTTCAGGCTGGAGAAGACTGAGGGGAGACCTCATTGTTATCTTAAACATCCTCATGAGGGGAAGCAGAAGGCAGGTACCAATCTCTTCACTCTTCATGGCAAGTGATGGGAGAGGAGGACTTGAGGAAATGGCCTAAATTTTTGTCAGGGCAGGTTTGGTTGGATATTAGGAAGAGGTTTTTCATCCAAACCAAGGTTGTGCATTGGAACAGCTCCTCAGGGAAGTGGTCACAGCACCAAGCCTGTCTGAATTCAAGAAGCATTTGGAGAATGCTCTCAGACACGTGGTGTGACTCTTGGGGTGTTCTGCCCAGGGCCAGGAGTGGGACTCAGTGGTCCCTTGGGTCCCTTCCAACTCAGAATATTCTCTGATTCTATGGTTCCCTTGCCTGAGGAATTTCATCTGTCGAAGACATAAATCAGATATATATTTGACCTTGAGGATTTGCCAGTCTGATTCTAATCTACTTGAACAATTTACTTTTGCAAGGAAAAACACTCAGTTCTGACAATCTTCTGAATTTGAACAGAATTTCAGTGAAACTTGCACTGCTGTTTATTCTCATTCTTTTCTAGTCATAGAAATCACATACAATTTTATTCCAAAAAGCTAGGATCTACTGAGCCTAAGTAAACAGAAGGATGTCGGAATTCTAAGACAAATTCAGAGCAGAATAAAATGTGTCATTGTGCTCCATTTGTGACAGCCAATCATTTCTGCTCTTGCCAAAACTGGTCACAAGTAACAGTCACCAACATTGCAGATGGTTTGAAACTACTTATTTGATATCAACACATATCTATGGTGAAATAACTCAAGAGGAAATGCTTATAATTCATAACATAATGATATAGAAATCAAAAGTTGTGTTATAGAACTGCATCAAGGAATCTTTGAGACATATGGGCAGACCTGGCACTTGACTAATTTTCTCTTTGGAGCTTCTGAAAGAAATTCTGTGGACTGCCTTGGCCAGTATATTAAAGTGCTTAACTATTCTTATTCTTACAAATATTTTGTTGTATTATATTCAGAATCTTTCTTGTCTTAAATATGATTGCTACTGCTTGTCCTGTTCAGAAGGGCTTATGGACAATGGTTTTTTCTTTTGTCTTTGCATGTGTTTCTATCATGTCCATGTTTTCTTTCCTCTTCTCCAGACTAAACTACCACAGTTCCTTTCCTCATAGATTTTTTGTCAGACCCTGAAGAAAGTCGACCACTGAATGATTAAGTTTCCCAGCTTTGCAACTGTTTTCAGTTTACATGATACTTTTCCAGCAGCACATCCTAAACAAGTCATGTAGAAAGGCACAGCCATATTTGAATGCAGATATGATTATTTCAACTATAATTCAGTATTTCATAGGGCCTTAGATACTGTGGTTTTTTGCTTGCTTGGATATTCTCCAACATGCTACGGTTTTGATTTTAGTCTAATTCACATCTTGACTAGATAACCATATCACTGTGATGGAATCTCATCAAGCTGACACAAGACAACTATTCTTTGTCTGATGCTCTGTGGCACAGTTTGATACATTCCTCTTCCTTGACCACTAAACTGGAGGAAAACAAACCAGCATGTCAAATAGCATTAAGTAATTAAAATACATGCATGCCTTCTTTGTTTTATGCTTCCTACAATGAATGGACTGCACATATGACAGCTAGTACATTCCACATTTGGAAGAAGTCTTTGTCAATCATTAAAGACAGACAAATCAGAAACTAAGATCTGAATAATATCTTTGCAAAACACCCTGTGCTGATTTTGTTTTGATTTTGAGTTTTCTATTCCCTAGCAACTGTAAGTCACAACATTACATCAAAGAGCAAAACAAGAAGTTCTGTATATTCAGTGCATGCAGACCTACATGAATGTATCAAGCCATGTTTTAAAAATGCATTTTGAAAAGATTTCCAGTATCATTTTTTTTCCAGAGGCAATTGCAGAAAGCAAAATTGCTATACAATTTTTGTGTTTTCACCATAAAAGAGGTACTTATTAAGTGATGCTGATGATTTACAGAATCATTGAAGGAATTCTTCAGGAAGTATGGGTTTATTTATAACTAAAGTATATTTTTCACTTATAGTCTTCCAAAGTCTTTTTCACATTCCCATCTATTCTATTTCCTTTGAATATATTATATTGAATATAAACAAAAATTGTAGTTATGCATTCAGGGATAATCCTTTTTATAGTTGTTATTATCATCATCATCATCATCATCATTAATAAAGCTGATTACATTTACAGATTGGTCTCTCTCTTAAATAAGCTCTCAGCTAGAGGCCATATGATGACCACATTCTGACATCTCTGAGCTTTTCCATTCTTACATTGATTCATTTTGCCTCACTAATTTTCTCACCATTTCTTTGTACTGTGCACTTTTTCCAAGAGATCTACATCACATTTAGTGCTGCTATTAAATATGGATTATACTACAAAAAGAACTATAAAGGAGCCCTGGATGATAGAAAACAGTTTCCCAAAGCATTTAAGCAGTCTAAGTCTCCAGTTTTGCAGTTAGATCCTGAGAAACTTTTATGAAATTGGAACAAGCAGTTAAGAGTCATAGATGGGTCCAATAAACTCCTCTTTTTCATATAATTTTGTGCTTCTTTGGCCAAACTAAACTCTAGTTAACAAAGTTGTTACTTTTGTTGATGGATTCATTTATTGCTACACTGTTCAGCAGTTTCTATGCTTTTTTACCCAAGTGTAGGCAGAAATTACATCAGAGGGACAATTACATCTATTCCATTTTTTTGCAGTGATCATAACACAGAAATAATATTAATAATAAACTCTAGTACCTTTTGGTAGTGATGATGGTGGAAACTGTTCACAGATTAGTATCTTGATTAAGAAGAGACAACACCAAGCATTCAGTAAGGTTTCTGATTAAGTACATTGGCATCATTTATGTTATTTTCTTCCACACTATAATTTTATTTCCGTCACCACAAATTCTTCTCCTATAGTAAGAGCTGACATGTTTTACTCAGGACATTTAATCATTATGCGAGTTTCTCCAGACAGGAGAGTAGATAACTGAAAATAAGATAGTATAAAATTAACCATACAAGCACAATAGATACAAAGCTTTGCTTTTAGTCTACTAAATATACAATACCTTGAAACTGCAGCTATTGGATGAGATTCTCAAAAGCACCTAATGATCCTCATACAAATCAATGATAGCTTTACAGTACAGACAGCATGACAATCTTCCATAGATTATACTCCTTTAGGGGAAGTGATTTATATTTTATATATATTTTCTAAAGCATGAGATAGATTGATGTTTCTGCATGTAATTAAACAGCAGGAGTAGTCTAAAAGATTCAATGTTTCCCTGTGTCAAGGAAAAGTGTTATCTTAAAAGTACTGTAGCAAAAGGGCACTTAAAGTACAAGCCCAAACAACTGGTAACGAAATATTGAACTATTTCAGGAAATCTCATTGCATATATTTAATTCATTTTTGAGAAATCATTATGGAAGAAGCACTTATGACTAAGGATTTTCTAATATTTATGCATATTTATTAATTCAGACTTGGTTTTGCTTACTATATGAAATTTATTACAAAAATCTTAATTTTATTTTTGTTCATGAAAGATGTATAAGTTGAGGCACAGAAGTTCAAGTTGGATAAATACCAGAAGAATAGGTTTTATTTAAGAAAATTTTTTTCTTAATGATAAAAACTATAGCTTGAAGGATATTCAGATCTATCAAGATAATATACTGGCTAGTCCCACACTAGACCAATTAGAAAAAGTGCCTTTTGTGTAATGAAAAACACCAAACAAGCAAACAAGCAATGTCAAAACAAGCAAACAACACAAAAATGCCCCAAATATGAACCCCAAGCAAAACCTAACAATTTAAATTTATTTTTTATGCATGACAAAGCAAATGTACTGGATGAGGGAAGAAAAGGTGACAAATCCTTTCCAAATTAAGACCAGAGTCAGAAAGATATATGTGTATCTAAGTATGTAGATATATAGCTAGCAGCAATAAAAAAAATGTTCCCATTAAAAGTATAGAAACATTCTAAAACTTAGGGAATCTGTTTAAATCCTTACTTTGTCAATTAGTTTATTGTGTGATGCTAGGCAAGTTCTTTAGAATTAAAATAACACCTAGGTGACCCAGTCAGTATTCCATTTAAACTGCTTTATGAGGGAAATAATCATTTGAGGGGACAATTCTTTCCACTGATTAAAAAACTTAGACCAGATGGGCAACCTTTAAAAATCTGGATTAAATGAGCTCCCATTCAGGATTAATCAAGAACTGAGTTCCAGAGTCAATGTTCACAATTTAATCTAACCTGAAATTTAAAGTGTCTTATTTAGAGATCCTTAATATTACAGTCTTAATGTTATAAGCAACAACATCTTGTCTGATGTCAAGGTCTACAAACAGATGTGACTTGTGACATAGCTGTGAATGCCTACTTAGGTTTAAATAATAAAACTTGAACACTTAATTAAAAAACACAAACAATTAAACCCTCAACCCCAAAACTTACCTGCTTCCCCTATTTCTTAAGACAAAATTATGAATTTTAATGTTTCAGCTTACCTTTGATATCACACTTTTTTTAAATAAAGGTACTTCCCAAGCGAATTCACACACAGAAACTAGTATAAGTTGCTAATATATTTGTAGACAATTGTTTTATATGAGTAGGTTTATTGTGTGTTCTGGTTTTTCATCACATAGTAAGGTTTTGTTTGCTGACATTGTGTGCAACCAACTTCTCACATTCCTGGGTTTAAAAGTAAAATTAAACAGTGGAATTGTCACCTGTGCATCCTCCTTTCTCATAATGTACATCCATTTGCACTAAATTGAATTATATACTTCTAATGAATTAAAATGTTTTGCAGTGATAATGTAGTGTAAAGAAGGCAGAGTGACTTATCAAATAGATGTATAACAACAAACTCACCAGACATCTGTTTGTTGGTTTTATTCCCAATTTCTCAAAAAACAAAATTCACCAAGAAGTACAGAGTTATATGAGTACATAAATCCTTGAAATTCTCTCCATGCTCCATCATACCAAATCTAAAACAGGTTCCTGCTCTCCAGATAGTCTATATCCTGAAGCAGACATTGGTAAAACTGGAACTTTCATGAAAAAAACTGAGAGGAAATGATCACTACAGATTACTACCTTAAAAACACCACTGGATGTTTTTTGTTTCTTTTCCACTGTGGAAAAGAAAAAGAAAATAAGAAAGTTAGTTGATTGTTTCATATTCCCACAAAAGGAGAACAGAGACAGAGTTTTTCACCCTGGGCTCTTTAATTCTTAGTGAGTAACAAGTTCTTCCCTTCTACCCTCACTCCTTTGATAGGCCATGATGAAACTTCATTCTAATACTGTTATGCTCTTTCATTCAGGAATAAAAAGCTAAAAAAGATATACATAAGAGACTGTACGATTGTGGAACACCATTGAATTAGGTAGAATATGTCTGATCTATGATTCTAAAAAAAAAAACCAACCAAATTATGACTAACTTAAACCCACTTAACTACATTGATTTGCTGTTGCAGCCCATTTCATTACAACTTTAAACTTCTGAATTTTTTACATAGATCAAACCAATCTGTGGAAATAAAACAACCAGCACTATAGTTTTCAAGGAGCTAACTTTAAAGTATCTAGAATTCTCAGGGCAGAGAATGCTACACACCAAAATCAAGAGATATTAGATTAAAAAAAAAAGTATTTTTAAAGCGGCAGCAAAGCATTTGGTAGAAATTTATGTCCTGCTAATGCAATCTCTGCAGGATTAAAAACCACTGCATTTTTACCCTTTTTTGATTTATTAACAGAAGTAGTTTATATGATGTTTAGAGAGCTGGGGAAGAAGTGAGAGGAATAACATAGAAACTGTCCCAGAATATTGAGAGCAAGGTTCACATTTTATTCAGTATGTCTTAAAAGTTAGTTTCAGTTTGCAATCAAAATTTTCAGTATTGGTAAAACTTGACACAATTACCTTGGCATAGTAAAGTGCCTATAAGTATATCAACTATCTTACTATACTGCATGCATAACTAGTCAAGCCCCAAATTCTGTCCATCAATCATAAAAGGAATGTAAAAAAAACCAACTCAGGAGTGCCCAGGAATGAAATAATCTTCCAGGAGGTGAAGTTTCATAATCCCTATCAATTAATAGAATTTTTAATGTTTAAATCCTGTCTAAAAAAAATAAAATTAATCTGTGTGAAAAAACAGTGCATGTTCTTATTATCCACGTATGTATCTAATCCTTCACTGAATCTTGCTAAGCTCTTGGCTTCAATTATGTCTCAAGACAATGAGTTTTTAATGTATTAACTTCCATTTATGTGAATTTGTTTTCATTGTATAGTGAAAAAGGTTAAAAGAAAATGATTAAGATTTACCTATAATTTCTGAATCTCTATAGCTTTATAGACATATCTACATTAAGAGTTTAAAATGAGGCAATAAGAGGTTTTGAAGAGAAGAGAATCCTGCCTTTATGCCCATTTTCTGCATTTGATTTGCAGAGTGTGTTTGCAGAGCAGTTTTCCTCTTTGGTATCTATTCCCATGTGAAGGAGCTAAACAGGAATCTCCCCACGAGGCCCAAATGTTCTCTCCTGCTCAGAGGGGACATCAGGCTGTGAACTAGGTCATGGTCACACAGTCACTAGTACCATGACAGATTTTGTTCACACGCCAGTAAGAAGGCTCTTGAGCTACTCTAACCACCAGAAGTAGTTCTCGTGTGCTATAAAAGGGGCAAGTGCTGCACTCAACATCTTTTAGCTTTCCATTCAGAAGCCTGGAGCTGCTTTTCAGTGGCTCTGCCATCTCAGAGACCTTGGTTATCACTTGAATTAAGATTTGCCCAGTCGGATCTGGCTTGCCACTTAGTGGAAAGTCATGGCCTGCAAAACTCATCTGATGAGCAGCTCTCCTCAGGTCCTCCTTTGAAGAGAAATATAGGCTCTGAAACTTGGAATGGAGGATGCCAAAGACCAGTTCATGGCAGGGCACCTGAACTGTTTCCTCACCACCAAACTTTTCTCCACAAACTGGACCAGTCCTTCAATTAAACCTCTGGAAAGGCAGATCTAGCAACTACAGTTTCACTTTTCAAACTAGAAGTATAAGAGGGCTGGCAAGCAGTGCTCTGCATTAGTTACTGCAGACAAAGGATGAACATTCCACTCTGACACCTTTCTGTGGACACTGAGAAAATGAAAAGGACAGCTGGGTTGGGCAGCAGCCACCACACAGTGTCATTTTGAAATACGGGTTAGCAAAAGCAAGACCATGAACAGAAATTAGGTTTTATTCTTATATGCATTGTAAAAGTAAAGGTGGTAAAACACACAATGCAATAATGTGCTAGTCATCAACATGAAATAGATGAAATGACACTGTGATTCTTAAGCAGATATGTAGAAGTGTGTGTAGTCAAGGAAACAAAGCTTTACTAAGTTTTCATCAGAGAACTTGCAACCATATGTATAGAGGGACATTTGGCCCAAGTATACAGCTTTATCTTATGTAAACTCCATGAATCACATACAACAGAAATAATGAGGAACAACAGAACCATCTATTTTACGTATTGATCTGCTCTGGTTGAACCAGGCAAACAGATTTCAGTGAACAGCTAATTCAACCATAGCCTGCAGGAGCATCTCTCTGTCTTTCTCTCTGGTAAAAATATCAATTTTCTGGAGATCCTCTGTGTCTTTAGTCATGGCACATGATCCTAAAACATTTTAATTTCCCCCACCACTTTTCCATAAATAGAATGAGAACCAAACAATCTATTTCAGATGCAGGTGTCTCATAATGGAAAAGCTTCTGCTCTTATTACTATTAGTTTATATTTTCTTCCACATCTGTCTTCTTTATTATGACAGCACTGTCATATTTTTTTCTAGATCTGCAGAGTAATTTTAAACCAGCTTCTAGAATTCTGCTGAAGACTCTCGTGTTTCTCAAGTTTATGTTAATTGACAGTTTACAGCAAAGTATTCTTTCCAATATGAATCTGGTGTTATGTTATGAAGCTGGTGTGGTAGTTGGTGACAGGTATTAAACCACAGTGGTTACCCATCTGGTTTGTCTTTTCCTTTTGTTTCATTGTGTCACTGGTCACTTACTTTTGGAGATTATCACAAATGACAAACAACTTGACTGTTGACTCTTGACAGAATCAAGAGATATGTTTTATTTTTCACAGATAGAATGGCTCTTTCTCTCTATTTTCTATCTGCTACAATTGCATCTCATACCACCGTATTGTACTCCATTACATTTTATTTTCCTTCATATACTATTTTGCTCTACATCAAAGTAAAAAAAAAAAAAAAAGTCATATTTTCTAACCACACTCAAGTGATTTATCAAATACTACTGGTTCAAAACTTTATTTTACTCCATAAAAGACTACATTTATCCCCACTACATTTTTATTCTTTTTTTTTCTGTGGATGGCTTCAGTTAAATTCCCACCTTTTCACAGAAGCTGGACTGACTTGACTTCTCAAGAGCTTTGGCAAATCTTTTCAGATGCCATCATCAGAAGTCACGACTACTTTTTGTAAGTGAAAAGAATAATCTTTCTTCTAGGCATAGTCTGTAGTCATGAACAAATCTGGATTAATGCTTTTCCATGTTTAATGTAAATGTCAAATTAACATAGTTTAAAACATAATAGTGTGACTAAGGAGGTATCTAAGTATTTATTAGATGTACTTAATCCTTATATAGTTATTGAAAATGATATGTCTTAAATTACAGCAATTTTGTGCTGGCAATGAGGTACTCTCTTATGGGACATTACATAAATTGTAAATGTCTTCCCAAAGCATGATCATCAATCAAAACTAGAGATGATAATTTTGCCAGCAAAATTAAAAACAGGCTGTCAAGAAGCAAATACAAAAATCATTGCAAAAGAAACAACTTTATCTTTAGCTCTAAAAATTAATTCTCTCTGGCAAAGGCAGATAATAATTTTTGGCGTTTTCTGTCAGATTTTGGGACATTTTCTAATACAAATGGAGTATCTACAAAATTAATGTAATGGCTGCTGTATTTACTACATAGATCTATTATTAACCAATGGAAACCTGGTTAAAAAAACAGGCAGGAGGGAAAGGAATAACTAACAGGTATAATTTTCCAGCAACCCCTTCAGATAATTCTAAAAAGTTCGTAGAAACATTGTTTTCAATTAAAAAAAAAAGAAAATGAAACAACATTGATTCATTCTCTTCCCCCACCTCCTGTAAAGAATGAGTTTTGATTAAAAAGATCAAATTTTCAAACTCCAGAACAATAGTGAAAGAAAGAATTCAAACTGATCCTCTGCTGTGAATAAGACAACAATAATTTTGGAGACACAAACTACTGTCTGAAAAATTGCATTGAAAAATGGTTAAGCATTAAATATGAGAGGTGTAAATTTTTTTCTTGTTTCAAAATGTATTTTGTCTTACAACTTTATTTATACCTATAATCTAGAATGTCATTTCAACTAAGGAGAAGGGAAAGAAAAATGAAAAGTTAAAGGTAAAAAAAATAGAAAGTTGATTATTATAATCGTTACACCTATAACTTGAAAAAGAGTTTATGAGGCCTGACATTTTCCATGGCCTTAAATAATTAACTCCAGACTAAAAGGCTGAGCAAATATGATTAGTCAATTAATAAATGCTATTGACTTAAAAATGTAGTAAGATTACACAGTGCTAGAACCATCTATTTTACACGACATACTTACATACATTCTAAGCAATCATTGATCCCTAAAACTCCTTTCTCCCTTAAAATATAAAAATAAATCACAGTCATAGTTGCTTAATGAAGCATGTACAAATATTCAGTTCTTTTTTGATTGCTAGCTGGCATACTGTGTGCCTACTGGGTCTTTCTAGCATAATAAAATCAATTTGATTTCTCAAATGTGAGATGCAAAGTTATGATTTCTTTGTAAAATTTAGAACTTTCTCTGTAGTGTTTTGAATAAATAGCTATTAAGAATCTGAAATATTTTGCAAACTTGGGCCTATACTTAAAATAAGAGTTTATTCAGTGAACTTATTTTTGGAAGACCTGTTAGCATCAACTTTAAATATCATTGAAACAAAACCAAAACAAAAAAAACTTAAGGAAAAAAAATGACAAAAAGCAGGATACCCCATTATTGTAGCTGCAGTTTGTTGCATTTGAAGTAACATAACTTTTGAACTCATGTCAGTTTTACATATTGAGAAAGATTAAATATCTTGTTACTCCTACCAAAAGTAAAAAGTGTAGTATTTATAAAGAGTGAACACTGCCAGTGAAAGATGAGAGGAATGATACTATCTGACTTTATTTATAGTGTTGTCTTTGTGATAACAGCTCTTTACCAAACATTCATGCAGTAACCTCATGTCTAGTAATCTCAAATTGAATGGCTGTGCAGTGATGTTGCACACTAACAACTACTATAGAATGATTTAGCTAACCAACATCAATTTCCTCCCTGCCCATGAAGCAAAATCCATCCAGTCTCTGTTGAAACATCTACAACAGCAGCCCAAGATAATACTTACAAAACCAATGAGAAAACAGGCTCAAAACCATTCTGTACAGAACCAATAAACAAATACACAAAAAACCCCAAATGAATAAATAGAATTACCTAAAAGAGTGAAATCAAACACCCTCCAATCACACTCTTACAGTATTTTTTCCACCTAAATCTTCTTATTAATAGTGTCATTATAATCTGATGTCTGGAGTTATATTTGCATCATTGATGCAAATTTCCCACTGATTTATAAATAATAGCTTTTCAAGAAATATTGTCCAGTTCTTACCTTTTTACCCACTAACTGCATAGCAGTTTAGACTCAGCTTAAGGGGTGTGGCATATTTTTTCATTTACTTGCACTGTATGAATGGTTTAGGCTCATATCCATCATAAAACACCAGTATTTAGTTGAATTCTTGGCCTAATTTTATTGAATGATTTGTACCTTTCCTGTAGTGCCTAGTCTTAGTTAACAGTCAAGATTCCAGAGCACAGATTCCAGAGTTTGCCTTATCTTGCAGAGGGATGAATACAAAACGGGTGTATTCTTGAGAGAACTGCTGAGCACTTTGGTGCTGGAGATTTTTCATTTCCATATTGCTCCCACAGTGTTTCTTCCCCAAATAAACTCTTTGTCCTCTCACCTGATCTGCAGCCAATGGGTGTGGTTGCATTGTTTGACTGTGGACCACTATGTGCACTAAGACTACTTGTAAATGTGCTAATTGCCAACATTATCGTGATGGGGTGCATCAATAACTGTTTTATTTCTATTTGGTAGTTACATTTTTGTTCTGCTAAACAGGTTTTAAAAAACAGTATTATGTATTTGTTCATACAATGAAGTTATGTAATGTATGTAACCTAATTCTTCAAACACCTCTTTCAAGTCAAAGCACAGTAACTTTGAAAAATAAATACTTACATGGACTATTGATGGCATTTTTAGCATCTCTGTATGCAACTGTGATTCCTGTTTTGTTCTCTAAGTTCTGAGATAAATGCACAGTCAGTGAGGTTTGTAATGGTTTAGGTTCCATTCTGCCTAATCCCAAACAGGGTTATTACAGTATTTTTTTTTCTCGAATAGGCATGGAAAAGTGTGATAGGATAAGACCTTCCCCAGAGTTGTGAAAAACAAAAAGCTACTGAAAGCAGATGTAATGACGCAGGCAGTAAAAGGAAGCTGCAATATTCAGCTATTGTGATTGTTTTATTTTAAAAAGTAGGGGGTGTGAGGTTTGGCACCTGGATGAAATAGATTTTTCTGTTATCTTGAGAGACAACCACTCAAAGACTGATAATAGGTAATGGCTAATATGTACAACCCATGAGAAAAAAGGCAGTGGTTCTGTGAAGTGTAATAGCAGTTAAAACATACAACCTACTGTGTAGTTACCTAGCCACTCTTGATAAACCATCAAGACAATATTTTCTGGTGTGTATAAATTTTATGGAAAAAAATCTATTTCCACAGCAACTGGTTGCTGCAGAGTATTTCCACATTTTTAAAAGGGCGAAAAAGAAGGAAAATTATTGTGAACATATGATGGAATAGAATAAATTGACAGAGTCCTGTCAGTTTTATATTAGGCTCTGGTCAGGTCAGATATTTATACTACTCACGGTGGTATCTGTTCCTGGGCAGCAAATAGAATGGATCAATCTAAAATCTGCTGCCCAGTGAATGTGGTCTGGCCAGCAAATACATTGCAGCATTGTTGGTTTAGGGTGTCTTAGTGCTGAAGAGGCCAAGCTCTTGCCCAGTAACTCACAAAAGACGAATTCAGTGATTGCAGCAGAGATGATACCAATGGCAGCATGAATTACATTTTGATTCTGTGTTTATTCCACCCCATACCTCCACCCTCTGAACCCCATTAAATATTTCTTTTGTTCCTTAGACACATATATTTAACACAATTAGTTTCTCAGACTAGGATGTTGCTTGACTTCCTACTGTCTCTTTACCTATCACCACCACCACCATCATCATCATCATCATCATCAATCATCAATCATCACCATGAATCATTGCATTTCCCTGCATTTAGTCTTGTTTAGAATTGTTCAGAATCTGCTCTTTCATTCTTTTCCTTCCGAGATGAATTCTCTAGGAATAAAACCTCTCCTTAGACTTTGTCCAAAAGCTTCTCTGCTTGCTCAGTGAACACACAGTCACTCACTAAAAGGTAGCAAATAAAGAATCAAAAACATACACCCACTGACAAGTGTTGCAGGCCACAGAGTCCAAGCCAACACAGAGTAAATGAAGGCTGCAGGTCAACTGGCAGAAACCTCAACAATTTAGACAAAATTATTGACAACTGTACAAAGCAGGAAAAGGAAAAATTAAGAAGAAAAATGAACAGTGAAACAGAATCTTGTGATAAGTTTAGGTGAAAAAGCAGGTGAAAAAGAAACTGAACTTTCCTGCCAAAAACAGCTGTATCAAGGAGAGAAGATACTCAGAATATCATCAAAGTCAAAACAATTCCAAAAATCATTGAACATCATTTAACAAAATATCACCAGTGGAAAAAGGCAAAGATTCAAGCAGAGCTGCTCTCCCCATGAAGCCATGATATCAAACAGGGCATGAGGACAACAAAGGAAAGACATCAATAGTATGGAGCACTTATTAGATCAGATGCACAAGTAGCCCACCAGAAGGTTAGCACAGAGCTAAAGGAAACACCAGATAAAAAGTGAGTATATTAGCTCTGTTACTCACAGAACACTGTAAACTTTGCATGAGGGTAAAAGTGTCAAAAATGGAATGAACTAGATGTGGAACAACGGGGAAAAGAAGAGAAGTGGGAGGAAGAGAGACAGAAATAGGGAAAAAAGTAGGGGAAAGGAAAAATGAAGGAAGGGAGGGAGGAAGGGAGGGAGAATTTTTTAATGCAAAAATAATGACAATAAATTTAATTTGGTAACTTTAGAATTATTTCCCACGAGAACAATATGAATATTTAAAATAACATTGGTATTTATCCCAGGAGCTAGACAACTTCTTTCTAAACATGACAGTGCTTTTTGCTTAAAGATGTCATTTATTTCTTACTCTCTCTTTTAACCAGGTTGAGTTTTCTGGCTGACTGAGGAAAGAGGGACATAGCCAGATGTTGATATGAGAGAAACTAATGTGGTGTTTACAGTGATATATCATGATAAAACCTCATTCTTCCAATAAACTGTGAAATGATTGCTAAAAAGCCCAATTTAAGTTCAGATCTGGAGACAATGAGAAAAAGAAACAATGTGACAATGAAGAACTAAAAGAAGGCAGGATGAAGAAACAGAAAAGGACAAGAAACAAGAATAAATAGAAACAGAAGTGAGCAAATAAGGGCAATTTTGAAGTGCTCTACATGGTGTAAACCAGTCCTTTTAACAAGATGTGAGACGTTTCCACAAATAACCTGTAGGGCTGTGTTTTACATGTTTGCAGTAGGGACACTAAATTGGGCACAGGAGATCTAATGTGCAAAATCAGATTTTCAATAGGCAGTCCAGGAATCTTGCTGATCATTTGCATCAGCCAGCAGCAGTGTTTCCATGAAGGCAGCAGGCACACTCCATCTGGACTTCTAGTGGGATCATTTCATATTTAAGGACCATGAATTGAATTCAGGCCATTTCTAGTTAATGAAAAATACATGGTAATTCATGTATCAGTAAGATGGTTTGCCTTGAGATTCCTGCATCATGCTATTTACAATAGGAAGAGTAAAGACAAACTTTCTAATAAATACCTTCTTTAAATGCTGTCTTTGTAAGGAAATAGTCTAGCCACTGAACACAAATTTTATATTAGCATACTTCTGTACAGCCATTAATGTAATGCCAATGTTGTCTGTCACCATGTTGACTATCACAAACAAGAAATAATACAAAGAAATGAAAATATATGTGAAGGGGAGAGAAACAAATTTTTTAAAGTTCTTCAAGCTAATAAAAAAGTGTAGCAAAAAAACTAAATGGAAGGGAAAAGGAAGAACAAGAGACAGAGTGACATGAAAAAAAAATAGAACGATAGAGAAAGCAGTAAGAGGTGAAAAGGCTACCCTGAAAAATGGTTAAATATAAGACAGGATGTCAATAATTCATAAAAAGAAATAGCTACTTAGAAATGCAAAGATTACCTCAGCTTGGTTTGGAGATATAGTCAGTATACAGGTGTGAAGGAGGTCTGTGATCTGTCAGTAATCAATCAATATTTTTTATATATTTTTAAAAAAGAGTTTGAATCATTTATACTGAATTTCTCATTCTGCCTCTAAAAGGTGAACACAGTACCTGCAAACAGCTGGGCCAATGATCTCATTACTAGTAAGGAAGGTGCAGAACAAAATTATGTCAATCTGAGTCATAAGACTGCCTGTCTATAGCACAGAAATGTGTATGGTTGTGACCATATTTGAAGATAAAAAGATGGAAATAAATGTCTGCCTTGGACTAAGCAAAGCCTGGAGGCTATGAAATGAGATGTTGACAGTGTGCCCTATCTGCGTGGGGATAAATTACCAATTATGAATCCAGACTCTCTCTAAACCCTCAAAGCAGGACCAGTATCTTCATTTAACCTTTCTCTTCTCATCACGTGAGGCATTATTCTGTTCAGAGATAAACAGTGGGATATTGTTTTCAGAAAGGTAATGGTGTAATCACTTTCTCTAATGAAGCTAAGAGAGCACTGACAGGTTGAATGAAGAGTAAATTAAAAAATGTTACCAACAGCCTAAAAAAAGTTATTCTCATTTAGCCTATATTTTGGAAATATCTTGCTACTGAGACAGCTGTTTTTATGTATTTGTCCTGGAAAAAACCAAACCAAACCAAACCAAACCAAACCAAACCAAACCAAACCAAACCAAACCAAACCAAACCAAACCAAACCAAACCAAACCACCTCTCAATGGTTACCAGAGCACAGAAATCCCAGCCAGCAGAATATGAAGAGAGGTATCCTCACACTGACTGGAGTTGCAATGAGAGGACATGAAGACATTAACACCTCATGATGAAGGTCTCAGGCTTCTGGAGCCTTCTCTCCTTACAAATCCAGGAATGGTTCAGACATCAGTCGATCAAGGGAAGTGACACCAAGGAAAGTGACACCAGCCCCCCTTCCACTTCCTCCTGGAATTCTCCCTTGGGGTGTTGTCTGGACTCTGCAATCACTTGGGTCTCACCCCTTACAATAATTGTTTTAATTTTTATGGCTGTAAATATCTTTCACACAGACCTAAGGTAGCTGTAAAGAAGGAAACCATGAATATTATCAATAGAAGTATTCAGCACTTGCTGTTGTGCTTTAGCTAATTAAAGAGGGTTTTTTAAAGTCTTAATTTAGCTCATTATTTGTGTTGCAGTTTTTGACAAAACTTAATTGTTCTGGGGGTGCTACTCAGAGGTGGAGTCCTAGGGAAAATATTATGGTGACACAGTAAGTATATTTAATATTGTATTGCATATATTACAGAGAAAATATTTCTTTCTGATTTCTCTCCAGTTTTGGTGTTATATTAACAATTCCACAATACATCTCTGAGCAGCAGTTTAGTGGGTGTCTTCATTTTTTCTTGTCAATTCTTGTGCTTATCACATGTGAAACAAATGAAGAGCACCATGAAATTTGATAGTGGGATATTTGTGCAGTGCTCATCTTGGAACTGTCTTTCCTGTCCCTTGTTAGTGCCCCCATTCTCCACCAAGCTAAGTAGAATATAAAAGCATTCCACTTTCTGAATATTAAAATATGTAACAAATGTCCTCAAAAATGAACCCTTTGAAAAAAATGCATTCCCCCAGCTTTCATAACTTTGCTGCTCGAGACTGGTACTGACAATCTCTTATCTCTCAAGTTGCACTATAAATTCATAAGTAGTTAGATTTTGCTTTCAGTCCCCAAGCAGATTTCAAGTTAACCATCACTCTCAATCCACCTAATCACAACAGACACTTGGTCTATTTCCTTCCATGCTGAGGCAGAGTTTTAAATTTTATTTGGTATTTAAATTTTTAATGGCATAAATCTCTTCCATCAGTGCTCAAGTAGTGTCAATGTTAGCCTGCAAGATCAAGCTTAAGCACTTATTGAGGTATACTTGTTTGCTGAGAGTTAAGAAATTAAATAAATTAAATGAAACAGGTGAACAGAATGCTTCAGATGATTCATAAACATGTGAGTTATAGTTTCTGGGTTGTTTTTGGTTGGTTGGTTTGCTTGTGGGTTGTTTTTATGTTCTCAAAAACTGCCTGAAAATCTTTTCCTGAGATCAGGTTTGTCAGTCACTTTCAGAGGAGTTATGTTGATGCACATGTTTGGGGAAAGTCATGCTGGCATTTTGAAAGAGACTTTCTTTTCCCAGCAAGAAAGGTGTTGTGTAATTAACTCTTTATAGGTCAATATTTATCCTCTAAACCAATAGAAAGAAAAGCTTCTTTTCTAAGGTGAGAGATGCAGACCATCTACAAATTATATCTGCTTTTTTTTTACATATTATCAGAAAGAAGGATATAGTCAGAAATTTATTTAATAGAAAAAATATGGATTTGGTGATGATTGGTATAAATCACAGTTAAAATTTTAGGAGACTCAGAATGTTAATTATTAACTCATAGCCAAAGGTATTGTGATCAGCTGGATACATAAGTGTCCAACACTAGTCATTCTGCTAGTATAGCAGAAGAAATAAAATTTGATTTCTGACAATTTATGACTGAGAAACTATGGAAACTTAGGTAACATTTTTCAGTATTATTTATCATCTTCTGAATTAATTTCTTGCTTTTCCTGAGCTGTAACACTTTCTTGTGAAGTATTATGTCCTAGATATGTACACAAAATCAAACTTCAATGAACTTCATTCTGAGAAACCTTGTGGTTTCTCTCATATTGCTGCCCTAAGGTCTAACATCTTAACCTGATCTGGCAATTCGTTTTCTATATGGCTTTAACTGAAAAATTGTTATTTATCCTGTTTTACTATTCATATGCTCACAAATGCTTTCTCCTGTGTTTCCTTCTTTCACTTCCTGTCCTGTTCTCCAAAAGTGAAGTCAGACAGTTTGAGTTTAAAAATGAAATAAATTTATAATTGTCTGAATACTTTAATTTGAATCATCATACCCAAAGGCTGGGTATGCATTGCTCTAAGTTAATATAACCAGCTCCCACTACCTGGGACTGCTGGATTCTTACTTGATCTTTAACATAAAAATGAAAATCTATATCTATTTTAAAAATCTAAATCTTATCTATAGAAGACTTTGAGTTTTTTCTCCTTTAAATCTTTGCGTATTACTTATTTTCTTCACTACACCAATGGAAATGTTTTCTCACAGCTTAACTTCTAAGTGTGTGACTGATTCTTTAGAGTTCACAGTTAGCCACGTACTTAAGTGTTCAGCATGATGTAAAATATTCAGTTTCTCTAAATGCAGGAAATAACTTCCTTTGTTTCTACAGCATGTATAGTGTTTTGCCTTTTTTACATTTACAATACACATTCTAACCCCTAACTGGAGATTTTAGAAATGTAAAAGCTTAATGAACATCAGTCCATCTAATATCAGAATTAATTTAATTCATAATAAAATTCTGCAGCTGAACAATTGCTATCTAGAGCAACTAAAGCCTGGGAAAACCAAATTGCCTTCTCACGTGACTATTTCTTGTCAGTCAGATTTGTCCTCAGAACACTATAGTTCATTTAGAGCACAGACTAACTCTTAAATTTCCAATACCTCTCCTCTTTTCAGGGGATATATTTTTTTTCAGAATGGGGTCAAGGAGGCTGCTCAGTACTTATGGGCCTTAAATAGTCACTGTGTTCTAACTTCAGGCACTAACATGAAATGGATAGGAAACCAAAATATGAGAGGAACTGTATTTTGTTGATGATCCCTTGAGTTGTCAAAATGCCTTAGAACATCACTTTTCTAAGATGATAAATCCACTGGGGAATTATCTAAACCCACCCAATTTTCATTAGGATTTTTTTTTAAAATTTATGTCTGCTGCATTGATATTAATGGTACATTAAACTTTTAAAAAAGTATTCAAAGCATCCTTTGGGAAAGTATTTAACATAATATCTGAGGCTTATCCTTTTGACTGTCAAGTTTAATATCAATAAATAATACTCAAGCTCAATTACCAGTTGATAACATATTGCAGCACATTATAGATTTCCAGCATTGACTGATAGGATTATAAGTCCCCAGCAGCAAATAACATCAGAATGAAAAAGGTTTTGTGTCCATTCTCTGGTTTTTACACCAATCTAGGAACTGACAAGAAACATTTTGTCCCATAGACTGACCTCCCTAGGTACAAGACATGTGGAATTCCCACCGAAGACACTGGGACTCCTGCTAATGAGATCACTCCCACGATAACACTTTGAATTACTGAAAAACTTGGGAAATACAGAACTAAACTTATTCCAGTAGTCCTGGGAATTCATATCTTCCTGTGTTTCTGATTGCCTATTAGACAACGGTAGTGTTAATTTCCATTTAATTTTCATTCATGTAATTTTAAAATGCCATTTCTTTTAATCTAAGATATTTGCTGGCAACTAAATTCTAATTGCTTGAAAAACAGGTTCCAGTGCAATTATTAAAGAAATCTTTGATTGCCTGAGGTAGATGGATATAATTTCGTAGACTGTACAAATTAATCATCATTGATCTGCTTGACATTCCATACCTATCTCTATATATGTGCATACATATGCAAGATATATATATATATGAGATGTATATATTTATATATACACACACATATATATA
This sequence comes from Entomyzon cyanotis, assembly GCA_024500445.1. Taxonomy (NCBI): domain Eukaryota; kingdom Metazoa; phylum Chordata; class Aves; order Passeriformes; family Meliphagidae; genus Entomyzon; species Entomyzon cyanotis. Next base: position 11,460,078 of record JAKEPQ010001016.1, read on the forward strand.
TAACTTATATATAACTTTAAGTCTTGCTTAATAGTGAGGGTTGTTAGAATAGTTTCTGATCATGATGATTCATGGTACGCATAGATCAGTTTTCCCAGTAAAAACTGACACTGATTAATAGATATGCTAAGAACTTGCTATTATGAGTGTGTCGTACAGGCAGCAGATTTCTTGTGAAGGTAAAATAAAGTTGGGGAATTCAAGGTTCTGAAACAGAAGCAGACTGGATGATTGGGTCTTGCTTCCTGCTTTTCTACAGTGTGTCTTTGGAAATGCTTTTAACTTTTGATGTTATTTATGGTAATGTGGTGGCATAAAGACTCCTAACACCAGACCATTCCTCTTTGCTGTATGTGAATTCCCTAATTGCCTTCAGAGATGAGAGTGTTCAGTATATGTACATAATTTATTTTTCTAGACAAATATTAATTATTTAATGCTATTGCCCATACTGACTTCTGATTTTATCTACTGAATGGGTAATATAAGTAAAATGTTATATGGCACATGCATTAATTTCATGTGATGTAGTCCTTGTTTAACATGTCTGTGTATCTCCCATATTGCATTGTTGCTCATTCCTAACACTTCACAAGCCCTTGTTTTGTTTTGTATTGTCATCCTTAGCATTTTTTTGATTCCCTAAATTAAGTACCTAAAATAGCTCAAATGTTCTCTGGGCTGAGACACTTCTGAGTGTATCTAAAGGTAAAAGGGAATAATTTTCATACCCAAGTGTGTTTTATGTTAAATTCTTCTGTCTCTGGCCATCAAATAAGCAGAATTTTTGAGAATTTAAGCTTTTGATGCTTAAGTTCTACCCTGGCATGGATTTAGTCTGAGTAAATTTGGTAAGGTCAAAGAAGGCAACCTAACAGATCAGAAATTCTTTCCACTCCTAGACTATTGACCCAACCACAAAAATGCTCTGATTTTTCTTAGTTCAGTTGAATTCAGGGTTTTATAAACTTTGTTCTGAATTTGCCAATTAGAGCTATTTGCCATGGTGAATTTGAGGGACTTATCCACCAATCAAACAGGTGATAAAACATTTTTCTATAAAATCCTCTGACAATCATCAAAACACTAAAAGCTTTTAGATGCTCTCAGTCTATTGTAGAATCAATGCAAATGGTTTCCACGCTGTTGAGAAAGTGACATTTCAGAACTCGCCTTATTTCATGTTCACTTGGAAGGCAGAAAAAGTGTTTTCCATTAGTTTTTATGTAATGCCTTGTGCCAGCTGTCTTTTACAAGGTGTCTAATTTGTCTCCATTCTGTATATCCCTTTGTAAGGTCTGAAAAGGTCTTCTGAAGAATTTCTGATACTGCTTGAGTTACACACAGGTAGATGAGGGATAAGCTTTGTAGATTCTGTTTTCTCAGTGGCAGTCTGGAACACAGACGAATGCATTTGAGTATTTCAGCTGCTGAGTTTCCTAGATCATTTGTTGCTCTCTATATTAAAAAAGAAAATCCTTAAGAGATTTTCATAGTCAAAGATATCATATGTTTTTTAAGTTTGATTTCATGCCAGCTTTTAAATTGGATTCGAAATACAGATTATGATGTGCAGTCTTACTTGATATGTACCGCAATCAAATTTCAGTCTGACTCTAACCTGCTGGTTGTAGTTTGTTGATTTGTTGTTTTTCTTCTTTTTCAGATTTAGCAGACAAGTTCTTCTATTTATCTGTCCTGACTTTATTTGCTCTTATGTGATGTTGTGGAAGCCTTTTTGCTGTTTCTAATGGTTTATCTTTCTTTGGCTGTCACAAACACCATTTGGAGAAAATGCCAGGTTTTACCAACCCTTTTCATGCCAGTGCAATCTTTCTTGTCTTGAGTCAGGCTATTTGAGTGAGTTATGTCAAAACTCTTCCTAGGTGTTTTATTGCAAAGTGTTAATTTATTTTTCAATGAGAAACAATGCAAAGATGACCTGTAGATGACCATGATTTATATCTACTCTCTATGATTAATGTATCCACAGAAGATTTGTTTGTTTTTTTTAAAAACAAACAAACAAAAAAAACCTCCCAGATTTTGTCTCCTATTTATTCTAGGCTCAGGTCCAACCATTTTGTCTTTTTTTGAGGGGGAGAACAAAACAATCTAAAGGTATGTGAGAGAAATTCCTAACTGAGATAAAGAGACCTCTTTCCATGTATGAATGGAAATGTAGGGTTTGCAGTAGTCTAAAGAGGGGCCCGAATTTATTTAGAAATGAAAATTGAAAGTTTCATTGACAATATGTGTTATACGCAATGAAATATTATTTAATAATGTGATTACTTCTACTAAGCTGTCAGTTGTAAAGATAGTGTTAATGTGGACTAGCAAGACTATGTCATCAACATAAACTCTATGTATTTTCTCTATATTATTTATTCTTTTTCTGTTTCATTTCCTCTTTCATTTTCTACTGGCATAGTATTTTGTAGTGAGTGAAGCATGAACACTCATTTTCACTTGCAAAGCAGGCCATTTACCTACTTGGAATATAAAGACATTTAACGCATTTGCCACTGTGTTTTTCATGTAGCAGACATAAAATACAATGTGATTACAGAGGAAAGATGTGGGCTACATACTTAACACTTAATGTCTTAAACATTTTTTATGGAAATATATATTCTCTTCTGTTCTCTCTGTTTTTCATTACTGCAATGTTGCAGAATAGTTACAGAATTGTTGTCTCTAACCCTTTGAGAATGTTTTTGACTGATGACATTTCCAGTGGCAGACTATCAACATATATTCTAGCTTTGAATCACTGCTGGAAGAAAAGTAGCATAATAAGACTTCTATTTTTGCTTTGTATAGTCAAGTATGTTCCTTCTTAAATAATAATTTAGCATAGCTATGAACAGGAGGTTCTTGTGCACTTCATGATATTGGAAATATTAATTTTTATCATTGTGAGAATCCTTGTATAAATTTTCTATTTATTTTCCACACTGAAGCTGGTCCACACACAATATACACACATAATTTTATAAAGATCAATTCCAGTAAAAAACTGTCAGGGTCATGATTAACTCAATAAGCTTTTTCTCCACAGGTCCTGACTGAGAACTCTGCACCAAAAAAGGCCTTTAGCTAGGCCTTCAGCATGGTCTTCACTAGTGTTCACATAGCCAACTGAATGAAATATAGGCTGATAACTGTGTGCAAAGCTCACTAAACTCTCAGGTTGAAAGCTTGTTATCATCATTGGTTCAATGTGCAAGTGACAGCCACTTCATGGATAAGCATTGCAGCTAATACTGTTTGTTAGCAACCTGGATGGTAGAATGGTGTGCACCCTCAGCCAGCTCACAGCACATATCAGAAGAGGGAATGTGGTTCATTGCTACCTAAAGTGACCTCAACAATAAATAAATTTTAAAAAAAGAAATGAAAAGGCTTGTACAAAAAGTACAAGCAAAGGACAATGCAGAGCCCTGTAGGACAAATAACCTCATTCACAAGTACAAGGCAAGACACTCTGACTAAGAATTAGTTTTACCAACAAAACCCAGATAAACATCAAAGCTGATCATAACCCAGCAGTGTGAACCTGCACCAAAGGGTGCCAACTACCTTGTTGGTTTAACCCCAGCCAGCAACTAGGTACCACACAGCCACTCAGTCACTCCCAGTCCTGGTGGGATGGGGAGGAGAACTGGAAATAAAAGTGAAAACTCATAGGTTGAAATAAGAGCAGTTTAACAGTTGAAATTAAGTAAAATATAATTATAATGATAATTAATATTATTATATGATAAATGATAATTGTAATTAAAGGGAGAAGAACTAAAACTCAAGAAAAACAAGTGATGCCCAATACAATTGCTCACCAGCCACTGACCAATGCTCAGCCAGTCCCCCAAGCAGCAGTCACCCCCTCCTAGCCATCTTCCCCCTGTTGACAGACTGGGCATGATATTCTGTGGTGTGGAATATTCTAGTTTGGGTCAGCTGTCCTGCCCATGCTCCTTCCCCCAGCTGCTTATGCCACCGCTCACTGGCTGAGCTTGAGGCATTGAAAAGTCCTTGACTTGGAGTGGGCTCTAAGCAACTGCTAAATCACCAATGAGTTATCCTCGGGTCTTGGATGTCTCCAGTGAGGCAATCCTGCAGACCTGCCTGGCACAGATCTGTGCAAGCTCATTTATTCTGCTACTCAGTGCCTTCTCATAAGGTGTTTATGGGTAGGAACACAAAATAGCCATTTTCAGTTTTGCTTAATGCAGTCATGGGTTGCCATGGGCTTACAAGAACAGAATAGGAATCTAACACAAGCTTTGGCTTCCACCTATACCTATCTGTAAGTTTCAAGAGCCTGAAACTAAAAGGTATTTGAAATCTATCTGAAACAATGTGATTCTTGAATTTCCCTCTGTATCTTGACTATGTAAAACTTTGTACAGGGTTTGCATGGGCAGGATGCTCAAACAGAAGGTTTTTAAGGCCGTTTTAGATTTCTGCCCATCCACTGACCTTACACACCACTTTTTTACAGTTCTGTACTGTAAATGGTGTCTTTATTTCATGGGACTATTTTCTATGCTTTTTACTGAATATTTCAAAGCACTTTAAATAAGAGTAAGTGGTAAATACACTTAGGCCTGTGTAAGTAGCCAGTTTGATTATATAAACTCCTGTCTTAAGAGATTTCTAAGTATCTCCACAAATAGAAAACAATTTGCTTCTAAGAAAAAAACATGTTAGTCCCTAGAATCCTATAGCTGAACGTTACTTATTATCTTGTCTGCTTGTATATCTAGTTTTCACTTCTCAATAATTCAAAATGAGATGAATTGTATGAGCCAGAGCTAATAAACTTTAGATATATCTCCTTGCTCATAGAAAGAAATAGACATTTGTGCAGCAGAAGTTCTGTACAATTTGACAGAGAAAATACTACTTGCCAAAAAATACTAGGAGACATTCTACCGTAAGAACTGCTAGTTTTGACTACAGAACATTTTTATCCATAATAGTACAGAAGTTTCCTAAGATGCACTTCATGGTGTTTGTTGGGGTTTAACCCCAGCCAGCAACCAAGCCCCACACAGCTGCTTGCTCACTCCCATCCAGCAGGATCAGGGAGAGAATCAGGAGGGTCAAAGCTGGAAAATTTGTGGGTTGAGATAAAGGCAGTTTGATAGGGAAAGCAAAAGCTGTGCTCAAAAGCAAAGAGCAAGGAATTAATTCACTGCTTCCCAAGGGCAGGCAGATGTTCAACCATCCCAGGAGAGCAGGGTCCCATCATATTAAAGATTTACCTGGGAAGACAAACTCCATCACTCCAAACATCCCCTTGCTGCTCTTCCTTCCCCCCACTTTATACACGGATCATGATGTCCCATGGTCTGGAATATCCCTTTGGTCAGTTGGGGTCACCTGTCCCAGTTGTGTCTCCTCCCAGCCCCCTCACCAGCATGGCAGTAGGAAAAGCAGAAAAGGCCTTGGCTCTGTGTAAGCCCTGCTCAGCAATAACAAAATCATCTCTGCATTATCAACCCTGTGCTCAGCACCAATCTAATACACAGCCCCTTACCAGCCACTGTGAAGAGAATAAAGTCTACCCAAGCCAAAACCAGAACAGTGTTGAATCCTTTGCCTCATGAGAAACTTGGGAAAATCCTAGTCTAGACATGAATACTATCATAGAAAACTGCAAATCTATTCCTAGAAAATGAAATGTGTTACCTTTTCTGAATGTAGACTCGTACACATAACAAATTATCAACTAAAACCTGAGGAAATTTTAAACTATACATAAACCAGAAATTCTAAGACACATTATGTTTCCATATTCAAGGAAAATAGTGAAAATGTACTTTTGTTATTGCCATGCAGAGTACATAACTCTTAATAATTTGCCATATGTACTTCCTGACTCTTTAGATATTTGGCATGTTTTTCAGCTTCACTAGTCAGAATGGTCATTTCAACTTTCTGACATTTAGTAATATTACAATACAGCTGGTAAAAAAAGTTTAAAAAAGGAAATTAAGAAAAGTTTTTTTTAACTATGATTTTCTAGCTCTCTTAGGTCAGCTGTATGAATTGGCTAAGAAAAGACCTAAGAAAGAAGAATATTTCCCTTCTCTGTGTAGGTATTCTGTTATGATTTTAGAAAAAGAAAAGACAGTGGATAATTGTATTGCTATTTTCAATAGCAGGCCTTCTAAGAAGATATTCCTGGCATGAAATGTGATTGTTTTCCTTCATATAAACTGTCACTGGAATCAAACAGTTGATAAACAGAAGGTAAGTGATGGTATTAATTTTCTAGTTGTTTAGAGCATTGTTTTATATGCTATAACTGTTGCCATAGAAATGCCTGTATAATACCTTTGTGTTTAGCTTGCAGATTTGTCCAACACAGTACAGGTTGTGGAGGTTTTACATGTTAGTGATTTGAGTAGAGTTTCATCCTGATGTCCTTAAACTACTCACTGCTGAGGTTACAGTTACCCAAAGCAGTTCCATTTGCTGATATTATCATCTTCACAGCATCTCAAGAACTGTATACTATGTATAACTTACTTATTATTTTAGCACCAAGAAGATCCCCATTACCATTGGAAAAGCTTGCGTTTTCTTGTCCTCTAACTTTCACTCCCACAAGTATGCATATTTGCTGAAAGTAAACTTTATATGTAAACTTTCCTGTAACAATGTCTATCCCTAGACAGTGATGGAGTAAGGGTTTGGATTTAGCACTTTTATCATCTTCTGAATCATTCCCATCTGCAGTGCAAAGTCCCTCACCATCTGTACCATGCCTGATAACTTATGCAGGCAATACAAATACTTGTCTCTTATTTCCATCAAGGACATTTTTTTAAAACATGAGCCATTTCTCTTGCAGGCCCTAATTCAGCGAAACACTGAATCTATACATAACAATCAACAATTTTTCATCAACCTGAATGATTGATGGCAAATTATCTCAATTTCTTTTGGGAAATGTTCCTCTCTGGGAATGAGACTAGCTAGGTCTTGCACCCTCACACACTGCTGTGATGACCTATCACAGACAGACCCTGTGAGCTCTGGCACTACTCTGGCTGCTTTCACTCAGAAATTCCCACAATCTTGTAAAAAACAAGAAGAGAGCCACTCACCCAGAAAAATGGTCAGAAAGGAAGTTTAATGAGAAGAAATGACAGACTGAAATGTCAGAAGGAGAAGAAATGTTTTAATGTTTAATGGGAAGAAATGGCAGAGCAGGCACAGGGCACGACTGTTCAGGCACTGTAACCAGCTCCTGCTTACATGACTAATGTCTTTCACTCCATTATCCTTCTATTTCCCTTGTTCCTTCACTCTAAATCCCAAAGGTACCTGCAAGCCTTCCTCTGGCCTCATGGAATTGGGTGTCCACCCTGGCCATGGGGCTGATCACTTCCTGTAGCTGAGACAGGTCACCCTCAAACCTCTGCCCTACTTTGTGTGCATGGCAATGTATTCTTTATCTCATAACAATGCTATCCAGGATAATATAGGGTAAATCAAAACCTTCAAAAGGTTCAAAATTAAAATATTATCTTCTGAAGCACAGGGGAGACTAAAGTGTTTAAAACTTAAAAGGCACCAGAACAGAGAAGGAAGCAATGAGATAAGTTGTGCATGGATTATTCCAGTTGGTGATCTGCACAGATCATGTCTATGCTGCTCCTGGAGAGAAAGCCTTTCAAGGTAGCCAGCAGCAAAACTGGTCATTTTCTTCTAATCCAAGCATCAGTTTTGTTCTTACATTGTGCACTGGGTTTGTGTGACAAGCTTTTGGTACCAGGAGGGGGACGACAGGGGTGGCTTCTGTAAGCAGCTGCCAAAAGCTTCATCATATGTGTGACAGAGCCAAAGCCTATGGATCCAAGATGGACCCACTGCTGGCCAAGGCTGGGCCAGAAATGGTGGTAACACCTCTGTGATAACATATTTGAGAAGGTGAAAAAGGTATTGTGCAGAAGTAATTGCATCCAGAGAAGAGTGGAGTGAAATATATAAGAGAATCAACTCTGCAGACACCAAGGTCAGTCAGCAAGGAGGGGCCCAGGCACCCAGGGGAGATATTCCCCTGCAGGCCATGGTGCAGAATAGGGAAGGAGGGAGAGGTGGGGGAAGGTGTCATAAGATTTGTTTTGCTTCTCATTATCTTGCTCTAATTTTGGTTGGTAATACATTCGTTTAATATCTCTAAGTAAGGTCTGTTTTGCCCGTGACAGTAACTGGTGAGTGATCTCTGCCCATCCTTATCTAGATGTATGAGTCTTTCAATATATTTTTTAATCCATGCCCAGCTGAGGAGGGGAGTGACAGAGCAGCTTTATTTTTAATAATTTATTGTGTGTGACAAATATTAAATTAAGGAAATAAGTACATGTGCTAAAGACAATGGTATTACTGATGGTGAACTGAAGATAAATAGCTCACTGCTGGGCTGCATCATATATGTATATACTGGAAAGACAGAGTTAAAAAAACCATGCCAGCTTAAACTGTCATAATTAGCAGACACCCCAATAACATGGCTGTAAAGAAAATTGCCCGTGCTGAGAAGATAATAAGCCTTATTTTCAAGACTGATTAATCTGATTTCAATGTCCAGATATTTTTAGGCATTTGTCAGCAAGGCTGAAATTTTTTCTCACTATTAGACATAATTTTCACAGAGAAGTCACCTTCAAATATTCTCTCAAGTAGTCAGAATAAATTGATTTTCTTAAATCTGACATCCCAAACTTTATTCCTAGCTTTTCAATGACTATTTTCAAACTTTTCTGATTGTTTTATAAAATGTTTCATATGTATTAACAACAACTGAGATATAGTTGTGCAGGTCTGCAATTACAAAAGTTATAAAACCCCAAACTAAGCAACATGTCTCTAATAATATCACTATCATCATTGTATTAGTTACATTTTTGAGTTACTGGCATTTTTGAGACAGCAATACCCAAGTCTATAACTATTGAACATGTGTCTCCGAAGACTACAGATGGCAAATTTTAATAGGTCCTTAAGATACCTGATCAGAGTACATCCAAATTGTCTAACAAGAAGTTACAATAAAACCCACACCAACATTATAAAACAGATTCTTTATAGAGTGAAATAATGTTTTAAAACTCCACAGATTTTGAAATTAAAGTAAATACTTTATTGTTTTGTCTATGTTTAACTTGGAACTAATTCCTATTCATTCTAGATATTTTAGATATTGATAATATAAGGTCTTTAAAAAAATGGAATAAATTTTGGAACAATACTGGTTAAACTGGGACAGAGCCCATTTCCCAGCTTGAATGAAGGATAGTTGTTTAACATTTTCCTAAGGGGCATTTCCATCATATGTACTCTGAGCTTCTTATTTAATTCATAATGTAAACCACAATGGATGTATACTCACTTTTTCATTCAACTCTTACTACAAGCAAGAGATTTTTGCTTTACTTCTTTCAATTTATGATCTGCAAGTTGCTAGTTGTCTAACAAAACCAACTTTCCATTTGATTTTACTCCCTCTGAAAATGCTTTCTGGTTTTCCTTAGCTCCAGTAGGCATTGGTTTTCTCTCATGTTTCCCCTCCTCCCCCCCCACTTCTGCCTCAGGAATTTTTACCTTATTGTTACTGATGTTTTTGCATTTGCTGTACAATGCTGGAATATTTTCAATGTTTGCTTGTTACTTTAAATTTCATGTTGCCATTTATTTATGCCAAGAGTTACTTTAAACTCTATTAAAACTGTCTGTTTAAAGTTCAGAATATATACATTCAATGAAAGTAATGAACTCCAAATTCCAAGTCACTATGACTAAACCATAGCCAATATAAGAACTTAATCTCTGTGGAAAGTTCTCTTTTCTCTTCTTTCAAACTTTTCCCAGTACAAAGTTTCTTATTTCTTTGGTCAGATTTAGGCTATCTCAACATCTTTTCTCAAGTCTGTGTCTTCCGAAATGAGGGTGATTTTTATCTTTTCACCTCTATACATAAGTTCTGTTTAGTTGTTTAGTTTTGGGGGGAGGGTTGTTTGTTTTTCTCTTGATTGGTTGGTTGGTTTTCTTCTAATTTCAATTTCCTGCAATCTCTCACTTTGCTAGCCAAAAGTTTCACACCAAAATTACCACTTCTTCCTGTATTCAGGCTCCTGAGATAGTGTTGGCCTAAGTACAGATAGGAAGTTATAGCTCTCAAGGTTAAGATTAAAATATAGTTTAGACTCCATTCCAAAATACCTGCCTTGATATGTTGTATCGTGTTTGCCAGTAGATGAAAAAAAATTGTCTAGTAAATACATGGAAATTCACATTCATTTCAACTCAAATCTTGTTGGACTCCTGAAAACTCTGTTCCATTGAACTCTTGCTATGTTTGTTTAATATTACTAGAATCCCCAACATAAAAGGATCTGGACTTACTGAAGCAAGTCCAGAGAAGGGCTATGAACATAATCTGGGGGCTGGAGCCCTTCTCCTATGAAAACTGCCTGAGACAGTTGGGGCTGTTCAGCCTGGAAAAGAGAAGGCTCCAGGGACACATTTCAGCAGCCTTCCAGTAACTTAAGGGATCTTCCAAGAAGTCTGGAGAGGGACTGTTTGCAAGGCCACGTACTGATAAGACAGTGGGAAATGGCTTTAAACTTAAAGGGAGCGAGTTAAGATTAGATGTTAGGAAGAAATTCTTAATTTATAAAGGTGGTGAGACACTGGAACAGGTCGCCCAGAGAAGTGGTGGATGCCCCATCCCTGGAAGTGTTCAAGGTCAGGTTACAGGGATTTGAGATACCTGGTCTAGTGGAAGGTATCCCTGTCCATGGCAGGGAGATTGGAATAAATCATCTTTAAGGTGCCTTTCAGCTCAATTAATTCTGTGTCTGTGATTATTCAATAGCACCTTTTGGATTCTGAGATTGCTTTTCTGCAAGTTTTTGTGCAAGTGTATGAAGTGCTGCCATTTCTCAGATCAAGATGCATTGTTTGTTCATAAATTACACTCACTGTTTCAAAGACAACATTTTAAATAGTCATACACCGTATTAGCAGAGTTTAGAAATCGTGCTTGAAGAAATACTGAATGTCTGATGTCTTCAACACTATTTAGAATCTCATGAGTTTTAATTGTCTGAAAAAGCCAATGTCAATCTCTGACAGCTTCAAGAACTCATGTAGGAAGTGCCAAGTTGTTTATCAAATGAACAAATACATAGCATATCAAATTTTCACTGGCATTTTATTTTAAATGAAATTTTAATTTAATTTCACTTGTTTTTCCTGAATAGTTTGTTCATTCAGAAATTATAGTCTTCAGCTGTTTCTTGAGTTCCAGCTTTGTTAGAACTAACTTTCCTGTGTCATTAAAAAAAAAACAAAACAACTTATTGAATAGGCATGTTCACCTGAGTATTCAGATATACCTGGGTGGATTTTTTTTTTTAAACCAGATATCAGCTTCTTTTTACCTCTCTCATACACAGTGCATAGGTTTCTCTTTTACAAGAAATGCTTTGTGAAGAAGCATTTGATTGTTAATCTGTGTACACCCAGAAAAAAGGAAGGCTCATTCCTGCATTAGCAACCTCATTTCCAAAGAGGATTACTCTCATGCAAAGATCAATGAAAGTATTATTAAATCTTCCAGCCCTTTTGCTTTCCTGTGCAAAGCTGATATTACCAATTATTTTAAATATGTCTGACTCTAATTTTAGTGAAATATTTTTGGCATGAAGTGGAGGGATGTTGAATATTTTATATCAGCCTGATCTCAGAAGGAGTTCTAAACTATTTAATACCTTAGAAGATGTCACTGGGCTAAAAGGGATCACTTTAATAACAATCCATCTCACTATCAATTTTGTCAACTATGTGCACATTTAATTTTCCTTCCTAACAAATGATTTACCCTCTTTCTCTCTGATAAAACAATGGATCAGTTGACCCTGGGTTACTAAATTTCCATACTTATTCTAATTCTGGAGTATTTGAATAGCCTAATTTATCTCTTACCTCAGAAGGTGCCTTAGACTATTTGCCTCTACTATATAAAAAGTTCTTGTGTCTTCTATGCTTGAGCAAAAACATCAAAATACTTATGGCAGCAGAGTATTTGGCCAAACTTTAAATTATTTTATCATCTGTGGCATACTTTGAATAAAGTTATGCTAAAAAAAATTTTATAGTCAGTGAAATATAATAAAAAAATCACACTTGAGTACAATAAACTAAGAACAGTAGCTTTAATGAAATGTATCCAATATATGCAGTAGTGCATAAAGACACAGTTTTAAATTTGTACTTTGCAGATGGTCACATCTCAAATGTTAGGGGAAGGCAGGAAACAAACAAGCAAGCAAACCACATCCACCCATCTTGGTCAGATAAATGAAAACAAAACCAAACGAAAACAAACCCCATGGATTTTGACAATTATACTTTCATCATATTTCTATTCTACCATAATTCCTTTCCCATTTATTCAACCTGGCATGTCCTCCCTTGCAAAATGCATCGCAATATCTGTAGAAACAGTAATAATTTCCCACAGGAGAGTTATAAATTTCACCATTTCAGGATCACATTTTAAATTAACATTCCCAGGGGCTGTAAGTATTGAGACAACTGTCCAGATGCATAACTGCAGACAATGTCTGTGGTGTGCAGCTCCAGTTGATGTGTCATCAAGTTTTTGCATAGTTCTAGTTTATTAAAAGGAAATGGGACCAGCTTTGCCAACTGAAAATAGATGCAGTGGTGAGCTAGTGACACACATCTTGATTTACAGCACATATCTTGCAGAAGATTCTGTGGCATGGTGCCCACTCCAGTCACCTTTTGTTGGCTGGGAATTTACGGTAGGAGAAACTCTGCTGGAGAAGAAACAACAAATTCATCAATCATCTGAGAATCACAAAATAAATAGAACAAAATTGAATTGTGTTCTATTCCACATTTTATTCTTAGTCTGTATGCACATTCAGAAAACAATTCAATTCTTAATTCTTGAGTAATTTGAGTTGCAAATTTTCATCATTATCTGCAACATAGTAATTGTCTTTTAACTAAAGAAAAGAATTAAGTAATTTTAGAAGAAAAATCTGATTGTGCTTATGGTCATCTAGTTATTTTTTCTCCTTTAAGAGGTGCTACGCTTTCAAAAGCAGCAAGTTTGGTATTCTGGGCTGTATCATCAATACTGTGGTCAGCAGGACCAGGGAAGTAATTTGCCCCACTGTATTTTGCACTAATGAGGTCACACCTCAAGTCCTGTGTCCAGTTCTGGGCCCCTGAATTCTGGAAGGACATTGAAGTGCTGGCTCATGTCCAGAGAAGGACAACAAAGCTGGTGAATGTTCTTGAGCACAAATTCTACAAGGAGCAGGGGTAGAGACTGGGTTTGTTCAGCCTGGAGGAAAGAAGGCTCAGAGGAGACCTTATCACTCTCCACACTTCCCTAGGAGGAGGCTGTAGCCAAGTGGGGTTGGTTTCTACTCCCAGGCCATCAGTGACAGAACATAATCTCTAACTGGCCCAGGGGAGGTTTAGGTTGGACACTAGTGTATTAGTTTGAAACAAACCAGTGGGAGACCACAAGTCAGAATTATAATTCAATAGGAAAATCAAAAATAAATGCAATAATACAAGAAAAAACACTGACAGAGTTGGATACAACCTGACACCCTGTTAGCCAGGGTGGTGGTAGCAGTCCAAGTGAAGCAGTTGGTCCTGTGGAAGCGGCTGGTCTGCTGGTCTGGTCTGGTCTGGTCTGCAGCTGAAGGTCCACTGGTAACTCTTGTCCTCTGGGAACCCAGTAGACAGGGCAAACTAGGCAATTCCAAGCCCAGGTTATATCCAGGTGGGAATGCTTGGCTCCTCCCCTCTGGGTGGAGCATCTCCCAATAGGATGAGATAATTCCATGAGTCATGGGGTTGGTTCTTGATGATCCATTAACAGTTATCAGGGGTAAGTCATAGCAGGAGATAACAACCTGTGCCCCACCTACTTTAACAGCTTGTAGAGATGGTAATAGAATAAATACATCTATATTGCAGCCTAGGACAGTTAGAAAAAAAAATTCCACAGAAAGGGTGATTAGACACTGGAATGGACTGCCCAGGGAGGTGGTGGAGTCACTGTCCCTGGAGGTGTTTAAGGAAAGGCTGGATGTAGCACTCAGTGCCCTGGTCTAGTTGACATTTTCGTGTCTGGTCACAGGTTGGACCCGATTTTCTCAGAGGTCTTCTCCAAACTACTGGATTCTGTGATTCTGTGTGAAGTTAATTTATAACCTAATTCATGTTGTCAGGAAGGAACTTTAAATGCCATTGACCTACACTATCCAACAGCTCTTTTAACAGCAATAAAATGTTTCAAAGGAGAGCTGAAGACTGAGACAAAATAACTTGTCCTAGTAAGCATACAATGAGTCTTTAAAATGTGTCTTTCAGGAGATGGATTATCATAATTTCTTTTTACTTTTTTCCTTTTTTTTTTTTTTATTTTTCATAAAAAAGAGATCAGTTCCTCTTCTTGAGATGCAAAACCATACTCAGGAGGAAGGTGATGAAGGTAAGATCCTTGGCTAGTAAAAACAACACATATTTTCAAGGGATAGGAAGGTGAAAGCAATAAAACATTCAGAGAAATGTGTTCTCTTGTATCTGAATATTTGTGTGCCATATAATTCCCTGATTAATTTGGTTTGAAACTCTTTATAAACTATAATTTATTTCCTTTCTCTGTCACATGTTGCTAAAGAGATTCTTATAATATTAAAAATAAAGGAGTACTTTAATATTTTACTATATAGTTATAGCAGAGTGACAGTTCTGCCTAGTTTTACTTTATGGTGACAGATTTAGCAAGGTTTTAACACAGAGGGACAATCCTCTGCAGTCTTCTTAGAGAGAGTGTGCTGTACCTAGGCTGCAGTCAATCTTTGAGTAGAGAGCATCTTGCAAAAGGATGTTGCCTAAATTCAATATGAAAAATAAGAAGTTTTTGAAGATTATTCATATCTGTAGGTATTTCTAAACTTAACTGACATTCCCCATTTATCTCTAGTAAAAGCACACACAGAGTATAAGCTGTTTTGTGGATTGGCTGATATGTTAGTGATTTAGAGAAGTTGATTAATGATTAAACTATAGATGGAATGAATAGCAAAATACTGTTTTCCTGTGATATCCTACATTCAAGTGTAATTTGAGATTGAAAGCTTCTAAGCAGGAGTCTGGAATAATTCTATTCACTCAAAGTCATGCATGTGGCATTTAGAAAACGTTTCGGTGTTTATCACAAGTCTGTTGTAAGTGTATAAGCTTGATTAGAGCTGTGGTCATCAGAAGCTATCTCACAGCAAAACTGCTGGCAAACCTATTCTGTATGATAATATCAGAGTGCTTTGTACTCTTACTAGAGGATTATATAAAGGGAAATTTTTGGCAGCAATGGTCATCAAAAGAAAGGCATTTTTTGTGCAGAAGATCAGTTTATACTTTGAAAAATAATCTTGTTTGCATTTAACATGACCATCTACATTAACAATGGATGCACAGTTCTTACAGCTGAATAAAAGGAGTATGGCCTAAAAGCTAATTTTTAGCTGCACAGTGTTTCCTGTGGCTCTGGCCATTCAAATCAAAGCTCATACTGAAAGCCAGCTACTCTTGTGCTTAGTTAATGGTCATCTACAGGACAGGCTTCAAGAAAAGTTTAAAAAAAACCCCCAAAATTATCAAAACCACCAAATCCCAAACCATCCCCAAAAGACAAAGATGCCTAAAGTCATCAATCAAATCAAATCAATCAAAAGGCTTCTTTTAGCAATTTTAATGGTATCAAAAGGCCTGATGAGAAAAAGTGTGAGGGAGAATAGTTTTCCTCATTAGGGGAAAATAAAATTTTAGGTAGAGATTTAGTGACTTTGTAGTACATTCTGGTCTGTTTCATGGATCTTGGACAGCTTTTTTTAATTCTCCATGCTTCAATTCCTGTCAGATATGCATCACACTCATGCTTCCCGTGGCCACCTTTGTTATCTTTATCAAGACTATGAAATACATGACATAAGAAGACTTATTATTTCAAAAATAATATATATGTGTAGCTCCTGTGCTGCATTGCATAGAGTTCTTCAGAGCAGTCTCAATTATTTATGGAGTTTACACATTATCTAGAAGCAGAGCTAGTGTTTATGTAGCCTACAAAGTCTATGCATTTCTCTTATGAATGCATATCTCAGACTGCTTAGCATTCCATGCTCTGCTGTATCCTACCTCATTAGTCCTAGAGGAATGTTGGCAGAATAAATAGGAAAGACTCCAGGAACTTTCACTGTTGCAGAGCCACTTCTGCACATCATGCAGGATGTGTCCAAATATCTGCAGTGCAGCTTCATGGATTTGGATAAGCCAAAATTAATTTTTTTTCCTAGCTGGAGAGCTGAAATGAGACCAGTATTTTAGTTTGGTTGCCTTTAGAATTTGTTCTTATTTGTTTCTCTGTTAAGTAGCTAAATGGAAAAATATAATTCAAAACCAGTGGAATTCTGTCTGCCATTTAGTCAGTATTATGGAGCCCTTCTGCTCAAGAGTAGAATTTTCTGCCTACTGGACTGTCCCACTCAGAGATTACTTCAAAAACATGTCTCATCTGCTTCTTGCAGGAAACAAGATCACACAAATACCTGCATAACTGGTTTTTAAAAGCATGCCTTAAATAATCTTCTATAAATCTATTATTTAAGATATAAAATTTATTTTTTTTCTTCTCAAGCACGTCTGAGACCCTTATCCATTAAAATTGTTTGTTATTAGCTAATGCACTGCTTTTGGCTGCAAATTGATGGGAGATGAACATTTCAGTTTGACACAGAAACGTAGGTGAGGTCCATAATATTGTCCAGGTTTCTGTCTCTAGAGCTCAGGCCCTGCAGAGAGGTCAGCTGCTGTCAGCTGCAATTATGAAACCAGGAACCTGCAACAGTCAGTGCAGAGCAGAGAAATCAACAACTTGGAAATGAGCCAGTCTTTTTTGTTCAGAAAAAAACTTGAAAAAGCATATAGGTATGTACTTGCAGGGACTTCTGCTAGCATGCTATAAATGCATACTTAAAGAGTGTTTCTACACTGTAGTTATCAACTTTTGAAAAACGAAGGAAATATTTCTAGATATCACTTTGGTGAATTTTGGAAAAAACAAACTTAGATAACAGGAAGAATTAATAAGCAAATATTCTTTTTTTTTGGTATACATATTTAATGTGAAGGAGCTTCTCCAGCAAGCCATTCCTTGGCTCTTCAACCACATTATCGGAAAGGAGAACAGAACAGCACAGTGCAGCAGTGTAGAGAGGGAATCACACTGAGTGTGCATACAGTCATGGACATCTATGATCTGATCTTCCCTGGAGGGAGACTCCCAGGTCAGAAGTGGCCAAGCCATTTGCATGGAGATAATAGGGTCACAAGCAGATCAATAAATGTTTCACATGTTTTTGGAGTGACACGTGGAAATAAGACAAGGGACTCTAAGGCACCTAGATAGGAACTGGAAGGTGCTGTCTAGGCTTAGCAGATCTCAAATCAAAGTGTCTGCATGTGCTTCCATGCATGGGTGGGCTCCACGAGTCAGGTGCCCTTTTACACATCTCTCCTAGTTCAGCCACCCCCAGAGGAGGGTACAGTTCAGAGTTTCTTAGTCATACCAGTCAGGGACACGTGAAGGTCTTGGATTCCCAAGTCTGTCAGACAACATTAATTTCCTCTCTTTAGGCAGCTAATTGAAATCTGAGAGTCTTCATGTGGTCAAGGTCCTGTAGAGTTGAATGGAGATGTGTTGATGCAGTAAATAGATTATTTTCTTGAAGACCAGACACAGATGTCTACTTTAGTGTGAGCTGAAATATGCTACAGACTGTAAATTCTCTCAGTAGCTCTTCATGACTTTATCAAGAGCTCAGACCTGTGGAGCCACACAGGAATTTAACATGAAGCCTAACAGTTTTTACCAACTTCATATACTTGTAAAACAGTAACAAGGTTAATGAGTAATAAAGACAATTAAAAAAAATAAAAACAAAAAAGCCCAAAGATCAAAGAACACATTCCCAGACATTTGCTGCTTACAGAAATTAGCAGCATGGGACTTGATGTGGCGACTACATCTCAGTTTGTATTTTCAAGAAAGGACTCCTCTGCTTGTCAGAAGTCTGACAAAGTATTCAGTCTCATAGACATGACAGAATGTCAAAACTGTAACTCACTTTTATCTTTCAAGACTTATACAGATCTTGTATATACCATATATATTTCCAGGACAATCTATCACTTTTCATCTTTTGGAACATGTGACATTTTGTGCAGCATTTTTGTGGGTAGATAAATTCTATGGAAAACAAGATACATTTCAATCACGTAGCCTGGTGAGGCATATGTACTTAGCTAATGCACTGCATGCCATAAAACTATAAGTTCTTAATAGAAGAAACTAGTCTGTGGCTTTATAAAACAATCTTTTTTCCTTTAAACAATAATAATAAAAGCAATAAAATTTTAAAACCTAGTGGTACTGATGAAAAAATCATGAGTCTGCTTTTGTCTATTTAATTCATAATTAGATAAATTTAGTTGAAAATAATTAGATTGCAGAAGGGAGTCCTTCTTACAATAAACAATATAATCAGTATAATGATGTGCACAATTTTGGATTCCTATAGGTGCCACCAAAATATTATTTTGATGTGTCAATGACCATTCAGATTGAAGATGACTGCCCTAATTAGCTGGTAATTATGTAAATATGTTTTTTAAAATAGCAAATAAGTTATTATGTTATGAATTAAAGGTAGTTGCTTTCCTCACTTCTCATAATTTTATTAAGTATTCACAGCTTGCACATTATGGATTCAGGCTACTTATAACTTTGATATACAATTTAGCATTAGGTGGTTGGAGTGCTATCTCTGAATTTATCAGATGAATTGCTTGAATTTAATTTGGGCAGAATGGCACCTATTGAGGAAAACTATTTTGAGTTAGGCAATGAGCTGTTAACAGTAATGTTTGGAATAAATACATTTTATCAGCATTTACAAAGGCACCCTACTAGGTAGCAAGCAGAATAGTACATTTCATGGTGCAATATAATTTCTTTGCCCTAAAAATAGCTTTTTCCTCTTTCAAATTCAAGAATCTTGTAGGGACCGTGTTGCATTTGTTTTGCCTCCAAGCACAGTTGCAATACTTTAAAGGGATGACATTTTGCAAACAAAATGCATTTGTCTATCATAGAGAAACAAATGTATAAAGCAGCTCTCTGAAAATGCCTATCTGGTAATGAATATTTTGGAATGTATAGATTTCAGGTAGATGTTTAGAAAGAAAGCAAAAAGGTATGGTATTGTAAGGTACTGCAAACTGTAGACATTTATGAACAGTCTCAGAAGGCACTTGAACTCTGCAGCATCACAAAATAGATGCTTGCTTTTCTTTTAGACGATGAACAGTTTGACACAAATGCAGCCTTGAAAACATCAATGGCAAGAAAGCTCAGAAGACTGAATGCTTGAGATAGGAGGTTAAAATACTGCAATATTTAAATTGTGGTATTTAAATATATCTTGATATGACAAGATGGTGACTTGGACTTTGTCACTTTTGTTTGCCAACAATCCAAATACTTTTTCATGCAAATACATGAAACAGTATGGTTAAACATTTTGTCCTAGACCTTAGACTCCAGCAGAAACAATGTAATTGGAATAAATAAATAAATAAAATGAAAAGAATTAAGACTGTTTTAATTCAATGCGTTTTCTAACACTTGCAAGTACAGTCTAAAAAATTGCTGAAGATTTTTAAATAACAAAGTACTGATACAAATGATTCTAAAATCATGTAAAACTCATGTTCCCTATTTATAATTTTGAAAATGCCAAATTACTTGTTAAGATACCACACTGTAGATGTCACATTCACAGAGGTCTGCAATGCGTTGCATTTCTTATATAATTTTTTTTAATATATAAATAGGAATTAGGGCACAAAGCTAACATGGAACTTTCAGCCTCAGTTCAGCTGTCTTTCAGATCTGAGTATGTGAATGCTTAATCTTATAGATATGTCATGTTTTATGTTCATTTTGTTGGATTTAAAATATTATTTCGCATTCTCTCCAAATTTTGTGTGTATAATGCCTATTATTGCCTATGGTCTTCTCAGGGAATGTGACAAAGTCACAGAAAAAGTCAAGGAAAAGAAGTAGCTTACTGCTTTTAGCATATTACTTCTGTGAGACTTTTTATTGATTGCTGTTTGTTCTTGGTCTAGGTTCCTGTTACTGACTGGACTTCTTGAATTACAAGCACGACTAGTATGCTTTCAAGAGGAAGGATTCATTACAATATTTACATGAAAAATAGAAATATTTAAAAAAACCCCATAAATAACATGTAAATGAAGCTACCACAATAATGGTATATAAATGAATATTAGCAAATATGAATAATGTTGTTACAAGAATCTTTGTGGCCCTTCTCTGAACCCTCTGCAGCCTGTCCACATCCTTTTGTATAGTGGGGACCAAAATTGAGCACAGCATTCCAGATGTGGCATGGCAAGCACTAAGCAGAGGGAATTGATGAGACACAGCATCCTGTGTGGGCTGGCACTATGGTGTGGGAACAGTTCATCTCTTTCTATTTTTGCTTTGTTTTCATCCTTGTGGGTGTTTGTCTTTTACACCATGTCTGTTCATTGGTTTCTTTAAGTTTTTTCTTCTTTTGTTAGTTTATTTGTTTTGTTTTGTTTTGTTTTCACTGAATCAAAACTCAAATTTTAATTTTAAAAAAAGTAAAAAAACTCAAATTTTTTACATGCCTAGAGAAACATTTGCCCTCATTCTTGGGGCTGAAATCTGTTAATGACCATCAATTGATGATCTGTGATTTGTGTTCATACCCTTGAAGTCTGCTGTGTCCTAGTATGTTCAAGGCCTCTGATATCAACATGTGTTTATACTGCTAGAGAACCTACTGCGCATTCAGTGGATAAAAATTGCGATTGATGGAACTTGGTGCTATGCAAAATTTGGACTCAAAAGGAGAAATACTAGCTAGACTAACCAGACAGAATAGCCACTCAGTCTGTGGCATATTATTAAAAATCAGACAAGCTGTGAGAAAAGAAAACATTCAGAAAACATTCAGAAAACTTCAGTTGGTCTCATGAAGATTCTTGTCTGAATGGACATTAAGTAGAAACAACTTTGTAAAGGCATTTTTTCTTAAATTATTTCCCTTTAAAGCAAATAATTGGGAAATAAAAAGAGAGGAAGTAAAATAAAAAAAAACCCCGAGAACCAGTTAAAAACAATATGCTTGTAAAGCTGAAGAAAATAGAACAAGCAGCCAGAAATATGAAATTCTTGGGAAATAAAATTCTTGAGTTGAAAATACTACTCCTGTATAAAAATTTTATTCTAGAAGTGTAGTTCTTTAAAAACATATCTTTTATAAATGACACCAAAAATCTGTCATGCCTAAATAAAAATTGAGAAAGACCATTCAAAAATAGAAAGTCTTCTTTAAGAAAAATAAACTGCATACAAATATTGCAATTGTAACTTAACTCTAAATTGTCTTGTGCTAAACCAGGGGAAACAAGACTTTGAGAAATATTTTTTCCTAGGAAAATATTTAACCCCCACAATAATTTATTCAAACAAATTACAATACCAAAAGCAAAAAGCCTTCCAAGATTCTGTATGGCCAAAGATTAATATAATGGATGTCTGAGTAACAGGAAGCCATAAGACAAAACCAAAATGAGTTAACCACGTCACTGTGCAAAAGCTTAAGAGCCTCATGCAATAAAGTTTTTTTTGTTGCAGACGTCACTGCTCAGGAACTGTCTCATACGAAACGTTACTATAAAGAGTTTTCAAATAAATTAATAAAATGAATACCAGCAAACTTCCAGAACCAGATGGTATTCACAAGGAGTTCTAAGGCAAATGAAATATGAAAATGCTGAGTTGTTAACTATAGTGTGTAATTTATCACTTAAAATGTCCTTTGTACCGGAGGAGTTGAAAATGGCAAATGTGATACTAATTTTTTAAAAGGGCTTTGCAGAACTATGAAATGGAAAGTCTATATCTGCACTCAGCAAACCATTGAACTTATAAGAGAGAATAAATGAGTAAATATGATATAGTAGAAAGTCGACACAGGTTCTGTAGTTATGCTGCACAAATGTAGTGCAAATTTATATAAAAAAGGTGATAAAGTAGATAGAGATAACTATTGATATATCTACTTGGTTTTCAAAAATAATTTTGAGAAAGCACTTCTGTAAAAGAGGATGCCATGATAGAAGGGATAAAGTCTTCCTCTACTCATTAATAAGTGATTAAAGAAGAAAAATGGGCTTTTGGAAAAGACAGTTACTTTTACCATTATGGAGAGATCCATGGGAATTGATGCTATCCAAAATATCCCTGAGCAATCAGGGAAAAAGTATAATGGTTATCAAGTTAATTGACACGGTGTTTTTCAAGGAAGCAGGAATAATAATTCAGTATGAAAGTTTACGAAGGATGTTGTAATAGTGATTGAGTGAGGGATGAAATGCCTAAAGTAATTAAAACCAAAGCAATACGAAATCAGAGGTTCTACACTAGCTATTGGCATCAGGAAAGATTTGAGCAGATGTGCTTAGATTTGCAAAATAACAGATGGGTGCTCAAAAAATAATAGTAAAGGAAGAGACAAAAGCCATTGTGGCATGTCTCACTGTATAAATCCATGCATCACATTCCTTGCACAGTTCTTCTCCAGGCATTTATCATTCTTCCATATCAGGAAGGGTATAATACAGCTAGACACAATACAGAAAAGAGAAACAAGTATGAAATGGGTTTCGAATGAGAAGAGACAAAAAAGATAAGAGCTCTCCAGTTTACAAAATAAATGACTACCACAGAATAGAGCTGCATGTAAAATCACAAAAATCAGGGAAAAAGGGGCCAGGCTTTACTATGCAGTAGTACACAGGAAGGAAAATGACATTTCCATACTCTTTTTCTAAACTGTTACTTCTGCTCAGTGTAGTTTTAAATGAACTTTCTGTCCAGTTTAATATGGCAGTTTTTGTGTTGAGATATAAAAATTTGACAAGATGAAGGTACTGTTTGATTTCAGGCTGCCTTATAGTTTCTAAAAGATTTCCTGGTGTTAATTCTATATCTTTCTAAGCTTTCCCAGTCTAGCATGTCTGACCTGAAGAGCTCTATCTTTTGGTACAATGCTATCACTATACCATGTGCATATGCACTCCATCTTCCCCTAAGGCAATCAATATACTACCGCCAGTGTAGTGGGATTTTTTTAAACCACAAAGGCCGTAATTCCAGATAAGGCTTCTTTTTGAATTCGGAGATTATTAAGCAACATGAAGGGAAGAAAGCTGACAGAACTTTAAATGCAAACCCCATCTGAACTTTCTATCCTGACACAAACAGATTGAATTATTAACCAAAAGTGATGTTATCTAGCAGGAATTAGCTTATTTGCTTAGTTTTAACACATACAGGTTAAGAAGATACAAACCTATTAAAGAAGATAAGAAGAATTTATATTTTTCCAGTTTGCAAAAGGGATGTGTGGGTGCTGACCGGCAGCAGGCCCAAAAGAGGAGATATTTCTGTTGTATTCAGCACTGGTGGGGCCTCACCTTGAGTGTTGTGTGCAGTTCTAGGCCCATCACCTAAGAAAGATGTAAAGGTCCTCCCCTGCCAGGGAGGGCAATGAAGCTGATGGAATACCTCAAAGTTATGTCTTAGGAGACATGGCTAAGTACTTTGGGGTTGCCTAGTTTGGGTAAAAGGAGGCTGAGAGGTGATCCCATTGCTCTCTACACCTTTCTGAGGAGGGGAAGTAGAGAGTGAGATGCTGATCTCTTCTCCCAGGGTTCCAGAGATGGGATATGTGGGAACCTTTCAAAGCTGCACCATCAGAGGATGTTTAGACTGGACATCAGGAAGTGTTTCATTACCAAGAAGAGGGTGCCCAAAGGGTGGAATCGACTTCCTTGTGAAAGTGGTTGATGCCCTGTGGTTCTCAGTGATTAAGAGACATTTGGACAATGCCCTTATCAACAGGCATTTACTTTTGGTCAGCCCTGAAGGGGTTGGGCAATTGGAATAGATGTTCCTTGTAGGCCTTTTCCAGTTCTTCTCTTCTCTTCTCTTCTCTCTTCTCTTCTCTTCTCTTCTCTTTCTTCTCTTCTCTTCTCTTCTCTTCTCTTCTCTTCTCTTCTCTTCTCTTCTCTTCTCTTCTCTTCTCTTCTCTTCCTTCCCTTCCCTTCCCTTCCCTTCCCTTCCTTCCCTTCCCTTCCCTTCCCTTCCCTTCCTTCCCTTCCCTTCCCTTCCCTTCCCTTCCCTTCCCTTCCTTCCCTTCCCTTCCCTTCCCTTCCTTCCCTTCCCTTCCCTTCCCTTCCCTTCCCTTCCCTTCCCTTCCTTCCTTCCCTTCCCTTCCCTTCCCTTCCCTTCCCTTCCCTTCCCTTCCCTTCCCTTCCCTTCCCTTCCCTTCCCTTCCCTCCTTCCCTTCCCTTCCCTTCCCTTCCCTTCCCTCCCTTCCCTCCCCCTCCCTTCCCTTCCCCTCCCTCCCTTCCCTCCCCTCCCCTCCCTCCCTCTCCCTCCCCTCCCCTCCCCCTCCCCCTCCCCCTCCCCTCCCCTCCCCTCCCCTCCCCTCCCCTCCCCTCCATTTTAGATGTAGGTGTGTATAAAATTTCTAATTAACACCAATGGAAAAAAGCTTTCTAAACTTTGGCTTATGAAAACACATTGTTTGCAAATGGGAGAAAGCATGGAAGATTTTATGAAGGAAATGTTTATTTTCCTAGAGGAACGTGATGGAATTTCCGTTGTTCTTCATTCACTGTCTATAGTTTAGCTCTGAAAAAAAACCTTTCTAGTGCTTCCATTGGAAGTAAATGCATAATGTAAGAAGAATTTTTATGTTTCTGCCCTCTACAACTGAATTAATATCTTTTTACCTGCCTAAACATATCTACTGTTTAAACTAAAGATCTCCTTGGTGAATATCAGCATGTTGGCATCATACCATTACTGAGAAATAAATTATTCATTTGGATATGAGCATATGAGCCACTTTACAGTCCCATTTCAAATTAAATTGAAAGCTTTTATACAATAGCTATTGACATTAACTTGGTAGGTTCTCAGCACTCTGTGAACCTTTTCACTCACAGCAACATTTCTAACTTTCTTGGAATATATTTTGTGCCTAAATATGAAATTAGAAGGAAAAAAGGAAAGAAGATGACAAATTCAAAACTGAGTGTTTTGTTTATTTTTACTATATATCTCATAGTATGTTTTCAATACAACATTTTTGGCAGTAAAAATAGCTAAATATGTACTACTTAATTCTAAAACCAGCAGATAAGATGAAAATAACCAATAAAAGACAAAAATCCCTCAAACCTATAAAAGGCACAAGTATAATTGAAAAGGTAAAAACCCAGATATTTCCACACACAGATGTTCTGGGAGGAGGGTTATTTTAAATTCCCAAAGGATGGAAAAAACCTGACCTATGACTAGAGTATGAGAAGAGGAAAAAGTCCACTGACTCTACAAATTTGGTATTAACTTCCAATTCAAATTTGTGAGATGGATGGAAGAGGTCTAGCAAGAATTAACCCTTTAGAAGCAGCTGTTCACAGCATATATAAATGTAGTCAATAGTGAAGGCTTAAGAAGAATTTAAAAAGAAAAAAAAACCTACAAAAAGAGAAACCTCACCATGAATCAAGAATAGGAGGATTCTTTCTTTGTCCCGAAGACAACCAATAAAAAACTCTGAAGAACAGGTTGAATAGTTTGTGAATGCAATGGAGATCAGTTGAGGACTATTCTGATGTAACAGCACAGTGGAAATATCCCCAACATAACCCATCTTCAGACATTCTCTTTTAACATTTATGCATTGTTCTCATGAATTTGCCAAGTTACATTTTAAGAAATATTTAATGCCTTGCTCTCATCATTGTAATTAGAAGACGATTCCACTACCTGAGTGTGGCTAGCACAGGTTCTTCCCGTGGGAACATTTTGCTATATTTCATAAACAAGATAAAGTTTGGATGTTTTGCAAACAGTTTCTCCGGATTGAGTCAGTTCGGGCTTGGCCAATTGTGCCTAGGGGGAGGTCTCGGGCTGACCAATCTGGGGCACTTCTGTAGACTCTATATATATGGAATTCAAAACAATAAAGTTCCTTTTCTCCTCTCTTTCCTTGTCTGAGACCTTGGGTCAGTCCTCAGCTAGCCGCTCAACAGCGACACCTGAGTGATTAAAATCCCATTATCTGATGCTGAAGTAGATCTGTACCTCCTTGGTAAAAGGAGGTAAAATACAGCATCTTCTCCCTTCTAGGCTTGTTTGGTGAGGCTTAACTGAGGCAATCAATACCAGAAGTTTAGCCATACAATTTAAATAAACAACCTAGGTTTTAAAAATGCATGCTAGATGAAATTAGGGGTAATGTATAAAATTAATACTCTTTATAAGATATGTGAAACAAGGCAGTATGAAAATGTTGCATGAAGCATGTATTCTTAAGAAGGAAAGAACATGAATGTGTTAAATGCAGCAAAAGGCAGACAGTGTTTGTACCAATCAGACAGAAAACCCATGTTTATGTCAGCCATTAAGGAAAAAGCCTGTTGCACTTCAGTAAGAGCAGAGTTGTGGAAAAAACTAGTTACAACCCAAATTAGCTTCAAAAAACTATTTCCAAAGCTTGGGGAAAATGACCTGATTATATCCTCTGATAATATCTCATATTCTGTCTGGTCTTGCTAGAAGTTTTTTTCCTTCGATTGCCTAAAATCAATTGAGATTACTTCTGAATATTTTTCCTGGGTAGCTAATCATCTAAAATTATACACTGGGGAGTAAATGGACCTCATGCTCACTTCCACAGAGAACTCAGCTAGTGGTGGGACAAAATGTAATGGCTAAAGAAAATTATATTCACAAATCTGACAGGAACCTTTAGGAGATGAGGGACTTGTTTTTCTCTCACACTACATACATACCAGTTAACACTTGTAGAATTATTCTTGACTTGCCTAAGGAAGACAGAAATTAGGCCTTTGATCTTGTCAAAATTTCTAGCATTCTCTTCAGCATTAGAACTAATTTAAAACTAAATATTATTTTCTTATTTCAAAACAAACACAGGGTCAGGGTTTTTTTTTTACTTATTATTTATTTGGCTTTGTTTTTTTAATCCAGTTGAAGCTTAGATGGATATTGCAGGGGAATGGCAGAAAAACACTGTTGCAAGGCTCGTGATAGTAAAAAGTACAAGGTTTTTTGGTTTATTTCCCAACAGAATTTGTTCACCTGTTTCCACTTAGCATTTTCAATGTCCTATTTTCTCTCCTGAACTGACTATACAATATGTTTTTGCTAAATTAAACTCATCTTGTCTACAAGCAACATCACAAAAAATAAAACCATATTTTCAAAGTCTCATCTCACTTGCAAAATTTGCCCTCTCTGCTGGTGACTAGGCATATCATTGAGAGTTAATTTCCTATGAATTTGGGAGACAGTTTGCAGTTTAATAGATTTGTAATTTAACATGCCACAGGGAATAAGATTGGTTCTGTGCCTGCTGCCTAGAATGTCCTGAATATTTTTTACGATCTTGGATCTTAACAAGAAGAACTTTTGTACAGATTTCAACTTAGGAAAAATCTCAAACTTTACTTCTTGACTTTTTGGATGTCCAATAATATAAGTAATAAACAGGATATTTGTATCACTTTCAAATATTTGCTTTCTAAAAGCATAAATTGAATAATATAAAAATATAAATTGAAAAAAAATGTAATACCTGCAGCAGCAAGCACTAGTCTAGATATTCAAGTAGGTGGAGAATTTTCCAGTATTTTACCAGGGTAACTCTCTTACTTAACTTGTTCTGTAAATTGGAAGAAAATGGAGAACTTTGTTAGAATATGTAATTATTATTCAAAAGAAAGATCAAGGAGTGAACTTTGACATCTATTTTACCTTTACCATTTTCTATAATTATTTCTATATGTAACTATTGGCTCAAAGCCTCAAATATACACACATGACTATGATTTGCAATCTTAATATTTTCAGTCTATTCACAGCATGTCCAAATGCAACCACTTATGAAAGCTTTGCTTTGACTGATGGTTATCTTGAGCAGGTCAGAGTTATTTAAATAAACTGTTTTGTAGGAGCTACCTATTAAGTTCTGGAAGTATTATAATGTGGATGCACAGTTCAAAACTAATTAAAATATTATAAAGAAATGAAAGTTGACTGTATCTCTTACGAAAGGAAAATAGAACTCATCTGGAGGTCAAATACTGGAAGAATCTAAGCTTTATTATGCATGCCCTCTCTCTGTTCACTGCACTTCTAGACCTGTTCACATTTTAAGAATCATTTGTTGTAATTTTTTTGTTACTTTATGCCTTCTCTCACCAAAGTAATCCCTAAACCTGTAATGAAAACCAAGTAAAAATATAGGAACATCTGCACCTGTGTCTCCAAAATGCCTTCTCCATTAAATGTCAAAAGGCAGTTCTCAATGAATCCTATAAACACCACATTTTTCTATTATCAAAAGATACCATCTTTTCACAACTGACAGAAAAAAGAAAAGTTATTTAATCTTCTCTTTTCTGTTGGAACTGTAGAAACAAAACAACTGTCACAGAATGATCAAGTCTCTCTGTCTAACTTGTTTGCCAGTAGCAGAATTATTAAATCATGCAAACAATGGCCTCGGGTTACTTGTCTGCATTGCAGCCAAGGGCAGGATTTGGAAAGGTTACACACAGAGTCATGGGGTAGTGTAAGCATTAAAATTGTCTTTCTTATCCAAATGAATTATGTAAAAGGATGTAATGAGACTTTCATTTCCAAAGCAAAAATGAAGGCAACAGGATCACCAACAGAACTCAGTTTTACTCAGATCACAAAAGTCACAGAGAATTCAATAGTGAAATTTCTTCTTCTTTTTTTTTTCGAAAAAGAAAAAATCAGTCAACTTCAGTGAACCGTGATCAAGGGCAGTAATCTGTAACTGATGTTCTAAACCTTTTAAAGTTTCAACGTCTGTAAGCTGTTGTATTAGAACTGCCTTTCATTTCACAAAGGAACAGCAAGTAACTGCTGTAACCAATACAAAGAAACATAAAACACAAGAATGGAGATGAAAATAAATTCTGATTTATCTACAGAACATATGAATATCAAACCAAGGCAAAACAAAATAAAGCCCAGATGCTTTTAGCAAGAATTTCAGAGCCACTTTTCTGAACCATGTAATTTCTCTCTTGGCTCATTTCCTACTACTTATCAGCTGCAACAATGCATATCAATAAAAATTTTGGCAGAAATGATAGGATATTAGCTGGAAATAATTCAGACAAACTAGCATAGGATAAGGAAGCATCTGATGAACATTACACACTTTTTGCTTATCTGCAAGGTTCTGTGAATGCTGACAAAGTGACAAACAACCAAAGCCAGAGGAGATGTAAAATACTTCAAGGTTCAGACATGAAAATAATTGGATGTCTTGCAGTTGAACTTTTTCAGAGGTGTCACAGGCTTCTTTTACTCAAGTCCCCACACTCAGAAAGCCTTGCTTCACTGTGGGAAAATAGAAGAGAACTACTTTTCCCCAATTTTGTCTGGATTATGTTTCAGTGGTCGTAGTCTAGCTTTTGCACAAGACCAGGCAGAGGGATAAGGAATAGTTTTACTAATATCAGCAATTCCCCCTCTGCTACTCTGAATAGAGACATGTTATCTGTCTCAGACCATTACCTGATGTAGATTAGGCTTTCAGAGTGTCTGGGCCTTAACTGGGTTATTGCCTGGTCCTCCCTTGACTTTTTCATTTTGTTTTCTCTCTCACTTCCGTCTGGGATGCAGCTAGCAAGTGACAAAAAGGGATGATGTTTTCTTTCTTTTACCTCTCTAACCAGGCACATGTAAAGGACTAATCTGTCACCTTCAGACTGAGAAATCAATCCAATGTTACTATGCATTTATGTAGTGCTTAGTTCCAGGAGACAAGATCTCAATAGAATCTCTAAAGTACATGTATATTGAATAAGAAATCAAGATGCTAATTGTCAGGGGATTCTGATCTATTAAGAAATCATATTCCTGAATATTGATCTATTTTGTCAGATAACTTCTATTTCTTATTTCTTCAAAAGTATTTTTGTTTCATTTTCATTTTCTTGGTTTTATTTCTCCTTAAAACTTAACATTGAAATGTAATTGAAGACTTATTAAAATGTTTTATTTACATTGCTTTAGTTGTAGACTATTGGGAGATTGAGGACAATTATGAAATTATTCTCATTTTGTCTGTCTCAGAACATACACAATTCTTCTTTGATCCTCTTTCCCTGAAGGCCCTTACATTGAGATTGACAAAAGGAGAAAACAGAGAAAGTCAATCAAAACTTCATAAGTTATTATAAAACACAGTAGTTATTACTCTCTGGTCACCCTCTGTAAAAATACAGTGTTGTGCAGTAGAAGACAATGCCTGCAGGTTGGGTTGGTTTCACATTCTTAACAATAATATTGTTGAAGGATGGCCACTTTTAGAAACTCTTTTTATACAGATTTAACTGATAACTATTATTTCATTTGGATTTAGTTCTACTCTTTGCTCTACCATTATTCTTTCCTTATAATGAAATATTTTAAAATTTAAATTTTAAAAAACCAAAAAATGCCAAAACAAAACAAAAAAATCCCCATCTCCCTCAAACAATAATTTTTAAAAATGCAAGAAACCATGCACAAAACCCCCTGAAAGCCACAAACCTTATATGGCTAGATATAATTCTAATTTTATAGTCAGGTATGACCACATTTTACCTTCTTTCCACATATCCTCTACACATCATCCTTATGTATGCATTATCAACCTGCTATCCAAAATTCTTTCCTAACTATAAGTTTTTGTTTTCTCCTAAGCCCCTCCTAAATCCATGCACCAAGTCAACAGTAGTACAAAAAATATTTTTGCAAAATAAAACTCATACTCTAAAGTTAAATGCAAATTTAGCAGATATATTTGGTAGAATCAAGTGAAAATTATGTTTCATTCATTCAGTTGGAAAAGGTATAGAACCTTGTAGATATATTTGATTATGTAGTTAGTTAACTAAGAAAATGCAAAGACATTGAGTTCTACTGAATAAGACAAGTAGAGGGTTTAAAATCTATATAGAATAAGTGAAATAATTCCCTTCTGAAAGATCACGTTCAACACTCCCAAGACTCCCTATGTGCCAGCAGAAAACTGATTTGGTCAAGTCTACAAAATGGGTGGACATTCAATGTACAGTGAATCATTCAGATATATATAGTCATTTTTAAGTACTGTGCTACTTTGTGCCACTTAACAATGTGTGCACAGGGAGAGTTTCCCTACTCTGTCCATGTTCTGGCAATTCAAGCAAAAGGGAATTTGCAAGTTGCCTGCATTTTTGAGTTTGTAGTTAACGAACAATAAATTTCTTAAAGAAAGCTTTCCAGTAGAAACATCAATGTAAAGAAAACTGACTTTTTAAAAAAAAAAAAAACCAAAAAACCCCAAAGTGTTAATTTCAGAAAAAACCAGAGCCAAAAGACATTCCCATATGAAACAATAAAGCACCTATTTCATGTCAGGGCAAGGGGCATGGACAGGCCTATTTTGAATACACTTGGACTAAAGCTTTCAATTAAAGACTTGACAAATCTTAAATAGATGTAGTTACATGGGAGTATGTAGTGGGATTATTTCTTTTAATTCTAATAGTGCATAAGTTTTTGTTGGACATTTCTCAGCAGGTATAATCACAGTTGCCATCAAAAGAACAAAATAATTAGAGTAGTACAGATAAGTCAAAGCTGATTTTCTGAGCCTTCATTATTCAAAATGCACTGATAAGGAGCCTTTTTCTTAGCATTGAGAAAAAAATGGCTGACCCAGGAACAAAAGTAGAAGAAGAATGAAGTAGAGGAGGAGGACAAGGGAAGATTTTGATGGAGTAATTTTTTCTGTTACCTGTGTTTATATAATACGTGAAGAAGAGCCAAAACCTACAGAAAATTTAGACTCACATGAACCTACATAGATATTCTTGTCTATGTACAAAATATTTGTGTATGCATGTATGAACATATTTATACATACTCATACACTTACGTTTATCTATGTGTGTATAAAACCAAACCAAATAAAAACCCCCAGTGAATGGTACAGAAGGAATTCATACCATACTTGGAAGAAAAAACTTTTCCTAACCAAGAGTGAACAGGCAATTTGGGTGGGTAACCAGAACCAATAAAAAACCAAACAGGATACTAAAATGTCCTGAATGACCTGTGGAAATCAAACACAAGAATTCGGGGAGCTCAAGTGTGTATCTGGGTTATCCAGGTCAACTGCCTTATCCTCTGCATGAAGGATGTGTTTACAATCAAACACTGATATATTTCCTCTTTTGCAGCCACCACTGAATTTGCAGAGATGGCATAACTGACAGGCACTGTCTTTTAAGGATCTGCCAATTACTAGCAGGTCCAACAAAAGCAAAATTATGAAAAAAACTAGAAGAGTAAATTACATGTGTGTCAGAATAAATCATTAATTTTCCAGCTATTTTTTCTGCTTTGACACAGCTTATTTTTTTAAAATCGTGACATATGAAAATGTGAAAAAAAAAAAAGTAAAGCCTTTTTGTAATTTAAAAAGATAGTCCATAGATAGAAAAATGACAAGCTGTGTAATAAAATGCTATTCTAACAAAATATCAGACTGATTAAAAATACCAGGGGAACAGAACATTGTTTCATAAGGCCCTCTTTTCCATGTGGATCGTTAGTGTGGGAGAAAATCCTTGTAATTCTTTGCACTGCTCCCACACATACGCCTACACATATCATCACTTGACTTTCAAACTAACAATAGAAGTGTTAGTAGAGCTATCACCATCTGCAGAATGAACTGTGCATTTTTAAGGCTGCAGCAGTCTCAGACATTAGCAGTAGTAGTCATATAGAGGCTAAGTAGCACCCTCCTTGCACAAGAACGGTGTAGGGGTCAGTTGATTTATTTCCTCATAAAATCACAAATATAAGTTCCTTTACATTTAAAAATTAATAAGTCAGAAAATCTTTTTCAGTTTCTAGGGTTTAATATGAAAGAAAGGTCATTCATCTACTAGTGGTGGGAGCAATGAGATACTCCACCACAAAGTTCCTATAGCCACTCATGTAAATTATTTTGCTCAGTGTTTTAATGACCTTGGAGAAAACTTCACAATGGTCAACTAGTAATTATTGCAAACAATGTTCATGGGGAGGGGAAGTTCAAATCAATAAAGGATTCCTCTATTTATTATATATTTTTTTTCTTTTCTTTTTTTTTTTAATTTAAGAATTCTGACCAGAATTAGAATGCTTCATCCAAAAATAAATTCTGTGGTCATCATTCTTTTCACTTAGTGTCTGTATTATTTGATTATTTTGAAGAGAAACTTAGCTCTCCACATTGGAGTTTTTTAACTGTGTACAATTGTTGCAGGAGTTTTATGGTACAGATTGCAAGACTCCTGGTGTGGTAACATAGGCTGCTTTTTTCCTCGCTATATTGAAACCATCAAGAAATCCTCAGAGGAAACAAATATTGTCAAAATATTGGAGTCATGCAGGAAAGGATTGCTCAGAAGTTTGAAAAGACGATTACATAGGGAAAAAATCTCAAGAAATAGAGGACAAAGTTAGATATCATGTGACAGATTAACAGAAATGGAACATAAACTCTGTTCCAGATTTCTCAATCTGTCTAAAACAGCATCAAAACTGAAGAGCAGCAGAATAACTGACAGTGGACAGGATGGAAAAATTTGGACCTAAGTCTGATTCTTCCTCTGCCAGCTCCTGCTTGTGTCACTCAAGGTGCATCCTTTGAAAAACAGCTGCACAATTTCTTTCCAGTGACCTGAGATTTCAGTCTTTTAAAGATATTTCTGGAAGAAAAAGAAATCTAAGACAACCTTTGATAACAGTGTAATGGCTAAAATATTAGCCTGGCATCCTCAACGTGGATTAATAGTAAATCTAGGGAAAATTTGAAATGTTTTACACACACACACCTTTCAGCTTCAAGTTTAATCTTCAGGGATGCCATGGTTTTCTCCTATCAGTTTTGCTTTTCTTTAATTTGGAATGTAAGGGCTCTTTTTTGCTGGGAATGTGTCCTACTAGGGACATTTGTATATAAGCATTATCCTAGTTGCTTCCATACAGAAGTGGTGCAAATATCTGACTTTGCTCTGCCTGGATCAAAACTGGATTTGGGTTGAAAATTTTGCAGCAGAATACAGCACTTCACTACACACTAATGTAGGCATCTGATTTCTGGCCTAGAACAATGTATGCCTATCTACCACTGGAACTATAGCACAAAGAATCCCCATGTACTTCATTTGCAGACTAACACTGCAGGATGATGAATGTGGCTGTCAGGATAACGTGAATTTAACTGAAAGTATAAAAAGATTGAAATCCACTGATTTCTAACTGAAAGTATAAAAAGATTGAAATCCACCGATTTCTAATCATGCATCCTGAAACTTCCTTAAGGATCTGTGTGTTAGCTATAATTTATCAAGTCTGAAGTTCTTTTATCCTAACTTAAAAGCAAAAACTTTTTTATTTTATATTAAGGTGAAAAAATGAGGCTTTCAGGATCCCCTGAGTTGGCAGGCAGCTGACTCCTCTCCTCTCCTCTCCTCTCCTCTCCTCTCCTCTCCTCTCCTCTCCTCTCCTCTCCTCTCCTCTCCTCTCCTCTCCTCTCCTCTCCTCTCCTCTCCTCTCCTCTCCTCTCCTCTCCTCTCCTCTCCTCTCCTCTCCTCTCCTCTCCTCTCCTCTCCTCTCCTCTCCTCTCCTCTCCCTCTCCTCTCCTCTCCTCTCCTCTCCTCTCCTCTCCTCTCCTCTCCTCTCCTCTCCTCTCCTCTCCTCTCCTCTCCTCTCCTCTCCTCTCCTCTCCTCTCCTCTCCTCTCCTCTCCTCTCCTCTCCTCTCCTCTCCTCTCCTCTCCTCTCCTCTCCTCTCCTCTCCCTTTTTGCTTTCTTAACAAATTTTCTGTATAGTGTATAATCAAGGAATGAAAACACTTCACTGTGTCCTTAAGCATCTTTACCAAGAACAAAAATTCTGTAATATATGTGAAGAGCTTAGCAACGACACTGTTTTGAGAGATGTGTGTATGGAAACTTACACTGCCTTGAGAGGTCTTTCTTACAGCTGGCATTGCTTTGAAAAACTGTGTTTCATTTGGCTGCTACAATGTGGTGTACTTGATAAAGTAGGCATACAAGTGCTATCAAGGTTATCTTGAGTTCACCAATCTGCCGTTCCTCTTTCAGTTGACCTCCCTCTTCACTGCAACACAGTCTTTCCTCCAGACTCTTTTTTGTTCAGGTTTCTGGAAGAAGTCAGCCAACTAATGACGTGTTGGGTGAATATTACGACAACACAATACAGACATAAATTCATATGTGTAGGGTGTTGTTTTTATAAAATTTAAATATGAAACCTTTCAGTCTTAAATAGCTGTAACACACAAAACTGCCTATATTTCTTGTTACTACTCACTCTCATCTCCATTTCCCCCAATTTTTGCCATGAGTATGCGAATTGAATAATTTTATTTCTTTTCCAATATAGGACTATTATTCACCAAATAAAGCCATTTTGAAAATAACTAGCTATCCGTTTCTTGGTATGTGTATATGACTGAAAGTTAGGAAGGAGAGCAATAAATCCTATGCTGAGCAAGTGTAAAGGAAAACATATTTTAAGGACTTATACAGAAAACTTGAGAGAGAGACTGACATGCTAGTTTTGGGAATATTCACATTACGTACCTTGTCGTAGCTTATTTTTCATATCTTCAGTAGTAATTGTTCCAGTAATATTTTTACTAATAAGTCTGGTTGACGTCGTCCACTGAGTGTCTTGAAGCAACATTCAGACCAGGGACCTTGGGCTCAAGCTGTTCAGAACAGAGCCCACCACTGTCCTCACAAAGACAGTCACTCTGGTTCCACTCATCTGTTCCTAGTGGAAAGTTAATTTCTGAGACCTCTAACTGCCATAGTCAGAAGAGTGAGTCTATCTGCTGCAGTGAGGTTTAATGGGGTTTTTTATTGGTAGCCTCTTAGAATAGGGCTCAACACATACCTTTTGTACCTCCACTCTGGGGTTCTCAGTCTCAGTCTCATTTGCAGCAGTTACATTTATTTTGACTGTGACATGACTGACTTTTGCCAGTGGAATATTGTGTGATAAGCCACCACCTTCTGCTCCCTGCATAAGATGATTGAAAAGAAATTGGAGCTAAGCAAATGTGGCTCTTATTGTGGATATGAGGATGGTTTTGTCATTAAGGTGAACTACATAAGACTTAGATTCAATAACCAAATAATGTGTAAATCTCTTGACTCTTAGTAAGGCAAACTGTAGTCAAGGAGTGCCACAGGAGGTTTAGGCTGGATATTAGGAAATATTTCTTCACTAAAAAAGTGGCTAAGCATGGGGACAGACTGCCCAGAGAAGTGGTTGGAACACCATCCCTGAAAGTGTTAAAAATATGTTTGAATATGAACTTGGGAACATGATTTAGAGGTGAAGATGTCAGTGGTATTACATTGATGGGCTTGATGTTCCTAGAGGTGTTTCCAAAGCTTAACGATTCTATGATTATGCTGACTCATTCCCAGAGGGAGATTGTTGAGAGAAAAGGGATGAGCAAATCCTGATGAAAGGGAGTTGCTGAGATTAAAGTGTTTCTCATCAGTGTAGGATGCTTAAAACACAGACAAAGTCAGACCTGCTGGATGTGGCAAGAGCTGGATGCACCCCGCTGTGAGAGTCTCAGCTCCACTGGTCCTCACTTCGCTTTCTGTTGAATGAGTTTGATGTCGAACAAGGACTATAAAAAAATCCCCCCAGTATAGAATCATAGAATGGTTTGGGTTGGAAGGGACCTTAAAGATCACCTAGTTCCAAATGCCCTGACATGGACAGAGAAACTTCCCACTTGACCAGGTTCCTCAGAGCCCCATCCAACCTGGCCTTCAACACTTCTAGGAATAGAGTGTCCACAGTTTCTCTTGGCAAACTGTTCTAGTGCCTCACCAACCTCGCAGTAAGAATTTCTTCCTAGCATCTAGTCTATTCCTGCTCTCAGAGCTATATCAGCTAGAGCTGTGTGAAAAAGTAACCTACTGCCTTATGCATTTATTTTAGAAGTATAATTGGATGAAAGTACAGACAAGTGATGTAAGTTTGAAAGAGAAACTTATGGCTTTGTAAAACCAAGAGCAAATACTTGATTTAAACTTGCAGTCATATTTTTATCTGAGGGAAAACATAATTAGAAAGAAAGATACAGTAGAACTCTTGTTTTAATAAACTATATTTCGCATATGCTTTATAATTTGAAATGTTACACCATATTTGAGTAACTCAAGTGGGATCAACTTTCATAATTATCTAAATCAGCTCGACATGTCTAGAGATCAGAATTTACATAACTAACTGAGGGAGCTTAGGTTTTATTTTTTCTTTCACATCTGTGATCAGTACAAAGGGTAATAGGATATTTTCAAAGTGATTGCTAGTGTCTACAATGGTTTGCTAAAAAAGGAGACAAACATGTAGTTTAAACATAAGATACAGGTTGTAGTTAAGATTAAAAATATTGACAGCATACCCATATCTTCAGAATTTGGACTTAAGAAAATATTCAGACAAGTTTATGAAAACCATTAACTGCAGCAGAAATCTAAATAGTTAAGAAGTAGTTTATATATGTTAATGATCTGTTGATTATGAAGGACACACGTGATTTAGGAACTAAATTATTAAACAGAGAACTTTACAATGCAAATTTAACATTCCTACTTAGAAATTAAACTCTCATTTGCACAGGATGGTGAAAGAAAAGTCAGTATAATGAACCAAGCATAACCAATGTCATCGATTTGACATCTGAATCTCTTCCAGTGATGAATAAGAAAAGGTGGTAACTTCAGTCAGGCACCAAAGTATTGCCTGAAGAGCCTGGTGATCAGGGGGAAGTATGTCATCAGGGAAAAGAAATGCATCAAATCCTCCTGTAGTTGAAGCCATATGAGAATAAGAATATGTAATACATAAATTTTAAATGTCCACTAGACATATGCATAAATATGAAGAATTCAGGAGCAAAAACTGGCATCCATTCTGTTTAATAAAAGTAGAAATAGAAATGCATGTTTCTTTTAATACATATATATAATATATATATATATACATATTTATATAGTACTTATAATTTTCTGGTCTAGGACAGAAATGCTTGCAATTGGATACTTACTGAAAAGGTATCTCAAGGTGATGTCTTTTTATTTTAAGTATCAACAGAAGCAATTTCTACCATATGCTGGCCTGAAAATGAATTGAAAATCCCAACATATTTTGTCTATTAACACTTACCATTAGTTTTAAACAGAATATTAAATTAATCACACATACACACACACACAAAATTAGTAATAGTTTCAGGTAAATATTACATTTTCTTCTAATACTGGTGGTGAGATTAAATTGTTTGCAGGACTACATATTCTCCTGGCCCACACACATTCTAGAAAAGAGGGGAAACATAGGCTAATGATTTTCATACAGCAAATGTGAAATGAACATAATTAAAACACATTTGTATGAACAGTGGATTCTCTCAACACACAAAAAAAGGGAAAAATAAACAAATAAAATACCTGACAAAAACAACTACAAATAATTGCCAAATCTTTCACATGTTCATGACTAATGAAGGTTGATTAAGGACGGCATTTTCAGAATATGGTAAAGGAAAATACTTTGAATGTTTGAAAATAAATATCAACATATGTACATGAGAATCCTTCTCCTTTTAATTTTTTAAGGTAGACGTGCATTACTACTAAAAACCTTAACTCATGTATTGACTATATAAAGTCTCAAAGCAAGATTTTCCCCAGACACTATCCAACTTTGCAATCCTACATTTCTTTTGTGTGCTTAATTTGAAAATAATATGGTTTTCAGAGAATTACAGAGGTCTGCATCATGATGCATGAAACTTAAATTCATTAGATATCTGAAGAAATCCATTGTGTAATTTTGATTATTTTGATATCTAATTTTAAAAACAGAAGTAAACCATATTTTAAGAAAACCCTTGGTTATTCACATGACTGTTTATAAATACAGGCAAGAAAACCCTCTATAATAACTTTATTAAATGATTGAAATGAAAGTTTTTCCTTTCTTTGTAAACACATTAAATGCAGAGTCAAGTTAACATAAATTAGTTGTATGATCTCTTCTACAATTCCAGGATTACATATGCAGAATTACAAAATTTACATTAACAGAATTAATTTTTTTCTCAACAGACGTTTTCAAGCCTTGAAATAGTTTCTGAGGAAATTTTATAACAGCCTGAATTTAAATTCATATTGGAGATTTTCTTTAAAGAGAGTAAAATAAAGATTTACTTATTCCATGTCAACATAAAAAAAATCAGTGACATTTACTTTGATTTCAGCCTTTCCAATATCTTTTCCATTTCTTAGTAAGAATAATAAAGATATTGTGGGTGAAGATACATCAATTTTCATTAAAATCCTTACACCTGTTTTTTTAAATTAAATTATTTTTAAGAATTAACATTTATATTTCTTTATGTCTAGGTCTTTATGTCTGTGTTCTAAAGAAAACAGAATACCAAAGTAAGAGGTGCATTTATACGATAAAAACATTTACTAGTGCTTGCTCTGAAATTCTAATAAAAAAAATTGTACTAAATATTTCCTGTGTTGAAGTAGCATCTGGGAAAACCAAATATTAACTAAGCAATTTAGCAGTTTATCCATAAATATGTAAATATATAGTCCTAAATTACTTGATTAACAAATATCAGACCAAACTGTATGTTAGATCATTATCACATGCCAAAATAGAATTTAGATTGCTGAAACTTAGATTGAAAATTTACTGCAGTCCAAGTAAAGAAATTATCTACATGTAAATCAACTTAATTCATTTGAATGAAACATACCTATGGAAATTAGCTACCTAGACTATAAAAATAATTACTATCATGTATTAAAACACAAAAGGAAATTTGCGTTTCTTACTGGAAATAAAAGATCATTGACTATGACAGATGTGAAACATGGATCATTTAATCAGTGTTCATATGTTCAAATACTTTTAGTTTGTTTAACAGTGAATGGCACACTGGGAAATGTTTAAATATTTTGCTCTGTACTGAGTATAATAACTTTTTGCATCATAGTCATACATTGTAGATACCTATAGTAAGTGAAATTTTGCTTAAAATTGCTTCTGCAGTTTTTAATGGGATAAATGCCACTGAGAACTGACGTATCGTCCAATAAGCATCACCACTAGAGATAGAGATGAGAAAACTTTATGGCTCTTCAGGTGTTCTGATGAGCAGAGTTTATCTGGTTACAGAGTTCTTTCATCTTTGACTTTCACATTCACATGTGAA
The DNA here is from genome assembly GCA_024500445.1 of Entomyzon cyanotis. NCBI lineage: Eukaryota > Metazoa > Chordata > Aves > Passeriformes > Meliphagidae > Entomyzon > Entomyzon cyanotis. The sequence goes on from JAKEPQ010001016.1 coordinate 11,500,792, forward strand.
AGTTGAATTGAGGTATCAATGTAGGCATCTACAAGTGGCTATAGTCTTTATGCCTCTGATACAATCAGTGACAGAGGTGCTCAATCTATCCAAAAGGCATTTGGTTAAGTGGCTATTCAGGTGCCCACCGACGTGTAGATGAGTGTTTTCCTTTAGAATCTATTGACATCCATGGTTAGATCTCCACTGGGAATAAGGAGAGGATAGATATACAGGAGCACAACTGACACTTCCATCCAGAAAACTAAACCCAGAGTGAAGAATCTTAATAAAACCGAGAATTCTTGTTCTCCCCTCAACCCCAGCCATGCAATGATTATTAACCTCCCCCCTCAAAAAACGCAAACAAAACCAAAAAGCCCAAATCCATCAAATATGTAATGACTATATCAATAAAATGCACCTTGTTCCATTGTCAGAGTAGATAATCTGGTAATAAATTAACTCTCCTTCACTACCTTGTTCAATCCAAGTCATAGTATGGCCATGAGTTTGTTGGATTCTCATCATCAAATTACACTTTGGAAAGAACTGCTTTCAACAAATCTATTGTTATCTAAACCAGAATGTTGAACAATTTCAATGGAATAATAGTTGTATGGCTATCTCTCAGTTTGAAAAATGCAATATCACAGTCATAGTGATTATTCCCTTAACAATGGAAAGGAGGTTAAAAGAGAAAGTTTAATATCTGTAAGGACCTGGAGATAAAAATCACTATTGAAGTAATTCAATATCACTGAATACAACATGTCATCACTATCTAAGAGCTTTATTTGCAGATTAAATGACAACTACTGTATAAGTCTCATCTGGAAAGGGTGATTGTTTTATTAGCTAAACAATTTGTTTTCAGTCATTGCAAAATTGCTCAGACATAAATAGATAAACCTGTTATGTGATTAAAGGAATGGAGATCTGGTGCTTTATTAGGATTTTCATAAAAATATTCCCTTGGATTTCTTTTCTCATTGAATTTAATATTTATTTAATATTTTTTCACCATAGAGATCATTTCCTTGTCACTATTCACAATTTCACATACTGAGCTACAGGAGGAATTGCTGTCAGCAGCATTTTCTTTTAATGTGACATATTTAAACAGGCTGGTGTTTTAGTTCTTGTCTGAGTGAATATGAATCTCAGTTGCTTAGTGAACACACAATCTTGTATGCAAATTGTGCATTTATTAGAAGACAGCTATAAATCTGTGTATACTGGGTCCTAATTTTTAAATGCTGTTATTTTAACCATGATGAAAATAAATAAATAAGACAAATAATGCAGAGCTAGCTTCAACAAAGTCATACTGTCTAACAGCTGATTATTTGTCTCACAAGCTACTTAAGAATACACACAAAAAAAGGATTTTGGTATTTACTGGCTTTATGTTAAAATATATTTTGCTTATGTGGTCCCTGATAGCTTTATATTGTCCCTTATACTGCCAGGGGTAGCAAATGGCAGCAAATGTCCACAAGTTTTAGTGATTGCCTACTGGGCAGAAAAATGTAAGGCCATTATGCATAATAGGTAACCAGGTTTCCAGAAGTAATCATTTTCTTCTAAAAAATAATTTAATCTAATGAAGTGTGCTACTGGTAACCTCACAGTCTTGGGAAAAGGGTCTTTTATCTTATAACTCTCTTATTCCTGTAATCCTGATGATTTTTCTTCTCTCCCATAATGCTTTCCCATAGAAGGCAAAATGTGACTGATTCAACTACAGGAGTAATTTGGAAGGTAGGTGTAAGAACTAAGATTCATCAGTTTGGCAAATTGCTTTATTTCTAAAAATATGAAATATTGGAAACAACTCATGAATGTTGCTCAACTTTTCAAACCAGATTTACAAAGATAGTGTTCATGATCTATGCTTTCTTTTACAAAAAACTCGTGAGCTCATAGAAAAAATGTTTTAAAGTAGTGTGTGAAAATACACAAGTAGAACTGTTTTTAAGAATTTAAATATACATATTTACACTAGAAAATTATTTGTTATAAACAATCATTCTAAATAATAAATCCTTGCAAAATCTCTTTGCCATCGTTAGTAAGTCACATGCCAATTGCCTAATACCGATTTATGTTGCTTTATGTGATAAGGAATTTCCTCAAATTTTGTCTATATCTAGAATGAATAAGTTAAGCAATTTAAACTATGAAATATTTGTTGATATAAATTATAAAGCAGTGGAAGAGACAGGGAAATTCTACTGTTCTTACCTCGGGTCTTGGAAGCTTGCTTCTAAATAAGCAATACAATTTTGTTTTTCTAAAGCTAAATATTGCTGAAACGGAACCTTTTTTTTCTTCCAAGTATCTTTGTTAAGTGTTTAATGTGATACTCAAACTCTCTGTCTCTTATTGAAAATTAATTCTGACACATGGCATGACCTATTTCCTTGAGATCCAGGGACAAAACAGGGAGAGAAATCTGTCATAAGGAACCTTGTTTCTTTAAACTACCTGTGACTAAACACAAACTTGCCTTTAGAATAGACCATGTGAGTGTGCAGCAAGGATTGCAGACAGGATGGTGTGAGCAGATGTGGAGTGGCTGGACAGCTACAAATGGCATCCATGAAAGCCTGTGCTCCTCCTACTTCCATTTCAATACAGGAAAACAATTGTACCTTTTCTCCAAACTTAGTGCTTAAATGGTGAAATGTACCCTTTGCTGGATAATTGCATTAATAAGGGAATAGAACATCTTTGAAGACACAGAGGTGCCATGAGACTCTGTAAACAGCAGGAATAACCTTTAAGCCAATGTTTAAATGACTACATCTCTCTTAATGCAACCTTCTCTGCTGGGGTTACCTGGACATAGACATTAAAAGAGTCTTCTGGGAGATACTCTTCTTGAGTTAATGCCTAAAAATAACATAAGGGAATCGAGTTTTTTTGTTTTCTCCTCTGCCAAGCAGAGTTCAAGTGCATTGCCTACCTCTTACAAGACCTGCAAGTACTAAATAATTTTCAAACTGAACATGTATAATAAATACATCACGTCTCTGAATCACTGTTCTGCTCAAGGATATACTTAAAAATTTAAGCAACATATACACAATCAAACTTAAGCAATCAATGGACTTTGTGAGTCTTGTAACTATGATATGTGGTTTCTCTTAAATTGCTTTGTAGTTCTGTAACAAATCCCATTTTTGGAACAGCAATAAAATGCAGTACATTCATTATTCAGCCTGCAGTCCAACACACAGGTGAAGAGAGGCATTAACTCCTCAGTGAGGTTAGAGTTGTTTACATGCTCCTGCATTCTTCACATAACTGACAGAGCTGGAAGGAATCAGTCAGTTCCACACAGTGCTAATTTTGCATCTTGTGCAAGAAAAAGAATTGACAGAGCAAAACAGTATTTTTAAAGGTGTCTTTACTATACAAATCATACCAGAATAATATGAAAAGAAGCAGAAAAGCCTCAAACCCACCACCAACAAAAAGCAATGCAACTCTAAAACATGAAGAAAGTGGGCAAGTGTATTGTCTTGAGATTTATATGTGCTGAATGAATTATGTTCTAATTGACATCAATATGTAAAGTATACTTAAGAAACAATAATTGTTTTTTTAGAAAACAATGTGGAAAATACTTGGAATAAAACATATGTTCTTTTCTTCTTGCAGGTAGCACACAAGAAAAAGAACAAAATAATGTTCCCAACAGCCAATTTTTGAAAAGCAAAAAAACCTGTAGAATGTTCTGATTTTTCTCCTGTTTCTATTCTTCTAGTGGTCCTCTTCCATCTCATCCCATCCTCAAACCATCTTAAAAATCAGCAGTTATTAAGTAAGCAATTCATGGTTAATTCAATTTAATGGAACTGAATTCAATTTAAATAAGGCAGCAGACATGCAGGCTATATGCAAAACACTTTTCATTCGTGCTCATGCCTGTCTGTAAGATAGCCAAAAGTTACTGGGCATTTGGCACTGTGAGATTTACTGGCACAAAACAAGTCACTCCATCCCCGTTTGTGGTCACATAGAAGTATGAAGGGATTCCTAATTACCGCTCAAAATCTCAGTCTGGAAATGTTTTGAATCTTCTGATGGGCATGTGCCCCATTTGTATAATTTTATTTTTACTTCTAAAGTGTATGTATTCTGCATACTAGACATAATTTATACTATTTTAATAGCACAGCTCAAGGCTTCCTGGAGATTAGTTTTGAAACAAAAATTGATGGAAGAATAGCTTCTTGTGGGAAAGTGGTATAATTCCAGCTGACACAGGTATTACAGCTCTTCTTTTCATTGTATAATTTTGTGTTTGTTTTTAATCACCTTTTGGGATATCGGATGGTATCCCATGACTGGTTAAAAAAAAAAAAACAAACAACAAAAACCAAAACAAACCACTAGTATGAAAAGAAATGGCTCATGCGAAGAACAAATGCGGTTTTTTTTAAAACTCTATGTATTTGAAAGAACCATTCTAGAAAAGTGATGGAAAGCATTTGGTTATTCTTCCTTACTTTGACAAATCAGATTTGTTTGCTCTATTGTAATTTTCAGGAGTCCCATTTCCTTCTCTACTGCTTCTCATTCCTGTCCTTGTGGAAGTCATAGTCCTCTTAAAATTTACCTTGGATGTTTCAATGAATTGGTTTTGTGACTGTCCACTGGTTGATGAAATGCAATTCTATGCAGGGGGAAGCAGAAAGGGAAAACAAAGTGCTCCTTCAGATCATAGACTCACATTGCCTGGAAGGCACAACTCAGAGACCCAGTTGGTAACTTTTTTCCCTGTTTCTCTTATCTTACCACTTGCTACTGATAAGCACAAAATACTTCCTCCAGTTATACTTTTTTTCTCAATTTTTTTGAGAAGAACACTTTCTGCTTTGGCATTCTTCCACTTGTATATCCCAAAGTTACTTTATCAAAGTTTTTTTTTTGTTTGTTTGTTTACCCAATAGTGCACATAACTTTACACTTTCATTTAGGGAACATGAAACATAAAAGTAATTTTTTCCTCTTGTCTTTTTCTTGTTTGTTTTCTTGGTTTTGGTTTGGGATTTTTTTGAGGTTTTTTTGTGGGTGAGGTTCTTTTTGACGAAAAGTAGATCAAAAAACTCTAGGAAAGAACATTTGGAATAAAGAAAAGTAAATTGGGATGAAATAGAACAACTTTGCTGGAAGAGCTCAGAAGTGTCCATAAAAGTGATGAAATAACAGGAAATACTAAATAAGTTCATTTAGCCTGTTTAGGAACCTATGATTATGGACAGGCTTGCCTAAATGGCTTTCATCATGTGTTGCTTAGAAAACCAATCAGAATTAAAAGCAGAAGAGATCATAAATCTATTAATAACACATAATATGATGGATTTAAGGAAAATACACCAGCAGCAAAATTAAAAAATGGAGGAAAAACAGTTTGGAAATTGGAAAAGTATTATTTTAACAGAATGAACTTGTAGCTACAGAAAGACTTTTTAAAAATTGTTTCTTGCTAAAGTGCTCCAAATTTGAATGTCAAGCTTTTAAGAGTTGGAGAATCTATTGCTTAGAGAAAGGAGCTGAAAATTATAGAGTTTTTGTTGCAATTAGACTGAACAACAATAAAGAGTTTCACAAAAGGAAATTTCTCTTTTAAGGAAACATTATTTTCATTAAAAATCCTGTTTTCTGTATGTCTAAAAACCCTTGATGCAATCTTTATCCCCATAATTCAGGTTCTGGTGATCAAATGTTTAGTTTGATGCCACACAGCTCTGTTTTACTGATGAAATTATTGTTATGGTGAGGTGTGCAGGCTGAAGCCCTGCATAAAAGAAAAAGATAATACCACAAATATGTACAAGTGCTGAGGGGGTATTTAAAACCTCACAAATTCAAGGGGGAAAAATACAGAAATTAAATATATTGTGGAAAAAAAGAGTAGGATTTAAAGTTGGCAGTTCAGCATCTCCAAGTCTCTGCATATCTCAAGAGGAATGCTTTCCCAGCTGACCTCCTGGCTATCAAAGGTTCCATGGCAATCTCACTGGCAGTGTGTTAGAATATTAATCCTTAATCTTTACTGTCTCATTAGCTCTGTCTATTTTTGTGTTCTCTTTAGTTAGGTATATTCTGCTTGGGAAGTTTCTCTTTGCATCCCTGAACAGCAGGGACCCAGTGGGTGAGCACTGCAGTGCATCCAGTGCTCTCCTAAATATTTTACAAGGCCTAGAATATTTAAATAGCAATAAATGACATCTTCCATAAAGCATATTTTGACCAATACAACTGTGAAAGGATTTTTATGCCAAGTAATACTGGAAACTACCAATTAGAATTGTTTCATTTGTTCAGTTTTGAACTAGGATGTCCAGATGTAAAAGCAATTGATCTCATTTTGCTATACGTGGGTCATGTCTGAAGTGTTTTTAGATGAAATAAAATGATAGTTATCTCAGTAACTTTCAACTAGTCAGCTGTAAATGCTAATGCATATGTTCTAACTCTTAAATTTCAATTGAAAACTAATTATGGGATCACTGAGGAAGCACACATGCCTGTGTGCATTCGTGGATTCACACGCAAGGGAGCCTTAACCTTTGGTCTCACAACAGTGAATCTTACACAGTCCACATCAGAAGTAGTTTCTGCCTTAATACAACTGTATATCATAATTTTATTTTCATAAATAAAAGGAAAGTCCTCATTAAGGATTGTATGTATCTCATTTCCATATCTGATGCAAGTCCCCCCTCCAATCTTTCTCTCCATTGCTGGGACAGTGCTGATATTGTCTTGATCATCTTTTCAGTATTGTTTCTACAGCTGTTTGAACCCTCCCAACCCTCTAGCTTCCTAACCTCTAGCCTCCCAACCATCCACTCACTTTTTACATTTACTCCTGGAGACTTCAAGGAATTAAATATAACATTGCCAAAAAAACCCACTGATGGTATTTATTTTTAAAAAAATCTCAGTTAACATTTTTTGGGGGTTCTTCTTGTCTTTATTGACACCATCGTTTTCACTGATAATCCATCTCTTTGGCTCCTGCTCAGTTGCTTCACACACACTCTTTCTGATGTTCTGAATGCTGTGAAGAGAGTAATTCTACAGACTGAATTTTTTACTTGGAGCAAACAATAACAGCCACATGAACAATTCGCTGTTGCCCACACAGAATCATTGAGGCTGGAAAAGACCTCCAAGATCATCAAGTCAAGCTTGTGGTTGAATACCACCATACTCACTAAACCACATTGTGATGTCTATTCATTTTTGGAACACAATTCCTTGTTCATGGCTGCTGTTATTCTATTTATCTCTGTTCTCCCAACACGTGTCACTGTGCCCTTTGAAGCAGCAATAATATCTTCTTTTGTATTGCCACAAAAACAAATCCATGTGTCAATCTCTGGATGCTATAAAGGCAATCCTAAGTAAATAGAGATGCCACTTGAGGGAGGGAAGAAGTTCAGCATTTATACATGTAATTTTTGGAAATGGAAGGCTTTAACCATATGAGTACTTAAATTAATTTGCAAGAAGGGAAGGTATCAAACAGCTGGTGTAGAAGTAGCTATCATAATTTTCCCAGGAAAAAAAATATAACTATTTTATAATATGTATTGTGGTTTTGCAGGTGATTTGGCAATGAAGAAAATGTAGTTTTCTCCAATGAACTGTGTTTTATGTGTTTGTCTGTGGTTACATCTGTTGAAAGATAATCATATTTTTATTTACTCTGGCTATTTCTATTGTGGTGATTGTTAAATATATTTATCAGCAAGCAATGCCATTTCCCCCCTTTTTTTAAACAGCAATAACATATCAGTCTCAGAGTTAAATCTTTTGAGTTACTGTTGTAATATCAACCTTAAAGGTCTACTACATAGATGAAATTATCACAGTGCAATTGTCTCTATGCCTATTTATTTCTGTAGTTCTGAAAAAAAGAGGAAAGTTAACTATCTTTTGTGTTTAGAGTCTGTTACTTAGCTTTGCTCTGCTGTACTTGTTTTGAACATCTGTAGGTTCTGGTTTTCTCCTAAAATTATTTTTATGTGAAGGATGGCTTATTTTAGGCAGAAGAATGAAAAAAAATTATAGCAATCTAAACAGATTAAATGGTCTAATCCTTATATGTAAATTTCATTTGTGGATCAAAGAGCATCACCAAATATATTACATATATTAGGACTGGCCAGAGAGTGAAAACTGTCCTTCCTTTCACTATTTTGACCAAGTGTTGCTTTGAAGCTTTTTATTTGGCTATTTTCTTTTGTTCTTTTTTTTTGTTCTTTTTTTTTTTTTTGTTTTCAACCCTCCCCCCAAAACAACCCCAAAAACCAACAACAAACCAATAAAGCAATGTACTTAAAAATGAAATGTATTTGAAAGGTAAATCTCCAGATTAATAAAAACAAACAAACAAAACCTATGTTTTCACTCAGTTCTTTCAAGAGAGGTGACACAACGAATTTGATTTGGGCCTCAGACCCTTTCTCTCTTAAACCTTGTTGGGTATCATGAGCTTTCTAGGCTCAGTAACCTGTCCTCAACATATTTTGATGAAAAGGCATTTCTTCAAATATTTTCCCATTTGTACTAGTAATCTGCTATTGCTTCACTTCTACACAGAAGAAAACCCCATTCTTTAAGCGCTGAAAAAACCTGAGAAAGATTTCTCCACATTTCTTGATTTTGACAAACACAAAGAGGATTGTGACTGGATTAAGTGCAGCCTCAAAAAATGCCCAGATTACTGCAAGGTGTCAAGTAGGCCAAACTACCCTTACAATTTTCTTTCTGTCAAATACTTCAAAGTCTGTAAGTTCTGTATGAATGACGTTTGATTACTGAAAAATAAACCTCTAGTTCTTGTAAGTAATAACAAAACAGGTAATTTGGAAACCTAATTTCTTAAGGATAACAAACAATTGCAAGTGTCATTCTACAAAAGAAATAAACACTATTATTTTTACAACCTGAGAAGATTAGATTTTGCACTAAAAGATATATTATAGGATTAGCCAGGCTTTGTCTGAAACAGTGTGACTGAAAAAAGGTTTACACAAAAGAATGGAATCCTTTGCACTCAGCAGTATAAAGGACCTAGCACTAATACTTTTTAAAAATGAAGGTGTGCCAGTTTTTGCCAGTGACTAGTGATTGACTTCAGGTATATTTTCATAACAGAGAGAACAGCATATGTATGGAGCAATCAGAACAAAAATCAGGAAAATAAAAATTACAAAAAAAAAAAAGGAAAACAAACAAAACCCAAAAAAAACAACAACAAAAAGAAATGCCTACACACATAATCAGCATGAAACATTTCAGGAATCTGCCTAGTACATAAACATGTTAAAATAATAAATAGAGAAGGAAGAATAATTTCTTCCAGCAATAACAACTACACTACTAATCTTGGGGCTTTTTTTCTGGGAAATAATTTTGCTTCATTATATGAAAGGTGGTTAGTCAATTAGAGCAAGCATGGGGAGTGATTCCAAAGTACTCTATTATTCAAATATACAGAATTCTGATAAAGGGAAAGAAAAGATGTGACTAGCACTGTGTTACTGCAAGATGGCCACAGCTAAAACCTACATGTGTTCACATAAATGACACAATTATTCTTCCCTTGACGTTAGACTGGTCAATTAAGAAATTGCATGCCTGCTTTACTTCTGACCTGGCAATGAGGAAAATTAATGCCAACCAATATAACTGTATCTGGAGAACAAAAAGTTAGTGCTAATGACATGACATTCATGCTATCAGAATTACAGAGAGTTTTTGCTACTGCTGTTTCTAGCCTTCTTTTGATAGATATGAGTAGTGGAATTGCTCTATGGGTGCTGCTGGAAAACATCTGATAGATTTGCATCCCAAGGAAATCCGGATAATGCATTCTGAGACTACTCTGTGATGCAGACTAAAATAAGGTGAGTGGGAAAACCAAGTGATTTGCTTCCAATAGTACATTTGATACAATAAAAAATACTAACATAGATGAACCTATGTCATTTATATCTTCAGCTCTTGTTTAAAACATCCAGTTTTCAGAAATGCTGTCTAAATTGGTAGAAATAGCTTGTAAAAATATCACCCATAAAACAAAGCAATTTGTTGTAGCCATAGTTACATGGCAGATGCAACAAATATGCCATTCTCAGTCTTCTTCCAGGGTAGAATCAACATTTAAGGGAATAAAATTTGTAATTATCCCTAAATATATAATGTAATATCACATCTCATGGTCTCACTCTCATCTCCAGATATTTTGGAATTCATGCTCTAATTAAACAAGGATCAGCTACAGAACTAACATTTCAAAGTTTTGCTTAGCCCTTACTCAGGTAACTCTAAAAGGCAAAACATCAGACAAAGTGTTTGTTGTTCTTTCATGCTACTTCCACTGCTAGGTTTTGCTTTCTTTATCTTTTTTCTTCTTGCAAATGCAATAATATTTTTGGTAATTTTTATGCAGATTTCCAAGATATATTTTCATCACTGAGATAGAAAATGTGTGGGATTTTTATCTCTTAAAAAAAAAATAGAGACTGATAAAAATCAGGTTATGACCTTATCATTTAGTTCAAAGCAGGCAGAAATCAAAGCTCACACAATTCTCCATCAGTGTTCTAGCTGAAGTATCTCAGTGTAAAGCCCCCACATGAAAACATCAGAAAGTAAAATATACTATGAGAAAGAAGAACAAATAAATCTGTTTAGCCCAGACCACCAAAGTGTACCATAAAGAGGCTAATTCTGCGTGAATACTCTCTTTTGATACCTAGCTATACAGATAAGATTCTGTTCCAAGTGACTAAGGGTTAAATTTCTGCATCAGCTCTGGGACAGAGCACAACATGTTATTAACTTATGCAACTACAGAGTGTGAGAAAACTTGCCCAGAGAGGACATGCAGAGTAACAGCCTTCCTCGCCATCCCTAGAATACAAGATTAGGGCCAGACTCAGCAGGGAAAAATTGGTTAGTGATCTTAAGCCCTGAATGAAATGTCTAGTCATCTTACAGGTTTATGTCAAATTCTAGCCACATCATTTCAGTTCCAAGGCACCTTCTGTTCAACAAGGACATTAATGAAAACATGGCCTTTTTTTCATTGATTCAGTGGTTTGACATGATACTATTGAATCAAAAATGAACCTCCTGGTTCTTCAGCTGCTGTGTTGCTGCTGTCACTGACAGTCCTTGGGTTTATTTCTGTGGACTAAGAAGGAGGAAGCGTAACAACAGGAGTTAAATAATTGAAAGAATAGTATTTTTAAATAAATTCTAGTATTCTGCAAGACAAGAAATGTGCTTCGCACATGAATAATGCAATACCATTTGTGCATAATGTTATGGATGCAGTATAATTATCAGGTAGACCTTGTGAGAAATATGTTCCACATCATTCTCTATGACTGCTAGGGGAAAAAATCTTCAGAAAAGAAAACCACAGTGCCATCTTGAGCATTCATTCCATGTAATTGTGCATGCTCATTCTTGGCAGGGGGAAACATACATGGAGCTTATTGATATTTGAAAACAAAAATGTCTCTTCTTATCATTGTTTTGTCTTGTCAAAAGAGAAGCTGCTGACACAAACATGTCTTGTTGACACTTCTAATATGCTTTTCTTTACTGGAATAGTATTTCTGCTCCATCCTGGACAGGAATCTAAGAGACCAATAACTTAAAATGGTTAGATCACTCTCTTATGAGAGCCAAATTCACCAGGTTGATTTATCTTCACTAATTGTGTTGTCTTCTTCCTACTGTCCTCATCTGATTTTCCATTGCCCCAGCTTCATGGTCTTTGAGGTGAGTCAGGTGCAGATATATCTGTTGACACCAGTAGACATTCCAGCATCTTTCTTGACTTGATAATTCCAAACCCTTGAGCATGGATACTCTCTTTGGCCCCCTGGTTCTCTGAGAAACCTCAGTTTTTAGAGGTATCTGACAACAAAAGCATTTCAGCTATTCATGCTCTTTGGACAAAAGCTGCTGCTTACTGACACAAACAGTCCTCATACAACCCCAGCTGTGAAAGGTGTAGGCATTTAAAAGTAGAGGCTTTTCCTCATCTTAACCCTGTTGCTGATCCAGACAGCTTTTGCTCCCTCTCCCCAATGCAAATTTTTTTTCAGACTGTGACTGTAATCCCAACATAATTGGCCTGTCATCAAATTAGAAGAGTAGCACTTTGTGTTGTGACTTATCACGTTTCTTATCATGAGAACACGTTAGAGGAGAATACAGAACAATGGTTGGCATGAGTCAGTGTTCCACCAAAATTTGAAGTTATAAGCTGTCACGCTTATTCAACAGAATATATAATATCTCAAACTTATCATTCAGGTACTCTGAGGAACCTTTTTACTCACATCCAGTGCAAGGCATTTTGCTTGTGATATGCTACATGCTCTACACACTGAACAATTCCTGTTTACCCAGAATTTTGAAAGGAATGGAGAGGAGGTGTGTGCAGAACAAGCAGTTGATACATTTGGAAGATATTAATATAGCAACAAACTGAACACGTCTTCAAGGTTTCTGTGCAGAATAATTGAAGATCCATTAAACAAGCAATCAACCTCCCACCCCCCAAGTACCAGGAAGGAATATGTTCAATGAATCACTCTACTATTTAGCACAATGAAGTATTACAAACGGTTGGAATATGTTTTGAAATGTCTTATTTTAAAAATTAGGTTTCAGTACGAAAAATCAAGCCATGAATTATAGTGTTTAGAAACCAAATCTGGGTCTACATTTTCAAATTATGAGTTTTTGCACTATTTGCTAAGACTTCCTAAGGTTGCATGTTAGGTCATGAAAGTGAAAAACACTAATTAAAATGTTGAACTGAAGATCAGTGATGTAATTATAGGGAGGCATCACTAAATATGTAAAATAAGATTGATGTAAACAGCCTTAAATTTGGCCTGGTTAGAATGGAAAATTTACTGAACAGAATAAACTTTCTGCTGAAAAAGTGACAGAGAATTTGCCTCCCACCCTGGAAGTTGTGAGCCTAGGACTAGGCTTGAGAGTCCGAAAAAGCCTTGAAAAGTACAGGTTAGTCACCTAGAAACCAGAGATATCCTCAGATACCACTAAAAAGTGCAAAATAAAGGAATTGTAATGACAATTTGTTTTCTGAAAAGGTGGAAATAATCTGAGAATATAAAATAGGTCTGAAAAAGTAGAAAACAACATAATGATGTGTGAAGTCAAATTTAACAGCATATATTGAACCTTTGAAGTGGTGACATCCTATGTCCTGTTATATCTCAATGATTGGAAAAGGGCTAAATTTTTATCTAAAGTTAAGCCTCTGTGTCTGGGACTTCCCATGCTGTACACACTTTTTCTCTCATGCAGAAGTTGAACACAGGAACCTTCTCTGAAATCTTGGACTCTCACCAGACACAACTCCAGATCCTGTGGCAGAGATCACCCCTGAAGTGAGACTCTGCCTGGTGAATTACTGGTCCCACTTTGGGGACATTTTAGGGATGAGTTGGGTTTGTCCTCCCTTCTCTGGGATGGGTTGGTTCTCCCCCCAAGGATGGTTTGGCCCCTTCTGAATCCTGTCTGATTCTCATGACACCAGTACTATCCACCCATATCAGTAATCTACCACAAGAAAATCTGTTGTTATATTGGCGATAAACTTGCTTCATGAATGATGAGTTTGTAGGAGCCTGTAACATACCTTCTGGGTTTTGCTGTCATTGTAAAGGCTACACCTCCTTGGTTTTGCTGTTATGTATTGCTGAATAATATTTATTGACTCTGTCTTATTGATTGCCATAGTAATTTGTAATAGCTTGATATGGATCAGTAAAATCATAGAAATACTTGTTAGTGGTGATTTTGTGGTAGCCCACTTGCTAAAGTGAAGGACAGACACATACATGCTATTTTATAATTTTCCTGTGGTTGATTCTACAAGAATTGGAGAGGTAAGAGACGACAAACATGGAATCCAAGTGTTCTGAGGTTTTACTACAAACCTAAAATTTGAGTAAACTGAATAAAAAGGAGGACGTCTTTAAACTGCTCAGCAAACTAGAGAAATTTTAGGGAAACAGGTGAGGTGTGAGTTGGCTACAGTGACAATCATACTATAATTTTATCTGTTTTGCCTGCAAAAAATAAAAAGAAAAATGTTTTCACAAACAAGAGGATTTTAAGGCTTCATAATACCCCAAATTAAACATCAATATGAAACAAAGGAGGCATTTGCTTGACACGGAGATGTGGAACAAAAAACCAGAAAAAAACCTCCTGTTATTATTTAAAACCTTAAACTTCTAATTTTTTATGTGTAAGAAGAATATGTATACCAGTTATTACTTGGTTGAGTGATTATCATGAAGGGTGTTGGCTGACCTTCCACTCATGGAAATCACTGGTATGTTTCCACTTGTGTAATGGATTTATAGAGTTTGCTATGTGACAACATGAACTCCCCTGTGGAAAAAACCTGTAAAATATTAGCCTTCTGGAAATACCATTTAAAAAATGTTATTATTCTTACTAGTCATCTGTAACACCATTATATTACTTGCTGCCATTTTGATATCTCAGAAGTAACTTCTTGATAGGACCAACCCAAAATGAAAAGAGACTTTTCTTCTCTCCAGCTGTTTACATACATGGATGAATTAGCTATTTTGGAAGGACTAAAGACATAAGTAAGTGTCCTGTTTTCTGGCTTCAGCCAGATATATATATGATAGCCCTAGGCAGGAAAATGGAACTTTCACACATTGGCTCAAACATAACCACTTTAAGTGAAACATCCTACCATGGGCAAGTTAATTGATTATTAATAAAATTGTAAAATTATTTTCATACTACAATAGGTAAAGATGACACAGTATTATTAAGAGTTTATCTCAGTTGTTTTGACTTTGCAAAGAAAGTTTATAAGGACAAGTGAGAACAACTCCAGCAGCGAGAGTAACTCATCAGGCAATGCAGTAATATCTTGTGTGATTATAAAATATTTATTGTGATGAAAAAGAGAGAAAGTGACAGAGAGGGAGCAGGACATTTGTTTGCAAAATATGCAAATCTTTTTTTAATGTAATTTTCAAATAGAAAGAGGAAGTAAACCTCAACTAACCTATTATGTGATCCATATTAAGAGAAAAACAATTTCAAATTTACTGAGCAATTGTTCTATGACAGAACCAAAACTGTTCTAAATGACCATGAAATTCTAAACCTTTCAGCCTGAATTCTTTAGTAATCAAAGTTTATGTTTGCTATTTTGCTATGTTGTCCTTCTGCTCTTGATTTTTAATTGATATTCTTTATCCCATGAAAGTGATCACTAGAAAAGAATGCTGCAGCTTTAGCAAGTGAGGTCAGTGGAGAGATTTTAATTGACTCAATCACCCAGAAGGAACTGTAGAGATTTGCTTGTTTTCATAAAGCATAACAGAGATTAAATGTTGGGAAAGTAGCAAAGCATAATCAATTGGTATAAGATTGGAAGTGTTTTTCTTTTTTTTAGTAAAATGGATGTGTTTTATTGCAGTTTGGGGATTTTTTTTTGTTTGTTTGTTTTTTGTTTTGCTCTTCCAAAGCAAATAAATTTAGCAGTATTTAATAATTCTACCAATCATTTCAATGAAAATGTATGCAAGTGCCCTGAGGCAGGGAATAAAGGGAAATTTTCAAACTTATCTGAAGGGAAATGGCAGCAGTAAAAAAAAATAATTTGTAATTTTCTATTTTTCAAATATTAAACCTTCAAATGCAAATTCTGCATTTCATTTTTCATCTCTAACTTTCTCTTTTTCTTCTTATCTGAGGAAGAAACCTATCTTCTGCTTCTAATGGTTTGTGCTCTCCTGAAAATGAGAGCACAAACTCATGTGCACAAACATGGCAGGACTAAAGTCAGCATAAACTGTCAGAGATACAGTGTTAAAATTTTGAAAGAAAACAAACAAACAAACATGTCTTTCCATATGATGTGTCACATGTCATTGGTTAAGTGTGTAGGTCTTTCACTTCTTGAAAGTACCACTTGAAAGTGTTGCTAAGAGCAACTCTTATTTTTACTGAGGTCAGCATTCAGAATTAAAAACAGTAGCAAAATAAAGTCTCCATTAAACCTGGAATATCACCAGAACTTCTGTGACTCTGTGCAGAGGGAAAAGGAGAACTAGCCTAAACTCTCCTCTTAGACCTTGTAGGGGCTTTTGTTTTCCTTTGACTAATTTTTAACCTTTTCAATTAGATTTTTTTTTTTTAGGATATGTGTCAAGAATCTCAGGTTGGAAAATGATAGCTTTTTCAGCATTTATATTCAGAAAAAAATTATTTTCACTTGTTTATCATAAAACAAATATTTTTTTCAAAACACATTCTACAAAAAAAAAAGTTTTTTTATGGAAAATATTCTTTCAAGGATTTTCAAGATTTTCTGTGGAAGTCTTAACTGATACATCTGTTAATAAATGTGAGAGAGTTGGATACTGTGTCTAGTAGTCAGTGTAGTCAGTTCCACAGTCACGGTAGTCAGTGCCACAGAGATTCCTGAAGATTTATGAAACAGTAAGGAAAAAGGTTTATATATTTATATACATAAGCATAAAGGTTTCTGCATTAAAAACAGTTCCAGTGACCACACCATAGGCAGGAATTGATGAAGGTAAGTGTCTACTATTTCCTTTGGTAATTCTGCAACTCTAACATCATTGGTGTTTCCATATATAAAAGGACAATATAGTCTATGATTTTGTGAGGGACAGGTGTCCTCACAGGAGGCCCAAGTTTATCACAGAACAAGGAAAATCTTTAGCATATGGAAATTTTCAGGAGAATCTTCAGATTTCCCTTTTCCATCTCAATTAAACTGAATTACTTGATTTTCTGCACAAGACATTTCAATCTGTCCTGTTATTTGAATATACAACCACAATTTAAGTGCATGCATGGCTTTTCCTCTTTTTGCCATTTAAGAGCTTCTAGACAGAGCCATAGGATTTTGTGATGCTTTAGTGAAGATTTACTGTTCTCCAGTGGTAACAAAAGAGAGGTTTGGAAAACATTTCCATAGTTTCATGTACATGGTACCTTATGGCACCAGAAGCCTCAGCCATACAAAAGCTTTCAGGGAGAGACTTTTTGGCTCTTGGCTCTGCATGTCTACATCTTCCAGTTCCTGCAGACATGCACAAACTGTGCTCCAGAGCTCATCACAACATCCAGTACTGGCACATGTCTAGTACAGTCTGAAATAGGAATGATATTGGAACAGGCAGAAAAACAGGTTTTCTCTATCCAAGATGTAAAGCCATAGGGGTATATTCTACATGGAAACAACTGTAAAAATGTGTCACAACAGTACCTGATTATTTCTAAGGGGACAATCAACAATAACAGCTAATTGTTTAACATAAGCACTACAAAACCAAAATAACCTGCTGTGCTCTCTTCTGTTTTATCTCAAATAGGGGACCACAGAAGGTAATTATTCCAAAATAATGGGGTTGTTTGAACACTACTGGCTCTACTGACATTCTAAACTATGTGAAGCTTAAATAAAACTCTAACACAAATTAACACATTTTCTTGTCATTATAACCAGGGAAAGAGCAAGCTAATACTGCTATGGCTCCTATGTCAAATGATGTGCCTGCTTCATGTATGAAGGTTCAAAGGGAATAAATTAATTTTGTAGGGATAGTCTAAGTTTCCAGATGGTAGTTAAAACTGAATTCAGAGGTTTTAGTGACTGTTATTTCACTCAGGTCTACAGGACCACTTTGTGTAAATTCAACACTTCTTGTTCTCCTTAATACTATGGATTTAATATTATTTCATATTAGCACATCATCTAAATGATCATCTAAATGTCTGTGCCATTTCTTTATTTTCCTGGAATCTGTCATTAGCAGTGAATTGTTATTAATTTCCTCACTTGTGGAGATTTCCCATTCTTCCCACTGATGAAGACTCCATCTTTGTCAATATCTTTTATTAAAACAGACTTCTGCTAATAATGTTGTCTTCCCCCATTGCTTTGAAAAACTTGCTATCCTCTGTCATGCACTGGAACCTCTATTTAGCTTCTCAGCTTTTCCTGCTGTTATTTACAAAGAATTTTGTTCACATTGTCTCTTCCTCATCTCATACGAAGATAAGAAGACCAACATAACAGTTTACTGTGTCACCTACTTCTTAGAATAACAAAAAGTAAAATAACAGATGTGCATAAATGTGTAGAACCAAATCTCTACAGACTGACTCCAATTCCATTGTCTGGTAGGCATGGTGGACCACACATCATATTCTTTTCCATGAAAAATTTTGATTGAGAAAAACTTCATTCCCTTCAAAGGCTTTTGAATATGTAAAAAAAAGAAGCCAAAATATTACTTTTGCCCAGAAAATGTAAATACTCTGGGCTTGACATAAAGGAAGTAGGTCAAATGAAATTGATTTCCACTAAACAAAAGGTCTTATATTTGACTCTTTAAAGTATTAAAATATAGAAATATTTATTAAAGGTTTTGGAGAAAGGCAAGATATTGCACCAAGATATTTACATTGTTAGCAGGAAATTTCTGAAAAGAAATTAGAGCAAGAGGAACCAGTAAAGCTAGGATGATGAATAATAAAGCAAAGGTAAGTGGATAAGTACCTGGGAGCACTGAGACATTGGGGATATATCAGATGATGGATGTTTTTAAGTCCTACCTCAGTTTTCAGGGTGCTGAAGAAGAGAAAGAAAAGCATGTGGGAGTGAAAGAGCCATGTAAGGGACTGTGGCTAATTCATCCTGGTGCCCTCATTACTGAGTCACTGGCAGAAACATGGAACAGCAGATTTTTCAGCTAAGAATTGATGAAACATCCTATACCTTCAAAAAAACTTCCCTTGAGTGTGTAAAAAATTTTAAAACCTTTAGCTTTACCATTAAAAAAAAAAAAAAAAGACAAATTGAGACACTCAAAAGGTTTCACCTTAGTATTGGTATGAAGTGTTTTTTCATCAGTACTAGACCTGTCCTTCCAATATGCAGTTTCTAGCAAAGATGTAACACTGCAGATAGAAGAAGCTACTTGACTTTTCTATTACCCTTTTCTGTCCTCAAAACTGATGACTGACACAGTGACTTCTTAAATTAGACTTGTCCATTACAAATTACTTCTATTCAGTTTGTCTTCTTAAGGAAAACTTTTGAGGCAATTTTAGAGAAAAAAGAAAGTTGGGGCTGAGGGTGTTGATCTCCAAATACAAGCTAATGCTGCATCTCACTGGAAAAGAAACATCCTACGAACATTACTCACGGAATCGTAAGAAAGACATCCCTGAAGGTCCAACCACCCAGCCCAAGCAAGGCTACCTGACAGCAGATTGACCAGAGTCATGTCCAGATGTCTTTTGAATATCTCCAAAGACACCCAACACTCTACAACTTTTACACTTCCTGGGCAATCTGGGCCAGGGCTTGGTCACCCTCACAGTCAAAATTGTTTTCTGATGTTCAGGCAGAACCTCCTGGGTTTCAGTTTGTGCCTATTCCCTCTCATCCTGTCACTAGGCACCACTGAACCTGGATGCATTCTCTTAAAAACAGGGGTTGGCTCAGTCAGGACATCTCTCTAACATTTGTATTTAATATTTCTGCTCTACTGCTTGGATAATATTGCTGCATTAGGAATACAGATTGTGCGTTAAAATCGTGGGAAAAAATAAGCAAAAGACCTAAAACTGAGTCAAATTAAAAGGTTTCAAGGTCTTAACTGTAAAAATAATTTACAGGATTATATAAATACTATCATTTTAGTTGTTTAAATGGACAAATATATAATCACATAAAAAAGTACGAAAATATCTCCTTTTCCATTATTTTTCAAATCATTAACTGCAAATGACTAAATAGTATACTAATATTTTATATTAAACTCCCTTCCCTATAAAACTCAAACTGATGATGATATTTAATTTATTACTACTGTTTTAAGTATTCTAGGAAAATTACATTGAAATAGCTATATGAGTTCAGGTGTTAGAAAATTGTTACAATTACTGTTTTTATACAAACACTTGTACATTGTCTGTACAGCTTTTGTTGAGTTATTTCTGTAGTTATGGAACAGATATAAAGTGAATATGGATGCTGCTAGCCTAAATTCCTGCCAAGAAATTATTTGGAGAAATTACAATTAACATATATGAAATTATCAAATTGTGCTGTATGGGAAAATAAATATTTTTGTAAAGAAAGCTGTAGAAAGGCAAAAGTATAATCCTTAAAACAGATATATAACATTTCTATTGACTCAATTTAGGCAGAATGGTGGAAAATGTATATTTACTTCAACACAGGAAGAAAAAAATTAAACCTTTTTATAAGCGTAACAAATCTGGTTAAATGAGTCAAGGGAAGATATTAAAAAATATATCATGTCTTAAGCCACAGGATCTTCCATTATGGAGCATTTAAATAAAAGGTTGGTAAGTACATCTAATTTCCATTATGTTTTAATATTTTTACCATGTCATGCTATTATATTATGAGATCTTTACACTGAAACTAATTTTTGTTCTGCTGATACATATATTGTTATTAGTATTACATAAGAAAATATATTAAATCTCATTTTAACTACATACATACTGAAATGAAAATATTAAAACTAACATGAAGAAGAAAGAAAATATTCCCAGACTTTATCACACCTTAAAACAAATCAGCAACCCATGTACATGAAAAGTATGCAAATACATAAAACCGAGTTCTAAATAAATGAGGAATGTTGTATTGCAATTAACTCTGCCAGAATATGGGAAACACCTCTATAAAAAGAATGCATTTTTTTCACAAATAATATATGTATGACATCTGGTAGTACAAAGGACTGAAGAAATATATAGAACTGGCTGTTCAGATATTGTGGCAGTGTGGGCAAGTGGAATTTCTTATTCATAGCTTGTGAAGCTCAGCTTTTAGAAAATTTCACTACTTAATACCACAGACTATGACATTAAGAAATCTCATGATTTTGTCTGTGTGCTCCCCAAAACTGCTTCCTTGTGCTGGAGCACTCAATGATTTCCATAAGATGTCTTAGCTGAGCTTGAAGACTTGCTTGACAGAATTCTTACTTCATTTATGCCTTTAGCTTTAACTTGCAGCCCTTCAAATTGGGCCCCATACAACAGTGTCCTTGAAAAACCTCACAAGGTTGAGAAAATAAGAAGATGGAAAAAGTGATCTCCAAAGAAAGAAGTAAATCTGGCAAATAGCACCTTCTAACTCATTTTTTGCCTTGCTTATGATGCTCTTCTTCTTCCAATTGTGATTAGTATTGCCATAATGAAAAGCAGTACTTTGCTTTCTTCACTTTTTAGTAGATTCCTTGCCAGCTTGCTGGATGCTGCTGACACTCAACTTAGACCGACACATCTTCACAATTCAGGTCATTCATCAAAGCTTCTACTTGCTTTTGACCAAGATGAGATGAGCAACAGCCTACAACTGATTTCAGCATATAGAAAGACAGATGGAGTCAGGTGTCAGAAACTGGCTCAAGAAGAGCAGCACACTTATTTCTCTTACCTTATTGTGGCCTTGAAAAGTGCAATCAGTGCCTGCTGAAAGCCAGATTCATTAGACATTTACAGGTTTGTGAAACAATGGGTTAGCCTCAGTAAATCCAGTTTAAAACCATTAATACATTATATACAAGAACTGGCCTGCAATTCTTTTTATTTTAAATGGCTTTATAGGCTGCACTCTACTGAGCTTCAGTCTTTTGTCAGTCAGTAGCAGCCATTTGTTCTTTCCAGGGCTGGCTAAAATGTCTTTTGGCTTGACAGTGGTTTCAAAGACAGTGTTTATGTTTGTGGTCAATATTCTGCAAAATTGCATCAAAATCTGAGATTAGAAGGTGTCTACTTGTATTATTGGTGATAATGCTTTGTCCTATCACCCTGTTGTTCTCAGCTTTACCATCCCCATAAGTGGGTCTCATGCATCCTCAGCTGCTAAAATTGAATTAATAATTGAATCAGCTGCAGATTCTCAGTGTCAGGAGCTGCCAGCCTGGCTGAGGTGAGGTTGCTGAGGATCCTTAACCCCACGTGTGACTGGGGTTACCCTTTATGCCTCTATGTGCACAGGGATCAGACTTTTATCACATAACCTAACACCTAGGTACCTGTTTTCTTATAAACATAAATGTCCATAACCAGGAGAAACACCACATGAAGGTGTGCTGTTCACAGGCTGTGAAAGAAAGGACCCCTGAGCAGTCCCCAAATAAAGTTGCTGGCAGTGTTACTGTGATTTCTATGAAGTGACAGCTCTATCTGACACCATCCACGAACACACTGTGAAGTCCATCTCACTTGTATTTTTCACACTTTTATCTTCATTTCATTCCACAGCACAGCTCTCCATGAACCTCCACTCACGCCTCTTTCCCCTGCAAAACACAGTTCTTCGTCTCTAACTGCTTTCTTGCAGATAGAGGGACTTCTCTCCATCATGTTAATGGAAACTTTCCCACCAGAGTGTCAGGGACATTCAGTTCTGGTAAAAATTGCTTTGTATCTTGGGTAGAGCACTTTACAGAGATCTTTATGGAAAAAAATATACTTGCTTTGCAAATTTCTCCAATCATCTTCACACTCAGACAAAGTGCCTATTCCTCTTCCACATACTGCAGGTTTGGTTTTTGGCCTGTGTAAGAAATGGGAGAGTCAAGCCTAGTGTTCAGGTGAAAATAAAATGATTCCCTGGTCCTTATATTTTACAAGACATTTCTCCTGTACTTGCTGTTTCTATTATTTTGTGGATTTTAGTTATAAGTCTCACTGGCTGGCCAGGCCCATCATCTCAGTGGTATGATGAAATCATCCTCCATGAGTGAGTATGAAAAAAGATACGGTAATTCTGCAGTGGGGGGTAAAAATAACCCCACATGCATTGCCCTCAGGTTTCCTATGGAGCTCTGGAAAGAGTGAGTGCTCTTTCCTGATCCACTGGTACAGCTCTAGCTGGGTTTGCTAAGGTAAAGGTTTTCAGATATTTATGTGACCCCTTTCAGTTGGTGGTCAAAAGCTAACTTTTGCAGTCCTTAAATCTAGATATAATTGTGGTTTAAATAATTGTGATTTATCATGGAAATAAGGTAATTGGCTTCTTTTTCTCACCTGAGTCACAGGAGAAGCCTGCAATATTTATATGAAATGAAACTGGAGGAGGTGGTCCAGAAAAACTGAATGCCTTTGCATCAATATCTGCTGGTGTTCAGAAAAAGTTGACATTCTTGATGTTTCTTAGTCCTTGAAAGAAGATCTGCAAGTGAAAGACATGACTAACAAAGGTCTTCCACAGTCTAGAATTTCTGTTAATCTAATTAAAAATATGCTAATATATATTTTAGACTGACAGGCATCCATAAGTCACAATTAGTGCAAATCTCTTCAGCCATGAAACAAGATGACAACCAACAGGTGCAAGATCAGTTCATTTTCAATTTTTGTTAGTCACAGACTTTTAGCCTGGATCAGCCTTGGCTCATGCTGTCTCCTGCTGAGTGTCACGGCTGTGCGTGGAAAGGGAACAAGCAGACAATCAAAGAACAAAAGTTCATGGAAAACTGGATTTCTGGATTTCATTAGTCTACTGAATATCAAGAAATTTGTTTCATATGACAAATGTCATAGAAATTTAGGGGAGACAGAGTGACTTTGAGCACATTCATAAAACAGTGAAAAAATATGCCATGAATAAAAATATTTAACAAATTATTGTGTATGTTTATATGATTTTCAAGGAAAAACTGCTCCTGAGTAAGACAAGCATTGAGGGTGCCAGATGGGTGACTGGGAGAACATATTCTCTACCTTCAAAACCACCTCAATTGAGGAGTCCAGCTTAAGTGGATTATGTATATAAAACCAGCAACATGAAGGTCACTTTAGCAATTAAAAAGATCAAATAAATGGTAGAGATCTTTTGAGTGGTACTGAAAAGCTTTTGTATATATGCAATCAATAAGCAACAAGTCAAAGACATCAGCCTATCACAGAATAGGGTTGTTTTGTTTTTATTAACCAGAAGGGAAGCATGCCTACTTCCCAATTTCATTTTCACCTTCCTAAAAGAGCTATACTGAAGGATACTGGTACTACACATAATATTGTACATATGAAATGGGGGGGGGTTGTGTGTTTGTTTGTTTGGGGTTCTCTGTTGTTCGTTTGTAGGTGGGTTTTATTTTCCTAGGGGTGCTATACTGAAATCAATAATATCTGAAAAGAACAGAGTTTAGAATTCTAGTTTCAAGCATTTTGCAAAGAAGTACAGGTTTAGACATGTGCCAACTGATCACTGTCATATTCAATGCAATGAGTTAGGAGAAAATAGTATTAAAAATATTTTAAAAAAATTAAAACTCTGCCGAGTCAGGTGTACATATCTTAGAATTGCACATTAATACCAGCAAAACAAAGCTAGTAATTTTAAATTTTGTCTAACTGAAGGTGGTGTGTAATAATACCTGAAGAAAAATCAAGGGTTTCAAGGGGTCCCAGTAAGGCAAATTCCACGAACAAGATTTCCTACCATGTCACAAGTATGACTCATTGGGCAGTATCTAGTTTGCTAAATGCAAACGTCAATTGATATTTTGAAAGCTATAAAATATCTGGGACATGTGCATGTAGCTGCTGTTTGTGACACAGAATACCTACAAAATACTTGCCCCTTTCTAGACCAGTAGATGAAGGTCATAGGACAACTAAAATGGCATCAAATGCTTTTAGTTAGGAAACTAAATCTAATTCTCCGTCTCTAACAGAAACTGATAGCACAACACAGAGAAAGGCAGCTATCCTTGCTGTATGATGAAGTGAATTTGTTGTCACTCTAGGCAGACACAATGAGTGACACCATAGCTAGACTGAGGGAAAAGGGAGAAAAAGACACTGCTTTTTCTCTTTTACAGTAAAATGTCTTAGTTCTGGGACAAAAATCCTAGTTTAGATTAAAAAAAAAAAGAAAAAAAAGGAGGATTGCTGCCTCTAAGAAGCCACAAGTTACGCCAAGCATTATGAAAAACATATTCATAAGCTGAATTAGAGTAGATGTGTTACAATTTTGAAATTGCAGCTACATGAAAGTTGTTAAGTGCAAAGCTTAACTGAAGAGGGAGATTGTGATAAAATTTCTTGGAAGTAGCAGTTATCAAAAACTCGGCTTTTGAAAACTGGAAACTTGGGGGAGGTTGCACACAGAGGCAGTGAGAGCACTTCAGTGAAGATTTGTCTGTGGGTCTATGCTGAGCTCTGGAATAAATGGCACATTTTCCCACGGTTCTTCACTATGTAACCACTAGAGTGGTTGAGGGTAGTTGAACAGTGACACCTGTCCCCAGAAATCCTAGAACCCAGCCTGAATAATTACAGCAATTCTATAGCTGTGAGTCTGCAGAAATGAATCATAAGGAAGGATCTGAATGAGGATTCTGCAGAGAAATTCAGCAATCAGATACTACATGTGCAAGTGCTGTACTGAGGACACAGCCCACAGTGATGAAGATTTACTTGCTCAGATATAGGAACAAGATCCAAAGGGTAGCAGATCTCTTTCTTAGGTCAAAGAAACAGAGATATAGGAAAGTTTTCTCTCTGTGTACTGTCTTCATGCTCATCTGGTACTAACAGAGAGAGAACAGGCAGGAGAGAGCCTGGCAGGACACACTTTCAAGATCATTGAAGGACCTTCTCATTTAGATTTGGGTTATCCAAGCATGAAAACTGAGTGCTGACAGGGCAAAGATGGAAGAAAGCAATGTGTGTAGTTCTGTAGAAATTCTGCAGGTCACTTCTCTAGCCTACAAGCTTATTTCTCAAATACTAAACAATAATAATACTTTGCATTTCAAATAATCATAGATATATTGTGACTCTATAGCTGTTGTTGAGAGACCCACATACAGGTTATTTAGAAATCAATATGTGTATCAGACTTGCTACATCGAAAATTTACTAGATACTGTTTTTCTGATATATCAAAAATAACAGCCAGGAGAGTTAAAGGAGTGCAAAACTGCTTTCCAGTTAGTTGGCCTCCAGCATGTACTGGTGTGTGGGTTCTTTTCTCCCCAGCTGAGGGACTCTGCACTTCCCCATGCTGAACAGCATGGGGTTCCCAACAGCTCAGCCCATTTCTCCTCTCTGTCAAGGTCCCTCTGGATGGTAGAACAACCCTCTGACACATCAGCCACACCTCCCAGTTCAGTGTCTGCAGCAAACCTGTTGCAGCTATACTTTGGCCCCTCACTCAGGTGACTCACAAAGATGTTGAACCAGATTTAACTCAGTATTGACATCTGTTCTATATTGCTAATTTTTGGCCTCCAACTAGACAGTGCCACTAAGCACAACCTTCTGGGCCCTGACATTAATTTCCAATCTACCTCTCTGTCTTCTTGCCCAGGTTGTCTATGAGGATCTTCTAGGAGATGGTGTCAGATTCCTTATGGAAGTCAAGGTAAACAAATCCACAGCTCTCCTGATATTTACCAATGCATATCATTGTTGAAGTTTCTCAGCTTGGTCAGTCATGACTTCCCCCTGATGCAGCTAAGATCACTACTCCTGATAACCCTCTTGTGCTTCGTGTGCAATAAAATGTTTTTATCCTAAGCAGATGCTCATTCTTAAATAGTTTCTGGAATCATACAAACTAAACCCTGTTTGTGGCATCAGCTCTGCAACCAGTCATTGCCATACAGTATCAGCTTTCCCCCTTTAGCCTCAGGATTCAGAACATAACCTAGACCCCTAGAGCTCTGCAGTCACTATGGATACTCTCCAGATTGTCCCTTTGCTGCCCACAGGGAAAAACTTTTGGGGATAGTATTCAGAGGGTTGTTTATTCCTAAGTTGCACAGATACACTTTAATTGTTATCTGAGTAGTAACTTCTCACTGTATCTTATTATTCCACTCTGGCATTATTCCATTGACAGAGGAAATAATATGACAGAGTTCCTCTCATCGGTTTGTGCTCCTGGCCATTGGTGTGGCTGGTGATGAGAAAATTACTCAAAAGAAAGCTTTTGATGAAACCAGACAGAGCTACTAGTCAGGAAAAAAAAGTCTCATTTTCTGTGCTTGCAGAGAAGTGCTATTCCCAAAGATCAACAAAACTGCTTTCCCATGTCCTGGAGAATGCATTGTCAGTAGTTTTAGACAGCACTACTTAAAATATGAGTATGGTTGGAAGGTGGGGTTTTGGGAAATGTTTCAGCAATGGTAAAATATTTGAAAATTCTTCAGCATGACTGGAATGTCCAGGTTTTGATGAAAGCTGCTATTTCAGTCAATGACCTGTGGGTGTATGGCAAAATAGAGTGTGCAAGCAGTGGTTAGTACCAACAATGTCTGGCACTTCAGTGGATTTCCTTTTTTGGGGTTTGTACTTCCAGTTTTTAATAACCAAATAAATTGGCCAGAAATACTGTAGTTTATAGCTAAGCTAAAGCATACGTTAGGGATTGCTTCTAGAGAATGTCTTCAGTTTGAGACTCAATTGTAAAGAATACAATGTTGCTTTCAGTTTCCACATGAATACCTCATTTTCCTCTTTCAGAAGGCTTTTATGATTAGTTACTGAGATGTGTGAATTTGTTCTTTGCCACTCCCACATCATTCATTAAATTTGTTTCTTACCTTGCAAGGTTGTTGATCATCAAGGTCATAAATCAAACTGTCCCTCCACTCTGTTTGCATTTATTTCCCCTGCATATCAAGCTTTCCCCACATCTTTTTCTAATGCTCAGAAGCTTTGTGGTAGTTTTCATCTCTCAGATTCAGACCTTTGCTTGTGCTCTGATAAACCCTTTGCTTCTATTCTTAGAACAGTCTCCTGTCTCATGAAGAAATACTTCCACAAATAATTTTTCTTCACACACATGAATAGTTATACAGTATGTTCTCTCCTTTTGATGTGTCCTTTGTATTTTAGATTAAGGTGCTAAAGATTCAGTCTATGTATCATGGAAATGTATGACATGTTTAATAAATCAGTCCTAAAAATAGTCATCTCAGGACTTTCTAAACTTCAGAATATTACATTATATTTAATAAATCAATTTAAGTGAATAATTTTCCATATTTGTAATAGGTGTGGAATGTGTTATAAAAATATAGATCTGCTACTTTACTGAAGTTTTTACAGGCTGAGGGAAGTTTCTGCTTTTCATAGTAATAGAGTAAATATAACATACAAAAAATAAAATGTTGGTATACATACACACAAAATAGAAACATTTGGTTTCATTTGTTACTTTTTTGTTAGCAGACCCTCATTTAAAATTCTTAAAAAAAAGTTAAAACCAAACATAGCTAAGATGAATTGAACAAAATTTTTGTCTGTTTACTGTTACAATTCAGTCTTTTTACAGAACTGCTGTTTCTGTTTAACAAGGGTGCTGGTTTTGGCTGGGGTAATTAATTTTCTTCACAGTGGCTGGTGCGGGACTGTGTTTTGGATTTGTGTTAATACACACAATAGACAGTGATGATAATACAGAGGTGTTTTTGTTATTGCTGACGAGGGCTTAGACATAGCCAAGGCCTTTTCTGCTTTTTGTACTGCCAACCCTGTGGGAAAATGGGAGGGGACACAGCTGGGACAGGTGACCCCAGTGACCAAAGGGATATTCCAGACCATTGGACATCACACCCAGTATAGAAAGTGCGGGAAAAAAGGAGAAAAGGGGAGGACGTTTTGAGTGATGGTGTTTTGTCTTCCCAAGTCACTGCCACACATGTTGGATCCTGGATTTTCTGCAGATGGGTGAACACCTGCCTGCCTGTGGGAAGCAGTGAATGAATTTCTTGTTTTGCTTTGCTTGTGTGTGTAGCTTTTTCTTTGCCTATTGAACTGTCTTTATCTCAACCCACTAGTTTTCCAGCTATTGCTCTTTCAGTTCTCTCCCTGATCCTGCTGGTGGGGGACTGAGCAAGTGGCTCCATGGTATTTTGTGGCTGGCTGGGGTTAAACCATGACAAGTGAAAAAGAGGAGAATTTATGTTAAAATCATTACTAAACCAAAATGTCTTGAAAAGCTTGGGTTAGTATTCCTTCATCTGAGTCAACAAGTGTAGTTTTGCATCAATGGAAGTATCTGAAGCAAGAGTAACTTACTTTGTATATCTCATCAGTCCCAGATATAGAGTGGAACAAAAAGTATAGCTAGAACACTGTTTTTCTGATGGTAACTAAGACTACATTAAATATCACCTGAGGAAAACCCGGTGAAAGGAATTGATGTGAAAGATTGCCATTATTAGAAGTTATGTATTAGAACAATGATTTTTGCAGGGAGTTCTATCCTCAGTACCTTGCAATTGAATGATATATTCCATCAGATTTAACACAAAAAAGAAATCAGAAATTTAAACCATATCTACTGCATATTCTTTTTGCACTCTTTCAATAATATGTCATAAGTTACTTTAAAATAAGACATTCAAATTCCAAAACACTCCTAATATTTAAAATTGCATTTGCAGGTTTTGGAAGACCATTTGAAATGTCCATTTTTGGCAAAATAATCTTTCTCCTTTTTATGATATAAATCACGCAAGATAATGCTTCTGATTAAACTTTGATTTATGAAAATTTTTCCTTGTGGTATCCTAGCATCTAATTTTCTCCCTTAAGTCAGATTTGGTGGTGGTGTGGAAGCACTTTTTATTTAAAACCCTTGTCTCAGAGGCCTGTCTAGTCTACCATTGCTCATTTTGCCCTGACATTTATGCAGCAATATCTATTTGGAGTTAATACAGTTAGGTAAGTCTGGGCAATGTTCCAAAAGGAACCATTTTGCTTTATGACGAAGCCATTCCCACTCAACACAATTCCAGAAATATCCATCCTTGGCTGAATGGCATATTTATGATTTCTTAATGTTATTTCATTTTTCTGAGTTCCACCTGTATTTGTAATACCAGTTGCAACTTATTTATTTCAGACAACAACTTCAAGTCATTTATAAGTCTGTTCTCAGATTTCATTATATAAATCAATACAAGCAAAGGATTATATTTTCAACAATGCACTTTAGAGGGTGCTGAAAGATGTCTCTTCCAAACCAAATAAGTATTTACCCAAGAAAACTATATTTTGCTTCTGTGTTCTTTTGAAAATTCAGCATTCCCAGTTTAATAAAGGGCTGTGCAAGCTCTTTCCCTTTGGTCATGATCACATGCAACACCTATCAGCCACTAAAGAATAAAAAATCTTTCAAAGACATAGTTTCCCATGACAGACAGAAGGGCCATGTTTATAGAACTTAGTCCTAGACCACAATGAAAGGAAAATGAGTATTTCTGTGACAGTGCCCTCATGCAGAGATTGTACAGTTCTCTCTTCAGCCAGGATGATAAGGATGATATTTGGATATAGAGCACTGCATGCCAAGCAGCAGCTATGCAAAAAGTCATGCTGTCAGCCAGACATGGGTAAAAAAAAAAAAATCAGCAGCAATGATGACAAGGGAAGCACAAATTGTTCTGAACCATAAACAAAGCCAAGGGACCATTTTTGTAATCTCATCAACTCCAATACTGATTCTTTTGGGTGGCCCATGTCAAGTCACTGAATTTCATCAGCAACATTACTTTAGGCATAAAAGACAGTAGTCATGCTTAACTACCTGTATCATAAGATTCATGAAGATTCACTGATCTGTACTTGTAGCATTTGAATATAGGAATTTTAAATAAACACTTTCTTATTAAATACTGACAGACTAGTTTTATTATTATTCTAATAAGCTAGCTACCAGAAATATTTGTGCATTCAGTTCTCTACAAAAGTGTCTGCTTCAAACTGATAAGCACGCTTCTAAGTTCTGCAGCTGGAACACACTGTGTTAATAGTGTGCCCTGCACTCCAAGCAGATTTGGGTGCAACTTCTCCTCAAATGTATGCAGACGAGACCTTGTTTGAACTTCTGGTTGTAAACTCTTGTTCTTTAATTAGTGTAGTATCCCTGGATGTTTACTGGCACCTGTCCAACACTTTTCTCTGCCTTTCACACGCTGTCATTTTTGGGGATTTTATTAATACTGTTAAATTTCCAGGAGTTTAAAAATCAGGCGTACATTTTTATTTTCAATGAACTGATTTGGTTATTCTTAGAAGACATGAAATTACAGGCTCCATTTAATGTATCATGATTGGTAGATTTGTACCTATTAAAAAGCTTACATTTATAACAGAATCCTAAAGAGATGGTCATCACTGTTTACAGTAATAGCCTACATTTTGGAGGAAAAATAAATATACATAATAACTATTCCATTCAATTTTAAGGACTAGCCAAAGGGATTATTATCTTAATTTCTTCGTATTATACACCTGATACATGCTTTACATATCCACTACACTCACACTGAGAAAATGACTGAATTTCCACACCACCACAAATTAGGATTTTGTGCACTAAAATTTTATACAGTACACAGTATGCTCACTGCAAGAACCCACTTCTGCTAAGTGGGTGTTAGGTGAGTACTTGGTGCTCATTTTAAAGTGGATCTGTCTTAAAATAGGTAAGAATACATAATAGGTAGCTCTAGATATGATATCTTATGGATATCATTTTTGATTGGGTGCTTTTTGGGTGTTAGCACATGTGTGAACTTGATTTAAAATAAAGGCAGTTAATTACTTTGTTTAGATGATTTGAGAATCCTTTACAATTCAGAGTTGGAATCAAAATATTGGATACAATTCTTTAAAAACTAGTTGGAAAAGTTTAATAAGCAATGCAACAATCATTAGAAATATCCTCTTTGAGAGCATCCTCTTTATCCATAGAGAAAAGTGAATCATCAGTCTTACATTTAGGGTTTCTAAAATAATTGGAATGGGATGGAGGAATCCAGAAAACAGAGATTTTTTTTTCTAATAATGAAAGGAAAAGTAGCAATTAAACATGAAAGCAAAATATCGACTGTTTTACAGAAAATGTTCATTTCTGTGTTTATGTATGCTCTTTCCACAACTTATTGATAAGTAAACATTTCCCTTTGGGAGTTACCTGGAAAATGCCCTCTGTATAATGCTTTCAAAAGGAAAATCAACAGCTGTGATGGCTCAAAGTTAGAAATATAGTACTGTAGCAATGTGGGTTTTTAGGATTCCATGTGCTTCCATTGTTTCCCTGCTCTGTGTGCCATTGGTTAATTTTAAAATATGCACTCTGCTGTACCTGAAAACCTATTGGTGTGTTCCCCCTGTCAATTCTCCCCCTCCATCTCCCGAGACTGACTCCAGAGGAGAAAAATCCCACCCCTTCTCTTCCCCTTATAAGCCCACGGCTGCGTCAGAGAGTGGTCTTCCATCTCTGCACTGCTAGCACCTGCTACCTGCCCTGTCTCCTTTCCCCTTCTCCTTCCCTGTAACCCTTTCCCCCTACTCCAAATAAACCTCCCTAGCAGAACAGAGATGGCGTCCAGTTCGTTCTTTCGTCTCACTACGTTTCCTGCTAGAATTTCTGTGGCTGGGAGACTCGTGCCACGCCGCGGGACCCCAGGCGCTGCCCACTCCAGATCCATGGGAATTACATGGACCAGGGACTTCGCTCCAGGCGAGAGCCAGCCTGTGCCACCCTCCCGGAGCCTGCAGTAACATAGTACTTGCAACACAGTGTGCTTGGACCCAGATCAACAGGCTGACTTCTCTTTGGCCTGGTGCCATCATACTGGAGTTGCCTGAAGTTTTGACTCAAAGTTCCATGGGTTTGTCATCATGAATGTGTTCTCCTACTCTCATAAGGGTACTTCGAGCTTGTGAGGTTGCTGCTTGAGGTCTTGCTTGGCACCCAGCTCCCCTTGTCATGTGGGGCAGCCAACCTCCACTGCTTCCTGACATGAAGCATTTAACCAAGATTTCACTGAAAAACGTAGTGCTCCCCTGGGCAGAAAATGAAATATCACAATACAAAAAGACTGTGTGGGTTGAGACAGGGTAAATAGATGCTTAACTTGTCTTAGATTAAAAAAAAAACCAACCAGTTTTCAGTTTCACACAAGGTGCTAAATGTCATCCTAAACATCAACATCCATACATGAATCCCAGTCTAAGAGCCAAAAATGTGCAAATGTACTGAGTAAGACACACTACATAGTGCATCATTCTTGTCTGAAGTCTCTACTTCACGTATGACTATAAAGATATTCCGTTCTAGTAAAGAAAAATTTCTCTGCAGTACAAAAAAAATCAACAAAATAAAAAGTAGAAAATTCATGGGGTTTTTCAATCATAGGATAAAGCAAATAAATTATTTCTCAGCTATATATATTTTATGAAATCATATTGAGAACATACATTCGTGGGATTTCAGAATTTTAAACCATGTTTTGGTTTTATTACTGATGTGCTCAGTAAGTAGCAGTTAATGCAGGAAGGAAGATGACAGACCTAACCTGATATTTAAAGAGGTAGCTAAAAATCATTCTGAAGAATCCCTTATATTTTCTGTTCTTTCCTTCTGAGATTTGGGATGCTGTTCCTCTGAGGTTAGCTTTATGTCATATTTTAACAGCTCTAATTGCCTAATTAGCTGCTACAATGCAAGGACAAAATTCGTCTCAATATTCACTATGAATTTTCTTATTAATATAAAATAAAATAATTTGGAAATTCTTACATTGGATTCCCAGAACTCTTATGAAAAAGTTTCCATACTTGGTCTTTTTTATTCTGCAATGGCTAAAAATGTCTTTACGTCCTTAGTGACATCAAGCTTATCTGCCATTAATTTGAGTAAATAGTCCTTAATGCTTAAATATAAATACAGTGAGTTTTTAGCATAGTTTTTTCTTATTTTAGCAATTCATAATCATAATTCACACTTTTTTGTTTTATATATCCACGAATGATAGGGATAAAGGACCTGTTTTTCCACTGCAGTCTTCCACTGCGCTACAGATAAACTGAAAAATGTCAAAAGAAGTAAAAAAGGTCACCTGAAGTCACAAAATGCAGCTTCATTCATTTTTATACATCCTACATAAATGAGTCAAGGAATTGTTATCTGTTTAGCTGGACTGTTCTTGTGTTTGTTTCTGTTTGGTTTTGTATATGGATTGTGGTTTATTGTTCTTGTATCTGAAAGAAATACTCTGGTAATTAAGACAATACAATAACCTCTCAAACTCATCAGAGTTTTATTCAAAATCTTGTTACTTCAGTACCCAATTACCCTATACTGATTTTGTATGTGTATCAGAAATATGATAATGTAATTCGAAATTTTGCCTTTTCTCAAATAAAAATACAAGCACCTCTTTATTTATATTTCTTCATTAACTTGAAGTTTAAAAAATCTTTACTAAACATTGTACCAGCAAATTGATTTTTATTTTAAAAAAGCTACAAAAATTAATTTCAATATGTGTGTTGCAGTAATACATGTTTTCACATATCTCTATTTGGATTTTATAGAATAGCTGCAATTTGTTTTCCAGTCATAGACCTCAGAAAAGTATGAACATGACTGGTGAGGAGTGGTGTCTGAAGAGTTTGGTTCACCCTCAATAAATACATTTTCATTATGTGTGACTGTAAATTGACAGAATGATATAAATTACTTCCAAAGAAAACAGAATTCAGTGTGGAAAAAGCATCACCAAAAAGAGTGGAGAAGATGTTCAAGGCAAAGTATTGTAACAAAATTCCTGGAGGAGTATCTCAAGGACTGTGACTGAATAGTCCAGACACTCCTCAGTGAACACCCTGCTCTCCAAGTGAAATCTGAGGCCAGTCAGCTACGTGTTCTTGATCTAAAATATATTACAAAGAGGGGAAAATAGTGTGTAGGTTTTTCTCTCCATCATATGTCCCAATGTCAAGTACCCAACATAATTTATAGACTTAGACACTTCACCACAAATAACTGTTGACATGATTATTGACATTGTAATGCTCATCAATCATTTTATTTACCAATTTCTTTTCATGAGAATATTTGAAAAAACTTCCAAAGGCTCTTCTGACACCATCCAAAACAAATCAAAAGCTAGATCCTTTCAGCATAAGACTGATATATTTGGCACATTTTTTATATTTTAGTATTCAAATACCCTGGTGAAGACAGTCTCAATTTATGCATGCATCAGAACACAAAAAAGCCTTAAAGAAATTATTGGATTTTATTGACCAATATTTTTTAATTCTACTGAGCTAGCAAACCAATGAAAGAAAGACATTTTGGCAGAACATAATTTGTTAACAAGAACTTATTAACATTATTAACGTATGTTAATTACATATATAATATAACATTACTTATTTTCTTTATATTTGTTTTTGAAGAACAGCTGTGGCAGGCACCTTAAATGCATAAAAGCAGCAGGGTTTTAACTGGAATTAAAGACAATCCTTAAAGCAAGGAACATACAAGACAGACATAGCATTCCATGTCCAGCAACTGCAGAACACAGTTAGTTTGAATCAAGCTTAATCAAGTGTTTGGTTAGTCACAGAACTATTCAAGGACTAAAAAATGATAATTTTTGAAGTTGTATAGTTTAATTTGTGATCTATTTAAGGTCCTGAATTAAGTCAGCTGGGAATTGTGAAGACAGAATGAAAAACAGGAGCTGAACAGATATATAAAACAATGAAAATCAGTTTATTACCACTGTTAGAAAACAGATGCAAAAAGATGACAACATAGGAGAGATTATTCCTCTTGCAAGATTAGACTAACAATATAACAGACAAACTTTAAGGATGATCTACCCGAATTTAAGTAAGATAGTAGAATAAGAAAGATTTTTATAACAAATGAAATGTGAGGCAATTTTTTCCTTATCTTGATTAATACATGAGTGTTTACTAAATATTAAGTAAATTCTACGTCCACATGCTGAGATATATTTCAAACTAATCCATTAAAAAAAAAAGAAAATCAACAAAAATCAAACCAATCAAAACCCCCCAAAAGACATAGCTTTGAAATTCAAAATTAGAATTAAAATTATATAAACTTCCATTATGAATCACAAAAGCTGCTGGAAGCTTCTCTTCAAAATTTCTTTATTTACCCATATTTTCCATAAAATATTTAATTAGCACAGAAGTCTCATCTTCTCTAGTGCCAGATTTTGGCAGCACTGTTTCTAAGTTGGGCTGTCATAGATGACATTACAACAATGCTCTTACACAGAAAAAGAGAACTAATTGCATTTATAAACATACCTAAGAAGAAATGTGTACCTACAGGTCTTTCCATGCGGGAATTTACTATCAATACTAAAATTTAAATTCAACTAATACTGTACAATATAATGTACATACAAATGACTATAAGAAATCAAGAAAAACACTGAAATAAACAAAGTTGGGGTCTTTTTTTTCATGATGGAAGAACAAATTATGTGCAGGCATAGGTTGGATAGGCGAAGAGAGAGATGTAGAAGTATTTTTTTCTTTAGCATACAGGGCAGTGGTCTTTCAGACAATAAATGCTAGTTTAAAGGACAATCACCATGAATGGGTGAGTGCAAATATTTGCAATTATTTGAAATTTTCATGAGAGGACCCAAAATAGCCAAGCCTGTTTGGATTTGACATTCAGATTGACATCACTGAGCGGGACATTGAGCCTGAAGGAAAACCACAAGGACAGTGTCAGCCCCAAAGATTCTGCTGGATAAGCTAGAAAAGGATCAATTTGGCACTAGCAATATATGAAGATGAATCAGGAAAAGGAGGGGAGAACTGGAGTTTGGGAGCAAAAGAGGAAAAAACTTGGAATTAGTGGATTAGACCTCCTGCTTGAGCACCCCCAAAACATAGGAGCACTCCTAAATCTTTGAGTTAGAAGCGGAACAAGTCTGCCTCTTCAGACACGTAGGCTTGCCAGTCAAACTGCAAGAAAACTGAATTAATGTCATTTAAATTAAATACCTAGTGAAGGTTCAAATAAATCTAGAAGGAAAGGAAATTTTTATATATGGTTTTAAATTTTTTATATTTTTTAACTGACCCAAACTGATTTGAGTGTGACTGCAAAGTGACCAGACATTATTAGGCAAATGACATTAAACACTGCTCAGCTTCTCAAAACTTTCTCAAGAGTAATCCAGTGGTAACAAAGCATTCCTTCCTTGAAGTGTTATGACTGAGCAGTGTGTGGCAGGATGCTCCCCCTTCCCCCTTCTCTCTCTCCCTGATCACTGGCCGGAGATGGGAGATTAGGTTGATTGCTTAACAAGGGCTATCTAGTCCTGGCACCTGGAAGTCAAAGTGAGACACTGAGAGAATGTGAAAAATTTTTAAGTGACCGCAAATCCACACTCTTTTCCCTATAAAAACACCATGAAATCTCAGCAAAAGTGGAAGCTTTCTACATGGACATTGGAGCATGAGGGAAAGCCTTCTCCCCAGGTGTCTGGACGCAGCCCTGTGGTTACTTCTCGCGAGATTGAGGGAGGATTCTAATGCATCCCAGCTTCAAAAATTGGATTTGGTAAGATCATTGGTTTCCTAAACTGTATTCTTCTTTGCTAGCCATAATAATATTAATAAGTACCTTTTTTTTTTAGCGCTATATTGTTTTAATCTCCCTATTTTGGACAACATATATATATATATGTTTGTTTAGCTATGAATAGCTTTTCATGTATTGTGTAGTAAAAAATTGTCTAGTTCTTTGCTCCGTTCTCACCTGTGTCTAATAAACCATAATCTATTTTACATTAGACATAAATCGGCTGTCTTTATAAGGACTTGTGAGTGAGACTGAGTTTTGGGGTGCTGGTCACTCTGAATAGGTTTGGTCACTAGTTGTCATAGGCCTAGGCAAGTGGTAAAATCTATCCACCCTCTGTCTCCACTCGTGACACAGTGTTAATGCAAGAATGTCTGCAGAAGTCAAGCAGGACAGAGAGGACCTTGTTCAGCCAGAATTGTGCTTTGGCTTGCAGTGGGCTATGAATGAGACTTCAGTACCTTTTGGGCTTTGTGTGTTTGTTTGTTTGCTTGTGGTTTTTTTAGCAATAAGATGAAAGAAGTGTTAATATCATCTTCAGGTGCTCTTCATATTGTGGGCCCTACAAAGCAACAGGTGTAGTAGGTCTGCAGGCTCTACCAAATTTCAATGCAATTCCGCACAGCCTACCTTGAATTCCAGCAGACAGGAACGGTGCTGCTGTGCACCGCTGAACCACATCTCCCGTCTAAGGGTGGCTGCATTTCAGCAGTGAATAAAGAGATCCTGCTATTATGCTTAATTTACATAGGAAATACTATTTATGGAGACTGTAACTAAAAAACTATGCAAACACGTGCTTACTACAGAGTTTGAGGTGTGTTTTTAATGGGTACAACAATTTCTGATGACAGCTCAGGCACAAATTTATATTTCTGGGTGAAACAGAGAAAAGAACAGTTACTGTCTGCCCACAAAATATTTTGTAAACTGGCAAATATTTCCTTGTAAAATGAAAAAAAGGCTGTACCTTCCTAGTACCTCAGCCAGTGGGGAAAGGAGGAGGGCACTATGAGGCTGGGAGTTTAGGATTAAAGGGGCCTTTGGCCTCCGAAAAGTCAAGAGAGAAAGCCCCGTGGGCATGCACCCCAGTGGACCCTCTCCCTTTATTTAAATAAAGTTCCAGGACTCCTCTCTCTCCTCTGGGGACCCTGGCTTTTCATAGCGTGATTTTCCACACAGACAATGTCAGAAGAATATAGAAATAAACTTATGAGGAGCATCTGCAATACTTTGTGTCTTCTGCAGCTTCACAGGTCATTTCCATATGCCATATTTAGTTTTTATTTGTCTTTTTTTTCTCTTCTTCCTGTAAAGACTCTAAAAAACATGTATTTTGGACAATCAGGAAAATTATGGGTAGGTGCTCCCATGTCTTAGGCAGTGCAATTCTAAGAAAGCGTCTCCCAACATTTTTAAATTTCTTTCTTCTCCTTTCAGAATGCCAGAGTTAGATGTTAATAATCACAGTTGCATCTTCCAGAATTTAAAATGAATTTAGTTGATCGTTTTTTCTAAACAAGACCCTGCTCAAATCAAAATCCTACTGTACATAGCTGTCTAGTACAACTTCATGTACAAAGTGTTCTCCAGCACCCTCTTTCCTTAAAAATGCATCTAGACACACCCCCTCCTCCTTTTCAGACCTCCTCAATTGTCGCCGTTGAGCTGCTAGCTGAGGAATGACCCAGGTTCTCAGACAAGGAAAGAGAGAAGAGAGCTTTATTGTTTTGATTTCCATATATATAGAGTTTACAGAGGTCACCCAGATTGGTCAGCCCGAGACCTCCCCCTAGGCCCAATTGGCCAAGCCCGAAGTGACCTAATCCGGAGACGTTGTTTGCAAAACATCCAAACTTTATCTTTGTTTATGAAATGTAGCAAAATGTTCTCACGGGAAGGACCTATGCTAGCCACACTCAATCGGCTCATTAAGGTTGCAGAACACATCTGCCATACTGTACTGACTGAATCACAAAGCACTTCAGTTGCCTTTTCTCACACCTAGATCCTCCAGACAGAAAAGAACTAGCAATTACTCCAATTACTCACTCCTTAAGAATTCAGCTCTGTGGGATGCCCAGACCCCAGAGGGAACCCCTGTTGATCACCTCATTTATGGTGTAACACATACACCCCCTGTAAAGTGTCTTTAACGTTCTGGTTTGGTTGCCACAAGACCACTTGCCTGAATGGCATTATAAAGTGTTGGAGGATTTAGTGTAGGACTGAGGGCTGGTAAAACTAAGAGTTCCCTTTTTTTCCTTTTTTCCAGAGTAAGATACAAATAATGCTTAATAGAATCACTGGAAGTTCTTTTATGGCAGGAAAAACAAAAGGGTTCTCTGTTATAATCTCTGCATTGTGTAGCTTTTGATTGCTATATGTCTCAGATTGCCATCTGTAAAATGGGGATAATAAAGTCTAATTACATTCCACCTACTGCTGTTGAGGTTGTCACCTTTCATAATATATGTCAGAGAAGTGCTGAATATAACATTTCTCAAGACTCTTCACAGCTTCCAAATAATAATAATAATAAAAAAGATATTTTTATTATCAGATTTATTCTTACCTTAAATTTAAGAAGGAACCCCCTTTTTGGATTGCAGATTCCATTATCATTAATTCTAATTCAGCAAATTATTTTGCCCAAGCTGTGTGATATCATGTCAGGCTGAAGCGTGAGAAAACTTGTACATTCACTGACAGTGATGACTGACAGTGATGACTGACACCACAAGTGAACAATTATTTCAAGCACGTTCTTAATAATGTTTTTTATTTCGGTGTTTTTTTAAAATTTTGATTCATTATTTGGGTGGTTTTTTTTTTTTTCTCTGATGTAACGACCACAAAGTCTCTTTGGAAGTTTTCCTAAATAAGAGATTTTGTCTATTCTTTAGCGTCCTGTAATGACACCTATGTTCTGTCAAGGTCACTGTTATCCACAAGCATTCATCTGATTCACTAATAATCATGATGAACTTTTCAAAATGAGGAAATATGTTGATTGCATGAAGTGTATTTACTTTTTGTTACCAAGGTTTTATTAGAATGAGAAAAAAAAATAAAAAGAACAACAACAACAAAAGACAGGGGTAAAAAATCTCACTTGAAATTTCTATCTGAAGTTAATTTCATGGGCTGAATTATAGACCCTGGGTAAAAATAGGGGTATGCGTATGAATATATACTTATTATTAAATGGAAAAACTGACAGATCTAAACTATAGTCATGCTAATCAAACTATAATTACAATTCCAATTGATTCATTATTGTAGCAGGAAAAAAATTATTCAGTTATGAAAGACATCAAATCTCATCAGTTACTCACCAATGAAATTTACTACAACCATTCCCTACATACCTGTGTTTTATATTTTTATCCATAAAAGACATTACAAGAGTTACAGGGGGTAAAAAGAAAGCCAAACAAGTAAGAACTTACCTAATTTTTTTGGCCAAAGACATTGCTGCAATTAAATTGCCAGAACTAATGAACCATTTAATTGACCCTTCTACAAATTAAAATGAGTAAAACCTTCACTAGGATGCAAAATTTACAGTCATTTTATAACATTCTGTAAGTACTTTTGAAGACAAATTACATAAGAGTCTGCACTGTCCTGTCTTTCTCTTTGAACACACCTGGTATTTTCATGAGTACAGCTGTGGGGGCTACATATGGATGTGGCAGAGCACAAACCACCAGCCTTTTATTAGTCCTGTATCCTGACCTGGATTACCTTTGGAATGCCTATTCCAGGACCTTATCACCTTTCCACACGTAATAAGTGTCCCATCAAGTAATAGCTGTTATAGATTTTTTTTTTTTTGCCAGTTCATCATATGTTAATCCTTATAAAGATTTCCTCTTTGGAGAAACTGTCTGTAGCAAGGATATCTCTGTTTCTTATTTTCTGAGATATCAAAGGCCCATATGTGCTGATGCGCAAGGCAGAAGGATTGTTTCCAGGTGAACCTTCTCACACAACCATGGAATCACAGAGCAGTTTGGGTTGGAAGTGACCTCACAGAACATCTAGTTCCAATCCCCCTGCCATGAGCCTTTTTACAGAAGGGGCTCTGCATGAAGCTATGGTCAGGGGAACATCCCATCTCAACCCAAAAGCTGTGATGAGAAAGAGCTCCAGCTTCCTCATTCCATCATCCTCTTGTTTACAGAGAAAACATCTACCTTATCCCCCCTTTCTCTCACTAATTCTCCTCTTCTCAGGTCCTTTCTACGAAAATTCACCTGATTTAGTAATTACCAGGTTAATACCAAAACTGCTTAATGCATCTATGACAGATCAGGGCAGCATCAGCTATAGCATATGTTAAAAATGTAAGAAATTTGCTTTTTGGTAAATGAGATACAATGATTATTATGTCACATTCCGTGATTCTTCAGTCCTAGTTTCAGCCACGTGTCCAACCAAGCTCTCAATTTACTGACCTGCCATACTTTCCTATTCACTGCAAGGAAAATATACTGCCCCTGCTGAGTACGGAAATACACAGTAGAATTGCAATTTACATCTTTCTTTGCTGCCTCTGTCTGGGGGACAATGTGGGGAAGAAATTTGGCAGTTGTGTGCCTCACATCCAAGAAACAGAGTTTAGGAATTATATGGATTCACCAGAAATATAAGTTTAAAAAATAAAAACGTCCTCTTGTGTTAGACCCATCCCTAAACAAGCTTTACCTTGCCTGATTTGAGAAACCCTATAATGTTTCTAGTGGATGATCATAAAGGGAGTAGGAAACAGAGGCTTACAGGGCTCAAGAAAAGTTTTAAGCCACTGGTATTTTTGAAACTTTGGAATATCTGATGTGTTTATCTATCTATCTTCTTCTATCTGTCTATCTATCTATCTGTCTATCATCTGTCTATCTAATCTATCTATCATCTCCATATCTATCTGTCTGTCTGTCGATCTATTTATCATTCTATCCAGATCATTTAGCTGGGAATGAGGACAGGCAACCAACAATCCTTGTGGGAGGGCTAATGAAAGACTTGAAAGGCTGAGATCTTTGCTGAAATTCTTGTTTTGTAAGGTCAAAGATGCCCCATAAAAGACACAGGTTCTGGGTGACTGCTTTTACCTTCATTGTGGTTAAGAGTGTGCAGTCACAGCATGCAATTACTGGAAAGAGCAATTATTGAAAAGAAAGCTGTGTCTTTCCAAAGGTGCTGCAATGACTGCAGGATAGTTATCTCATTATAAAGAAGCCTGGTGTTGGAGTCTTGTTGTAGTGAAGAGGCATGATCCTCTGTGTCAAGGCAAGAAGGATGTTTAAATCACTGTGTCACTGAAGAATAGATCAAAGAACACTGGCATTTCCATGAAGCCCTGACATTTCATTATTAGTCAGGGACAGGACTCAGGCTTAGCTGATTATTCACCTGTACTATCATTAAGATATACAAAGTGAAACAGAAATACACATTTTGATGCTTTTTTCACAGCACATAGAAGTAAATTAATTTCTGAAGCTACTGATGGTAACACGTGTTCTGTCTAAAAACTGAAGATGTGTAAGTGGTCCAAAGCATTTCAAAATCTTAGAAAACTCCAATATGCAGAACCAAGTAGATGAAACCTGTGTGCAGCTCTGAATCTGTTCCAACCCTCAAAACTATGGTTTGATTTTCCCGTGGTGTGAGGGTTGCTTTGGCACACACCATGGCACAGAGTTGGGCCACATCTCCCTGTGCTGCTCCGGCACTGTCAGCTGCATCTCTGCACATCCCAGAGTCTTACACACTGCATTGCAATGTGTGCAGAGCAGATGGCAGGACTTGGTGGTGAACAGCAGGGCTCAAACCTGAAGTTCTCCAGTGTTACCCATCTCCACATTTATAGTCAGACTGGCACTCAGATGCAATATGGATTTGCAAGGTGTCTATAATTTTATACTTTTTTTTTTTTTAACCTACATTCACTTATTTTGATCCAGACACCATATTCCTGAGGAAAATACAGTTTTTCACTGCCGTGACAAAATAGCAAATACATTTCTGTAAATTCAAGGTATTTTCTTTATTTCACAGTAGTTAAACTTGTGTTTGATTCTCTGGGTTTCTTTTTTACAGTTTACATTCAATAGAAAATTTCCATTTCAATGGAAAATTTCCATTTTACAGAACAGTTTTAGAATAGAAAAGTGAAGATAACAGAATATAAAAAATAACATGTTCATTGATGTGAACTTTCCTAATTAAGAGTTTCAAATATACATGGATTACAGAGGAATACAAAGGAAACCCTTTCAATTTTTTTTTTAATTCAATTAAACACATGCTTTCTTGTTTTAAAAACCAAAAAAATTTCAAGATAAATAAGAAATGACAACTCAAATGTATTTTGGTATAAAATTATTCGAAAGTCCTTGGTAAAATTTTAAATTTAACAAAAATATTATTCACAAGATGCTTTAAACCACCATAGTTTAGAAGAAATACGTTGGAAAATGGTTAGCAGAACGAGGCCATATTGGCGAGGTGTGCGTGCAGAAGAAGATGCAGCATGCACAAACCAGCTATTGTTCTAAACTCTGAAGGTGCTATTGTTCCTAACTCTAAGATGCTATTGTTCATAACTTTGAGATGTTCTTCCCAGGAGAAAAGAAAAGAGAACTAGAATTGTATCCAATGTAGAGGAAATAAGCAAAATAGAGAAAGAATCACACAGTCAGTAATTCAGCTTATGCTGGCAAAACTTTAGCTGAGCCAGGTGAAACGTGCCTAAAGACCACAGTGAATCAGAAAGCTAAGATAGATGTGTGCATAGACCAAATAGCCAATCATAAGTGCCAGTTTGTCACGTGAACCTGTACCTGTTTTCTATAATAATGCCTGTCTTAGAAGAAATAAATGGAATAACACCATTATCTCTGTGAGAGTGTGTGTTACTTCCTGGCGGCCTCTCCGACAGAAATAAACTGTTTAAATTAAGAATATCATTACCACACAACCCAGTTTTGAAAGCTGTAGACTGTTCTTCAGATAAAGACCTAATCTTTGCTTCCTTTTAGCTTCTTGTTAACTGACAAAATATGAAAGT
Organism: Entomyzon cyanotis; assembly: GCA_024500445.1. Taxonomy (NCBI): domain Eukaryota; kingdom Metazoa; phylum Chordata; class Aves; order Passeriformes; family Meliphagidae; genus Entomyzon; species Entomyzon cyanotis. Next base: position 11,545,425 of record JAKEPQ010001016.1, read on the forward strand.
TTCCTTTAATTTCCTGATCCATGAATAAAAAATACATTAGAAATGCTGACATGATATTTGTAGAATTATGGGTTGATAAAACTGGAAATAACCCAACTACCTCAAAAAGAAATTAATTAATTAATATTTTATTTTAAACAAACCCGATTTTTTAAGAAACAAAGTGTATTTTGCATTTGGTTTGTACACAGCAATTAAAAATGTTATTTTAAAAAAGCAATCAAATATTAGATTTTTTTTTCTGCACTGTTTATTACAACACCATTTTCTTTCAGGAATAATTTGATAAAAATCACTCTAAAAATATTTTTAATAACATTTTTAACTCACCTTTTTTCAACATTAAATATGTATAACCTGAAACAGTGAAACATAAGCTAAACTCTGTAGTTCTTTACATGTGTAAATAATTAATGTTTTTTTGAAAACTGGTTATTAATTTTTCAGTAATAAAACTAAAAAAAAAAAAAGATAATAAGACTCAGATCACTTATTAAAATCTAGAGTGTGGAAACTGTTGCATCCTTCATTTGCCTAAACTGGAAGCTACACCCATAAAACCCATTCTGTCCTGCAAAATATTTCTCCCCACTTACCTGGCTCACCTAATTCTGCTTATCTTTAAATTCAAACCCAGGATAAGGGATTTCTTTTTCTTTTAAGAAAAAAGACATTTAAGATACATGTAGCTATCCAGCTGTTAGTATAGATGCAGAATTCAGCATCAGTTATCGTGTTGAGAGAAGGGACAGAGTCAGACTTCTTTATATACTGTTTGAGATTTCCTTTTTCCAGATCTGTTCAGCTCCATTAGGAGAGGATGAATGTTACCGCAGAAGAACAGCATGGAGATTTGGTCAGATTTTAGGAATGAGGAAGACAGAAATTCATTTCCCCAAGATTAATGAAATATAAAACCTAGTTTAAAGTCTAAAGCAGCCATTGAACTGTTTTATCAAATACTGGCACTAAATTCCTCATGCTAGTCCACCTCAGAAGACAGAGAACACAACTGAAACCAATGGTATTTTTATACCTAATATATACATCTATCTATCTATTTATCTATCTATTCTGAGCAAAAAGTAAGTAATTCTACTTCAGAATGAGCAAGTAATGCATTGCAGTTTTCATGTGCTTAGTTTCTTTTATGTGTAGTGAGGACTAGGAAAACCCTAATTCTGCAAAAACTAAGAGATATATCTCTGCCAAAATTTGAAATAACAGGCAATAATAAAGTTTTGACTTCAGAATCAACTAGAATGAACATCAGAGACTGATGATTTTTGTCAGTTGTTCAGAAAGAATAAGTCTAGATTTTTTGCATGGAGAAAGCAATAAGGGAAAACAAACAAACTTTCACTGTCACATCACCATTGCTACAGCATTCTTTGCAGATGAATAGTGTCCTTCCTATTTTCTTCTCAAGTTGTTTTTTAGCCCTATGAATTTTCATTCTCTATCCCAGCTGCTAGCAATATTACCAGAAACTTCTAAATATCACTAAAGAAGCAAAGTTGCAATTTCTATTTTTAGTTTACATGAGTAGGTTTTCAAGTACATGTATTGACTTCTGGTATTAGTTGCTAGCTCAGTGTAGGGTGTAAGAGACCAAGAAGCATAAATAAAACCTAGATATAAAACAACATATAAATGCACCCCACCTTCTTTATATTTCTAATAACTAGCAAACAAACTTTGATTTTGTGCTAATGTGGAATGTTCTCTAGAACACTCTTTTACAATTAATTGCATGGGTTGAATATTCTCTCTGTATTTAATTTCTTCTCCTTAATTGCCACTGTCTTGCATTACAAAAATAGCACTGTAATGATTTCCACATGAATGTACAGAAAATTTAAACAGTTCATTGATTTTAAATGTCCTGTAGTTTCTTAAGTCCCAGCTGTAGACACTGCCAAGTTTTTCTCAATATCTGAAGATTTCTAAAATTTTGGAAGTAACTAAATAATCTTAATTTTTTCTGAATTTTTATAATCTAGTGGTTTTATAATCTCGTGGTATTGAATGCTAGTGCAAAGCTACACCAAGCCTTTTAATTTTTCTTTTAAATAAAATTGTAATATCTCTTTGCAGATGTTTAACTCTTCTTTACCAAGAATAGAAGTCATTAGGATTAAATGTTCACAATTGGCACCCTTCCATTTTATCATAACAACATCCATGGGCTCTACCAAAATAGGATTTTGTGGTATACATTTTAATATCCCATGATCCCATTGCAGTCCAGTTAAATAGCTACTATTCCTCCCTGCCTTTAGTACTGTGGAGATAAAAAAATAGGTAATTTCAGAAGAAATTTAGAAACTAAGTACTGATGAGATGCAGGATGCAGTTAGTGAAGCATGAATACATTTTATGTATGTAGAGTTTGGACGTGATGATCTTCTAGTCATGATACAAGAATTAGATTACTTCTTTCCAAGGCAAAGCCATCAGAAACTTTCTGATATTTTGATAGAAGCAAAAAACCCTCAAAAGGCTCTAAAGATTAACCTCCTCTTTAAATTCTATTCTCCTCTATAGTATTTTGCACTTATGGCTAATGGCTTGACAAAATCTTTTACAAGGAGTGGAAAAATAACTAGATTCTGTATATTGGGTACAAGACGAGATACGACTTAAAACTTGAGTTTGACCTTAAATCTAACAATCTGAGATTGGAATACTGGTTAATTGAATGGATCCTCACTTTTTCAAGTCTTTAAATCAGAGTGGAAATGTCTTTCTAGCAGATAATCTCACCTCCAGGGACACCTATGAAGGAAGAAGAGAATTTCTGAGACCTTCTTATGTTGGGTATTGAATATGGCTCCAGCATTACACTTTTATGGTTTGAAGCCCTCTGCATGTATTAAATATTTTTTCCTCATCTTTCTGATTCAGATGTATAGAAAGAAGCATTCTGAAAGAAGCTAGGGTGTAAACAGCAGCTGATGAAGCTGTGTCTGTGAGGCTGCACAGAGATGACAATAACCAGAAGGAATAGGGAATCTAAACAGGAGTTTCCACACTTAGTAAATCTATAGAAAAAAAGAGGGTTCCAGGGGTAATCTTGTAACCTTTTGTGTGTGTGGCTTTTTTTCTTTTTAATTTTTTTTTGTTTGGGCTTTTATTTTAAGATAACATTATGATTTATTCCTTTCTTCTTAATTTCAGCACAAAAGAATTAAAGAAAAGCAGGATATAAGTAACATTAAAAATCATGTCTCTGATGGTTAACTTAGTGTAATTTGGAGAAGACCTTGTTGATGAACTTAAAAAATCTGTTTTATCTGATTTGTATTTCAAATATGAGGAAAAGGAGGTCTGCTTCTGGGGAAGACAGTGTGAGCCAGCAGAAGGCTTATTTCTACGCTTCATTTGTGCAATTACATGATTTTATTATATTATTTGACAGGCCAAAAATGTACACCTTTCCAAGAGGTATTATAATTTTCAAAATGCTTCTTATTCCAAGGTGATAAACATTTTTCTTTTTCTCTGAAATATTTCAGTTTACAAGCAGAGTATTTTCTACCAGTGTATTTTCAAATACATATTTTCTATCCAGTGCTACTGCTTAAACTTTTAAAAGCCATTAACATTTATCAGCATAAAGAACTGTTTTGAAGCTAAAAGGACAGAGATTTAAAACTTCTGTTCTGTATGAATACATACAGCACTCAGATATCAAAGTAAATAATAGAAAATGAAAAATATTTTTACACGTATGTGCATACTATTTTACCTACCTCCATACACTCTGAAAATATGTGCAAGATATTAGTTGTCATAACTTTCTCTTGGCTGTTACTATACCACATTAAACATTTAAACCAGCAACCAGATACTGAATACTGAACATACACTAGAAACTCTAAATAATATTTTGAATTATTTGTTTTTCCTTTTTCATCGACAGACATATGCCTTAGGATTGCTTTCCTTTTCTGTCCTTAATTAAAATCAAGGTTGTATGTTTGGTTTGGTTGGTTTGGTTTGGTTTGGTTTGGTTTGGTTTGGTTTGGTTTGGGTTGAGTTTTTGTGTGTAGGTTTGTTTTGCTGTTTGTTTGGTTTTGGAGGGTTTGGGGTTTTCTGCACAGAGAAAGTGTTTCTCTCAATAGAAAATCTGTGAGACGTTAATTTTCTAGAAGTGCATTTCTATGTAGCAAATTTGATGCAAAATTCACTCCAGGAAACCTTTTTTTTTTTAAAGCCAGCAGTACAAAGACATCAACAGATACTGGTAAGAATTTTTCAACTAGCAATTGCTATTTATTTCAGGAAATTAAAATCAAACAATAGTCAAAGTGCTTCAAAGAATGAGATTTTTTAAAAACTTATTTTCTTTGCTAAATACAGCATGCGGTTCACTGGGCAGTAAACAAAGAACAGCTATCTCTGTTAGCACTAAGCCAAGAGGCAATTTGTTTTTATTTCTCTCAAAAGGTAGGTTGTGCTCCTGATCATCTCACTTTGATCTGCTAATTCTCACCTGTTTAACTGTGATTACATGGATGAATTGCAAAGAGGCCATATCAGTTAAAATTGCTAAGATAGGAGCACAGTGGTTTTCCCAAGAAAAAATATTTCAGTTTAAAACTCATCAGAAGCTCACTGTGTGCACAAATATTTCTCACAGTTTTGAAAGACTACAGATGGGCTATTTGAAATACATCTAATTTTGCAAAGTGCTGGCCACCCCCCTTTCCTTCAGACTATATAAACTAACCACAATTTCAGCTTTAAGAGGTGGCTCAGCCTTTTCTCCTGGAGAGTTACCAAACTTCTTTGTGGTAGATAACACTCCACATCTCTGTAAGGTTTCCTGGATCTGTGCTTGTCTCCTTCTTTTGTAATTTCACTGGCAGCATTTCTAGGCATTGATTTGTGTCTTAATTCCCCTTAATAGCAAAGGGACCCTGTGTGCCAATTGCAGTAGACCTGCAAAGATCACCACTGACATCTCCTCAGGATCTTCAGCCAAATCCTGGAGTATCAAACATGTCTTGTAGCATATTTCTGCACATTTTTCCAGATCTAACACTTGAGAAGAGAAGATGGATTTTTAGAAGATGTTGTAAATCCACAACAATAAAAATCACTCTGCAACTTGGGCAATAAAAACAATATCCCTCCTTTAGCAAAGAAGCAATTGTTCATGAAATCCTACCTGAAATTTCTTTTCCCCAAAGAGAAATTTTGTCCTCCTGAAGCACCAAAACCTTTATTTCAGACACATTTCTCCCAATCAAGATTTCCTTGACCATTGTGGAGTGTCTCTCATTGCTAAGCTTTAGTAGGAAACATTCCCCTTTCCCAAACCTATAGGGGAAGACGTTTATTGTCCTGAGAAAAAAAAAATTCACACAGTTTTGGTTATAACATTGATTTTTTTTTCCCCTGTTGTTCCCTTTGTGGTTAAATTCTACTCATTCTGTTCCCATCCTACATGCAAAATGTGCTGAAAACTGTTTATCCTACCTTCTACTCTTCTAATTATTATAAAGTATTCCTGTCTAATAAAAAACTGTGAATAAGTTATTTCTTCATCACACTGTCCCACCACCCTGGCTCATGGCAAAATATTTGTTCTGTGTAGGTCCTAACTTTATACATGTTTTCTACAAGTCAGTACTTTTTTTGCCACTCTGAGTGGGTGGTGGGTCAAAACCCACCTGTAACGTTAAACTTTCTCCTTGGCAGGGAATCAAACTTGTGTCAATTTTTTAATTAAAGGAGATCTGTCAGTCTGTGTACATAAGTTTCTGTCATAGATATATGCTATTTGTTCTGAAAAAAATTAATCAGATTTTCAATAGAAAGCAAAACCTATGTAAATCTTAGACAGAACATAAAAATATGTATTTACTGCTATATGCATTCTATGCAATTATAGCTTAGCTATATATAGGTAAGTTTGCCCTAAAAAATCCATACAAAAAAAAAGTTTTTGTCATTGATGCCTGGGGCACTGTTGGCAATATAAACTCATGTAGTATAGAACAGTGACAGAAACCAGCACAGATAATGATGGGTTTAGGAAGCATAAAGCTATATGCATATCAACTGCCTGAATTTCTGCTTCAGTTAGAATATTATTCTTTGCCCTAGTGCAGCTGTTAGGTAGTTTGTGTTTCTGATCCATCAGATAGAGTCAAAATGAAGATATTTTTCTCCTTGTCTTGTTTCTGTGAGGATTTCAGCATGGACCCCAAAATTATGTTCCCCCCATTTCAGCAGGAACTCTTGCCATACCACTACAATTCCCTTTTATTTACAAAGCCCTCCAACAGGTTTGCCATCTCTACTTTTTACCTAGAGCTAAATAAGCGCTAAACTTATTCATGTACAGATTAAAAAAAAAAAAAGGAAAAGGATATAGGGAAAATGGAAGAAATAAAATACTTCCATAAAATAAAAACAAGAAATGCTTGTCTAGGTTCTCTCCTGTTCCCTCTTGTCTCTGTTTACTATCTCAGTAGAACATCCCACTTCATGTTATACCATCTCTTCCTACCCAGCAAGTAATAGCGATTTTTCAATTTCCCTCTGATGTCTAGGAACATTTATATACCTTAATAAGTGAAGACCATTCAGGTTAATGAAAGTTGGTTTATGATGTCATAACTAACACACACCGCTGAGTAACTTGAATCTTTTCAAAGGAAATAAAAATTTGGTGTTTTCTTTTTACCCATAAAGTTTCTTCTTAAAGGTGTTATTACATGTGCACACAATTAGCATATAATTAAATTGATCTAATTTGAATAAGGGGGACTAAGACCTACAAGAATCTCCTCAGGTTCCCTTTGTAAACATTGAAAAGACATAATGCACGCCTATTTTAATCTAAAATAGGTATTTAAATTACTCCATGTGTTTTGTGCTGTAAAAGCACCGTGTCTCTCCATTGACTATAAAAGGATGGATAACACAGCTGAGGTGTCTGGTTCAAAACTGAGCATCTCTCTGTAGACATTCACAATTAGATTAATTACTTTCCATCTGTCACATTTCAAAAGGAGAGAAAAGAGGAAGAAGATAGATCTTCCCTTTCAGCCCACATAAAAACATTTTTTTTACACTCAAGTCACTACCCTTGAGAATGCTTCCATCGATGCTAAAATCATGGAATAGTTTGGGTTGGAAGGGATCTTTAAAGGTCACTTAGCACAAAACCCCTGCAACGAGCATTGCTGCGTCTTCAACTCGATCACTCAGAGTCCTGTCCAGCCTGACCTTACACACTTCATGGCACAGAGCATCCACCTCCTCTCTGGACAACTTGTTCCAGAGTTTTACCATCCCTATTGTAAACCACTTCTTCCTTATATCTAATCTAACCCAGCCCTCTCACAGCATAAAGCCACTGTCCTTTGTCCTGTCACTAAAGCCCTTGTAAGAAGTCCCTCTCCAGCTCACTTGTGGATCCCCTTTAGGTACTGCAAGGTGTTATAAAGTCTCCTTGAAGCCTTTTCTTCTCCAGGATGAACAACCCCTCAACTGTCTTGGTCTTTCCTCATATCAGAGGTGCTCCATCCCTCTAACCATGTTTGGATCTGTTTGGCATGGTCTGCACAAAAAAACCAGCAAAAGATTCTCTGCTAGTAGAAAGCTCTGGATAAAAAATATTTTGTTCAAAAATACGAGAAAACGATCACCTCATCTTGCACAACAGATCTGAGAGACTTCCTGTGTTATTACTTCAATTACTTTGTCACATCCCCACTTCTGCAAAGTTTAGAATACCCAATGATTTTCACTCTATCACACAAGTGAACTTGTATTTAATATATCCAAATAGTATGATATGACCTTTTCAAAGTGAAACTTTTCTTTGAGTAGATTTTGGGTGCTTTTAGAAACCTAACTTCTTACTGTCTAAGACACTGGTAGAACTTCATTTTTGTTACAACACTGATTAAATTTTGAATATCTTTCAGCTACAAAAACATATGGTGTAAGTAAAACATGCACAGATTGAAACATTTCTGAGGCAAAATTGCTTAACTCATTTTTTCAAGCATCAGCAAGATTTAAGTTTGAATTTAAATGATTAAATCTGATATCAATTTTCAGAATATAAAATTATTCTAGCTTCTTTTTAATAAGAACACAAGACTTGTTTTTACACCTCAGTTTTCTTTATTGTAGAAATTAACTTATTTTCTATACTTAATTTATTTTTAAAACTGTTGGACAGGGGAATTCTCCTATCAAGATCAGATCTAAAAAGCCATCCTGGATGGATTAATGTGTCTTAGATGTTCTCAAATGTGTTAGGGACATGGGACATGTTCCTTCAGAAACCTATTCTGACCACTGACCAAGTGTAAAGGCCTGTGACAAAAAGCTTTCCCATGCATATCAAGGAAAATATAAATTATCTTAATGAAAGTTTCTTAGAGGCAAAATAGTGAGATCTGTTTAGTCATGGGATTTAATATGTTTTAATATGTTTTAATATGTTTTAATATTGATCAGATAACGAAAGAGGAACTTATATACCTCTCTGTCTGTGTTCGTGTGCATATACTCTTCTACTTGTCCTGAAGTTTTGTCACACATCAAAAAATGCAAATAAATGTCTCAATCATATATCAAGGGAATATTTTATTTGTCTCTAAAAATGTATTTTTTTCCTCACAATCATGTGCTGTTCCTTATCAAAGTCAGAGCTCTTTTCAAACAATATTAAATAGCAGCAATTCCAATGCCTGCTAGTGGAAGGTTAGAGAAGATTAGCTCAGTGATCAGTACTTTAATCTTTACCTTGACTTCAAATTTTGCAGCTCAAAGACTTTTTTTCCCCTTTAGTATTGGAACTAAATGAGAATTTACTGTGTGGAAGATCTAATCACTTTGCCATGTTTCAGCAAAGTATTTAGATGATGATTTAGAGAACTAAATTAATCAATGTCTGACTGATGTGTCAAAATATTTATTCAAGTGAATGCATCTTGTTTAAAAGGTGAATGTTTACAGGCTTGCAAGAGTAGATACATTTAAAGGTTCATTTAAAATACATATTCCCTGATTAAAACCGAAGCTAAAGAATCACCTCCCCATTTTTCTCCTACTTTTTACAGGAGCAATTCGGTTTCCACCAAAAGATTCAAGAAAACAAAATACTTCTTAAGTGTTTAAATATAACCCCTTATATAGATACACTAGGTGCTCAAAGTTTAACTATTCCTTATTTTCCAAAATAAATGGCTTTTTAGGGATACAAATCACATCCAGTCTAAAACTCAGTACTTAGAGACTTCTTCTGTGTTCTTGTATTGACTAATTCCCACAACAAACATTTATTGCCATCATTTTCCATTACTTAAGAAATATTTTAAGTTTATTGATTTAATTATTTATTGTTGTTGTTATTATTTTTATTATTATTATAGCTGTAATAAAGAGTTTGCCAGAGTTTTGCTCTCTTGAGTGCTAAGCCTTTCATAACTGGTATGGAATAACAGAAGAAGTAATACCCATGTTTTACAAATACAAGTTAAATGGCAGAATAGGAGCACCAGATTAAAACACTTACAGTCTCATAAAAGGCAATTTTAACAA